>OZ018326.1:71126914-71790096 GCA_963969495.1 Ceratothoa steindachneri
CACTCTGTTCCAACGAATCCTGTCGATGGGCATCTACATATATCCATATACCTCTGAGGCGGAACAGGTTCCACTGCACCGGGGCGACGAAGATTCCACCTGAATGCTGTTGGGTGCCATAATACTTCCTAGCACCTCTCCCCAAAGAAGACAGGCCCCTAGTGCCTCGGGCTCACCAGCGATTGTCATACTGACCTTTATGTTTATTTCATATCAAGGAGGGATCCGCCTGGATAAAGGCAGGTTAGCGAACCACTACTGCCATCTCACTTTTAGTGACACGAGATTAAGTCACCCAAGTTGCTCACACACGAAACATTCTACATTATAACGCTTAAAAGTTTTAGCGAGAAATTCTAATGATAACACTTACGAAATCTTCTTCACAATATTTTAAAATATATTATACTTATAAACCTCCTTTTGTGTATTCACTCCACTTCTTGCGGTTCCTCACGGCACTAACGACCGCCATTAAGGGTCCACTCGGCCATAATGCCTCCATTGGGAACTCTGCTCTAAGAATATCTTCCCTACTATTTTGATTTGCCCTTCACCACTTCACGACTTACTTTACAGATCTCCCCTTGAAAGCTTTTTGTAAGTGATACCTTCATTGGATTTAACTTTAAATTCAATTAGCCCAAATTATTTTTATTACTCTACTTGGCGTTTATATTTACTTAATTCGTAACGGTTTTAATTTCGTTTCCTTCATCAAGGAATTAAAACAAGAGCAAAGATTCTATAAGATAATTCAGCACCTCCGAAAAATCAGGATATTTGATATTTTATAGTATTTAAACATGCTAAGCTTAAATACAGTGGTGGGGTTGCACCCCCCAATAAAATCTGGACTGTATATTGGTATAGAATTAAATATATTTGTGGTGTGGTTGTAATGCAAAGTAAAATAGATTAATGTGTCTTATCTATCTCTGGATACGATGGAGCAACTTCCATGATGGGTAAATTCAAAGGGTGTGCGGCAATAATCATAAAGAAGTACACCCTTGCCAAGCCAAACCACTGCTTTAATCATTGACTGAATTTAGTACTACAAAGCCGAGCGACGTCAAGGAAGTAAAATTCGCAGTTACATGAAGCTTAGGGCACCACATTCTCCCCTCCCTTGAAGAATCAATGTTCCCTTTTAGCGAAGAGACTTGCGGCATTCCCGTGTTGATCGGCGCTTTTGTTCCGAGCCAGTATGCGTAGCGGTGGAGAGTTCATCACTACATTGGAGATTAGCTGGACTACCAGATACCCGGGCCGGAAGAGAATCAACCTACATATCTCCCTCTTTGATGGATATACTCTGATCACTGGCAGCATCGGAAGAATCCAACTCAGATGAATTGGCAGCAGGCATTGGAGAAATCTGCAACAAACCGTCTCTGTAGAACGATTAATATTGAGATCCCCTGACCTCTCATTCAATGAGGCGTTACCAGCCGGAGCTAAATCATGCACTGATATCGTTGATTCGCGTCCATCAGCAAATCTTATATGGGCGTATTGTGGGTTTGCTTCTAACAACTGAACCTCATCAACGAGGGGTTCATATTTGTTGTTGAGAACGTGACGTCGTAGCAGGAAAAGTCCAAGAACGGATAACTAAGTGGGCAGCAAATGGCCACTGGAAGATCGACGCTGGTACGAGAAGATTCTCTCATGTGGCGTAGCATTTGTAGCTGTGCAGAGCAGAGATCTAATTGAATGAAGAGCAATAGGCCGCACAGTTTCCCATTCGTATTCTTGAAGGTTCTTGGATGCCAGAGCAAAGGTTATGTGTTTTAAGTTCATAACATTGTACCTTTCACACTGCCTGTTTCATCGAGGGTTATACGGTGTCGTTCAGCTAGTGGCGATGTCTAGATTGTTCAAGTATTCACTTAGATCCTTGGACATAAATGAAGACCCGCGATCAGAATGAAGGTAGGAAGGCACCAAATATTGCAAAAATCTGATTTAGACAATGGATTCTAGTACCCATATCATGTTCTAACAGGCAAATGCAAATGGAAAATGAGAATATTCATCCACTACAATGAGCATATAGCGATTTCTAGAGTTCGAGGGTAGAGGCCCTGTGAAGTCCAAACTAAGACGTTCAAAGGGCCGTGTGGCCTTGATAAGGGGAGTTTGTGGTGATTTGTAGAACCGAGGCTTCAATCGGCACACTGAGGCCATTCAGAGCACACCCTTCTCACATCTTCAACGGAATAAGGAAGATTTCTCACTCTGACGAAATGAGTAAGTCTCGTTGCACCAGGATGGCAAAGTCGAGCTTGGAGCTCAGATAATTTCTCGTTATTAATAGTAACTCCACAATGGGTACGAGAGAGAGAGTGTCTGCAGAAATGTTGTTTTTACCACGACGGTACATGACATAATTGTAGCAACCCAACTCAATCCTCCATCGTTAAATTTTATCATTTTTGATTTTTCCAAGTTTATTCGTATGTAACATAAATCTGACAACCTGCTGGTCCGTAACTAAGGTTAAACGTCGTTCTGTCAAGTAATGAGACACCTTTTTACAGATTGCACGTGCGTCCTTTTCTACTGCAGAGTGTTTGCATTCAGTAGGCGTGAGAGTGCGAGAAAAAAGGGCAACTGAACGGCCTGCTTGATTCAGAGTTGCAGCAGTGGCTGTATCGAAGGCATCAGGCTTAACTACTAAAGGAATAGTTTCATCAATCGAGTGTACAACATCCTTCCCAATCTCTTCTTTGAGGTCATTGAAAGCTTTCAGGGCCTATGGTCTCCGAGGAAATGTGTCAGTGTCAACAAGGGGTCTGATCTTGTCAGAGAATCGGGAAACCCACTGTGAATAATAGGAAAACATACCAATAACATGGCTTAAGGAAGTACGGTCTTTAGGAATTGGTAATTCCTTTAATGAACTTAAACGTTCAGAATTTGGTTTGAGAGAGCCTTGGGTTATTGTGTAACCAAGAAAATATACTGATTTGGTAGAAACGACAAACTTATTTTCGTTGAAGGTACAGTTATGGAACCGAGCAGCTTCTTGAAAATTCACCAAGTTTTCAGCATTCTCTTGTTTGGTCTTCCCTACTGCAACAATATTGTCCACATAAAAATAGGTTCCGTGCAGATTGTGTTGCTTAATGATGCTGTCAACAGTCTTTTGGAAGCAAGCAACGCCGTTTGTAACTCCGAATGGCACTCTGCAGAACTATTAAAGCTTACCATTGGCTTCGAAGGGAGTATATGGCTTGTCCTTTTCCCGTATGGGTATTTGGTGATAAGCACTTTTCAAGTCCAGGGAACTATAGTACTTGTAGTGAGACAGTTTCGTAGCAAGGTCGTTTATTCTTGGAAAAGGGTATACATTCAAACGAGTGATTCTGTTAATGGTCTAGCTATAGTCAACAACCAATCTCTTTCCGTGGTGCTCATTCGACACAACAAGAACTTGTGCCCTCCATGAAGATTTTCTCTCCTCAATAACACCAACTTGTAGCATCTTCTTAATTTCAGACCTTATGAACTTTTTATCATCATCTCCAAACCTCCGAGATTTTGTTGCAATGGGTTTTCAATGAGGAGCAAGACTTGAAAAGAGATGGGGTGTATCCACCAAAGCAGACAGTACACTGCAAGTGGCAGGGTTGGAGATATTTAGACCTTCCTTGTACCCGCCTAAGTCCACGGTAACATGAGAGTGCTGGTTCATGAAATCTTGACCAAGAATGATATCACAGCACAAGTCTAGCAGCACAGATAGCTTTGTATTGTGGTAGCACTCACCCTTCAGATTAATGTCCACCGTGCAGCGTCCCTTCACAGGAGATGTGAGGGATGAAAAGGCCATAGATACGCTTCCAGTCGCTGGGACTACCTTCAACTTGTGCTTCTTGGCATAGCTGTGTGAGATAAAAGATTCAGAGTTCCCTGTGTCGATAAGAGCGGTTGCTTCGTTATTACCAACCAAAACATACTCGATATCTCGCTGTAATATTCCTTGGAAAGAGGCAGAGTAGAAGAGTGGAGTGAATGGATGCAGAAGTAGAAAATGAAGTAGACCGGCACACCTTAGCAAAATGTGCCTGCTTATTACACTTATGACAAGTAACGTTACTTGCAGGGCACTGTTCACTATTCTGACGCGGACCACCGCAGAAATAGCATCTGGACTTTGAAATGGCAGCAACACAGGTCCTATCAGCAAAATAAGCAGTTTCAGATGTTGCAGCACACAGGTCCCATCATCAGTGTAAACAGGCTCGGATGTCACTACAGTACTTACTCCAGAGACAGGCAAACGAGAATAAGACTGAAGTCTTCTGAATAACATCGAGTGCCCTGGCTTGATCAACGGCCGTACTTAGGTCCAAAGTTTTGTTTTAAAGCAATCGTTGCCTGATTGTATGAGGGAGCAAGCCTTTGATGAAAGAATCCTGTATGTAGTTATTTCGATTTTGCGGAGCAGTAATAACCTTGAAGTTACAATTCTTGCTGAGCAGCTAAAGTCTTGTAGGTACTCGTCTATTGTCCACCCATCATACTGCACACGAGTAGCCAACAAATGTCTCGTGAACACTTCATTTTTGGGCTTGACATAGAGTCCTTTGAGAAGATCTATAGCTGAAGCATAGGCAGTACGCTCTGAAATGGCAGTTGGTGAGACAAAATTGATCAATGTATCCAGCATGTTAGGATTAAGGCTTGCGATGGATTGCAGGAATGCCGAGAAAGTACGATTCCAGTGATTCCATTTTCGTGCAGCAGTGGTGAATTGGGAGATACATCCAGCCGCTTAGCTCTCAGGAATTTATCCATCTTCAGATCAGACGCAGTTTGTTAGTTAAATAAATTGTTATAGGGATGAAGAAGTCTTGATACCTTTTTATAGGCTTCATTCAACTAACAAAACATCAACACAGTCTGTAAACAAAACAGAAATAATATAAGTAAGCATACCCATTCTAATCAGTATAACATACACAATTAGTTATGCGTAGCTAATATAATGTAGCATAACCCATCAGGCAATTATACATGAATCTTAGATCACCACACTGTCAAATTTACCTCGGCCAAGCGAAAAAAGCTTATTCCTCTGTGCCCCCATCAGGTGGATTGAGCGGCATGGCGCGGTGTGGGTTTCATCGAATTTTTCCCTGTCATCGCGGTTTTTCTCGAGGAAGAACTTGATGCCAACGCTGGGCTCTTTCTCATCTCACTACGTGATCTCCGTTTTCTCATCAGAATGGTTATAACGGAGAATATATTGGCGTATACTCTCGAGCCGAGACGAACTCTTCAAAGAAAGGATGGCAAACTGGTGACAGTCTATGCCACGATTCGTGACATCGAGAAGGTTTTTGGAAAATTCAGAGCAGATGCAGAGAAGCATGTCCACGGCGTGTTCATGAAAGAGCCCTGGGCATTATCCGTTGCCTCGTTTGAAACGATTAAAGACGCCCACACACACGCCAGCATCAGTATGTTTTTCAATCTCGCCATTTTCTTGAAGAACCTGTTGACTCTTACAGTCCCTAGCGCGGAAGCCGAGAGGTCTTTTTTAGCATTGAAAACGTATCCAAGGAGTACTATTAGCCAAGAGCGTCTGAACGGACTTGCACTCATCTGTGTCCACACTGACATTACCATCTCAATCGAGAAAATGATAGAGAAATTCGGCGGGAAAAACTGCCGACTACTCTTTGTTTAGTGAGGCATCTGTCGAGTGTTCGGGAGTTATGCATGAATTTCTACCTCCGACTATGTCTAATTCTACATAACTATTTTTTTGTAAAGGGTTGTCATTTATGTATGACCTGTATCATGATCTTATATTTCTATACTATTGGAGCTCCTGTTAATATGTTGAGTTAGACGTTTCTTCTTCGAATGCACCGAATGGTGGTGACTTCTACCTGTTCAGATCTGCCTATTTGCTTGTCAGATGTTCAGTTTGAATGGTTTCTTAGCTTGTCTGTCACGTATCCGTCGGTTGCATATTGTTCTGAGGCTGCCGCAACTTATGAACTTGTAACCCCCCCTCCCATCCCAATTTATTTTCTAGATCCTCTTCCGAACATGCCACATCTGACATCTGGTGACATCAGGAGGATCTGTGGTAATATATCTTCGACACATTTTTACTTCCTTTATCTTCACCAATTTTTTTATAGATCTTTTCTTACAAAGTTTCCGCGGGTTATTTTTTTTATAAATTAGAGTATTGAATGTTAAGGATGTCTGAAATTTTTTGTCAGAATTCCTTTGAATTTTATTAGCCAAAAATTGCTACTATTATCAGTCAACTAATTTTAATTAATCATTTACATCTTTGTTAACCATTTTTTAAATGTATTTTATTTTATTTTACTTTATTTTATTAGTTTATTAACTATATTGGACATTTCTAGTTAACCAAATTCAATTTGGTTAAAAGCATTGTAGCGTGGTGAGATTGCAAGCGCGCGGGATATAAGCTCCGTATTACTGAGTGATTTTGGCAATTCATGTTGGTCGAGTCGATTAGGCTGCGCATTCGCAGGTCACATATTTGTGGGGAAGGTGTTTGCAACTCGCCGCACGCTCGTTCTTTCTTTATTTTTCATCGTCCTTCTTTCTACCCCGACCACCTCTATCAACATTATGTCAAGCTCCGCTTCTAGGAAAGGGACTGTCTAGCGTGGCGAGATTGCAAGGCGGAGGCTGTACTTGATTGACTTTTGGGGCTTATAGGGTAGTTAGATGGTGGTTGAATTAGGTAGGTGAGGTTGGTAGCATCAGGTCGTGGTGGCTTGATATGGGTACGTAACCAGTTATGGAGGTTATTCTCTAAGGAAAATGCGTTTGCAAGGTTCTCCACGGTTTTAGCAGTGAGCCATCCAAGTACTAACCCGACCCGGTGTTGTCTAACAGTCATGATCTCATAGGGGGCCACACGGCAACCTGGCGCTGACCTGAGAATGACTTGAATTGTTCGAGGAAATATAATACTCTCCCTCGGCTTTAGGTTAGCTAGACTGGTTAAAAGGATTACCCGTAGAAAAGGAATTCCCAAGCGGCGGAATTCGGACTCTTTATTAGGGCATAAAATTCGGGTTGCTTCGGTGTAAGATGAATTCGAAACGGGCGTGTCGTGCATTCATGCGAGCCTATTCCAGTTTTGAGTTGGTGTCTTAACTGTCTGCTACTTGAACTGAGACTGTGACTGTAATTGCGAATGTGCTTGTGACTCTGCTTGACTGAATTACTATAAGATTCCTTCTCGGTCTACTCAAGATGGTATATATGGTGGCGCACATCGTAGGCGCTGCCTACCATTAGCCAATGATGTTGTTTGGGTGTAATCTCCTTCACTCCGTGTTAATTTGTGTGTCCACGGAGATAGAGATTCATTTTATCTCGAATTCCAAAAATACGACTTAGCGTTTCGCGGTTCCCCGATAGCAAATAATTACCGCTACTATCGTGTCTTCGGCTCTGCACCTGCTACCAAGCTTGTTTGAACAGCTGACTTTTTCGCGTGCCTATGGGAATCGATTTAGTTCGTTTTGCTGTATATGTGTGTGTGTACATGCGAACAGGTTTGTTAACGTGTGAATGTCTCGAATTCATTCTTCTCGCCTTAGGCCTTTATAAGCAAAATATAGATTTTTATTTACATGAACTATTGTTATAGGTTCTTTGTTACAAAAGCTATACATTATTATTTTACAGAGCTGTTACATACTATTTACACAAAGTGTTATTATTATTTATGAAAACTGCTACACATATTTTAGATTATTTTCATGTGCATAGTTGTGATCGTACCTGTTACAAGCCTTCATGGGATTCACATGATGCTCATGTGTGAGGCCTCTTACCAGACCTATTACACCTTGCACAGTGGCAAATATCATGATTAATTATTAAATCATATAATAAAAAGGTTATATTTTACAAGTATAAAGTAGGTATGCGTAAAATATCATGATTAATTATTAAATCATATATAATAAAAAGGTTATATATTACAAGTATAAAGTAGGTATAATACGTGTTTAGTTTTGGTTTTTAGTACGCGTCTCATATCGGTTAAGTGACGCGCCGCACCAGTTTAGATCTAATCGTCGTGAGAGCAAGCTGCTGCTGCGCTGCTCCCTTGCCACCACTTGTGAATGCTTCGAAGTAATCCTTCTGTTTTCATGTTCTTGCTATTGCGAACCCCAACAGCAGTAAGTTGCACCATTAATATTTGCATTTAGTATTTCTATTTCGTTCTAATGGTATTCCTATGATCATATCTAGACTATTAGTTTCATAAAGTAACGATAAATCAAGCTTAAAGTTCGCGAATTAGCCATTTCATACAAGGTTCATCATGTATTCGTGCGCACCGGCTTCTTACTTGTGCGCACTTGCTTTTTGCTAGTTAGCATTTATTTTATATTCAACTTATCATTTATTTGTGCGTTTCGTAATTTAGTTTCTAAATACTGAATTTTTGTACAGAATTTAGCGCGTGCAAAAGAAGAAGCCTTGTCGAAGACAGAGTTTTATTCACACCTTTGATAGCAGACGAAGACACGTCCGTTACATCAAGTATGAAGAGATTTCTGACTCCCCAGCCCAGCAACAGGAACGCCAGCGGCGCAAACCGAAAACCCTGGGCTCCCAGCACAGCAACCAAGCGGCGGTGGTCAACGACAACATCATGGGGGTCGTGGAGGACACCCTGACCCTTCCGCTCTCGCACAGCGAGACAGGATGTCGCTGGACTCGAACGAGTCGGCTGAGAGCAAAGTCACAATGGAGACAGACAGCTCCAGCCTCAGCCAGGAGAACAGTTGGAGGCACATCGCCCTGTTCTTCAAGGTCGTGGACAACAACAAGGCTACCTGCACCAAGTGCTTAAAGACACTCAAAATTCAGCAGAGAACAACTTCAAACCTGAAGGTGACTTTAAATTTATTTTATTTAATAATTTATATAAAGACTTTTTTACCAGGGTTCATAATTATTTGACAAAGACTAAACAGACTAAAGGTTAGGCATTTATTTTTAGTTTTTAATATATGAATTTTATTTTATTTTTGTTTTTACTTTTTTGATACACTCCCAGAGTCCAAGTCCACGACCTCAAGGAGGTTCTCGAGGGCGCCAGCAAACTAGGCCGCCATAAGTCCTCTCAGGACGCGGCCGCGACCAGCAGAAGTGCCTCGACCTGTACTATAGGTGAGTAATTTTCATTTTTCAAGATAAAGTATCAATATATTTTTTATTTTTAAGTGTTTTAATTTAAAAACTGTGAAACTCAGTTTAGACACTGAATGATTGAATAATATTAATACATTCATCAAATTAAATATAGATGGTTTAAACTGTTAACATTTTTCTGTTTTTACTTCTAAAACATGTTTTAACAATTTATGTCTCATAACTCATATAAAAAATCACATGATGAATAAAAAAATCTAGAAATTTTAAATTTATTCTAAAACTTCTAATTTTGCTCCAGATCCTTCATTGGTTGCACGAAGCCTGCCTCAGAGACAGACAATGAACACAATAAGGCCCTGTGGGCGTACGCCTGCTCACAGTTCAAGGTCCCCTCCAGGCGGAAGCTCACCCGCGACATCAGGGAGATGGCAGACCGGGCCAAGGCCGACTTGACGGACCTCCTCGCCATACAGGAGTTCGTCGCCACCACGGCCGACAGCTGGGCGGCAAGCAACAGGGCCTTCCTGGAGATGACGGTGACATGGCTGGATAAGGTCACCTTCAAGAGGCACTCCGCCGTTTTCGGGATCAAGGAGATCACCGTGAGCCAGACGGGGACCTACCTGGCAGAGGCGATCTCCGAGCTGCACGACGAATTCGGCATCAAAAGAAAGGTGTGTAAACTTTAAGAAATTTTGCATATTTGTCTTTGTATTTACCCAGGTATCCAGCAAAATTCTATATTTTTACTTTGTAGTACTGTATGAATTTGATGCTATAGTTTGCGTGAAATATGTTATGTATGTTTGTCGTTAATACTTCGAAGAGAAATGAAGAAGTCTGTAAAAATGTTGAAGTGATGACTATTATCGTATTGACTTTAGAATCATACTTCAAGTTCATACTGATAAATGAAATTAAACTTTGTTTTAAAACATTATTTTGATTTTCAGGTTGTCAGCACCACCACTGTCAATGGCGCGACCGACATCAGCGTTTTTAACCGCAACATCGAGCCGGATGCCGAACAGCAAGGACAAGACGTGGTAGACCCAGAGATGGTGCACACAAGCACCATCCTGGTGGCAGACACCCTAGAAGAGGTGAACCAGCAGGAAGAGGTGGTGCAGCTCGCCAAGCATCGCTGCTGTGCGGCACACACAGTGAACCTGCTGTCCTCGAAGGATGTGGAGAACGTGCCCGGTTGGACCATACAGCCCAGGCCGGCCTTTAACAAGCCAGCCGCCAAGGGCCAGAGCGTGTGGAATGCCCAGAACAGAAAGACAGTGACCGCCAATGAAATTAAATCCTCTCTGGGCAAGAATCTTGTTACCCCTGCCGTCACCAGGTGGAATTATAGCCACGACGCCTACAAGTGCCTGCTGACCGAGGTGCTTGACTTGGACAAGAGAAACAAGCTGAACCAGATCTGTGAGCGGCAGCACCCCCGCCCCCTGCCGCACATCACGCAGGACGACGTGCAGATCTGGTCGGAGTACGTCCAGGTGACCGCACCCCTCGCCGCCTGCCTAGACGTACTCTAGAGCGAGGAGAAGACATACATGGGGTGCCTTCTCCCCCACCTCCAGGTGCTCAAAGACTCCCTGGAGGCGCTGTCGCGCGATGACAGCATTCTCCATGCCCAAAACCTGGTAGCTCACCTCTTCCACCAAATGATTCATTTGAAATGAACTAAAATCAGTGTAATGAAATTTAATTTTTCAATTGACAAATTTGATATATTTAAAAAAAAAATTTTAAACTTTTCTTCTACTGCAAGTTCAGCCACCTCTTTGTGGACATGAACCTGTTGATGGCTACGGCGTTGCACCTCCACCACAAGCTCACCATGGTCAGGGCCATCTGCAGGAGAAAGGACAATGATGTCTACTGCGACCTGGTGAGGGACAAGCTCATCAGGGACTTTCTCGGCATCGTCTGGCCTGACGAGCACCTAGACCCTGCCCCCCAGCAGGAACCCCAGCCAGGCTCCAGCAGTACAGACTACCTGTTCGCATGGCGGATGGGGAGCAAGAGGAGAGCCTCGAAGAGAAGGTCAGGGAAGAGGTCAACAACTGGCCGAGAAGGCCGCTGAGGGAGAACCCGGTGCACTCGCTCAATCTCTTCCCGCTCGAGTTCCGTGATGCTTAGATAACAGTCTTCCTCAAGTATAACACGCTGCTCCCGAGCTCTGCCTCGGTCGAGCGCGTGTTCAACTATGGGTCGGGCATCCCCAGGCCTAAGAGGGCGGCCCTCGCTACACTGAACTTCGAGGACTTCGTCTTCATGAAGGGCAACCACCACCTCCTCAAGAAGGCCCTCGAGGTGGAGGAGGAAGACAAGGGCTAAGTTGGCGGGCTTAGAATAGAGTTGAAAACTTTAAATATTATGAGGTATATCTGGAACAAAGTTGTTAGTTGACCCTTTTTTTCTGAGAGAATATATTAGTATTACTGTGTATATTTTGTGTAATATGTACTGTATAGTTTAGTTTTTTGTTATATTATATTTTAATTAAAATAAAATGTTTATTTTTTATCTTAAAAACTTGGTCCTCTTTGTATTAGTTAGAAGTGGCTTATTTAGGGTAAAAAAGCATTAAATTCCCTTTAGAAACATTGAAAATCGCTTTAAAACATTGAATCGCTTTTAAAAATATCGAATCGCATTTAAAAAATTTAATCGAATCGGATAATCGCTAATCGGACTTAGATTTTTGGCACCCGAATCGGATAATCGAATCGGACTTGACGAGCTGGCGAATCGGTAATCTCGCCCACCTCTGTATACTTTGATTTCATATGTTTGTGATGAAAAGAGAAAATATAACTTTGGACAGATTCTTTTAGAACCTAAAAATGAAGGTTGCTATCAGTCTTGAGTTATCTGTTATCGAATTAACGAAATCGTACGAGCGAACAAATAAAATCAAGACTGATGGATATAAAGTGAGAGAGGAAAACACGAGGAAAATATAAATCACCAAATCCTGCATCCAGAATAATGCTTCTAAACATCACATTCAAGGATTGAAAAAAACTAAAGCATACAGGTGCAAAATATATATATCAATATCAAAATATGTATATTTGACCCAACAGGAGTCGTCATTCCGAGGAGTATGAAGATGAGACTAAGCGAGAAGTGTAGAGCTATACAAGAAACATTACCGAGAATTGGAGTAGTTGTCTTATTGCGGTTGGCGAGACGAAAAAGGCGGTGACTTATAGATTCGGTTGGAACTTAGCTTTTTTAAGCTACGGGATAGTCTCTCTAGTAGGCAAAGCACCTGTGCCATTTGATCTCAACCACGTCGCCACTGCTCCCCAATTCTTTTTCGTCTACCGGTTCTCTCATATCCCTGGGTGGACAGCCCTTTTCTATTTTCTTAACCATCTGATAGATGGGGTTTTACAAATATTTAAAGAATATTCTGTTCTAGAAAGGAGGATTACCATAGCTACTGGATAGCCTAATTAATAAGGCGCCTCCTCAATTTGATCTCAGCGACGTCGGAGTCAGTGGTTCAATTCTCGGCACCGCTTCCAAATTCTTTTCCTTCCAGTGGGTCTATAGTGGGTGGTGAGACAAAAAAAAAAGCCCAGGGTAATTTATAATCTTGGTTTGAATTTAGCTTTCTAAGATACAGGATGGCCTAGTCAGTAAAACACCTATCTCATTTTATCTCGGCGACGCCGGATTTAGTAGTATGATTCTCGTCACCGTTCCCAAATTATTTTTCTTCCAGCGTCCTCTGGCCTCGTGCATTATAACTGGTGACCTTGGATAGGCGGAGCTTTCCAATTTTATTTAGCTTCCGATAAATGGATCTTTACAAATAGTGAAAGAAAACTACGTTTTAGAAGTGCGAACGATTGTAGCATCTGGCGAGTCGCAAAAATATGGCTGACTTATAGGCTTGGGTTGAACGTAGCTTTCTAAGCTACCGAATGGCATACTCGGCAAGACACCGACACCATTTGATCTCAGCGGTGTCAGGGTCATTGTTTCTATTTTCGTCACCGTTCCTAAATTATTTTCTTTCCAAACTCTTCTCTTATCACGTATTATAGGTCCTATCTTCTTGCGTATTTTAGTTTTACCGAAAAGTATGAAGAAGAGATTAAGGAAAGAGTTGAAAAGTCTTTGCAGAATACGGATTAGTCGCTTTGCCAATAAGTATGAAGAGGAATGCGATCTCACATAAAAGCATCGAGTAGAATCAACCTCAACTCGTCGGAGCTCTTCTGAGATTGATGGAAGACGTATGACGTAGAGTCGTTTTCTGAAATATATTTTATGCGTCCTCGTAGAGGATAAAAAACCCTATGCTTAGAAGAAGGATGGAAAGCTATATCCAGGACGGAAAGTGGCATGATCGATTCATTTTAGGGAGGGTGGGGGGAATTTATAACGGCACCACTTTATATGGGTGACCAGTATATGGTGAAGGGGAATTAAGTATCTGACTCCAAATATGATTTATTCACTGTGTTCTTATTTTAGATGGGCTTACCGAAGGTTTCAGATTAAATCGAGGTAAAGAATGAAGTTTCCAAAATATACTATATTCTAATATTGGCCTATTAACGGGGTATGCGAGCGGCACGTTACGAAGTTACTTGAGCAGTCTATATATATTCAACGCGAAGTATTAAATCTAATAATCTTAATAATATAATGATCATTATAACTGAGCTGCTCCGACTATATATATATATATATATATATATATATATATATATATATATATATATATATATATATATATATATATATATATATAATTGCAGTAGGAAGGATACGACCAGAGGTGACATTCTTATTTATTCCAAGCAACGTTTCGGATTACCCAATCCATCATCGGGCTAAAAGGATAAACACAATTTGTGAGGCGAACAAATGTTAACATAAACTAGATACAAATCAAAAGCAAAATAAATTAGATAGTGAACCTATAAAATTAAAAGTATTAATAATTGAAAGTACATATACAGATAAGGAAAGGAACATATTCACACCTGCTGTCAGCGAGTCAGGGGAATCAAAATTACGCCTTCTTAGAAGCAACCAACCTTGTTGAATATATATATATATATATATATATATATATATATATATATATATATATATATATATATATATATATATATGGCATTAAGCCATACAGAAAATACATCGTCAATTTACCTTAACCATATAAAGTTAAGGGGAGAAATTGTGGGAAGGATTTGAGTCTCAAAATATTCCATGAGGAGACTTTTTTAATAATTTGAATAATTTGCATGTCTCCATCAAATTTAAATATCAATGGGAATATGATAATAGATTACGCTTTTTAGATGTCTTCATTAATAAAGATCACCATGAATTAAAACTTGACGTTTATAGAAAACCAACCCACTCGAATGCCTATATACATTATTTTTCGTTTCACGATAATACTGTTAAAAAATCGGTAATTTCTAACCTTTTCCTTAGAGCATATAAAATATGTCATCCTTCCTATTTAGATGAAGAAATTGTCATTATCAGGACCATTTTTTCTAATTTGTATTACCCCGATTGGTTCATATCATCTGCCCATTTTGCAGCTAGGAAAACATTCTATGGCAATAAGCCTTCCCGCAAAAATGACTTCAACAAATATATAACATTGCCATTTAATAATAAATTAAATAGTTTAAAGGACATATTTGGAAAAGCGGGTATTAATAAAGCCTTTAAATATAATAATTCCTTAAGCCAATTGATGATAGCCAGGAAACCCAAAGAACATCATAACATAGGAGTATATGCAATACCATGCAACGATTGCCACAAAGTTTATATAGGGGAAACGGGGAGAAATCTAGACAAGAGATTGTATGAACACAAAAGAGATATTAGAGTGGGCAGTCAAAGCAGTGGAATATTCTGTCATGTTAGAGATTTGAATCATTCGATCGATTTCATTGGAAGTAAAATGGTATTTAAATCGGCTAACTATGTTAAGAGAAGAATCGTAGAATCGAGCTTGATATCGTCAGTTCCTAATTTAAATCTATCTAAGGGGCAATTTTCTTTTAATCCTGTAATACGAAAGGAAATAAACAAAATAGCGAAATGTCAGCCCTTCAATATGTTTAGGCCTAACCCCCCCCATCCTGATTAGCCACAAGTAGGGGATTGGGGTAAAAAAGAGGGGATCTTTCACGACCTGACTGTGTTATGTATGTAAGCATTTTCAAATATTTTCCATCCAGTGTCAGTTGAAAAAGGGTGTGAGATACACCGAAACTGTTCTGAATTAAATTGTCTTCGGAGAATGTGGTTTAATTCCTCATATATATATATATATATATATATATATATATATATATATATATATATATATATATATATATATATATATATATATGAGGAATTAAACCACCTATTGCATTAATTTTCATCATATATATATATATATATATATATATATATATATATATATATATATATATATATATATATATATATATGTATATATATATATATATATATATATATATATATGTGTGTGTGTGTGTGTGTGTTCATTGTTCTGCACCCCAAAGCTAGAGCTACTGAAAGCTGTGTATGTTGAATTACTTACATATCTGTAATGGCAGCCAGACATCAACAGTTCTGGCATTGTTACATCAGGGTTGGTAGAGTGAGGAAGTGTTCCACAGTTGCTCCTGTCCCCCAATCTCTAACTTAACTTTTTTAGTGATTAATAGGACTGTGGTGAGGGGTTCCTTTTACTTAGTTGGTTTTCATTTTCACTGCTTTTGCTATTGGAGGAGAGACCAGTTTGTTATGATTTCCCTCAGGGCTGTCAGTATTGGTCTACTGTTGTTGTGTCACAGTTTGTTGTTGCTGTGTTGCCTTTCAATGATATCAGTCGGCTGCCTATTTTAGGTTGTGAACTGATTGATGGTTGTTAAGTTGATTTCAGCAGATATTATCAAATTATTCGATGGTGAAGGTGATGTTGTAGCGTGGGTGAAAAGAGTAAGACTAGTTGCAAAGTTGCAGAAAATATCTGATGTGGCTAGTTTTCTTCTACTGCATTTGGAAGGTAATGCCTTGGCATTGTATTTGGAGGAGTCTGAAGATGAACAGAAGGATGTTGATCAAATTGAAAAGAAGGCTTCTTTCTCCCTATACAGATGCAATGTATGTGGCATATGGAAAATTGGTTCAATAACGGTGGTGTGGAGAACAAATAAGTACTTATGCCAATGATATTAGGAAGCTAGCAGGGCTGGCTGGTTTTAAGTCAGCTGCACTGGAGTATATTATTTAACTGACTTTTTTTAATGGACTGCCTGAACGTGTAGACATTGAGCTACAACAAGTCGATGATATTACCGATATGTTTATGACTGAGATAATAGCTAAAACTAGAATTATGACCTCTAATATAAGTAGCACTAAAAACATTGCTGCTGTTGTAAGGACCTTTCGTAATTATGATGCATCAATCATGCCTGGGGATCAAGAATCTTCAGTCGGAAATGCTAAATTGGAAGGTAAATCAAATAACAAAGAGTTTGAAAGGAAATGTTTCATTTGCGAGGGACCGCACATGGCTCGCTCTTGTACAAATAGAAATAAGGTAATTTGTTTCAGGTGCAGGAAACCTGGACATATTTCAACTCAATGCACTAGTCAGGGAAACAAGTAGAGGGTGACTGTTGCACCGGCAATTGCCCTCTACATAGTGTAAAGGCGATGGCATCACATATGCCTTTAATTGATGTCGATATCGAAGGCTGCACTGTGAAAGCATTGGTAGATACGGGTTCCACAAAAAATGTTATTTGTAATAGGTTAGTTAATCATTGTTCTGGAGAAGAAAGTTTAATTTCTTTTGATGGGCATGAAGTGAAGTGTAGAGGGTGTTATGTCATTCAAGTGATAGTGAACAATTTTGAATTAGAGGTGCAGGCAATTGTGATGGACACTATTGTAAATAGAGTGATGCAATATTTAGAATGGACATAATAAATCAAATGGATGGTGTCCATGTGGGAGATAAGGTGATATTTGGCACACTGCATTGTGCTGCAACTGATGAAACTACAACCAGAATCCCCAAAATCAGTGCATTCAGAAGAGACCATCCTGGATATGGATTTTAAAGCACATTTTGATGGTATCCATTGGACGGTTGAGTGGTTTTTCAGAAAAAATGAAGAGCCTGTATTTAAAAATGATTTTTTTTGTTATGACAGAGATTTACAAGGCAGAAAAAAGGAAGAGTTTGAAAAAGGAATAGACCGTTGGAATGCAGAAGGCATCTTAATCCCATGGAAGAAGGAGGTGGAAAGTGGCATCTTGCCCTTCATGGCAGTGGAACAGCCAACAAAGAACAAGATAAGACCCGTTATAGACTATAGAGAGTTAAATAAATACATTATGTGTCATATGGGCGATGATGTCATTGATGTGTGTAATGAAAGACTGAGAGAATGGAAAGTAGGTGGAGAGCTTGCTCTTTTAAATTTAAAGTCAGCATATCTTCAAATTGAGGCGGAGGAAAAATTGTGGAAATATCAGCTCGTGAAGTACAAGGGTGCAACGTATTGTCTCACATGACTTGCTTTTGGATTCAATTGTGCCCCACGAATTATGTCCAAAATTTTGAAATGTGTTATATCAAAAGCTGAAAAGTGAAAAGAGCTACCAGTTCCTATATTGATGATATACTAGTAAATGTGTCAGATTTATCTACATTTGAGCTCCAGGACAATTTGAATAACTTTGGTTTTATTACCAAGCCATCCGAAAAGTTAGATGGCAAGCAGTCCTTGAGTTGAGGCTAAATCTGGGTCCACATGGGAACATGATCTTCACCCGTGGAAATGAATTACCAAATGTTCCTGAAATCTGCACAAGAAGAGAAATGTTTTCCATATGCGGAAAATTGGTGGGGCACTATCCAGTTTCTAGCCGGGTGAGAGTTGCTTGTAGTTTCATTTAAAAAGGTGCAGATGGTGGTAGGTGGGAGGACTATAATGATGATAGAGCTCTAAATATGATTAAATAGGTAATAGATAAAGTGAAGATAAATGATTCTGTAAGAGGACTTTGGTATGTGCCAAAAGATGGAAAGTGGATGGTATGATGCGATGCAAGCAATATTGCAATTGGCGCATTACTTGAGGTAAATGGAGTTTGTGTTGAGGATGCTACGTGGTTGAGGAAACAGGATAGTTATAAGCATATTAATGTACCAGAGCTGGATGCATTTTTGAAGGGTATAAACCTTGCTCTGAATTGGGGCTTCAAAAATGTTACATTGGCTACTGATTTAGCAACTGTCTACAATTGGTTGACTTAGATTATAGGTGAGGAGAATAGAATAAGGACTAAGGGGGCAGCAGAGCTTCTTATAAAACGCAGACTAGGAACAGTGAAGGCAATTGTGGAGGAATTTGGAGTGAAGTTAACTGTTGAGCTGGTATCCAAGTAAAAGAATAAAACAGATATTTTGACCAGAGTGCCAAAGAAGTGGCTATTACATACTGATGCCACAAATAGTGGTGTTTATCATCCCCGTGCTACTGGTCTTAGCATAAAAGAAGCTCATGATATGCATCATTTTGGCATTGAACGACCATTCTACCTAGCTAAGAAAATCTATCCAAATGTAAAACGACAAGATATACATAGGGTGGTGAGATCATTTGAAAGATTTCAAATGATTGATCCAGCCCTAGCAACTCACAAAGTAGGTGAAATTTGTATAAGTGAAAATTGGTAAAGGTTAGCTATTGATGTAACTTATTTTAGACACGAATCTTATTTATCTATGGTTAATTGTGATCTAGGGCGGTTTATGTTGTGGGGGAAACTTAAATTAGAAACTGCTGACAATATTGCAATTATTTTGAATGGAATCTTTTTAGAAAGAGGACCGGTTGAAGAAATATTAATGCATAATGCTACCGCATTTGAATCAAAGGAATTTGAATAATTGTGTGTAAAGTGGAATATAATGAAATTTTATTCAGCAGCTTATAGGCCAGAGGGAAATGGCATAGTGGAGCACAATCATCGAATTATAAAAACCATTGCAGAGAGGAGGAACATCACACCTCAGGAGGCGGTCTCTTAGTAAAATATGGTGCCAGAAACAGGATGAAAGTACTGTTCCCCATCAATCAGTATACAGGTATGAGTGGAGATGTAGGGCATACATGTATTCACTAGAAGGTTGTACATGTAGATACCCTACACAACGGAATCCGATGGCTTGGAGAGAAAGCGAGTCTGGAATTTCGAGGTAAAGGCTCGATTTTCTCACTGTAAAAAAGTGGTAGCTTCCATACCTGGGTT
This sequence comes from Ceratothoa steindachneri, assembly GCA_963969495.1. Taxonomy (NCBI): domain Eukaryota; kingdom Metazoa; phylum Arthropoda; class Malacostraca; order Isopoda; family Cymothoidae; genus Ceratothoa; species Ceratothoa steindachneri. Next base: position 71,146,457 of record OZ018326.1, read on the forward strand.
CAAGTAAGACGGGGGGCAAAGAATAAACATTGGGATACTGAGAATGTATGGAGGTAATAAAAGGGCGTGTGATAAAGCATTTCACCATTTTCTGTAACAAAGATAGCCAGAAATTAAACAAATGTATGGCCCATGGTAAAGTTCCGCCTTCTAGAAATATTGACCAATAACGAGGTTAGACAGTTTAGCCGCCATCCAATCAAAATTAAATAAGGGATTAATTTAAACCAATTAGGAGGCGAGCTAAGGCAATGAGCAGCTAATCACGTGCGCCAACGTCATTTGTAGGTGGGGTGTAAGGCTTACTCGATGGACGTTACTCCCCCTTATAAACGGGTGCAGAGATGCTAGAAAGGGCTTTCATTATTAGTAATTCATTATTGTTACGAGTTCATTAATTCAATAATTCGATTATTATAATCGCCCTCTCGCTCTACCATTTTCCCGTATTACTTTGTCGTTAAGTCGAATCTTGGAATTGTATTCGGAGTATTTTTTATTCGGTGCAAGGTGAAATAAATAGACAGAGACTTGTTTACAACTATAAATATATTCTTTTTTTTTATCCTAGCTGGTGCCATCTTCTCGGATCAAGTACAAGGCCACCTAAAGGGATATTTCCGTTGTGCATTCAATTAACTTGTTACCATTACCGGTGGCAAGCGTTATCTCTACCCTATGAAGCTCACCCCTTCTAGTAGCAACGTTATCACTAACTGGGCAATTATACCACTTATTGGTACGAATAATAACTACTCAAGAGGCAATCTCCACCTACAGGGGGTGGCAACATTTCTATAGCTGAAAAGACAAAGCCCTCCCCCCCCCAATAAGTAAATGTAAACCTTTTAACTTTCTTTGTTTTTCAAAAAAATATTAGCTAAATATCACAACTAAATTGTATATTTATATATCTATGCAATGAATTTTATTAATTCACCGACTAACTGATCCTAACCAGGTGAATTGACATACTGGCATAATATATGAGTAGAATTGCGAAGATTGACCATATTATAAGCAATCTTGGGTCCGATATAATCTGAATTTAGGCTAGTCATTTCAATGCATTTGGAATTTATGTCCTTTCATCTCGATTGTGACTCTGTAATTATGTGAAATGGTTTCGTAGCATTTACATTATTTTTTTAATCGAGAATCTTTTCTATGTAAAAGATTGTTGCGTTGAACAACATGACTAATTAAACAAACCAACCACCTTATACTTTGAGTGACAACTACCCGATTGTTGGGAACTTGGGAGTAAAGGGGCGTAAATTTCCTTCTACAATGGCTTTCCTAGTTGCTAAGTTTTTTCTTTAGTTCTCCACCCACAGTGCCTGGGCATTTGCGGCCAGGAGTTTTAGGAATTGGTAAGTAGGCTATGTTTACGTATGTCTGCTAAATTAAAATTTTGTTTTGAGATCTGAGATATTAACTTTGGAATAGTGAAAGGTTGAAGATCAACAAACTCCACAAAAACTCCAAATTTTTATAGGGCAGATTATGATAAATTACGAAACTAGCTAAATCAGATTAGGTGGGATATAGAATTCAGGGGGAAGAATACTTATGAGATATGGGACACTTTTAAGACTATATTAAACATAGTCCAGGAGCAGTGTATTAGGAAGAAATGTAGGAAGCCGTTGTTGTGGAATCAGGAGATACCTAGGAAAATTTCTGAGAAGAAAGTGGGTATACCAAAAAGGGCATACTAAAGATTACAGAGAGAAAGTACTTTTGAGAATTTAAATCATTATAGGTCAACTATAAATGAGCTAAATAAGATTATTAAGAAGAGCAAAAGGGTGGCAGAAATTAATTTATCTCAAAATAAGGTAAACATGTAGACAAGCGGCCCGGCCGGATAAAATATTTTGTGTAAATATTATCATTTACCCGAATCAATCATTTCTGACATCATACCCCACCCCCAACCCCTATTATAATTTGCAAAACGATTAAAGGTGCTGACATGATGTAGTTAAAGCATTCACCTCTGTAAATGTCAGAATATTATAAAAATTACGATTATATACTGGGGGGCTGTGCCCCCCCTAATTTAATGAAACTCAGGATCATCGTAGTGCGGTCCACGCATCGTGTTCACCCCTCCATGAGCGATCCCCTATAAATGTACTCCAAAAACGTGAAACATTTTGGAACACGGATGAAATAGTACATCTTATCGGCTGGGCCGCTCGTCTACATACTTACCCCAAATGATAATAAAGATACAAGAAAATTGGGTAAATGTTGCGAGTATTGCCGGATGCGATTCTAGCTTATTTTTGTGGCTATTCAGTGTTTTTCTACTCTTGCACTGACCAATCACAGATCTGTATTCAGTTTCGTCAATGACCTATTTGTTTCAAGGCTTTGTGCTTTTTATATTGATCAAAACTAGGTTTTTCTTTTATTTTAGATGTTTTTTTGGGAACACTTCAGTTTCAGGGCACACGGTAAGTTGCACTGTTTATAGGCTACAATTTTGGGCTACAATATATGTCTTATGATGTCATATGTTAGCGTCAGATGTGAACAATTATGGCGTTATATTTTTTTGTATATGAGTATATACTGGGGGGGGGGGGCTGTGCCCCCAGACCCCCCAATTGATTGAAACTCAGGATCATCGCAAGGTGGTCCCCCCTCCCCCCACACAGTGATATCTCCCCCACGAGCAGTCCCCTTGAATTTACTGTTTTTTTTCCCCAACAACTTTTTACTGGCAGAAAAACCTAACCTAATGACAAACATTACTTACTTTTATAGGTTTCTGGATTAGTTTATGCTCCTCTAAATAATCTAAAAGTTTTTCGTGGTCTTGCAAAATAAACCCAATTTCAAATAACAAAGAAGCACAACTAGAGCATGAAAAAGCCATAACGAAACAGAAAAAATTGCTAAGCAGGTTCTATTTATAGCTACTATATTGCCAGTAAGAAGCTGTTATTGTTCACTGCGAAACAAAAAATATAAAAACAAAAAAAACACAAGACATCAAGAAACTTTATCTAACTTAGAAAAAACTATAAACGAGTAGAGGCGCAGATATTTAGTAAATAATAGACTAAAAGTTACAAATCCCCAAAACAACAAAAAAATATGCCATGATTGGTTACATCTGAAGCTACCATCTGACGTCATAAGAGAGATATTGTAGCCTACTAACAGCGCCACCTACTGTGTGCCCCAAATCTGAAGTATTACTGTTTTTTCCACTTATTTGTTTTCTATATATCCTACCTACCCTATGCCTGACATTATTTAGTCTTTTTAATTGTTACTTAATTTTCCATTGTTTAATGCTCGATTAAACCATATTTCAGTGTTGTTAAGAAGCCTCGCTTCTTAATTCTGACGAAAAAATGACTTCTTCATTTTTTTGCCTCTGTATTGCTTTCTCTTCTTTGATTTTTTTAAAAGGTCGTACTCTACACAATTCTCCCAAATTGTTTAGCTATTATAGAATTAATAATAAATCTAACAGTGCTAAAATTGGGCCTATTAGATATGAAGAGGTTTTGAAAGAATCTGATGAGGAAATATTAAAGGTTCTTAATGATAATTTTTCTTCAGTATTTACAAAAGAAAATCCAGATAGATTAATTGATGATAATTCTAGGTCAAGGAAAGTAGTGTTAAATACCGTTAATGTGAACAGGGAAATAATTAAAGGGCTTATATTGGAGTTAAATACTAGTAAGGCATCTGGCCTAGCCAACATTCATTCTAGGTTACTCAAAAAAGATGTAGATTGTATTGCAGTAGCTCTTGAGAAGATATATACTACTCACCATTTTAATTTCTTCAAGAATAAGAAATATGCCCTCTTCTTTAAAATCTTGCCTCGCTAGTGATTATTTAATTATTGTATATTTATTATATTTAATTTTAAGAGAGTTTACACTGGTGTTCACAACATCGCCTGTCAAATCATTCCATGGGCCCATGACCCCTTTGAGTGAAGAACTTCTGCCTTAGAGTTCTGTTGCATCTCTTAAAGAGTTTTCTGTTATGACCTCTAGTAATCCCTTATGGAGGCCGGAAAAACTCCTCGGGCTCGGACCTGTAAGGAGTGCAGTGATTTGCCATCCTGGCTGCCGTGCTGACGGGACTCAGTGCCCCTTCCGGACCCAGGTTAGCCTCTTCTTCTTTCAGATGGCCTGTATTTCTTCCCTACTTCCTCACTTTCCCTACAACCTCTCCCACAACTTTCTCTGGTCAGCCTTTATTTTCACAGGGTAGATGCCGACCTTCTTCACAGCCAACTATCCCGGATCGGTGATGAGGGGGGAGGGGACAATGTTGCCTAACCCCTGAGCTCTGGTTTGGGATGGTGCGTTTTTAACAACCTGCTTCATTCCCACCTATACCTTCCTCACATCCCTTTTCCTTCTCTCTTCACACTCTATCAATTTTACGCCATGTCCAAGGTGGAGCCGCATGCTGAGGGACTGCCAGGTTACCAGGCAGGAGGCGTGGTCTTAAATGGCAGCACCTGGCTCTGCCAGGCCTGTATGCACCCCTTGCTAGGCGGGCTACTGTGAGGGGTGAGGAGTGTGTGCATCCCATGAGAAAATTAGGGTCCCCATGCCCAATGATGGAAATTTAAAAAGACCCCTTCCTCTTTCACCCCTCACAATCAATGGAGCCACCTTCTGGCAGCTCCACAGAAAAAATGGAGCCCTCCCCCACTTGTGCTTGCTCCTCTCCTTTGCCTACGGTGTAGGGGATTCCCCATCACCCCCTTGTTTGGAGGTACCTTCGGGCACCTCCCTCTTTCCAGCGGCAGTCCTCCCCTTTACTTTCCAAGGGGACTGCCAAGAGAGCCAGCAGGCAGCCCTTAGCTCACTGCTCCCCATTGAAGCGGCTCGGTAGGGCAAACCCCCTTAGGGAGGAGAGGGAAGCCAGGCCCCTTTGGTTGCTTCCCTCAAAAGACCTGCTGGCTACAATACTAAACCTAGTGGGGGTCAAGGCCTGTGCCTACCAAGATGAGACTAAAGACACTGCTGCCAATAGGACCTGTGATGTCTCAGGGGGGGATGGCCAAATGGATGCCCCACCTGAGATCGACATGGTCCTTAAGGCAACCCAGCCTCAGACGGTAGGGCCTTCCATGGGAGCGAATCTGGGCTCGGTGCCAAGCACTGAACTCGAGTCCGCTCCTATGCAAGGTCCTCCTCAAATGGCTAGGGTTTCCAAGGCAGTACAAAGAGGGGAGGGATCTCCTCCTCTGCCAGGACCTTCTCCATCTCGGAGAAGGACCTTGCTGAGGCTGGTCCATTTGGCCTGGGGGCTCATGTCGGCGGAGGGGAGAAGAGGGTTCATTCCCCGCCATCCTCTCTTAAAAATTAAAAAATGGGGGGGAGGGGGCTCCTCTCGATCTGCGGGGCCGGATGGGTCTGTTGCCATTTCAGTAAGTGACCAAGCCAAGATTGGCACATCCAGCCCCTCTCCCTCTGGGTGCAGAGCCCCTGACTATGACCAAAACTGTTCAGGGCTGATCCTCATTAACATCAGGCCTCTCATTCCGAGATTACCTGACGTTTTCGAGCCCGCTGGCTTCAAACGCTTCCTCGTTATTCGCTCCACTGATGGCACCATGTTGGCTAAGGGCAACATGATCCATCAGAGGAGAGCTTTAGCTAGTGTGATTAGTATAAAGCCGAAGGTGACCCGTTTCTCGGATGGGATCCTTTTGGCAAATTTGTTGAATCCCTCCGAGGCGGCCATGATTATTGCCCTTTGGACATTTGATAGCACGCCTGTGAGGGAACTCGTTAACTACTCTATAGAGGACATCACCTTAGAGCTGCCCAACCATGGGGCAGTCAAGGTCGAACATGTGATGACAAAACAGGGAGGGGCCCTACACTCATCACATTGGACTGTGACAAGCTCCCTGAGTCGGTGCATGCCAGTTGGTATCGCTACCGTGTGAAGGCACTTGTGCCATTGCCACTGAGTTGCTATTACTCTCACAGCTTCGGCCATATGAATTGCTCGTGTAGATGGGCAAAGTTGGGGTCACCCGAAGTATGTGTAAATTGCTCCAAGGCTGCATACAATGTCTAAATCGTGTGTGGTCAATTGTGTCAATTGCAGAGAGCTGCACCCGGCTTCTTTGAAGCAATGTGGTGCATATCTCCTTGAGAAAGAAATCCTAGCTGTTTATGCCCAGGATCGAATCTCATTCCGTGAGGCTAAGGACTTGGTTCTGGCGCACCCGGCTCTGCCTGGGATGTCTTGCACCTCAATGCTTGCATCCATTCGGAGCCCTTCTGCGGTCTCTACTCAACCCAGGAGCTCCCCTGATAAAGCTGGCGGCACAAATGGTTCACACTCAGCCCCCACTAAAACCAGGGCTCCCCCTTCCCCCCCCGCATGACCGTTTCCCGTAAGGCGAAACAGCCATGCGCCCCCACCTCCGAAGCTGCAATGCCTGCCTAAGGTTTTGAGACAGAGGGAGGAAAGGACTTGCATGGTGAGCCCAACCTTCCCCAATAAGTCCTTGAAGGAGACGGCGCCTTCAGTGCATTGTCTGGCCAACAGCTCCAGGAGTTCTGCCTCTGGGAATTGTATGGCCATTCCCGTGAGGGTCTTCTGTTCGAAGAAGGCCCCCGCGCCTCCTCTGAGCTAGGTCTTGAGGGGATATTCCTTCAATGAAAATGCTGTGGATTCCGAGCCAACTAGGAGGAGCTGCGGAGGCTCGTCTCGTCCCGTTCTCTGTTTGCTATTTTTCTGCAGGAGACCCTGCTAGGCACTTGCCCCCTGCCTGCCCTCCTGGGGTTTTGCGACCCCACCACCACGAGATGGGGAGCTGGGCTTGGGGATTCATGGTTTACACCAGGCATAATGTCTCCGTTCTTTTCACTTTAGATGGCTCCTTTCAGGCAGTCGCTGTGCAGCTTCACCTGGATAGGAGGTATACTGTTATTTCTGTGTACATTCCACCATCAGCTGGCTTCGATGCATGGACTTCCGCCGCATCGTTGCACATTTGCCCAGGCCATTTCTCTTGCTAGGAGATCTGAATGGCAGACGTCCTCTCTGGGGAGACTACTCAATAAATCCCAGGGGACAACTCCTTGCTGACCTGATTGAAGAGCTTGAGATGGGTGTCATAAATATGGATGAGTTTACACATCACTGCCCGAGAACCGCTTCATTTTCTTGCCTTGATCTATCCCTATGCTCTCCGGATGCACAGCCTAATTTTGATTTGGGGGTGGTCGATGACCTCCATGGTAGTGATCACTTTCCCATTCAATTATCATTTTCAGGGCAACTGCCGCCTGAGAGCCCACCTCAGTGGTTCTTGGCGCGGGTTCGGTGGCCTGCATTTCTGGTTGTCAGCCGAGTGTGAGACAGCCCTCAAACAGAAGCGTTATGCCTACATGCACTATAAGTGCCGCCCGAATGATTTCACTCAGTGAAGTTTGTCTAGCTAGGGCTAGGTTCCAGTATATTTCTAAGCACGCCTGCCGCTCTTCTTGATGGGCATACGCGTCTTCACTTAATTGGAAAGACCCCTCTAGCAGAGGTGTGGAGGTGGTTCAAAAGGATTTGGGGCAAGTTCTTGCAGGACCCCCCTCCCATTCAGGAGAATGGGACTGCAATCTCACACCCAGCATCCATGGAGGAATCCTTCGCGACCACTTTCCCTGCATTCTCTAGCTGGGATGCTGCTCCACCAGCATTCAATGCATGTCGTGATGTCGCGGATGGCCGCCAACTGGACTTTACCTCCAGAGGCGGAGAACCCTTCAACGACAGGTTTACTCTGAGTGACTTGCATTCTGCTCTTGCTTTGTGTGCGAACACCGCCCATGGTCTGGAGTCCTGTATGCCATGCTTCGACACCTGGGTGAGTGAGGCATGGCCTTTCTGTGCTCGCCTTTCGCAAACCAGGGAGAGATCACTCTACTCAGGCCGGTTTCCGCTCAATCTCTCTAACCTCTTGCGTGTGCAAGTTGATGGAGAAATTGGTAAATGTTAGATTAGCCATTTTCCTGGACAGTGGAGGCCATCTGTCTTCTGCAATGTGCGTCTTCCGCAAGTTCCACTCCATGTTGGATGCTCTGCTCTGACTGGAAAATGCCGTCTGCGAGGCCTTCCTTCGTAGACAGCATTACGCCACAGGTTTTTTTTGATCTGGAGAAGGCCTATGATACTGCATGGAGATACGGTATCATGGATACTCTCCACACGATGGGGGCGGGGTGACACCTCGCAATGTTTATATCTGAATTTTTGCAAGATCGCTGATTCTGCGTATGGGTGGGGGAGCCCTCAGTGTCCCACTCTTTGCCCTGAGCATCAACGGCATCACCTCGGTGCTGCCCGAAGATGTTCTCGCTATGCTCTGTGGATGACCTTTCGATCTCTCTCGGCGCGACCCAGATGCCAACTCTGGAGCGTCTACTCCAATAGGCATTGAACCGCATCTCTCATTATGGTGAAGCCCACAGGTTTCAGTTTTCCTTGGCCGAGATTAAGGTGGTGCACTTCTGCTGCCATCCACAGCTACACCCTGACCCAGACTTGTTTCTTAATTGGGTATGCCTGGGAGTGATTGAATCGCACCGTTTCCTTGGTGTTGTATTTGACTGATGCCTCACCTGGGAGGCTCATATTCGCAGCCTTAGGGTCTCTTGTAAATGCGCCATGGATATTCTCCATTCTGTGATGTTCAGCGCTTGAGGCGCTGATAGGGCTACTGCCTTACTTTTTTATAAATCCTTTGTTCGTTCGAAGCTTGAGTACGGATGTGAGTTTTATGTATCCGTAGCCGAGCGTTTATTGCGGAAGGTGGACGCGATCCACCACACCGGCCTTCGCCTGGCGACCGGTGCCTTCCGCACTTCTTCCTTTGAGAACCTACTAGTCGATGCCGGGGAGATGCCACTAGCTCTACGCTGTGTACAGTGCATTATTCGCTTGTACACGCAAGCCCGGTGTCTCCCTCAGTCACCAAAAGCTCTGAATGCATCTGCAGCTGATTTTGATGGTGCCTATGTCGCTGAGAGGTGCCAGTCATACCCTAAGCCCTTTGGGTTTAGAGCCAGGAAACTCCTTCGAGAGCTAGGTATAGCTCTCAGGCCGGTGGTGCCCCTGGTTCTGCCCAGGCCACCACCCTGGAGAGTACCACATTTGACTATTTGTTGTCACGCCTCTGCTCCCAAAAGCTTGTACAGCATTGGGAGTATTGTGTTCGACCTTTTTGGAGCATACCTCATTTCACTCTGGAATTGTGCCAGTTTATATGGATGGCTCCAAGTCCGAAGTGGGAGTTGGCTTCCACGCTGTGTCCCCTCTGTTTGAAGTCAGCCAGGCGCTGCATCTGTCTTCATGGCTGAGCTGGTGGCAATACACCACTCAGTATGGGAGATTACGCGATGTGCCCAGCTTGCCCCGTAAGGGGCATGGCGATTTGCCATCATGGCCGCCGTGCTTACGGGATCCAGCGCTCTGTCCGGCCCCAGCTTAGCCTCTCTTCCATCCTTCAGATAGCCTTTATTTCTCCCCTACTTCATCGCTTTTCATGCAACCTCTCCCACAACTTTCAATGGTCAGCCTCTAATTTCACAGGGTAGATGCTGACCTTCTTCTCAGCCAACCGTCCCGGATCAGGGCTGAGGGTGGAGGAGACAATGTTCCCTAACCCCTGGGCTCCGGTTTGTGATGTTTTTTTTAACAACCTGCTTCATCCCCATCCATACCTTCCTCACATCCCTTTTCCTCTCCTCTTCACATTCTATCCATTTTTACGCCATGTCTAAGGTGGAGCCGCCATGCTGATGGACTGCCAGGCCACCAGGTGGGAGGGGTGGTCCCAAATGGTGGCGCCTGGCTTTGCCAGGCCTGTAAGCACCTCTCGCAACTGCGAGAGGTGATGAGCGGTTGCATCCCGTAATAAAAAGACGGGTCACCATGCCCAATGATGAGTCTAACCAAAAAAAACCCTTTAACTCCCCCTGTACAAACGACGGAGCTGCTCTCAGGCAGCTCAACAGAAAAAATGGAGGGGACCCTCCATATTTCTTCAACCGGAGAGGAGGCTTACTCCTCTCCTATGCTTACGGGTGAAGGGGACTCCCCCTTACCCCCTTCTCTGGAGGTCCTTTCGGGCACCTCCCTTCTTCCAGCAGCAGTTCCCTCTGTTCTTTCCAAGGGGACTGCCAAGAAAAACAGCAGGCATCCCATTGCCGACCGCCCCTCTTGTAAGTGGCTTGGTAGGGCAAACCCCCTTAGGGGGGAGAGGGAAGCCAGGTCGCTTCCCACAAAAGACCTGCTGGCAAGAATATTAAACCTTGCCGGGGTCAAGGCCTGTGCCTCCCCACAAAAGACTGGTGACGCTGCCAAGGGGACCTGCGATATCCTGGGAGGGGATGGCCAACTGGAGACCCCTCCTGTGATAGACATGGTCCTCGAGGAAACCCAGCCTCAGACGGTAGGACCTTTCATGGGGGGTAATCCGGGCTCTGCGCCAAGCACTGAACCCGAATCCGCCCCTATGCAAGGTCCTCCTCAAAGGCTGAGGGCTCCGAGGCAGTACAAGGAGGGGAGGGATCTCCTCCAACCGGTGCCCCTGCGACTACCAGGACCTTCTTCATTTCGGAGAAGGACCTGGCTGAGGCTGGTCCATCTGGCCTAGGGGGTTCATTCCCTGCCCTCCTCTCCAAAAAAGAAAAAGACAAAGACTAGGAATACTCGGGGCTCCTCTCCACCTGCGGGGGCTACGGGTTGATGGGTCTGCTGCCACTTTGGCAAGCGACCAACCCACTGGAGCCACTGACTAAAACTAAAAGTGCACAGGGCGGAGCCTCGATGACATCGGGGCCCCTTATTCAGAGGTTACCTGGCATTTTCGAACCCGCTGGCTTCAAACGCTTTCTCGTTATTTGCTCCACTGATGGCACCATGTTGGCCAAGGGCAACATGATCCATCAGAGGAGAGGATTAGCTAGTGCAATTGGTAGAAGCCGAAGGTGACCCGTTTCTCCGACGGGAGCCTTCTGGTGAATGCGGCGAATCCCGCCGAGGCGGTTAAGATAAGTGCTCTTCGGACACTTCATGGCACCCCGGTGAGTGTGACGCCGCACTCTACCATGTACTTTGTGAAAGGAGTAGTTTATGCGAGGGAACTCGTTGACTACTCCATTGAGGACATCACCCTAGAGCTGGTCGACCATGGGGGCGTCAAGGTCGAACGTGTGATGAGAAAACAGGGAGGGGCCTCTCTTGCTTGGAGATCTGAACGGCAGGCATCCTCTCTTGGGAGATTCTCCATAAATCCCAGGGTACAAGTCCTTGCCGATCTGATCGAAGAGCTTGAGATGGGTGTCCTAAACGTGGATGAGTTTACGCATCACTGTCCGAGAACCGCTTCATTTTCTTGCCTTGACCTATCTTTGTGCTCTTCGGATCCACAGCCTGATTTTAAATGGGGGGTGGTCGATGACCTCTATGGTAGTGATCACTTTCCCATTCAAATATCATTTTCAGGGCAACTGCCGCCTGAGACCCCACCTCGGTGGTGCTTGACGCGGGCGCGGTGGCCTGCATTTCAGGAAATGACTGAATTCTCTATCTCAGTCGAGGAGTTTAGGTCGGTAGATGAGGCCGTTGAGTTCTTCTCCGGCAACCTCATCGCCGTGGGCCTGACTACTATTCCTAGGACGTCTGGCCGTTGGGCACGCCGACCACTCCCATGGTGGTCGGTCGAGTGTGAGATGGCCCTCAAACAGAAGCGTTATGCCTACATGCGCTATAAGCGCCGCCCGAACGATTTCACTGTCGCTGAATTTCGTCAGGCTAGGGCTAGGTTCCGGTATATTTCGAAGCACGCCCGCCGCTCTTCTTGGCGGGCATACGTGTCTTCACTTAACGGGAAGACCCATTTAGCTGAGGTGTGGAAGCTAGTCGAAAGGTTTCGGGGCAAGTTCTTGCAGGACCCCCCTCCCGTTCTCCAGGAGAATGGGACCGCAATCTCGGACCCTGCGTCCGTGGCGGAATCCTTAGCGACCGCTTTTTTCGCATTCTCTAGCCGGGATGCTGCTCCGCCAGCATTAAATGCACGTCGTGATGTCGCGGAAGGTCGCCGACTGCACTTTACCTCCAGAGGCGGAGAACCCTTCAACGACAAGTTTACTGTGAGTGAGTTGTGTTCAGCTCTCGCTTCGTGCGCGGACACCGCCCATGGTCCAGACGATGTCCCGTACGCCATGCTTCGACACCTGGGTGAGCGAGGCATGGCCTTTCTGTTAGATTTGTTCAACAGGATCTGGGTGGAGGGTCTTCTCCCAGACTCCTGGCGAATCGCTACTGTGCTCGCCTTTCACAAACCGGGGAGAGATCACTCTACTCCGACCGGTTTCCGCCCAATCTCTCTAACTTCTTGCTTGCGCAAGTTGATGGAGGGATTGGTAAATGTTAGATTAGCCTTTTTCCTGCACAGTGGAGGCCATCTGTCTTCTGTACAGTGCGGCTTCTGCAAGTTCCACTCCACGTCGGATGCTCTGCTCCAACTGGAAAATGCCGTCTGTGAGGCTTTCCTTCATAGACAGTACTACGCCACTGTCTTTTTCGATCTGGACAAGGCCTATGATAACGCATGGCGATATGGTATCATGGAGACTCTCCACACGATGGGGGCGAGGGGACGCCTCCCAATGTTTATATCAGAATTTTTGCGAGATCGTCGATTCCGCGTACGGGTGGGGGGAGCCCTCTCCGGTCCAAAGGAGCAGGAAGAGGGTGTCCCGCAGGGAAGCGTCCTCAGTGTCACACTATGTCCTGAGCATCAACGGCATCACCTCGGTGCTGCCGGAAGATTTTTTCGCTATGCTCTACGTGGACGACCTTTCGATCTCTTTTTGCGCGGCCCAGATGTCGACTCCAACAGGCATTGAACCGCGTCTCTCGCTATGCCGAAGCGCACAGGTTTCGGTTTTCTTTGGCCAAGACTGAGGTGGTGCACTTCTGCCGCCATCCACGGCTTCACCCCGATCCAGATTTGTTTCTTAATGGGGTGCACCTGGATGTGGTGGAATCGCACCATTCCCTTGGTCTTGTATTCGACCGACGCCTCAACTGGGAGGCTCATATTCGCAGCCTTAGGGTCTCTTGTACCTGCGCCATGGACATTCTCCGTTCCGTGACGTTCAGCGCTTGGGGCGCTGATAGGGCTACTGCCCTACTTTTTTATCGATCCTTTGTTCGTTCGAAGCTCGACTACGGATGCGAGTTTTATGCATCCGCAGCCGAGCGTTTATTGCGGAATGGGGATTCGATCCACCACACCGGCCTTCGCCTTGCGACCGGTGCCTTCCGCACTTGCCCCATTGAGAGCCTGCTGGTCGATGCTGGGGAGATGGCACTCGCTCTGCGCCGGGTGCAGTGCATCACTCGCCTGTACGCTCGAGCCCGGCGCCTTCCTCAGTCGCCCCCAGCTCTCGCTGCATCCGCAGCTGATCTTGATGGTGCCTATGCCGCCGAGAGACGCCAGTCATACCCTAAGCCCTTTGGGTTTAGGGCCAGAAAACTCCTTCGAGAGGTAGATATAGCTCTCTGGCCGGTGGCGCCCTTGTTCTACCCAGGATGCCACCCTCGAGGGTACCACATTTGGCTATTTGTCGCCACACCTCTGCTCCCAAAGCTTGTACGGCGCCGGGAGTATTGCGTTCGACCTTTTTGGAGCACACAGCGTGTCACGCTGGAACCGTGCCAGTGTATACAGTTGGCTCCAAGTCCCAAGAGGGGTCGTATCCCCTCTGCGTCTGTCTTCACGGCCGATCTGGCGGCAATACACCACTCAGTACGGGAGATTACGCGACGTGCCCGGTTCGGAGGCCGGATTGTGATCTATAGCGATTCACAAAGCGCCCTGAGTGCTCTCGGGGCATTGGAATCTCCGCATCCCCTGATTCGCGATATCCGTGACGCCACGGTTATGGCGAGCCGGGCAGATGTCGAGATTATCTTCTGCTGGTTTCCTGGACATGTAGGAATTGCGGGGAATGAGCGCGCCGATGAGGGCGCCAAAGAGTCCGCGAGGACTCTGCGACCTGACCAGCGTTTCGCTCTTTCTCACACCGACTACATGGCAGGAATACGGTCAGCTCTTCGGACTGCTTGGCAAAAAAGATGGGAGACGGTCGAAGGGAACTTAAAGTTGCGTGCTATTGCGCCGCGACTGTTCCCATGGACCTATCCCCCAATGCCGCGATGGCTTCAGGTCGCTTTCTGTCGTCTCCGAATCGGACACACTCGTGTGATGGAGCGCTCGCCTGCGCCCTATTGCGACGACTGCGTCGTCCCCCAGACTGTTTGGCACATTCTTGTCGAATGTCCCAGTCTGGGTGATCTTGGCGCACGTTACCTGTCCCGGTACCGGGATGGGCGGGGTTGCTACCGCCTGTCCTTTGTACTCGGGATGAGTGTGTGCATATTGACTGATGGACTTGTTGACTATTTGGGGGAGGCCGGCCTTCTCCCTTTCATTTAACTAGGTTTAGTTGTTGTTTTTGCTATTTTTTTGTTATTTCTTTTTATTGTTGTTTCCTGTTCAAGGGTGAAGGCCCTTGGAACCCACTCTAGGTCTTGTATGTCTCCCTTTTTTGGGGGTGACCACAGCTGACTGCAATGGTCTAGAATCGGTTGTACTAGAGCCTTCCTCAGGGTCAGGATGATGTCCCGCTTCCTCGTGCTGAAAGTGCGGAGGATCCACCCTGCCATTTGTTTTGCTCAGCTGATGGCAGAAGGTGGCATCATCACTGAGGAACACTCCAAGGCATTTGGCATGGGGCTGAAAGATGATGGTTTGGCCTACCATATGCAGGCTAGTAGCATCTTCTATCTCCTGGTTTGGCCCACATCTTAGGAGCTTGGACTTGCCCTCATTAAATGACATGTTGTTTTCTGCCAATGTGTAGACCTTTTGGAGGTTGGCTAATTACAGATGCAGAACAGAACCATAAAGGAAAAATGAACTAAACAAACTCATAAAGTAGGGGGCCAAGAAATGGTTCAACTTTCTACTTTAAAACAACAACCCAACTTACACTGACAACATCTGGAGAGAATTCCATAGATTAACAACACGTATAGAGAAAAAGTGAGTGTGAGCATCCGTATTTGAGTGGTGTAGAAGAATTTCTTGGCTGTGACCACAAGGATCTTCCAAGCCATAAATAGGTCTGCTCAAGAAGGTGTCCTTTGATGGAGAACAGACTCCAATTAGATAATCGATCAGCATAATAAATATCATAAAATCTCCAAATCTTTTTTTGTCCATCTCCTCTGTATAGGCTCCAACAAGTGAAAGTTGCCAACATAAACAGAAACAGCTTGCAGTATGTTTCTTTTATAGAGAATATTTAGGTCTCTGAATTGCAACCAAGCTTGATCAGTAGGTGGGGCTCTATGACCAAATTGGCTTCTAAGGCATTTATACCCTCTCCAAGCCGAACTCTTCTGCACAACGATCACACCAGATATGGTCCTAGACCAAGGAGGGTTTGTATTCCTTGGATGTAGGAGGTGGATGTTATTGATGTAGGTGATTTGGTGGCTGAGGTTTGTGTTGTCAGCAAAGGATGAGACTACCAAAGACCTCATGTCATCGTCAATGTTAGGAGCCTTGTGGCACTCTGCTGATGACATATTTGTCCCTTGGTGACAACTGCTTGCATTCTGGATTTGAGGAAGCTGTGCAGCCACACACCCAGCTTGCCAGTTATTCCTAGCCCTCGGAGTTTGTGGAGCAGAATTCCGTGGTCAACTTTATCAAAGGCTTTTGCAAAATCTAGGAAGATGACATCCAAGTTTACCCCCTCCGCCATACTGTGTAGAAGCCAGTCAGTCGTAGTGGACTAGCAGCCTTGAGAGACAGGACCTGCCTTTTTAGAAATGGTGTTGAGTCTGTTGTTGGTTTCCAGGAAATGGGTAATCTTTTTTCAGACAATTTTCTCAAATACCTTGATGTTGGAGGTGAGGGCTACCGGCCTGTAATTTTTAGGAAAGCCTTTGTCCCCTTCCTTCTAGATTGGAGTGATGGTAGCTTCCTTGAGAGCCAGAGCAATCGTACCTGCGTTGAGTGAGTGGCACCATAGTTTGTGGAGGGGGGTATGACAGCACGTTCCTGCATTTTAGGAACATGGCTCGGACCCCATCCAGTCTTGCTACTGCGTTCATTTTCAGTTCCTTTATGGCATCAATTATATTATTCTGTGAGAAGGTATGGTTGCTAAGAGACGAGGGTTGTGCTGGACCTGGTATCTTATCCACTGTGAAGAATGTTTCAGGATCACTGACTTTCATTGCAACCCTTGGTTTGCTGAATACCTTCTTTTATTGTCTCATTAGTGGCTGACAAGAGGCTGAGTTGCAGTTCAATGTTCTTGATCTTGGTGGCGAGTCTTTGTCTTACTTCTACGTTTTATGCTGTAGTGAGAAAGTTTATTGAGGTGGGTCCTTATTCTCATTAGGATTCTCCTATCCCTGAGAATGTTGGATTTCCTCGTGTGCTTCCTTTTGTTGGGGATATGGTGGAGACAGACTGACTGGATGCGATGTTGATGAAGGTGTTGGATTTAGGGATGGAATGGTTGTCTCGTGCAATTGGACTGAATATGTGAAAGGCCTTTCAGTTATCGACCGCAATCTCAGATACTCACAGAAGATTCCCTGGAAGAGGCCTTAGATGGCCTGTGTCTCCAGTATGGTAGCCTGAACACCATTAGTTTGTTGGCCCGGGGTGTGTGTGGCATTCATATGCGCTCTATTGTTTAACTTTTGTTCTTGGTTTAACCAAAATGTGTCTAGCCCAAACTCAAACCTTTCAACTTGCCATCCTTGGCAAACACTCAGAACTGTGAGAATTTCACATTGCAACTTCTATTGTGTGCCGGCACTCATGGGCCCAAAGGAACTGGAAAAGAGAAGACATCTTCAATCAAATTACTCAAGTATCTATACCAATCACATATGCACAATCACACACAGGCAGCAAAGTCCTCACCTGACAACTTCACCAGCTCATTCTTTTATTCACACTGCCCAAATGTCTTTTCACTAAATTTCTCACTATATTGTTACAACCATTCACTCAAACAACTTATCACATCCACTCTGGTGAAAGATTCTGATGATAAGAAAGAAAATATATTTGGGGTACAATAGAAGTCCATAAAGTCCCTCACCCAAATCATCATCTCATCCATTGTCATCCTAGGGATTCTGAAAAAGAAGAGATGGCATTTACATGGGTCAGGAAAGGTGAAATTTTACATAAAACTCAAACCACTAGTGTTTCATGTGATTCTGGTGTATAGGTGAGAACAGTTGGGGATGTACTATTTTGCGTGTGTCAGTGTGGTTGTCTGGTTGGTAGGGATGTGTTGTTGAGTATGAGGAGTGTGTGCTGTTCTGCTATGTTGGTTCCTTGCCTGCCTTTTAGGTTCTGAGCCTGTATGGGTAGTGTACATTAAAGTTGGTGCAGATGATGTTGGAAAGTTGTGCGAGGGCTTCTAGGATAGTTAAGTAGTTGTAAGGTATTCTGAGAGAGGTGGGGACATGTAGATTCTGGTTGTATTCTGCGCCTTTGATCTTTGTTCTAATGACTTGTATTTTTCTTATATAGGGGTGGTTTCAGTGAATGGGATGAAGTTGTGTACTGATGAGTCTGTGGCCTCTGGAAGTAGTGTATTTGTGCAAAGGGTGAAGTCTTTGTTGTAGTGTCGACTTTGTTTCTTTGTGTTATATGAATGTTGTTTGTGGGAAATGGAGCAAATGTTGTTTTTGGAGGTTTAGCCCTGCAGGTGCATACTGTGTAGCCTATTACACTTGGTACCTGGAGGAGCTGCATGCCTGAGTGAAAATTAGTGTAGCTCTATGACTAGGTTGACATGAACTCTCTGATGGGGCCTGGGAATGTTGTTAGTGCACTTACCCCTCATCCCCTCTCAGCGGTACCTTAAAAAAAATTGATTAGCCCCTTAATCTACCTGCACTAAAGTACCAGTAGGAACTATCCTCACCCAGACAGTGCAAATTAGGGACACCATGCCACCAAGTTAAATTCAACTCTTTGACAGAGCTGGGGTAAGCTTTTGGTGCCCTTTCTCCTTGCTCTCTCAGCATTCCGTTTTCTAAAACTATCCCCTCATTTCCCTCTGTCTAGGCTTAAGGACCTGACCAGCTACTACATGCCATTTAGAAAAGATGCTTTGGAAGCTCTATAAAAAATCCCCTTTAACACATGTAGGTTGCAAGAGACCAGCCCTTGAGGGGACCTGGGAATTCAGGTGCAAATAATGAGAATATCAGTTTTGCCTCAATAACCACTTCCCTGCATGTAATGACCACCTCTCTGTTGCTATTCTCTGGGCATAAGGCTGTACTGCTTGCAGTGGGTGGCTTTATGCCTAGTTGGTTACTAAACTAACTAAAAGTCTTGGATCTTGTCTTTGGGTCTGCCACCAGAGATCTTAATATCCTGGCCATCCTGCCGAGTATTACTCCATCCCATTGAGTATATCTGCCTAGGTACCCTGACTCTCTGGCTGCCATGTTGGGAGCTGATACTTGTACAGAATGACCGCCCACTGAGTAAGTTCTTGGGTTGGTGTGAGTCACTGTCCTAGGTTGCGAAAACCATTCTTTAACTAGCCTAGGGTGGACCTCTAAAGTCTGAAAACCTGAGATGAGATGAGCTGGATGTGGGATATAGACCAGCAAGCAGGGGTACCTACTTGCAGTGGGTACCCATTTGTTTTCTCAGGAACGCTCTAGTTAAATGGTGAGAAAAAAATATATCTTGCCTCGGTTCCCGCCCCTCCCATTGTGGTCAGGTGACCCACCACAAGCCCCTCATCTATACAAGGTTTGTCAAGTTGATGTGAGCTGGCACACTCGCTCTCCTGTGTCTTACCAATGCAGCTCAGCATGGCCAGCCCCAGTGATGGGCCATAAGGCCTAAGAGTCCCAAATATGGATACTTGACACCTTATGTGGGGGATGGCCATTTGGAGGCCTCTCCTGAGGTAGCCCCATGTAAGGCCCATGCAGATTTGTTTCCCTGGCTACTGTGCTGATGGGACTCGGTGTGCCATCTCGTCCCAGCTTAGCCTCTTCTCCTTTCTGCTTCTTACTCTGCTTCCTCACTTCCCTACAACCTCTCCCACAACTTTCTTTGGTCAGCCTCTAATTTCTTGCCCTTGGGTTATTCTATCTCTACAGCCAGTCCCTCCTTTGCTTTCACAGGGGACTTCCAAGAGTGAGTGGTGAGCCTCTCAACACGTTCATGTCCCCCCCAATGATGTCGAGCAGTTGCTTGGCATCTCAGTGAAGTAGCAAAAGGCATCTTCCTGGGAGTTCGATCTTCTTTGCAGTGGCTACTTCCTTTCAGTTCTTTCTCCTATGGTGGCGGATGGAGCTTGTAGAGAGCCACTGCCATTGCAGCCGGATCTGAGACCTTGAAGAGGTCCAGTTTGGTAGTCAGTTCCTTTGACAGGATCATGGCAGACTTCTTTCCAGCTCTTCTCTTAGGGGAACTTAGGCACTTGAACTCAGCATCGCTTCCATCCATTTCCCCGTGAGAGAATGAAGATGATGAGGCACCTGGCTTGAAAGTACAACACTTAAGGCAATCTTTTTCTCTATCTCTGCAGCCTGTTTCCGCTTCACCTTTGCTTCTCCCTGCTTCCGCTTTTTCTCTTGGAGCTTTGCTGAGTGTCCAGTAGGGTCATGGAGGAAGTTGATCGATCCTCTCTTTGGCTGATGAGGAAGGCCCTGTCCTCCTCGTTTGTGGTCTTCTCAAGGGCATCTCTGTGAGCAACATCGAACAAGTCATCAAGGTCCCCTTGAAAGACTCTTCATTCATCCTTGCTATTTCTAAAACTTTTCTTGTGCTTCTGAAGACCCTCGTAGGCCTCCACTAACTTGAGCAGCTTTGCCTTGCTGTAATGCAGTGTGGAGACCTGCCTGATCCCAAATCCTCAGGCAGCATCCGCCTTTGTTTTCTTTTCCAGACTGTGGTGGAAGTAGAATTTTTTAAGCACTTACCCCTTTGAGGGGAGACGGCTCCCAGTGATGTTCTCCTCCGAGTGACTGATCAACCACTACTGTTTGTGAATAGAAACCATCGCACCTGTGAAAGGAAAAATGGGAATATTCAAGTTCTCTGTTCTGTTAGTGATTGTGACTGAAAATGATAACTTTCAGTTACCCAAACAAGTAATGTTTGTATCAATTTACCACTAAAAGAATGAAAAAGTGTTGACCTCTAGACACCAAATAAACACTTCCAAAGGCCAATCCACTTGACTGAATGCCAACGTCACTTCAATAATGGAGGGAGAGGAGAATCTGTCACTCTGGGGGACCTTTATATCTTATCCGATAGTTCAAATTTTATGTGCACTTATGTGACCCAAAGTGGAACAAGAAAAACATGTGGCTTGAAGTCTCCCACAACTTTTATATTTTTACAATATGAACTTGAATAGCCCTAATATACTATATCATTAACATGAGAATGACAGAAAGACGTATACTGCAAAGAAACAAGATACAAAGAAAAAAAAATTCTTTGGAAAAATGTTTTTCCTAATTGCAAAAAAATTGATTCAGAGTCATAACGATCCTTCTATATATTTTCTTTCTTTGTAATGCTTGCTAACAGTTACTTGTGCCTGATAATATATTGTCATTTAAGGAGTTTGTTCTGTGGAGGAATGTATTCATTTACCTTTTCTTTTTGTCAACCCAAATATTTAACAAAATTAAAGATCTTCCTTTTTCAGAAAATGATTGGGGGTCTCTTTATATACAACCACAAGGGGGAAGTCCTCATTTCTAGAGTTTATCGAGATGACATTGGACGAAATGCAGTTGATGCCTTCAGAGTTAATGTGATACATGCAAGACAACAAGTCAGATCGCCTGTAACAAATATTGCACGGACAAGTTTCTTTCATATTAAGGTACTGTGGACTATTCTCGTATATTGAGAATACTTAAGCTCTATTTTAATGCAGTTCTTTCATCACTAAACTATTTTTTTTAGGAAAGTATTATTTAGCTATAAATAAGCTGTAAGTAATTTACAAAAGTTCTTTTGTTGTTGTGAACTCTCTAAAATATAGACAGTATAGTCATATCCAAAAGCTTTGAAAGTATATTTTTTCTTAAGAAAATTAAAACTACTATTCAAACGTTTGTTTTGGTATGTTTGTCTTGTAATTTGAAGGTGAAATATAATTTCCTTTAGACAAACCCTTTATTTTGTCAATTGATGCGTGCACTCAATTTTACAATCGTCCCTTTTCTTCAGGACTGCTTCAATCCAGGTTTGGCACACTCAAGACCAAATTTATGATAATATCTTGACTGATATTGCTCCATTTTTGTTCAATGCACACCTGCCACTGCTAGCATTTGGATAGCTTGTTTATAACCCGCTAGTTTAATTATCGCTCACAAATTCTGTCCACATCTTGTGAATTCTCAGCAAATGTCCCAAAAGTTCAATGTCATTTTCAACCAAGAATCCCTGTGGGGGAGGGTTACCCTGTGTAGCCTGTTAGTTGGTACCTGGAGCTGCATATCCTTCCAGCCTGAGTGAAAATGAGGGAAGCCCCGTCACTGGGTTGATTTAAATTCTCTGATTGTAGCCTGGGAAAGTTGTTGGTGCCCTTTTCCCTTGTCCCTACTCAGCACCCTTTTTATTAGTACCTATTATTTTTAGTATGATTTTTATATTGTTAGTATTTATTATGATTATTATTTATAGTTTTAATGTATTATAATTATTTATGATTAGTATTAATTATTATTTAATATCATTATTTACTTTTATTATCATTATAGCTATCCCATCAACTTTTTCTACCCGCACCTTGTAGCAGGAGGAGTATTTCCACCTGTACATAACTTGATCTGGTAGCTATGGTGCCTTGGTGGACTGCATGCCATCCTGGGATCACCTAGCATCAGGGTCTGATAATGATGGGTAATCACTTGCCCTACTCTTTAGTGGACCCAACTATCTCTACTTCTCTTTATTACATACTTTTACACCTTTCCAAACTTGCTCTTCTACTCAGAGATTTGGGTTGTCCAGTGTACTTTTGTCCTCTTATTAGCCTTAGTTGAGTGGCTGCAAAGTCTGAAAGCCTGCTGGTTCGGGTAAGTATTATGTACAGGGTGTGTTGTAGCATTGACTCTGCTCACTTTCCTCCACTACACATATAATTTGGCTATGCCAGCACCACCCTTTATAGTTAAAGTTCCAAGACAATTTTGCCAAAATGGTGGGCTGCCTTTGCAAGCCTGCATACAAGGAACACTCGCCTGTACCATATACAAAGATGGCATTGTCCCCCAGACTGTTCGGGCACATTCTTGTTGAATGTCCCAGTCTGGGGGATCTTCGCATATTACCTGTCCTGGGGCTGGTTTGTGTACACAGGCCTGAAGACTGATTTATGGAGGTGGCTAGCCTCGTCCACCTTATTTGATTCTTTGTAGGTAGCATCAAGGGGAGGCAGGCTTACCCTTGATGCTGGAGCATGCTTCCTTCTTGTTGCTTTATTGCCTTTTTTTGTCATTTGTTTTTACATGTTACTTGTATTTTAATCTAGC
Source organism: Ceratothoa steindachneri (assembly GCA_963969495.1). Lineage (NCBI taxonomy): Eukaryota > Metazoa > Arthropoda > Malacostraca > Isopoda > Cymothoidae > Ceratothoa > Ceratothoa steindachneri. The sequence continues at coordinate 71,169,113 of OZ018326.1, forward strand.
CTAGTATTAGACTGTAGCATGATTACAGTGGCTTTTGCCCTAGTAGTCTTTCACCAGATGGGTTCTTAATTTTTTTAAAACAAGCAGAAGTCCCTCCTTTACTTTGACAAGGGACTGCCAAGAGAGAAGCCAAGCACCCAAAATTGACCACTCATGGTTTAGCACAACCCACCAGTCCCTGCCCCCTACAACCATGCAGTCCTATATCTTGAGTCTATGGGGGTAGGTGTGTCTGCAATCCTCTCTTCCCCAATGGATGCTGGTTTGCTGGCTCTAGACAAAGTCAAAGGTAACTTGAATGGAATGGGTGATGTTTAGGGGGGGGCACTTGGAGGCCTCTTTTGAGCCTTGAGATGTACATGGTCCCGGTAGTGACAGCAGGATCTTTAATGGGGTCGAACCCAGGCTCAGTGCTAAGCACTGATTTGTCCTGGGACATCTTATGCCTCTATCTTAGACATTGCTTCTGGCCTCCCAGGCCTATGAGCATGGTCATTTACATGCCCATTCAGAACCCTTCTGGGGATCCTGTTAGGGCTAGTGGTACAAATGGTTCACACCCAGCCTTTGCTAAAACCAGGGCTCCGCCAGTGTGACTGTTTGCGTAAGGTGAAATAGCCACCTGCCTCATTCGTTAGACTCACTGAAGGTGGTCATGAGGCAGACTTCCGGGGTTTCTAAAGCTGCCCCATGAAAGTAGGACTGCACCAAAGGAGCTTCGGCTAATACTCCCCCATCCAGTGCTAAGCTGGCTGACTAAGACTGTGGATCTTCCAAAGGAGGGATTCCCATCTACCTAAGTTTTGAGGCAGAGGGAGGAAAAGACTTGCATGGTGAGCCCAACCTCCCCTGTTCAAACCAACAGCACCTTCAGCAATTTTTCGGCCAACATTGCCCAGAGTTCTGCCTCAGGGAGGCATACGCTCATTCCTGTGAGGGTCTTCTCTTAGAAGAGGGCCCCTGCATCTTCTCTGAGCTAGACCTGTGGGGCATATTCCTTCAATGGAATTGCCCTGGACTCTGCACCTACTGGGAAGAGCTGAGGAGGTCTGTCTCTTCCTGGTAGCTATCTTTTGGAGGTGACCATGCTGGAGCGTGCCCCCTGCCAACCCTCCCGGGGTATAAGGGTTTTGCTATCCCAGTACTAAGGCTGGAGGCTGGGCAGGAAGATGCATGATTTCTCTGTTCTTCTGTTTACTTTGAATACCTCCTCTCAGGCAGTAGCAGTGCAGCTACACCTGGATAAGAGGTATACCATTATTTCTGTGGGGGACTGCCGCTACGTTGTGGCATGCTTGCTGAGGGCTTTTCTTTTGTTGGGATATTTGAAAGGTAGACATCCTCTCTGGGGAGACTACTCTATCAAACTCGGAGGTCTTGTCCTTGCCAACCTGATGATCAATGAGCTTGAGATTAGTGTCCTAAATGTGGATGAGTTAATTCATTTACCTGTCTTGACATCTCTTCTGGCATTTTCTGGCTGGGCTGCTGCTCCACCAGCATTTGGTGGAAGGCCGCCAACTCTACTTTACCTCCAGAGGCAGAGAACCCTTCACCGACTGGTTCACTTTGAGTGAGTTGTGTTCTGCTGTCGCTTCATGCGCGAACACCACCTCTGGTCGGGATGATGTCTCTTATGCCATGCTTAAACACCTCAGTGAGTGAGGCATGGCCTTTGTTAGATTCGTTCAATAGGATCTGGATAGAGGATACCCCCTTAGATTCCTGATGAATCGCTACTGAGCTCACTTTTCTCAAACCGTGGAGAGATCACTCTACCCTTGCCAGTTTCCATCCAAATCTCTTGAGCTTGAGGCAATTTGTTGGAAAAATTGATAAATGTTAGATTAGTCTTATTTCTGGTTTACGTAGGCCATCTCTTCTGCACAGTGCAGCTTCGGCAAGTTCCACCCCATGTCAGTTGCTTTGCTCCCCTTAAGGCGATTCGCCGTGCTGATGGGACTCGGTGCCTGTCGGGCCCCAGCTTACCCTCTTCTTTCAGACAGCCTGCATTTCTACCCTATTTCCTCACTCTACAAGTTTCTCTGGTTTGCCTCTAATTTTACCCCCACCCACATTTTCCTGATTTCCCCTTTCTTTCTGCTTTCACAATCTATCAATTTTATGCCATGTCCAAGGTGGAGCTGCCAGGCCACTAGGTGGGAGGAGTGGCCTCAAATGGAGGCAGCTGTTTCTGCCATCTCTGTACTCACCCCTCGTAGAATGGGCTACTGCGTGGGGTGATGAGCATTTGTGTCGGTTATTATTATAAGGGTCAGTTGACTTTGATGCTGGGGACTTCTGCTGCATTGTGGCACAGTTGCTGAGGCCCTTTATCTTGCTCAGAGATCTGAAAGGTAGACACCCCTTCTCGGGAGACTAATCGATTAATCCCCAGTGTCAAGTCCTTGCTGACCTGATCGACGAGCTGGAGATAAGTGTCCTAAATGTGGATGAGTTTACGCATCACTGTACAAAAACCACTTCAATTTTCTGCCTTGATCTATGTTTGTGCTTTCCGGATGCATAGCCTGATTTTGGAAGGGGGGTGGTCGAATGAACCCATTCAAATCATTTTCTGGTCCGTTGCCGCCCGAGATCCCGCCCCTGTGGTGCTTCGTGCGGTGGTCCGCATTTCAGGAAATGACTGATTTCCCTATCTCAGTTGAGGAGTTTAGGTCGGTTGATGAGGCCATTGAGTTCTCCGGCAACCTCATTGCCGTGAGCCTAACTACTATTCCTAGAATGTCTGGCAGTTTTGCACGCCGACCACTCCCGCGGAGTTTAGCGGAGTGCGAGACGGCCCTCAAACAAAAGCGTTATGCCTACATGAGCTATAAGCGCCGCCCGAACGAGTTCACTGTCGGTGAATTTTATCGGGCTAAGGCTAGGTTCCGGTATATTTCGAAGCACACCCGCCGCTATTCTTGGGAGGTATACGTGTCTTCACTTAATGGCCTTTCTGTTAGATTTTTTCCACATGATTTGGGTAGTGGGTACCCTCCTAGATTCATGGCGAATCGTTACTATGGTCACTCTTAGCAAACCGGGCAGAGATCACTCTACCCAACTGGTTTCCACCGAATCTCTCTAACCTCCGGCATGTGCAAGTTAATGGAGAAATTGGTAAATGTTAGATTAGCCTTCTTTCTGCACAGCTAAGGCCATCTGTCTTCTGCTCAGTGCTGCTTCCGCAAGTGCTACTCCATGTTGGATCCTTTGCTCCAACTGGAAAATGCCACCTGCGAGGCCTTCCTTGGTATACAGCACTACGCTACGGTGTTTTTCGATCTGGAGAGGGCCTATGATACCACATGGCGATACGGTATCATGCTCACTCTTCACACGATGGGGGCGAGGGGACGTCTCCCAATCTTTATATCTGATTTTTTTTTAAATCGTAGATTCCTTGTCCCAGATAATGTGGTGCACTTCTGCTGCCATCCACAGTTCCACCATGATCCAGACTTGTTTCTCAATGGGATGCGCCTGGAAGTGGTCGACTCGTGCCGTTTCCTTGCTCTTGTATTTGACCGACGCCTCACCTGGGAGGCTCATATTCGCAGCCTTAGGATCTCTTGTTCGCCAGATGGGCTCTTAAAAAAAAAATATGTACCCACGCCATTGATATTCTTCGTTCTGTGACGTTCAGCGTCAAGGGCCACTTGCTCTGTGCCGTGCACAGCGCATTATTCGCCTGAACGTTCGAACCAGGCGCCTTCCTCATTCGCTAAACTCACTGCATTGGCAGCTGATCTCGACGGTGTCTATGCCGCCGAGAGACTCCAATCATTCCCTAAGCCCTTTTGCTTTAAGGTTAGCAAACTCCTTTGAGAGCTCTGTATAGCTCTCCGGCCTGTGGTGCCGCTGTTTCGGCCATGTCGCCACCCTGGAGGGTACCACCTTTGACCATTTGTTGCCACGCCTCCCCCCCCCCAAAACTTCTAAAGCGCCGGAATTTTGCGTTCGCCCCTTTTTGGGGCACATTTAGTATCATGCTGGATCCATGCCGGTGAATATGGATGTCTCAGTCTCGTGAGGGGTTCGGTTTCCACGCACTATCCCCTCTGTTTGAAGTCAGCGAGGCTCTACCAGGCCCCGCGTGTCTCCACGGCCGAGCTGGTTGCAATACACCCCTCGGTACGGGAGATAACGCGACGTGGCCGGTTCGGACACTGGATTATGTTTTATAGCGACTCACAAAGTGCCCTTAATGCTCTCGGAGCATTGGAATTTCTGCATCTCCTGGTTCGCGATATCCGTGACGCCAGTTTTGGCAAGCCGGGCGGATGTAATTATCTTATGCTGGGTTCTTGGATGGGAGACAGTCGAGGGGAACCTAAAGTTGCGTGCCGTTTTTCCGCGACTGTTCCCATGGCTCTGCCTTCCAATCCCGCGGCGGCTTCTGGTTCCTTTCTGTCGTCTTCAAATTGGACACACTCGCGGGATGCAGCGCCATTTGATGGAGCGCTCGTCTGTGCCTTATTGCAACAACTGCATTGTCCCCCAGATGGTTGGGCACATTCTTGTTGAATGTCCCAGTCTGGGTACCTGGACGAACGGGATCACTACCGCTTGTCCCATGTACTCGGGGACTGGTTCGTCCACACAGACTTGCGGACTGTACGATTTTTTGTAGGAGACTGACGTCCTCCATTTTATTTTACTTTGTTGTAGGTCACATGTTCCTGCGCCCTGGTTGAGACCGGCTTACCCTACATGCCCCAGTGTGTTTCCTTGTTACTTTTTGGGGGTTTTATCTTTTATTGCCTTTGTTCCTTTTTAATATTTGTTATTTTCTTGTTTATTAATATAGCCTACTATTATGCTTTCCACTAATTACTATAACTTTTGCCCTAGCTGGCAGTTGCCAGATGGCTTTTCGCTGCTCGGGCATGCATTTGTTTATTCCTTCTGGGCCCTTGTTTTTATCTTTATCGCTTTTATTTTAATCATACCACTTTTTGTACTTCAGGGCTTCCTACCCTTTCCTGCCTTGCTGCTCCATAATCTTTTTAGATTTTAGTGGCTTATACCCTCCTCCAAATAATAATAATAATTGTGAAAAAATGCTGACATGTAACTAATACTCCTTGAATATTATAATCACTTGGGCTGTATTTCTTGCCTGCTAATAAGAGGGGATTCATACATTGTATTATACAAGTGGTCTGGGATTAACCATAATATTATGGTTAATTGGATTGCAATAAGTAGAGCTGTCTGTGAATATTGAGTATTAGGGTGGGAAGAATAAGATGATAGCATGAACTACCAGTACACTTGTGAATGGTAAAGGCCTGAGTCCTATGTGGTAAAATTATACACCAACTATTTTGATGCAGACTTTAATGTGTGGAAGTAAGATTTATTTGGAAGAAGTATAGAGAATGCTTAACTAGATGAGTTAGTTGAGTTGAGGATAGAATATGGAATTAGTATGGTAATATGAAATAAAAAGGGATGTTATGGAGGCTCCAAAATATTTTTTAAGAAGTATGATGGTATGCATAATACCATAAGTGGGTAGGCATAAGAAGATGGTTTGACTTAGGAATTTTGTGAAGAGTATACCAGCTGACCAGGAGGGTATTTTACACAAGAGTCGTACTTAAGAGAATTTGTAAAGCAGTGCAGCTAGGGATTAAACCCTATGTCAAAAAAGAGATGTTTTAGCCATGGCTCTCATGAGCGATGAAGCTTTTGAGTGCAAAATGCAGCAGTCAAATTCTTAGATGTATCAGGAAGGGAAAGGAGGGTATCCTGATTCTTCTATTTATTAGTTTTTATTTTCCATCTGATATTGATCCTAGATTATCTTCTGCTGGGTTCCTGGACATGTATGAATTGCAGTGAATGAGCGCGCCATAGAGTCTGCGAAGACCGGGCAACCCGACCAGTGTTTTGCTCTTCCACACACAGACTACATGGCAGGAATATGGGCAGCTCTTCGGACTGCTTGACAAAGAAAATGGGAGACGGTCCAGGGGAACTTCAAGTTGCGTGCCATTGCACCGCGACTGTTCCCATGGACTTATCCCCCAATGCCACGATGGCAATTGGGCACACTCGTGTGAACCATCGCCACCTGTCCCCTATTGTGACAACTGTGTCATCCCCCAGATTGTTCTGCGTATTCTTGTTGAATGTCCTAATCTGGGTGATCTTTGCGCACATTACCCATCCCGCTACTGGGATGGGCGGGGTTGCTACGGCCTGTCCCTTGTACTTGGGACGAGTCCATGCACACCGACCTGTGGACTTTTAGACTTTTTGGAGGCAACCAGCCTCCCCACCCCCCATCGACCAAGCTCACTTTATATTTTTCAATTTGTTTGGGTTTTTTTTATGCTTTTAATATAGCCTAGATTTAGGCTAGGATGAGTGGTGATTCATGCCCTAGAAGGCAGTCGGCAGATGAGATATATTAAAATTTAAAAAAAATCTGATATTGATCTATACAGCTGCGTACCAAGATGATTAATTTAATCTTTTTTTCTAGCGTTCCAATATCTGGGTGGCTGCAGTGACCAAACAGAATGTTAATGCCTCCCAAGTGTTTGAGTTCCTCCTGAAGATGTTGGAAGTAAGTTGACTTTCTTCTCTTCATAACCTAAATGACAAAAGACCAGGCTTTTTTTTTTTGGCTTGCATTAATGGCATGGGCTAAAGGGAGAAGGTATAAAGAGCCTGATAAATTATATACTTGGATACGTTTATCATTTTTTGCCCCAAAATATTGTGGGTCACCTACACTGTTTTTTTTTGTTTGTTTTTTTTTTTTTTAGAATGGTTCAAATTTATACTCTCAGCAACCAGGAATTTTGTAAAATATAACATTTAAATGTGTGCAGATGGAAAATTTAGCCTCATTTAGTTTATTGTTGATACTTCTGCTAAAAAGTATCAGGTTGGTATATTTCATACCAACCTGTCATAATGGAACTTTTTTGGCAAGGCCTACCTGTATTGCTCAGAAGCTAGGGTTGTACTATACTATGCTAGTAGGCTTTTACACGAGTATGGTCATCCTGAGTGGGTTATTAACCCATACTATCTACCCTTTTTTATAGTCTATATGATAGTATTCCTACTCCCCAACTCCATAGATCTTTTTGTTTCTGCAGGTTATCAGTATTTCAGATTGGTGCTTAATGCAAGGCTCTTCTTTTTTCAGTTGATGAGTAATTATTTTGGCAAGATTTCAGAAGAAAATGTAAAGAATAACTTTGTTCTTATTTATGAACTTCTTGATGGTAAGTACCTATGAAAATAATTCCTGCTTTCCATCCTTTTGACTTCTTGCTAGAAAAACTTCAATTTTATGATTCATTTATAATATATGGCCCTTTTTTTCTGCTTTTTTCCAGAAATCCTTGACTTTGGGTATCCACAAAACACGGATACTGGAGTTCTAAAGACCTTCATTACACAGCAAGGTATTAAAACTGCCACAAAAGAGGAGCAGTCACAAATTACATCTCAGGTAATTGAGGAATAGCATATTTCTCTATTGTCAATGCAACTAGCAAATGTCCCTCCCACAACATCTTGCACTATGGGTGGTGATATGAAACACCTTGATTAACCACTACCATTTGGAGTGTATCCTTTCTAAGTGTGTATTAGATATGGTTGGTACCCAGGCTGGGGATACAAAGTTTAATATGTGGATGAAGTGTTTGTATTGGATGCTCAGTTTTTCTGTGAGTTTGAAAATGGCCTTTAAGGTAATATATACCGGGTGCAGCAGAAGTAACGCCTTTTGAAGTGTTCAGAGAATGTTGAAGAAGCTAAAGATGAGACCTTGCATCTCACATGTGTATCAAAATTTGCATGATGGAGATCAAGATAGATGATTAGAGTTTTGTAAACCTTTTATAACTAAAAGTTAATGAAGATGAGACCTTTCTTGGTAAGATATTGTGGTTAAATCAAAATTTTAAAGGAGATGGATAAGACCATGGGAGTATTTGAGTCACCATCACTATCACACCTAACACCACCCAAGTTTTTTTGGGGGGGAGTATTGAAAGATCAGGTTTACATCCTCAAACCCAAAACAATTCCTCAATTAGAACAGGTAATTTCTGATCAAATTTCTGCTATTACCATTGAAATGTGTCGAAAGGTTTGTAGAAGTGTTGCTGGTAGAGTTCAGCAAGTGGATCGAACAAGGTAGTCATTTTGAGCATGTCGATTAATATTATTGTATTAAACTACTGTATTCATTCTATAACTACTCTAGTACATTATTTTTATTTCTTTATCTACTGCAATCTATTTTTGTTTAGAAAAATTAAAATTTTAAAGGGCGTTACTTCTGCTGCACCCTGTATATTGACAGAAGGTAGTGTGTGGGTTGGTGAGTGGGAGAGGTTGTCCTTGGAGTAAGAGGCGTGGGTGCTATCTTGTCATAATTGTCAGGGGTAAATAAACATGGCGAATGAATTTGGGGTGGGTGAGGAGGTAGGGCTTGGTCATCTCTTGCTTTTGGATTGTACCCTATGTTAGAGGGCTTTGCCATCTCTTACTTTTGGATTGTACCCTATGTTAGAGGGCTTGGCTATCTCTTGCTTTTGGATTGTACCCTATGTTAGAGGGCTTGGCTATCTCTTGCTTTTGGATTGTACCCTATGTTAGAGGGCTTGGCTATCTCTTGTTTTTTTGTTTTTTTTGGCATTTGTGTCCAATATTTTTGTATGAGGATGTGGCATGGGACAGTGTCAGTCTATTGTAGTCATCACTGTTTTGAGAGGGGGGCCACCTTAGTTTGAAGCCTGGCAAGAAGTTTGCCCCTACTCTGGTTGAATGTTTTGTTTTGAAGCCATGTAAGGTGTGTGAAAAGTGTGATGGGTTTTATTCTCTTGTACTCAAGGTATATGGATGAATCTGGAGTGAAAGAGTTAGGAGGTGCATGGTAAGTCTGATTGGAGAGGAACAAGGGGAAGGTTTACGAAGGGGTGAGGGTGTGTGGATCAGATTTTAACCTTGAAAAATATATGAGAGAAGTACCTGGAAAATAATAAGTGTACATGGCATTTATGGATCTGGAGAAAGCATATGACACTAGTGGATGGAAAGATATCAAATGAGTTGAGAATGCTTGGGATTGAATGCACACTAATAAGAGCTATCAAAAGCTTTAATGATGACTGTAAAGCATGTTTGGAGAAAGGAAGGTGACTGGTTCAGTGGTAAAAACTGGACTCAGGCAAAGATGCGTGATGTCACTAGCTGTTCAATCTGTATATGGATGGTGTGGTGGGAGAGGTGAAAGCAAGAGTGGGAGGTAGGGGTGCAGCATTAGTGATTGAAAATGGAGAGATGTAAGAGCAAGAAGAATTGTTGTTTGTGGATAATTGTGTTGGTGGCCGACTCAAAATAGAAACTACAGTCACTGGTGGTTGCATTTGCAATTGTGTGAATGAAGGCAAAAGCAAAGTAATGTGGTGCAATAGGGAAGCAATGAGTGGGTACAACCAAGTCTAAATGGGAGGAGGCTGGAAGAAGTGGTGTTTTAAGTATCTGGGTGTGGATCAGGCAGCTGATGGAAGGGATAGAAATGGAAAAGGGAATGCAAGCATATGGTGCGACGTGTCTCACGAAAGAGAAGTCAATGAGCAGGCAGGTGCAAATGGGATTGTCTTGTATGAGGGGAGTGGTGGTTCCCACTGCTCTTTATGGATGTGAAACATAGGCGTTGAGTGCAAACGAAAGAAGGAAGGTTAAAGTTTTGGAAATGAAATGTCTGAGAAGTATTTGTGGTGCGAGGTTGCTTGACAGGGTGAGAAATGAGAGTGTGTGAGAGATGTGGAAGTAAAAAGAGTTTGCTTGAGAGCTGATAAGAGGTGTATTGAGAGAATGGGGATGAAAGGCTGGTAAAGGGATTGTATAGAGCTCGAGTGATAGGAAGGAAACATCGTAGGCATCGGAGAAGATGGTGGATGGAGTGTACGAGAGATGTCCTTCCTGGATGGGGCTTGAACATCCAGGAGGCAGAAAACTGTGCTAGGGATAGGAATTAATGGAGACCAATGATTAGGGGAGGACAAGTTGTGTAAGGTGACGATAGCCAGACTCTGATGATGGATGAAAATTTAGTAGGTGGTTCACCTTCACCTTGGTTAAATGGCAGATAATTTGTGCGAATGGTGGAGTGGAAGTTTCTCTGGCCATGCACCACCCTATCGGCAGAAGATATGCACAGAGTATTTAAAAAGGTCTGTTTAATCCAAGATTTGTGAGTTTGAGTGATTGTATTGGTGAAGTGGAAGAGAATAAAAGAAGGTTGAGATGTGGGCTTGATGTAATTTGCCTTGTGTGTGTGTGGAGTGGGGGGGGGTCTATACTCTTGATCAGAGTTGAGAACCATATATTTGTTTGAAATTGTTTCTAATTGTCTTGTTTGATTGTTGTGTGTTAATTCACCTGAGGTTATGAATTTATTAGCTGCTTAGCCGCTGAACCTCTGTTTTGTCTGTTTATTTTTCTTTTGTGGTTGTTTATTCATGTGAAATTGGGGTTGAAGTATTTCCTGCAACCTTGAAGGGGGAGGGGGGAGGGGTACTACATGCTCACCTACTGCATTGTATTGGTGAAGTGGAAGAGGCATTATTAGAGTGGAATTGCTCAAGTGTGAAGTTGGATGACTTAAACTCATATTTTTGGTTGTCACCCTGTATAGGGAAATCTTTTTTGCTGAAAATGTGTACCATAAGTTTTTCTCAACACAAAAACTACCATCTTTCCATTTTCATTCTTTCTAGGTGTACCAAATCTTCCAGTTATCCAATCTCTCATCCTATTATCTATTTGCTCATATCTTCTGCAACCATCCATCACTCTTTCTAAGTCATTCTAAAAACTTTCTTAGCTTTGCTTTTATCGTTGTAGGATGGTACACACAGTCCTACAAAATCTATAATTCACCCTCATAATTCTTGTTGATATCCATTTATTACATCATGCTACTCCTCACCCACTCTCACAGTCATTCTAAAAACTTTCTTAGCTCTGCTTTTATCGTTGTAGGATGGTACACACACTCCTACAAAATCTATAATTCACCCTCATAATTCTTGTTGATATCCATTTATTACATCATGCTACTCCTCACCCACTCTCACAGCCACACCCTCTACCTCCACAAAGCACACGCCATTGACTCCATTGTACTATTTATTTCTATTGAGTCATCAAACTTGGCTGTACCATCTGCAATTTCCTTTTCACCACATTCACTACCTCTGCCCTCTTTCCATCGCTGCTTATATCCCTCACATTCCACACTCCCACTCGATTCATGCATGGATGCAGATTAACTGCCTTTACTGGTCTGGGGACCACGGCAACCCAAGCCATTCACACAATTTTATATCATAAAGGGAAAGTTGATTGGGGGCAAGAACATGGTTTCACACAAGAATGTATGGCGCTTTTCTCAATCCCACTTTACAGGCAGTTTGATGGCAAACATTATAACTTGTCATGCACATTTCAAACTTCATTATATAAGGTTACTGTGTCTTGAATAGTTATAATTTTTTTTTATTCTAGATCAATGCATTTTAATACTAAATCCTCTTGACAGGTAACCGGTCAGATTGGATGGCGTCGGGAAGGTATAAAGTATCGACGCAATGAATTGTTTTTAGATGTCATTGAGTATGTTAATCTCTTAATGTCACCCCAAGGTATGCTTAATTTTGACTTTCCATTGTAGCTGTTAGCTACATTTCCACCCATTGTTGTTCAATATTTATATTTCATTTGTTTTCACCCAACATCCTTGTTGCCAACCAATGGCTCCATTTCTCTAAATCAGTTTTTATCAACCCTCATTGAAAAGAAATGCATAAGTTTCCTTTTTTTCTTGAATTAGGTTGAATATAATTAAAATTTCAGGTCAAGTTTTGTCAGCCCATGTTGCTGGTAAAGTTGTGATGAAAAGTTACCTCTCGGGAATGCCTGAGTGCAAATTTGGAATCAATGACAAGATAATCATGGATGCCAAAAGAGGTACGAGCTTTCTAATACCTAAATTAAGATTGCCCACTCATGTTCTCTGTGAGAGTTTTCTTGTATGTATATTTGTTTCCCTTAGCCCCAAATTACGATTGCCTTTCAATATATTGCATTATCCTAGGGATTAGTGGAATACCGTCATTTTGGTTTTGACCAGGATCAAACTGTAGATATAGTTTTTGGTGTTCCAAATTCTCTTTAGGGTACTCTGGACAAACTCCCTTTCTTTTCGTCTGTTATCAAAACAGATTTCTCTTTAGTGTCCTTCCTTCATGCCTATTGTAAAACCTAATAAGCCTTTTTTTTTTTCTTTTTTTTTATCATTTCTTTAGTTAGCTTGGCTTTAAACTTGGTCATACTTGTTATGGCAATGAATTAATGTTGCCCATCATTTCCCAGGACCAAGTGAGGAGTCTCAACGTGTGGGGAAAACAAGCATCGCCATTGATGACTGTCAGTTCCATCAGTGTGTCAAACTCTCCAAATTTGAGACGGAACATGCCATTTCCTTTATTCCTCCCGACGGTGAATTTGAACTCATGAGGTGAGTGGTAATTTCTACGAATCAAAAGATTGTCCAAGACTTCACACTGAATAGATAAGTCAGACCTCTAAACAAAACTCACTTTCCTGAGAATCACACTTAACACTCATAACCTTCGCTCCACATAAGTAATAAATACACAGGTGTCAACAGTTATGGGATAGATACCTAGTATCGTGTAGAATCCCTTTAGACTGCCTAAGTCCAGCAACGACGCAGCATCGATTCCAGAAGTGGACGGAAGACTTCTGCAGAGTCGTTGAATTTCTGTAGAGTTTCAGAAATAATGACCCATCCCTCTGGCAGCCACTATAGCCTTGCCATTCACACTGACCCACGAGATTTCGGATCACAACTGGTACAAGTTTATTAATTTCGACGGCCACGGTACTGTATCGTTACCCATCAATCACCCTCGACAAGAATCGGTCTCTAATCACTACAAAATCTCTCTACCCCCCTTCACTTAATGTTGGGTGCCAAGCTGGTGCTGTAATCTATACGACATACAAACACCATAATTCGTAGGACGCGATAGCACCACCGACGCCCAGCACCTCCCGGAGTTCTGCTTCCAGGCAGTCTAGGGCCATTCCCGCAAGGGTCTTCACCTTGAAGAGGGCATATTCCTCCAATAGAATTGCCGTAGACTGGAGACAGCTGGGAGGAGCTGGTCATGCTAATCCAGTTACCTCTTAGCTATCTTTCTAAAGGAGACCATGCTGTGAGCGTGCATCCTGTCACCTCTCCAGGGGTATAGGTTTTTCGATCCCCACCACCACTGATATGGCCCAGACAGGAGGATGCGTACTTTACACCCGGCATTCTCTCCCTTCTTTTACTCGCTTTAAATACATCATTTCGGCAGTTTAGCTACACCTGGATAAGTATACTTTTATTTCTGGGTACATTTTGCCGTCAGCCGAGAGGTTTTCGCCGCGTCTTAGCACGGTTGCCGAAAAAGCCCTTTCTCGTACTCTGGGATTTGAATGGTAGGTTGTCCTTCTGGAGAGGATTACATACTCAATTGTGCCGCGCCTGTTCCCATGGATCTATCCCCTAATTCCGCGACGGCTTCAGGGTGCTTTCTGTCGTCTCCGAATTGGACACACTCGCTGGACGCACCGCCATTTGATGGAGCGCTCGCCCTCACCTTATTGTTATGCCTGCGTTGTCCCCTAGACTGTTCGGCACATTCTTGTTGAATGTCCCAGTCTGGGTTATCTTCACGCACGTTACCTGTCCCTGTAATCTGGACGAGCAGGTTTGCTACCGCTTGTTCCTTGTACTCAGGACGGTTTCTTGTACAGACCTGTGGACTATTTGACTTTTTGGAGGAGGCCGGCTCTTCCATTTTACTTGACTCGGTTATAGGTCACATGTTCCTGCGTGGGGAGAGGCGGGCCTACCCTCGACGCCAGAACGTACTTCCTTGTTTTAATTTTTGCGAAATTTAGAATAGCCTAGTACTAGGTTAAAATTTTAATTACAGTATCTTATGCCTTTGAAGGCAGTTGTCAGATGAAAAAAAAAATCTAATACCTTTTTCTTGCTTCAGTTTCCAAGAATCCAATTCTTCAGAATGTCTCATCTTTGTGTTAATTCGTCACATTGAATTTCTCCATGGTCCTTTCTTGTGACCAACTTTCTGGACCCAAAGTTGTCTTAATATTTTTCATTTGTATATTTGGCAATTTTGATCTTTTAAAAGAAACTTCATTTTGTCAGTCTTACTGTAAAACCAAGAATAAGTCCACTCTCTTGGTAAGGTGATTATAATCTATTCAATGTCGACCCTTCCATAAAAGAATCAAATTCTTCAGAATGTATCATCTTATAAGTTCACCTATTGCACCTAAATTAAGTGATTCCTGATACCATGTTCTTTATCGCTTGGCCAGGATTTCCCACTAATATTGGCATGTCTATACACAACCATGCTTCTCTTCACACTGACTAACTTATCTTCAACACTTGTCACTCCCCTTTCTGGTGGCAATCTTGTTTTGTATTAGTATTCTTTTATTTATTGACAACCTTATAACCATCATTTACATCCCAAACATGGAATCCTCTGCAGAAGAGAGTGCAAATTATTAGCTGGCAATTATGTGCACGTGCACACCGAATCTTATCAGCTAAATGCGTCTCATTTAGCTTCCTTTTAGCATAGAATCGCTTGTCTCGGTTAATAACAAATATGATCTCAAGGTCCTTCAAATCTTCAGCATCATTGTGTTCCAAAATCCTTTTCTTGTGTTGGGCACAACTTCTGACGTGGTTAGAGGCTTGGATACTTTTGGTTTGGTGCTTATTGGCAATCACCAGATAGTCTGTGGATGAAAAAATAATTTTTAGACACTTTTTATATTAATGTGGAATACTTTTTAGACGACTCTTTAATCTCTTTTAAATTAACATATCCACAATAGATATAAATAGAATAGACTTTAAAATGATATAAACTGATGTGATAAATAAACATTTTGTTGGGCCGTTTGGTTACGACCGTTTTGAAAATTTGCCTTAAAATTGATGCACTGCCCTCAGTTGTGTTGGCTTCCTTCGAACGGCGAAATTATTTGTCCACTGTGGCCAGGAATCGAACCCAGCCTCGGAAATTCAACACCTTATCCAACTTATGATGGATCACCTCTCACTAGAGAAGTGATCCGTCATATGTTGAAATGGATCGCAGCTCTGATCCCTTGTTGAACTATAGGTTGCTGTTCCTTTGATTTCCTATTCAACGCGTCTTTTGCAGATATCGGACGACGAAGGACATCTCTTTGCCTTTCCGAGTGATTCCCTTGGTGCGCGAAGCGGGAAGGACCAAGATGGAGGTGAAAGTGGTCATCAAGAGCAACTTTAAGTCATCCCTCCTCGCTCAAAAAATTGAGGTGCGTCTTAGTCGAGGTGTTCATGGGATTTATTATTAGACGGGAACGCGTTCAAAGCACATTTGGTCTACGACGCCGGGGTACTCGGGTTCGATTCTTGGCGAGAATGGATGTAAGAAAATGTGGCGGTCAGTCTGGAACTCCCGCCAAATAGTCTTTGGCATAAAGTTCCATCCATTGACCCTGCACCGAAGCAGTTTCAATCCACACTCACCTACCGTAGCACGAGTGGCTCTCCCCTGAGCTACAATAGGTTGACAAAATGCACAACGGTTCTTCATCCCCCCATCCCCCCCCCCCCAAAAAAAAAAAAAATCCTAGCACCTGACCCAGATTACTTTAGGCTTGTTGGCGATTGTCTTAGTGTTCTTTGTGTATATGATTATCCCGTCAGGAGACCCCGCTAAATTAAAGATGCCTTCAGGGTGGTCGGTGCCCTGTGCCTTTTCTTTTTAACACTCGCATAATCATTTGTGTGGTTTTCTAACCTTTCACCCATCAGCTCCCTCTCTCCCATCTCTCCCATCTATGCCATCTTTCTGCGAGTCGCTCCCCTCTTGTACAAGGCGACTACTATCGCCTCCCCTGACACTATTCTAAAGCCCCGCCCTGAAGCCACCAAATGGACCCCTCGCTCGCCTATTAAATAGGGATTTGGACCGGGTTTGATTCCTGGCGAGAGTGGGGATGCAAGACTTTAGTCTATCTAAGGGGGATTTGCTTTCCTGGCCACCGTGCTCATGGGCCTCAGCGCTTGGAGACCCCCTCCTGAGATGGACATGGTCCCTGAGGTGACCCAGCCCCAGACAGTAGCTTCTTCCATGGGATCGGAGCCAAGCAGGGAACCAGAGTCCGCCCCTATGCAAGGACCTCAGACGGCTCGGGTCCCCGAGGCCTCACAAGGAGACGAGGGATCTCCCCTCCAGTTGGTGCCCCTGTGACAGCCAAGGCATTCTCCATTTCAAAGAAGGATCTTGCTGAGGCTCCTGCCGGACGATGAGAGAAGCGAGTTCATTTCCCGCCTTCGTGTCCTAAAAAGAAAAGAAACAGAAAAAACTACTCTGGGTTACTCTCTCCGCGATGGCCACTGGGACGGACCGGCGCGCTGCCGTTTCGCTTAGCGACCAAGCTAAGATCGGCACGTCCGGCCCGGTGCTTTCCCAGCTGGGAAGTCCCTGACTAAGAGGAAAATTACAATGGCGCAGAGCGGAGCCTCGATTACGTCGAGGCCCCTCATTAAGAGGTTAGCTGGCGTTTTCGAGCCCGCTGGCTTCAACGCTTACTACTTATTCGCTTTTTTGATGGCAACATGATCCATCAGAAGAGAGCTCTAGCTAGTGTGATTGGTAGAGAGCCGAAGGTGACCCGTTTCTCGAAAATGATCCTCCTGGCGAATGCGTCGATTTCCTCCGAGGCGCCCATGGTTAGTGCCTTTAGGACACTTGATAGCACGCTGGTGAGTGTGACGCCGCACTCTACCAAGAACTTTGTGAAAGGAGTAATTTATGCGAGGGAACTTGTGTGCTACCTTGGAGCAGTCAAAGTCGAACATGTGATGAGAAAACAGGGAGGGTTCTCGAAACCTACCCCCTACACTCTTCGTCACGTTCGACTGTGACAAGCTCGCTGCGTCGGTTGTACCGGTTGGTATCGCTATCGCATGAAGGCATTCGTGCCACTGCCGCTGAGGTGCTGCTACTGCCACCGCTTCGGCCATACGAATCGCGCTCCTGTCGACGTGCAAAGTCGGGGTTTCCCGAAGTATGTGTAAATTGCTCCAAGGCCGCACACGATAAGTCCAAATCCTTGTGGCCAAGTGTGTCGTCTCTCATTTCACGATGCTAAGGACGTGGTCTTGGCGCTGGCTGGGATGTCTTGTACCTTTAGACAGCCCCTCCAATCCTACGAGCACGGTCGTTCCCGCGCCTTTTCGGAACCCTTCTGCGAGTTCTACCCACACCAGGCGCTCCCCTGGTATAGCTGGAGACTTAAAGGGTTCACACTCATCCCCGGCTAAAACCAGGGCTCCCACCTCCTTCCTTCTGCGTGACCGTTTCCTCTAAGGCGAAGCTGCTGCCCGCCTCCACTGAGTCGTTAGACTCGCAGGAAGCAAAACCCTTGAAGTTGGTCGTGAGGCCATCTTCCGGGGTTTCTAAAGCTGCCTCCGAAAAGGACAGCACTAAAGGAGCTTCGGTTCCTACACGTCCTACGAGTGCTACGTTGGGTCACTCGAAGGCGTTGGCTCCTCCAAAGGGTCAACTAGGAGGAGCTGCGGAGGCTCTTCTACAATTTCCCTTGGTTATCTTTTTGCAGACAGCATGCTGGGCGCGTGACCCCTGCCCACCCTCCTGGAGTATAAGGGTTTATCGACCTCACAGCTTCCAGATGGCGGCCGGGCAAGAGGATACGCCATTTATACCCTGCATTACGTCTCCGTTTTTCTCTTCACTGTAGACACCTCTATTCAGTCAGTAGCTGTGCAACTGCTCCTGGATAGGAGGTACGAGTATACTGTTATTTCTGCATACATTCCATCGTAAGCCGACTTCAACGTGGGGGTCTTCCGCCGCGTGGTGGCACGGTTGCCGAGCTCCTTTTTCTTGCTAGGGTACTTAAACGGGAGACACTCCCACTGGGGAGACTACTCGATTCATCCCAGGTGTCAGGTGCTTGCCGACCTATTCGACTGGCTGGATATAGGTGTCTTAAATGTGGATGAGTTTACGCATCACTGCCCTTGAACCGCTTTACTTTCCTGTCTCGATCTATCTTTGTGCTCTCCAGATGCACAGCCTGATTTGGGGTGGGGGATGTTCGATGACGTCCATGGTAGTGATCACTTTCCCATTCAAATATTTTCTGGGCCGCTGCCGCCTGAGAGCCCGCCCCGGTGGTGCTTGGCGAGGGCGCGGTGGTCCACTTTTCAGGAACTGACTGATTTATCGTTCTCAGTTGAATTTAGGTCGATAGATGAGGCCGTTGAGTTCTCCGGCAACCTCATCGCCGTGGGCCTAACTACTATTCCTAGAACATCGGAATTTTGCACGCCGACCGCTTCCGTGATGGTCAGCCGAGTGTGAGACGGCCCTCAAACATAAGCGTTATGCCTACATGCGCTATAACCGCTGCCCGAACGATTTCACTATCGGTGAATTTCGTAGAGCGTGTTTCGAAGCACGCCCGCCGCTCTTCCTGAAGGGCATACGTCTCTTCAATTAACAGCAAGAGCCATCTAGCAGAGGTGTGGACGCGAGTCAATAGGATTCGGGGCAAGTTCTAGCATCACTCCCTTCCGGTTTTCGAGGAGAATGGGACCCCAATCTCGGATCCCGCGTCCGTTGCACAATCCTTAGCGATCGCTTTTTCCGCATTCTCTAGCCGGGATGCTTGCCTTTTTTCCTTTTGGGGGGTTTTCTTTTGGTTGTTTTTTTAATCTTATTTTAAAATAACCTAGTACTAGGCATTTTTTAATACGGCGACTAATGCCCAAGTAGGCAGTCGCCAGGTAGAGCTCTTAAAATTTTAAAAAAAAAAGAACAAAGTAATGCTCATTTCATTTATTTCATGTCCCTTTTTTGTCCTATAACAAAACCAATTTAATGAATATTTTTGTTTCCATGATAGGTTCGTATTCCTACTCCCTTGAACACATCCGGAGTCCAGCTGATCTGCATGAAGGGAAAAGCCAAATACAAAGCATCTGAAAACGCCATCGTGTGGAAGTGAGTTTTTGTTTTGTCTGTCTATTGGCGGCGCTGTATTGTCTACTCGCATCTATTGCATCCTTCTCTTAATCGCTTCCCCCACCCACAAGGTGGGGTCTGCATGAGTCAACTCCACTAAAACTAACCCACACTCCTTACATGCCTTATTAGGTACAAGGCCACTGACGCGGGGTCGTTGCTTTCCTCTGGCCTTTCTCCCCCCCCCCCTTGGATTTGGAGAGGTTTGGTTGGTTTCTGTTTTCTTGTTTAGAGAGGTAGAGAGGGTGCAAAGCACACCTTCCACAAAGAGGAAAAAAGAGCGCAGTAGGGGTTCTTCTCTCTTGGGAAAGGGGGGGGGGGGTAACGAACGGATTCGCAGCAACCCCGTTGGGTGATGAGGCCAAGGATAGCACGTCCGGCCGCGGAACGCCCTCTGTAGGAACGTACGAGACCCATGATACCAGAACAAGCAATAATGTGAGTGAAGCCTCTGACGTCGGGTTCACTCACCAAGAGGGTAACAATTATCGAGACCACCGGATTTAATCTATGTCGAGACTCCATCTGGCAACTAATCACGGGCAATGTGGCTTAACATCGCGAAAATTGGAAGGGAGGTTTTCACTTGGCAATACCGCTTCAAATTTTAACGGTTAAGTTTCATCGGGGATGGTTAATCGCCGGATAGAGTCACGATTCTGGTCTCCTTCATGGCGTCTGTTATACCTTGTAGATAACCGTGGTTCGGATCCCACGTTAATCAGCAGGTCCCAACTGAGAAATAAAGGCTTCTTAAATGAGTGCAAATTACTGGTTAAACACTTAAAATAAAGCGGAATTGGCTTGCCATTTCCCCCCGAGGGCATTGTTAAGCTAAATGTACCATCCTTGGCCTAGCTGCCCGCCGAGTCGGCTGGGGACCCGTCCGTCCCCGGGACTCCCTGGACAGAGAGGAACTGTCTTTATTCTGAGAAAGGCCGATGTGGAATACTCTTCTCCATCTCAGATGGGAGGGACCCTGAGGCCATAAAGGCCAGTTTCATCCGAATTCCTTGAAATGGAGAAGGGTCTAGCTGTCTTTGGGGCCCCATCATAGGGAAAATGCTCTCCTCTCGAGTCCTGGTGCTTGTTGCCTTAGGAGCAGCCTTAGGCTCAGGGTCATCTCCTCCCGAGTCTTTGTTCGCTCCCGCGGAAGACTCCTTCTGGGGCATGTACTGCTTCAGGTCCCCGCCAACCTAAGGAGGGGCCGTTCGTCTGCTTCCCCCAAATTGCCGCGGACTATTTGTTCCGAGGTTCTAACGATGCTGCCTGCACAAGGTCGGACTACCGAAGGTGTGGGAGTGGAAGAATCTACCAAATCCAGACGCAAGCAGCCTCGACTCGCAAGGGTCTTGGAATGGCTTCTGTCTGTTCCCCGATCTTCGAATTGGTTCCCACAGGTTCCTACCCCATTAACACTCGGCCATCCCCACGTTGTATGTTAGCAGTGGAGGCTCGTAGCTACAATTAGTGGGGATGCTGCATCAAAAAAAATTTTAGCATCGTTTTAATATTGTGTAAAAGGAAATAAACATAAAAAGAAAATTTATAAATAAACTTAACAGAATCCTAAACAGAACAAAATCAAACTATTTTTTTTTTACTAATAGCCTAAATTGTTACAGTTCAAGCTTGATCCATTCATTTAAAAACTAAATCTATTCTTGTTTTTGTGTAGAAGGATTAATTATTTTCTCCTTGATCTCTGGATGACTACTGAGGAATTTTTCCCATTAAAAGCACTGCAAGTGCATTTAGTCTTTCAGAATTCATAGTGCTCCTTAGAAAAGTTTTTATTCTTTTCAATGTTGAAAGGCAGCGTTCTGCCTCTAATGTAGTAGTCATGGGATTTGTTGAGGATTTTTATTAGTTTCGTAATTTCATTAAGAACATCATCTATGTAGATTATTTTCCAAGATAAATTTCAGCAGCTCAATTAATTAATGAGAGAACCGAAAAAATATGAATTAAATTCTACACTTTATCAAATTCAAGAATATAAACACCCAAAACATGCCGAGTCAAAAAGAAACTCTACCTTCCGCCGGCAGACTTCCGTAAGTTCCACTCCACGTCGGATGCTCTGCTCCGACTGGAAAATGCCGTCTGCGAGGCTTTCCTTCGTAGACAGCACTACGCCACGGTGTTTTTTGATCTGGAGAAAGCCTATGATACCGCATGGCGATACGGTATCATGGAGACTCTCCACACGATGGGGGCGAGGGGACGCCTCCCAATGTTTATATCTGAATTTTTGCGAGATCGTCGATTCCGCGTACGGGTGGGGGGAGCCCTCTCCGGCCCAAAGGAGCAGGAAGAGGGTGTCCCGCAGGGAAGTGTCCTCAGTGTCACACTCTTTGCCCTGAGCATCAACGGCATCACCTCGGTGCTGCCGGAAGATGTTCTCGCTACGCTCTACGTGGACGACCTTTCGATCTCTTTTGGCGCGGCCCAGATGCCAACTCTGGAGCGCCGACTCCAACAGGCATTGAACCGCGTCTCTCGCTATGCCGAAGCGCACAGGTTTCGGTTTTCTTTGGCCAAGACTAAGGTGGTGCACTTTTGCCGCCATCCACGGCTTCACCCCGACCCAGATTTGTTTCTTAATGGGGTGCGCCTGGATGTGGTTGAGTCGCACCGTTTCCTTGGTCTTGTATTTGACCGACGCCTCACCTGGGAGGCTCACATTCGCAGCCTTAGGGTCTCTTGTACCCGCGCCATGGACATTCTCCGTTCCGTGACGTTCAGCGCTTGGGGCGCTGATAGGGCTACCGCCTTACTTTTTTATCGATCCTTTGTTCGCTCGAAGCTCGACTACGGATGCGAGTTTTATGCATCCGCAGCCGAGCGTTTATTGCGGAAGGTGGATTCGATCCACCACACCGGCCTTCGCCTTGCGACCGGTGCCTTCCGCACTTCCCCCATTGAGAGCCTGTTGGTCGATGCTGGGGAGATGCCACTCGCTCTGCGCCGCGTGCAGTGCATCACTCGCCTGTACGCGCGAGCCCGGCGCCTCCCCCAGTCGCCAACAGCTCTCACTGCATCCGCAGCTGATCTCGATGGTGCCTATGCCGCCGAGAGACGCCAGTCATACCCTAAGCCCTTTGGGTTTAGGGCCAGGAAACTCCTTCGAGAGGTAGATATAGCTCTCGGGCCGGTGGCGCCCCTGGTTCTGCCCAGGACGCCACCCTGGAGGGTACCACATTTGGCTATTTGTCGCCACGCCTCTGCTCCCAAAGCTTGTACTGCGCCGGGAGTATTGCGTTCGATCTTTTTGGAGCACACATCGTGTCACGCTGGTACCGTGCCAGTGTATACGGATGGCTCCAAGTCCCAAGAGGGGGTCGGCTTCCACGCCGTATCTCCTCTGTTTGAAGTCAGCGGGGCTCTACCAGGCGCTGCGTCTGTCTTCACGGCCGAGCTGGTGGCAATACACCACTCGGTACGGGAGATTACGCGACGTGCCCGGTTCGGAGACCGGATTGTGATTTATAGCGACTCACAAAGCGCCCTGAGTGCTCTCGGGGCATTGGAATCTCCGCATCCCCTGGTTCGCGAAATCCGTGACGCCACGGTTTTGGCGAGCCGGGCAGATGTCGAGATTATCTTCTGCTGGGTTCCTGGACATGTAGGAATTGCGGGGAATGAGCGCGCCGATGAGGGCGCCAAAGAGTCCGCGAGGACTCTGCGACCGGACCAGCGTTTCGCTCTTCCTCACACCGACTACATGGCAGGAATACGGGCAGCTCTTCGGACTGCTTGGCAAAGAAGATGGGAGACGGTCGAGGGGAACTTAAAGTTGCGTGCCATTGCGCCGCGACTGTTCCCATGGACCTATCCCCCAATGCCGCGGCGGCTTCAGGTTGCTTTCTGTCGTCTTCGAATCGGACACACTCGTGTGACGCATCGTTACTTGGTGGAGCGCTCGCATGTGCCCTATTGCAACGACTGCGTCGTCCCCCAGACTGTTCGGCATATTCTTGTCGAATGTCCCAGTCTGGGTGATCTTCGCGCACGATACCTGTCTCGGTACCGGGATGGGCGGGGTCGCTACCGCCTGTCCCTTGTACTCGGGACGAGTGCGTGCACCATGACTGGTGGACTTATTGACTTTTGGGGGGAGGCCGGCCTTCTCCCCTTTATTTAAGGTTCCTTTTTTTGTTATTGTTTTGTTTTAGGTTGCACTCTCCTGCACCGGGGTGAGGGGGACCTCCCCCCGCTGCCGGAGATTGCTTCGATTGTTAAGTTTTTCCAATTTATATTGATTGTTAAGTTTTCATATTTTAACTTTAAAGTAGCCTAATTCTAGGCTGTCGTGTTTTTCGGCGACTTATGCCCAAGTGGGTAGTTGCCAGATGGGCTCTATAAAAAAAAAAAAAAAAAAAAAAAAAAAAAAAATCCGCCGGCAGACAAGGTTGGCACTACGTGAGCCACAGTGCTCTTTCCCTAGCGTACAGCTTCCTAGCTCGGACATGTGAGCATGCGCACAACAGCCAAATACCGTGTCGCTGGAACTGTGAAACGCACAGTTCTATACAAGGATTTTTGTATTTTTTCCATAAACTAGGGGATGGCTACTCACATTAAGCTTAAGGATTATATAATGTAAAAGTATAATGAAAGAATTAAAGAAAAAAAAGGACTCATTATATTGAATGTTATCGATAATATAGAGTGGAAATGGTGGATGCTGCAGTTCCGCAGTGCCTATACACGAGCCGCTGCTGCATGTTAGTGGACCCTCCTATCTTTACTAATCTTAATTACATACTCTTCTACCCCTTTCCAAACTTGCTCTTTTATCTGCGGAGTTTCAAGAACTTTTGTAGACTGATACTGTATAGCATGAGGTCCCTACCTACTGCAAGGGCTGAAAGCTTGCTAGCTAGGGCAAGTATCAGGTACAGGATGTGCTGGGCCTTGACTTTGCTTACCTTCTTCCATCACACACAGATAAGGTGGCTACACCCATAACATCTTTTATGGCCCAGGTTCCAGAACAATGTTGCCCATCAACGTTGGACGTAGACAGATTATTAAATGGTCACATTTTGGAATTTCTGATGACTCGCAAGCAGAGGAGGGACCTCCACCGCATGGTGCCCCTTTGACAGCTAAGACCACCATCTCAGAGGTATCTTGGAGAGGCTGGCCGTCCGGCCTAAGGGCTCCTTCCGGCGTTGGAGAGAAGCAGGTTCATTCCCACCCTCTTCGGGGATGGAGGGATCCGCATCCGTTTCGGCAAACGACCAAGCAAAGATGCGCACGTCCGGCTTCGGGTGGCCGGACGTGCGGTCATTGCCTCTATTACATCGGGGCATTCATTGAGAGACTACATGGCGTTTTTGAGTCGGCTGGCTTCAAACTCTGTCTGGTTATGCGCTCACCTGGTTGCAGCATGTTGGCCAAGGGCAACATGATCCATCAGAGAAGATCATTAGCTAGCTTGATTGGTAGAGAACCGAAGGTGTCCCGTTTCTTGGACATTCTCCTTCTGGCGAATAATGGTCGGATCCCTCAAAGGCGGCCATGATTAGTGCCCTTCGGACAATTATTGGCTCACCTGTGAGACACGAATGTGACGCCGCACTCTACCATGAACTTCGTGAAAGGAGTGGTCTACCCGAGGGAACTCATGGACTAATCCATGAATAATATCACCTTAGAGCTGGCTGACAATGTGATAAGAAAACAGGGAGGTGCTCCGAGACCCACCCCTACACTCTTAGAAACGTTCGACCCTGATGGGCTCCGTTAGTCTGTCCCTGCCGGTTTGTATCTCTACTGAATGAAGGTGCTATTACTGACGCCGCTTAAGCCATACGAACCGCTCTGTGTAAGTTGCCCCAAGGCCGCACACGATAAGTCGAAATCGTGTATGACCAAGTGTGTCAATTGCAGAGAGCCGCATCCCGCTTCTTCTTAACAATGTGGTGCATATCGTTCTACGGTTGCCAAGGCCTTTTCTACTGCTCGGAGATTTGAACGGTAGACGGCCCCCTCAGGGGAGACTACTCGATCAATCCCGTGTGTCAGGTCCTTGCCGACCTGATGACGAGTTGTAAATCGGTGTCCTAAATGTAGACGTGTGCGCATCACTGCCCGAGAACAGCTTCATTTACTCGTCTTGATCTATCACTGCTTTTCCGATGCGCAGCTTGATTTGGGGCTGTAGGTAGTTATGGCTTCCATGGTAGCGATCACTTTACCACTCAAATAACATTTTCTGGACCACTACCGCCTGAGACCACTCCACGGTGGTGCTTGGAGCGGTGGTTCGCATTTCAGGAAATGACTGATTTCACTCTCCTACTCGAGTGTTTAGGTCGGTGGAGGAGGCCGTTGAGTTCTTCCTGGCGGGCATACGTGGCTTCACTTAACAGGAAGACACCCTCTATCAGAGGTGTGGAATAGGGTGGGCCGCCCTAAAAAATTTTTTTAGTTTTTTATCTCCACATGCCTGATTGAATTACCACATTGAATAGTAGGTCATATACTCAATTTCATCAAAATCTAACAATATTTACTAGTCGCTATATGGATCTTAACTTATTAGTCTGCTGTTAAATTCATTTTTGGGATAGAAATGAACAGTCTTTGCAAATACTAGTTTATTTGAAACATCTTGGTGTTGAAAGACAATTTTTAAAAAAAATATATATATTAAAGTGAAAAGAAAATGGTTAAATGGCAAATGATTTCTTTTTGACACAAATTATAACTAAAATTGCTGATTAAACATTGATCCTTTTGAGCATGAGGGAAATTTTTTGTGATGTTTTGCCACAAGTCTGAGAAGCAACTGTTTCTGTTCATCTTTTGTTATAGATGCATTATACGATTTGATAAGTGCAATACCTCTTTCTGCTGGATCGTTAACAACCATTAAGTTAATCGCTCGACGTTGAAATTCTTGAAAGCACCTGTTCTCTTCCCAAGAATTTGGGTTAGTCTTCAGGAATGTATCCTCTGCAAACTTGTATCCATCTTTCATTAGGATACTGAAGATTAGCTTAGTTTTTTGAGTTACCAGTTCATGCAAGTCCAAGTACTCGATGTTTTTTGTAAGATTCAATCGGCGAACAACTTTGGTGTTTTCGTTACGTTGGAGATTGGAGACCATCTTCTGTTTGGTCTCAGCATTAATTCTATGGTCGAAAATTGCAAGACCAACAAGATGTTCCCCAAGATACCAAAGATGTCTGTGAAGGGCTGTGGTTGCTTCTTTAGATATTGTCTCATTTGGGTACTTTTGCAAAGTTTTAAGAAGCAGAATGTCATTTAAAGGAGCATTAATTCCAAAATGGGTTTCATTCCAAAAACGCGAGTAGACCAATGCAATAAAGAGAGACCACTCTGTAATTTTGGCCTTTTCACGTTCCGTTCGTTTCAGTTGCTTAAACAAGTATATTTTCAGGACATATATAGCCTTAGCCATCCAGCGTGCATGATGAGTCGCTCCTGCGGCTCTTAATATAACTTCTGTCTTATCAATGCCCCCAAGAAAGATGAGACTGAGTCGCAGCAATTCTTCATAATCGTCACGCAACTGACGAGATTTCAAAGCTTCCTGAAAATATGGGACCATTTCTCCTCGAAGATTATGCATTACTGGGTTGACGAATAAACTGCTATCCGCCTCTAAAAAAAGAATCCTTTTTAAGTGACGATCATTGTTCTTTAAGACGTTCAAAGAGACTCCTCTTAGGACCACTTATAGGCCCAAGTAAAATATTGCAAGCACATGACAACATAATTTCGAAAATATGATGACGGCACGCAATCCAAACAAGCTAGCTCCCTTCCTAATACTTTCTTAATTATGGTACAGGCTCCTTTTTGTAGGCCTTTATTTGATGCAGTTGTGTCATACAAAGCCTTAAACTTCATCACGAAGATTACAGTCATTAATTGATGAAATGCATGCCATAGCCTGTTCTCCTGCTGCTCGTGTTATTTTTGGCACACCAAGAAGTTTTTCCATTCCTTTTACAGAAACTATTATTACAATTCGTTCTACTGTTTCCTTTGCCCCATCAATAGCAGGTAGTAGTTTTCCATACCAGTGAAGGAGGATCGGTCCTTCAACAGACAACGAAGCTTTGTCTTCATTGTATGTTGCCTCTCTTACTTGCTTTCTGGAACGTCGTATAGAACTCCTGGGAAGTGTCATAGCTGCGATATCCTGACCCAAGGCTTGTGCTATTGATCCAGCAACCATCGTTGCTTTTCTATCCGTAATATTTGCACGATCAAGAACAGCAGCCATACCTGAAGTTGTAAAGATATTTTTTTAATTTGAAGGACTACATTGTGCATTCTTTTTTCTAGTTGAAGAAGGTGGACAAAACTCTTTGTCTGCCGCAATTAAACTCTCCTTCAGATGATGCTGACTCGAAATCTGCATGAGCAGCAGCCTCTGCTTGATTTTTAGAAGTATAGACTTTTTCTTTGTATTGTAAAGCATTCTCATGTCGATATCTTTTGCGGGATTCCTTGGCTGAAGTAATCTTATCACGGCACGACATACTGCAGGAGGAAATGTTCTCTCTCTGCATTAACAGAAATTGGCGGTCTTCTTCATTTTTTATAACATTTAAAACATTTTTTGAGGCTATGTCAAAAAGTTTTGAAAGAGTAGATTCGAAACTACGCTCATTCATTCTACATGAGTACAGTTCGGTTTTGCGGTTCTTCTTCAAAGAAAGGTATTCTTCATACAACCTTGTGAGTTTCCTAACGCAAGAGTCTATTCGCTGCGTGGGAATTTGGGCTCTTTCCCATACTTTTATGACTTTTTGCAAGCTAGGTTGTAACTTTGTGTCAAAGTCATTGACTCCACTTGATGGTGGTACTGAACAACACAAAGCACCTCACCACATGCTGGTAGTCTTGCATATGAAAGATCACTAGTAGGATGTCCTAAAAGCGAGACTGCCCCATATGAACGAGTACTTCCAGCCATAATCTGAAACAACAGAAATAAAAATTTATTGTAACTGAGTGAGCTCACGGTTCCCCTCCATTTAGTTATACTTAAGGATATTTTTTATACTCTAAACTATCTAAATATTCAAGAAAGAATAAGCTTTCATTTGACATAAATAAATAGGCTCCTGTGTTTGTAAAAAAATTATGGCAGTCATGCTTAATTAAAATATATATATATTGTGAATTAAAATATGAACATAAATTGTGTTAACATATAATTCTAATATTCTTTAAGTCTGATATTGATAAAAACTGCAAATTATCTATGCACTGAATAAACAAAGTATATTACTTACCTAAATAATTATATATATACTTGCATAAACCAGCACTTGTATTCACTTGTATTACGCCAACTGTTAAACTTCAAACTACAAATGAACAATTAATCAATCCTCGCTGACTTATATAGGAAATGGTGCGATTGCATCACCATTTGAAAGGAGGGGTGTTATTGCGTCATCACTTTACAAATGGGCTCAGAAATCAACAAACTGAAACAGCAATTATTATTGCATCATACGCCGAGTATGTGAATGTCATTCCACTTTTCAGATAATGCAATATCTTGATTGTTTTGCGAATTATTGTAATTCATAAGGAATGAGTTATCAATGACAAATATATGATAGTATATAAGTAACAACCAATAAATGCCTACTATTAAAAAGTTCCAATATTTTGACTGAAATTTAAAAATATGGAGACACATAGCGACCTCTAAATATTCACCAATTTAGTCAATATTTTGCATCGGCTCTTTTAACATCTTGTAGCATAATTTTAGCCATGGGAGAGAACATTTCCAACTAATTTCAATTTTTTGCATATATTTTTGGACCACCCTAATGTGGAGGCAAGTCGAAAAGTTTGGGGGAGAGTTGTCGCATGATACTCTCTCGTTCTTCAGGAGAATGGGACCACTATCTCGGACATCGCGTCCATGGCAGTCTTTAGCGACCACTTTTTTCGCATTCTCTAGCCGGGATGCTGCTCCGCCAGTATTCAAAGCACGTTGTGACCTCCCTGAAGGCCGCTAACTGGGCTTTACCTCCAGAGCCGGAGAACCCTTCAACGACATATTTACATTGAGTGAGTTGGTCCGGACGATGTCCCGGATGCCATGCTTCGAGACCTAGGTGAGCGAGGCTTGGCCTTTTTGATTTATTCAAGAGGATCTGGACAAAGGGTATCCTCAAAGACTTGGGGAATGGCTACTGTACTCTCTTTTCGCAAACCGGGGAGGGATCACTACCCCGGCCGGTTTCCGCCCATCTCTCGAACCTCTTGCGTTTTAAAGTTGATGGAGAAATTGCTAAATGCTAGATTGCTTTTTTTTCTCGACAGCGGATGCAACATGCCTTCCGCACAGTGTGGCTACTTAAAGTTCCACCCCGTATCAGATGCTCTGCTCAGACTGGAAAATGCCGTCTGCGAGGTCTTTCTTCGTAGACGTCACGTTCGACTGTGACAAGCTCCCTGAGTCGGTGCGTGCCGGTTGGTACCGCTACCGCGTGAAGGCATTCGTGCCACTGCCGCGGCGGTGCTATTACTGTCACCGCTTCGGCCACACGAATCGATCATGTAGACGTGCAAAATCGGGGTCACCCGAATTCTGTGTAAATTGCTCCAAGGTCGCACACGATAAGTCCAAATCGTGTGTGGCCAAGTGTATCAATTGCGGAGAGCCGCACCCTGCTTCTTCGAAGCAATGTGGTGCATATCTCCTTGAGAAAGAAATCCTGGCCGTTCAGGCCCAGGATCGACTCTCATTCCGCGAGGCTAAGGACTTGGTCCTGGCGCGCCCGGCTCTGCCTGGGACGTCATATGCCTCAATAGTTAGAAAAGCACCCTCTGCTCGTGGCCCATCCAGGCCAACGAGCACGGTTGTTTCCGCGCCCATTCGGAGCCCTTCTGCGGGCTCTACTACACCCGGGCGCTTCCCTGGTAGAGCTGGCGGCAAAAAGGGTTCACACCCAGCCCCGGCTAATACCAGGGCTCCCCCCTCTTCCCCCAGCGTGACCGTTTCCCGTAAGGCGAAACGGCCACGCGCCTCCACAGAGTCGTTAGACTCACAGGAGGCAACACCCCTGAAGATGGTCACTAGGCCATCTTCCGGGGTTCCTAAAGCTGTTCCCCGAAAGGAGGACAGCAACAAAGGAGCTTCGGCCCCTTCGCCCACGCCCCGAGGTGGAGCGAGTGGCTCGGAAACGGTGGTTCCTCGAAAAGAGGGCCCCCCGCCTCCCAAGCCGCAACGCCCGCCTAAGGTTTCGAGGCGGAGGGAGGAAAAGACTCGCATGGCGAGCCCAACCTCCCCCAATAAGTCCTCGAAGGCGACAGCGCCTTCAGCGCTTTGTCCGGCCAACAGCGCCCGCGGTTCTGCCCCCGGGAAGCGTACGGCCATTCCCGTGAGGGTTTTCAATTCGAGGAGGGCCCCCGCGTCTCCTCCGAGCTAGGCGTGGAGGGCATATTCCTTCAATGGAATTGCCGTGGACTCCGGGCCAACTGGGAGGAGCTGCGGAGGCTCGTCTCGTCCCGTTCCCCGTTAGCTATTTTTTTGCAGGAGACCATGCTAGGCGCGTGCCCGCTGCCTGCCCTCCCGGGGTATAAGGGTCTTGCGACCCCACCACCGCGGGATGGCCGGGCTGGGGGATGCGCGGTTTACACCCGGCATGATGTCTCCGTTCTTCCTTTCTCTTTAGATACCTCCTGCCAGGCAGTGGCTGTGCAGCTGCACCTGGATAGGAGGTATACTATCATTTCTGCGTACATTCCACCGTCAGCTGACTTCGACGCGGGGGACTTCCGCCGCGTCGTGGCACGGTTGCCGAGGCCCTATCTCTTGCTTGGAGATCTGAACGGCAGGCATCCTCTCTGGGGAGATTACTCCATAAATCCCAGGGGACAAGTCCTTGCCGATCTGATCGAAGAGCTTGAGATGGGTGTCCTAAACGTGGATGAGTTTACGCATCACTGTCCGAGAACCGCTTCATTTTCTTGCCTTGACCTATCTTTGTGCTCTTCGGATGCACAGCCTGATTTTGATTGGGGGGTGGTCGATGACCTCCATGGTAGTGATCACTTTCCCATTCAAATATCCTTTTCAGGGCAACTGCCGCCTGAGAGACCACCTCGGTGGTGCTTGGCGCGGGCGCGGTGGCCTGCATTTCAGGAAATGACTGAATTCTCTATCTCAGTCGAGGAGTTTAGGTCGGTAGATGAGGCCGTTGAGTTCTTCTCCGGCAACCTCATCGCCGTGGGCCTGACTACTATTCCTAGGACGTCTGGCCGTTTTGCACGCCGACCACTCCCATGGTGGTCGGCCGAGTGTGAGACGGCCCTCAAACAGAAGCGTTATGCCTACATGCGCTATAAGCGCCGCCCGAACGATTTCACTGTCGCTGAATTTCGTCGGGCTAGGGCTAGGTTCCGGTATATTTCGAAGCACGCCCGCCGCTCTTCTTGGCGGGCATACGTGTCTTCACTTAACGGGAAGACCCCTTTAGCTGAGGTGTGGAAGCGAGTCAAAAGGATTCGGGGCAAGTTCTCGCAGGACCCCCCTCCCGTTCTCCAGGAGAATGGGACCGCAATCTCGGACCCCGCGTCCGTGGCGGAATCCTTAGCGACCGCTTTTTCCGCATTCTCTAGCCGTGATGCTGCTCCGCCAGCATTCAATGCACGTCGTGATGTCGCGGAAGGCCGCCGGCTGGACTTTACCTCCAGAGGCGGAGAACCCTTCAACGACAAGTTTACTGTGAGTGAGTTGCGTTCCGCTCTCGCTTCGTGCGCGGACACCGCCCATGGTCCGGACGATGTCCCGTACGCCATGCTTCGACCACCGGGTGAGCGAGGCATGGCCTTTCTGTTAGATTTGTTCAACAGGATCTGGGTGGAAGGTCTTCTCCCAGACTCCTGGCGAATCGCTACTGTGCTCGCCTTTCGCAAGCCGGGGAGAGATCACTCTACTCCGACCGGTTTCCGCCCAATCTCTCTAACCTCTTGCGTGTGCAAGTTGATGGAGAAATTGGTAAATGTTAGATTAGCCTATTTCCTGGACAGCGGAGGCCATCTGTCTTCTGCACAGTGCGGCTTCCGTAAGTTCCACTCCACGTCGATGCTCTGCTCCGACTGGAAAGTGCCGTCTGCGAGGCTTTCCTTCGTAGACAGCACTACGCCACGGTGTTTTTCGATCCGGAGAAGGCCTATGATACCGCATGGCGATACGGTATCATGGAGACTCTCCACACGATGGGGGCGAGGGGACGCCTCCCAATTTTTATATCTGAATTTTTGCGAGATCGTCGATTCCGCGTAAGGGTGGGGGGAGCCCTCTCCGGCCCAAAGGAGCAGGAAGAGGGTGTCCCGCAGGGAAGTGTCCTCAGTGTCACACTCTTTGCCCTGAGCATCAACGGCATCACCTCGGTGCTGCCGGAAGATGTTCTCGCTACGCTCTACGTGGACGACCTTTCGATCTCTTTTGGCGCGGCCCAGATGCCAACTCTGGAGCGTCGACTCCAACAGGCATTGAACCGCGTCTCTCGCTATGCCGAAGCGCACAGGTTTCGGTTTTCTTTGGCCAAGACTAAGGTGGTGCACTTCTGCCGCCATCCACGGCTTCACCCCGACCCAGATTTGTTTCTTAATGGGGTGCGCCTGGATGTGGTTGAGTCGCACCGTTTCCTTGGTCTTGTATTCGACCGACGCCTCACCTGGGAGGCTCATATTCGCAGCCTTAGGGTCTCTTGTACCCGCGCCATGGACATTCTCCGTTCCGTGACGTTCAGCGCTTGGGGCGCTGATAGGGCTACCGCCTTACTTTTTTATCGATCCTTTGTTCGCTCGAAGCTCTACTACGGATGCGAGTTTTATGCATCCGCAGCCGAGCGTTTATTGCGGAAGGTGGATTCGATCCACCACACCGGCCTTCGCCTTGCGACCGGTGCCTTCCGCACTTCCCCCATTGAGAGCCTGTTGGTCGATGCTGGGGAGATGCCACTCGCTCTGCGCCGCGTGCAGTGCATCACTCGCCTGTACACGCGAGCCCGGCGCCTCCCTCAGTCGCCAACAGCTCTCACTGCATCCGCAGCTGATCTCGATGGTGCCTATGCCGCCGAGAGACGCCAGTCATACCCTAAGCCCTTTGGGTTTAGGGCCAGGAAACTCCTTCGAGAGGTAGATATAGCTCTCGGGCCGGTGGCGCCCCTGGTTCTGCCCAGGACGCCACCCTGGAGGGTACCACATTTGGCTATTTGTCGCCACGCCTCTGCTCCCAAAGCTTGTACTGCGCCGGGAGTATTGCGTTCGACCTTTTTGGAGCACACATCGTGTCACGCTGGTACCGTGCCAGTGTATACGGATGGCTCCAAGTCCCAAGAGGGGGTCGGCTTCCACGCCGTATCCCCTCTGTTTGAAGTCAGCGGGGCTCTACCAGGCGCTGCGTCTGTCTTCACGGCCGAGCTGGTGGCAATACACCACTCGGTACGGGAGATTACGCGACGTGCCCGGTTCGGAGACCGGATTGTGATCTATAGCGACTCACAAAGCGCCCTGAGTGCTCTCGGGGCATTGGAATCTCCGCATCCCCTGGTTCGCGATATCCGTGACGCCACGGTTTTGGCGAGCCGGGCAGATGTCGAGATTATCTTCTGCTGGGTTCCTGGACATGTAGGAATTGCGGGGAATGAGCGCGCCGATGAGGGCGCCAAAGAGTCCGCGAGGACTCTGCGACCGGACCAGCGTTTCGCTCTTCCTCACACCGACTACATGGCAGGAATACGGGCAGCTCTTCGGACTGCTTGGCAAAGAAGATGGGAGACGGTCGAAGGGAACTTAAAGTTGCGTGCCATTGCGCCGCGACTGTTCCCATGGACCTATCCCCCAATGCCGCGGCGGCTTCAGGTTGCTTTCTGTCGTCTCCGAATCGGACACACTCGTGTGACGCATCGCTATCTGATGGAGCGCTCGCCTGCGCCCTATTGCAACGACTGCGTCGTCCCCCAGACTGTTCGGCACATTCTTGTCGAATGTCCCAGTCTGGGTGATCTTCGCGCACGATACCTGTCCCAGTACCGGGATGGGCGGGGTCGCTACCGCCTGTCCCTTGTGCTTGGGACAGATTCGTGCACACTGACTTGTGGACTTGTTGACTTCTTGGGGGAGGCCGGCCTTCTCCCTATTATTTAAGCAAGGTTTGTTGTTTTTTTTTGTTGTTTTTTTGCTTTTGTTTTTTGTTTTTTTGTTTTTTTCTTTAGTTGCACGCTCCTGCGCCGGGGGGACCTCTTCCCGACGCACCAGCTTGCTTCCTTTCCCCCTTTTGGGTTTTTTTTTTTTTTTCTCTTTAATTTCATTTTAAAGTAGCCTAGAACTAGGCCAGTTTTAATACGGCGACTAATGCCCAAGTAGGCAGTCGCCAGATGAGCTCTTAAAAAAAAAAAAAAAAAAATTCTTCGTAGACGGCTCTACGACACGGCGTTTTTATATCTGTATATCGCTATGCCGGAGCGCACAGGCCAACACCTCACCTGGTAGGCTCATATTCGCAACCTTAGTGTTTCTTGTAACCGCGCTATGGATTTTCTTCATTCCGTAACATCCAGCGCCTGGGACACTAATAAGGCTACTGCCTTACTTTTTTATCGATCCTTTGTTCTTTCGAAGCTCGACTACGGATGAGAGTTTTATGCATCCGCAGCCGAGCGTCTATTGCCGAAGTTGGACTCGATCCACCATATTGGCCTATATCTGGCGACCCCTACCTTCCGCACTTCCCCCATTTAGAACCTATTTGTCGATGCTGGGAAGATGCCACTTCTTCTGCGCCGTGCACAGTGCATTATTTCCCTGTACGCGCGAGCCCGGCCCAACATCTTACTGCATCCGCAGGTGATCTCGATGGTGTCTACGATGCCGCCGAAAGACGCCAGTCATACCCTAAGCTCTTTGGGTTTAGGGCTAGGAAACTCCGTCAAGAGCTCTATATAGCTCTCGGGCCGGTGGCGCCCCTGGTTCTGCCCAAGACGACACCCTGGAGGCTACCACCTTTAACTATTTGTCGCCACGCCTCTGCTCCCAAAGCTTCTACATCGCCGGGAGTATTGTGTTCGACTTTTTTTGTGCGCACTCCGTGTCATGCTGGAACCGTGCAACTGTATACGGATGGCTCCAAGTCACAAAAGGGGATCGTTTTCCAGGCCGTAATCCCTCTGTTTGAAGTCAGCAGAGCTCTGCCAGGCGCTGGGCCTGTCTCCACGGGCGAGAGGGTGGCAATACACCGCTCGGTACGGGAGATTACGCGACGTGCCCGGTTCGGCCACCGCATTATGTTTTATAGCTACTCACAAAGGGCCCCAAGTGCTCTCGGAGCATTGGAATTTCCACATCCCCTGGTTCGCGATATCCGTGACGCCACGGTTTTGGTGAGCCGGGCGGATGTCGAGATTATCTTCTGCTGGATTCATAGACATGTAAGAATTGCGGGGGATGAGCGCGCCAAAGAGTCCAGCGTTTTGTTGCCCGCCTGGCCAAGAAGATTGGAGACGCCGAGGGAAACTTAAAGTTACGTGCCATTGCGCCGCGACTGTTCCCATGGACCTACCCCCCAATGCCGCGACGACTTCAGGTTGCTTTCTGTCGTCTCTGAATCAGACACACTCGCGGGACGCACCGTCATTTGATGGAGCGCTCGCCTGCGCCATACTGTGAAGACTGCGTTGTCCCCCAGACTGTTCGGCACATTCTTGTTGAATCTCCCAGTCTGGGTGATCTCTGCGCACGTTACCTGTCCGGATACCGGGACGAGCGGGGTCGCTCCCGCCTGTCCCTTGTACTCGGGACTAGTTCGTGCACACAGACTTGCTCACTATACGACTTTTCGGAGGTGTTCGAATCCTCCACTTTATTTGACTTTGCTCTAGGTCGCGTGTTCTTCCACCAGGGCTAGGCTGGCCTACACCCGACGCCGTAGCGCGTTTCCTTCTTGTTACTGTTTTGCTTTTGTTTTTTCTCTATATTTGTTGTTTAGTCTCGTCTTGCTTTTGTTCCTCTTTTGTTAATTTTTTGTTTTTAATCTAGCCTAGTATTATTAGGCTTTCTGTTAATTACGGCGACTTTTCTCCTGTAGGCAGTCGCAAGATGGGCTCCAAAAATTAAATAAAAATCTTCGCCCACGTTGCCTGCCCCGGTACCAGGACGAACGGGGTGTTTACCGCTTGTCCTTTGTATCTGGGACTGTTTCGTGGACACACTTTTGGATTATTTGACTTTTTGGAGGCTGGTTGTCCTCCTCTATTTCACTTGCCTCTTTGATGTTGGGCGCATGCTCAGGTCTCGAGGGAAGGCGTACCTCTGCCCCGAGGCCGGAGCTTCGACTCATCTTTCCTTTCTATTGATTTTTGTAAATTTTAAAGTATCCGTAGCAGTATGTCGATTTTTTACGGAGACTTAATATTCTTGGTGGTATTTGCCAAATGGACGCTATTAAAAGAAAAAATACCCACCCTCAAACACTCAGCGGCAGCATCGTACTCGCCCTCGCCGAATCCCTTGTTAACAAACTCCACGTCGCTCAGAATAAGGCATCACGAGATGCACTCTTACCACACCTGCAGGCCGAACCTAACGCCTCAGCGGAGCACTGAATCCATTCCTCTCCAACCACCACCTAGACAAAAAAGAAGCTCCAAGCACCCTTCTTCCAACACCTTTTCTCTAACCTCCCCGGGATACCATCAAACAAACCGCAACCTAATAAATTCGCAACCACGAAACAATATCGAAATCAATCTGGGAAAAATTAATACACCGGACACGGTCATCCTGTCCTAACTAAGGCCAGGCCATTCCACATTACTCAGAGACTACAAACTGAATATACCTCGCACCATTACCAACGTATACCAGATGCAACCAACACAGTGACAACACCAAACACCACCCTGACTGCCCGAATCTTAGACATGCACGCAACACGTACATCTCTGATATCAGGGACCTTTTCACGTAGCGACCTTTGATCCTTTCCTGAGTTAGCCTCAAGAATAGCATTTGTGTAATTTCTGCAGCCGCTGATGATCACATAATTTTATTTTTTAAATATCAGATTCACTGATCTGTCTTCTACGCTTGGAATTTTCATTTTCTTTCTAATAAATAACGTCGGATTTCATTTTCCATCTTGCAGGATTAAGCGAATGGGCGGAATGAAAGAGAGTCAAATATCGGCCGAAATCGAGTTGTTGCAGACGGACACAAAGAAGAAATGGACAAGACCTCCGATCTCGATGAATTTCGAGGTAATGTTTCCATTGTGATTTCCTCTTCAACCTCTGGGTTGAGCGCGGGATGCACCAGTAACCTGTATCAGACTATGCTGCTGGTAACGTTGGTGTGTGCGGTTGGGACGGGTAGCGAGAAGGAAAGATTAAGTGTGAGAGCAATGCAAATGGACAATTAAAAAAGGATGCTTGCTGTGTGAAGGGTAGTGAGGAGCGATCTGGTAAGAGAGAAACTTGCGTAAACGATATTTGATATGGATCAATTATATATAAGAATTATGGTTATGTCACACCCCGATCTGTATCAAAATACTCCGGGCATCTTTCAACTGAACACTTTCCTTACTTGTAAATAAAGTTTTCGCACCTTCCAACAGCTTATCACTTTTTCTATATATTCTGAGAACCTACACTTGGGCTTTTCCCAAATCCATAAACCCAGCATACTTTATGTAAACTCATCTTGCTCGCCCAGTTATTCCTCGGTTATCCTACTTGCACGCACAATTAAAAAAATTGTCTATAAATTCGCCTACAACATTCAACAGGCTTATTCTCGTGTAGTATTCCATTTCTCTTTACATATCCTAGGTACCATGTTCTTCCAATCCTCGAGGAACTTTTCCCGCTTTCAAAGGCCTTGCAACACGACCAAGTGACCTTTTTTTTAATAGCACAATACCTTTATTTAAAGTTTCATCACTCGGTTATGATAAAACGCCGTGAAGCGATTTCTAAACCGGGGTTGCCCGCAACCCTATAATTCGGCGAGCCAGTCGTATTTCTTAAATTAATATTCGTAATTTTATTATAGTTATATTAAAATTCTTTGATATCAAAGTAGTATTCAGTCCGTTATATCCTTTAAATTCATATTTTTATTCACTGTCGGTCGGCCGGTGTCCGTTTTGCTTTCTTTTTTTGTAATAACATTGTAACTATTCTGTCGATTCTAACGAGATTTGAAACCCTTATGATGTTTTACATTCTTTCGAATGATATAATTGCCAAAATCCTCGAAAGGTTAGCCTATTAATTATTTTGTTTTCGCAATAACACCATAACTATTGGGCCTATTCTAACGTAATTTGAAACCTTTGTTGTTTTACATTCTCTTTTGAATGATATAACTTTCAAGGTCCTTGAATTATTGAAAGTTTTGAAGGTTGTAAGGTCATAAACCAGAATAAGTGAGAGCATGTGACTTTTTGGTCAGCAGACCTTTGTGTATAGTTATGATTGATGCCAAATGTTCTAGTGAACTTTCTGACATAAGCAGTTTCCTTTATTTGTTTTGCTATCATACATGACAAAAAAGTTATCATTAGTTTTAAAAAATTAAACTGTTTCCCTTATACGCATGAAATTAATAAGAAGGAAAAGGATTAATTAAGAGTTTTAATATAGGGGTTCTGCAAAGGTAAAAAGGTTGAAACTCTGCTTCAGAAGTTTGTTGTTCCCTGTTGTAATCCTATCCTCCGTTTTCTTTTTGACTAAAATTGATCCCGATCACTTCAACCTTAGTGTGATTGCTTTGTCAAGCTACGAGTTTATAATTTTTTCCCTCTTCAGGTTCCTTTTGCTCCCTCTGGATTTAAAGTCCGCTACTTGAAGGTATTTGAACACAAGCTCAATTACTCGGATCACGACGTGATCAAATGGGTCAGGTATATTGGTAGATCAGGGCTTTACGAGACCAGATGTTAAGATTTTGCCATTTCTTGCTGCCGCTTTGAATTAGAAATTCATTATTTTTTTTCTCAGTTTTCAATACAAACCTTTCCTTTCAAATACTCCTTAATGCAAAATTGAAGGCGGGGCAGTTTTGTGTTAAAAGTTAGATTGTTTTTCTTTTCGAGAGGCTTAAAGCTGATGTAAAAATTGAATAATAAGCATGGGGTTATTTAGTCGAGAAATCTCTTGTAATGTAGCGAGAAAAACTACGAAAGTTAAGATGAAGTATGCGTGTCTAATAAATGTTGCCTGAATAAATAGATAGATTGTGAAATTCTATTGTAGGGTTAGTTGTAGCTTACTTGTCCTTGGTTATGCGCGTTATATAGTTGTTTATTTAAAATTATAAAATTAAAGCTTCAGCCGTAAAATGTCTGCAAATGGTTCGGGTCCTTTCAAAACTATTTTCCCTGAGCCAAAAATCTTGGCAAAAGGTCTTAGAGTACCCTCACCCCTATTGCATGTAAAATTGCGCTGAATTTTTCCTCAAGTATTCTTTGTTAAGCGTTAGTTATTTGTTACTCTAAATTATATTTAACATTTTTCTAGTAACATGTTATTTTAACAGTACATTCCTTTGCGGTGCATTCATTATTAAATGATGCCCAAACTGTTTATCTTGGTTTATTTGCTAAAATCCTTAGAAATTTCTCAAAATACCACCCATCTTTTTACATTGTTTATATTACCAAATTGCAGCAAGACTTTTGCTTATCATTGCACAAACGCCGTTCTTCATTTACTTCGTGTTACAGCGACTTGACCCTATCATTCCTATCTTAATAATTCGAACCCAGAAGAACAGATTGATTAGAAACTTGCACCGAGGAAGATTGAATTGAACCATCTCTCCGCATTGTACTAAAGTTTATGCTGGTAAAAAAAATTTAATACTTACTGTTGGTAAGTATTTGTTGACAGAACTTTCACTTCTTGAATTGCCCCCAAACCGACTTAGGGTCCTGTTCGTAGGCCACCCGCCTCGACGAACTCTGCCTACTGGATTGGGTTCTCCGGAAGATCCAGTACGTTCTTAGTATCCAGATATTATGCGAATGTCGTGAATATTAGCTTGTGTGTGGCCCCTGGTGGCGACTACTGCAGAAGCGTTGAGCTTTTCTATAGTCAAGGCATCAGAGCCTAACCAAGGTGTGCTGTATGTGTCATTGAGGAGTTCTTTCTTATGGGGTCGATGTTTGATAGAGCGGTTTTGCTTGAATCCAGAGATCGCATGGCTTGTATATGTGCGTGATGTGATAATTTTGAGGATATAGGTGCGTTATAATCTTGGAATACTTTAAGGATATAGGTGTATTATATATAACCTTGAAATCTTGGGCTGTTTCCTGGAGAATATGAATGTTGTATGTAATGATGGGTTTCGTGTAGTGGGTATTGAGAAACTTTTCTGCTGAGGAAGGTGATTTATGACCACTATTTTCTCAATGGTTTATGGATCGGGAAAAAGTGTATGGCAGAGTCTAAGCATGTACAGTAGCGAAACGTATTTGAACGCTCAAATTTTAAAAATTATTTCGTAACTATAATTTTGTTACATATAATTATATTAAGTTTATTACTTTTAACAGAGACATTATTCAAATGTATATAACATCAAAACAAATATAAGGGTAGAAATAAGTTTCTGAACACTAGAAAAGGAGCCTAATATTTTGTTGCACCACCATCGTTTGTTATAACGTGTCAGGCGTTTCTTATAAGACGACAAAGTCTTTGCAGCATTGCAATGTAATTTCAGCCCACTTCTTACATAGAGCTTTTAATTGGGTGAGGTTTGCACGTTTCCTCTTGTATACTTTTTCCTTCAATATTCACCGCAACTTTTAGATTGTATTCAAATCATAGGATTAACTAGTCCATGGTAGAACATTAAATTGGTTCTGCAAGAACCGCACGTTGCTTTTTTCGTGTACTTGGATCATTAAGGAAAAAACAAATTGGACAGCTGCCCAAGCTAAGTGTATTCTAAATGGCAGCAGGAACAAATGGGGGCAAATTAATTATAAAAAGGAGAGAGATTTCTTTTAATGAAGGTTTAAAAGATTCATTTGCCAGAAGAAAACTAAGGCGGACAGTCGAGGTACTCTTGATGGGTTCGGGAAAGAGGACGACCGGAGAATGGCAAAATGAAGACATTCCAATAGAAGAAGGGCGACCGATTAGTCACCACAAAAATGGCACCAATGTGTATTTCGGGCACCAGTCGAAAAAAAGATGGCCGTGTGTAAATCTCGTTTGGCCGATGCGAACTCGGTAAAGGGCCACCACTAGCGACTTTTTGATATTTTGTAATTTGAAGGATGAACACCCATCCAATTCGTCCTGCCACAAATGAAAAAGAACTTAAGAGGGAAAAAATCTCAAAGGTTAGCCTGAACGGGCCAGCTGATCATCCGTCTCGTTTCCCGGGAATACTATAAATAATCGTCCTCATTTTGGATGTGGAAATCTCCAACTAAGGGAATGGGAAGCACTAAAAGAGAAGCGCTTGTAAAACACTGATAGTCAGAGAAAATAACATTTGTAAGGTAAAATTGGGATCAATCTAAAAGCTAAGAATGGCCGAAAGTTCAGCAGTAAAAATAGAACTCGCCACAGCAGCAAAATACAAAGTTAAAAATGCCTAGTAAACTTCCTCGGTGCGACTTGGAATCATCTGTTCCTCGCGTGCTCGAGGAACAGGAACTTAAGGGAGCAAGGCTCTACGGAGGACTTGTCCAAGCTCCACATGCTTGTGCAAACTGCAGGTCGTGGAGCACGTCAACTAAGGGTCTGCGATGACGGAAGGGCAAGGGCTCTTAGAACAACCAGGTTGGAGAGACTATCTGTAAACCTCTGATACAGAGACCTGTTGCACACGACAGGGGTATCGTATACAGATCTGGAGTTGATGATGGGGGGGAAGGGGAGCACACCACTCAAACAGTAAAGACTGCTCACGAGGGAGGTGCAGAAGGCTCCACTAGAAAGACGAACTCAGAGGTTGTGAATCGGGTTCAGTATTTTCAAGGTTGAAGGAGAAGCCTAAGAGTAAATTTGACACCCATAGTCCAATTTGGATTGGACTAGGCCACTGCAGAGAGAGTGACCATTGTTCGACGATCACTGCCCCACGACATGTGTGATAGGACTTTTAATATGTCTATAGCTGGCATAACGACCCCAAATCTTGTTAATCCTCTTCCATATCTTTGCGGTATGGGTCAAAGAGAAAGCGATGTAACGTAGCGACGCCATGAAGTTCGGCGAGACTGACGAATCCCTGTGCTCTGTTTCGGTCAACCGAAAATGAGCTAACTTGTTCTTAACGGCTGTAGCTCACTCCTCCTAGGTCAACCAGGGCACAGTTGAGTGACCCGCTACGGGTTGCCTCTGTGTAATGGTCTGTGTGGCCGCGTTGTAGATAATCGATGTGAAGTAAGACACTACCTCGTCCACATCTTTGAAGGTTCCAAAGGAGGCACTTGTGAAAGACGGCTTTCGAAAGCGTTCCCAATCAGCATGGACTAAGTACCACTTGAGAGGCATGCATGGCTGGGTTAGGGCTAGGATGAACGGCCGACAAGACGATAAGGAAGTGGTCACTTCATAGAAGTCATCAAAGGATGACTACCAAAAATCGGCGAGACAATCCTGAGAATAGAGTCGACACAACTAAGTCTGTCTGACATGAAAAGAGGTAAAGCACTACCTGTGGTACTACGAGTAACGTCGCCTCGATTAATAAAAGCGGGGAGAGCAACTAATCTACAAGATCTAAAAGGTCTGGTCTCAACAATGGTCAAGAAGGAGTGAGGCAAATAGAGCAAACTTTAAAAAAAAACTTTAAGAAAACCTTCACGGCGACAGCTTGGAGGGTAGTGTGAATGGAAGGGAAGGGGAGATACATGGTGTGATGACGAAACTATAAATGACTCCCCACTATGAGACGAGTCCCCGACGGAAGCAATAGAGTTGAAAATACGGAAACTGAATACTGCCGGAAAGGGGCGGGTGCCCATTTTGTGATGAAGTCGAACAACAGCCGGATGGAGACTCGTCAAAAGGACTTTGCGGTCTCCTCACTTGGGAAGAAAACCTTGACGATTCCATTCTGAAATGGAGGATATTATGTGGGACGGTTGAACACCACAGTAGATATCTTTTTCTCTTTCGTGGCTTAGGTTGAGTTTGAAGTGTTTCCCAAAGAGCTGGGAGGAAGAAGAGCATATTTCTAAGAGCCTGCTGTAACGGGGAAAGAACGGTGACGGGGATATTTCCGAGGAACTGGCAGAGGCCCCTGCCTGTAACTGCAGCTCTCAGCCCGGCGGAAACGGAAGGTCGAAGAGAGATTTTTGGGCGGTAGATGGAGAATCGTGGGCAGAGTACGTTTCGATGTATGAAGGGTTGATCCAACAACCGCAGCTGGCGGTGTTAGAGAGTATCATCGGGTCATGAGTAGGAGGGTGAGTGAGCAGAGCAAGCGATCTGGGAAAAGTACGAGGCACTGGGTGAGTTTCTACAACCGTATGTGCCGATATGGAGCCTACCTCCTGTGAGGAGCAGGGCGGGCTTAAGATGAAGAATATTGAGCAGCAGGAGATGACTATTAAACTATCGAGGCTCAGCCGATTCAGTTTCAGAGGCAGCCCGCTTATTGGTGGCCAATGACCCAGATGAGTTATCTTTCTTCATAGCACGGGGCCGGTTAGAAGAACTATCACTGGTCGATGCAGAAGATTCTTTCAAATGTCTAATGTCGTCAAGGATCTCACCCCGAGTGGCCTTTCCGGTTAGACTCGGCAAG
Organism: Ceratothoa steindachneri; assembly: GCA_963969495.1. Taxonomy (NCBI): domain Eukaryota; kingdom Metazoa; phylum Arthropoda; class Malacostraca; order Isopoda; family Cymothoidae; genus Ceratothoa; species Ceratothoa steindachneri. Next base: position 71,213,131 of record OZ018326.1, read on the forward strand.
GAGAGGGGAGCAGCGTGAGGTATCGCTGTGAGAGCGATGCTTCGAAGATGTATCGGGCAATCTTCTGCTATTAGCGGTAGATGGGTGATGAGATGCTACAGGTGTGTCGTAACTTGAACGTGATGGTCGCTTTCGTCCAGCATCACGCAAAACATCTGAAAAAAGACTGCCAAAAGGGTGAAGTTTGTGCTCGATCACGTTAGCGAGCCTCTCTCACGCCCAGACGCAGAGAGTCGCACAAAGCGAGAAAGTCCTTTTCCTATAAAAATACGAGAGGTTTTCCAGGCAGCGCTATGAGCACCACCCCAGTTGGCACAACGCGCTGTTCTGGCTCATTCAGAGCTATAGTAATTAAAAACAAATCACACAGGGACGTGAGTGCCGAGAGCCACGACCAACATGCCAAATTGGTTGTAGTTGAAGCAACCTCTGGTTAGTTCAACGTAGAGGGTTACCGGGGCACGACGGTACCCAGCTTTAATATACTAGGGCAGTTCCTGACGTTCAAATGTTGAAATTAATGTGGTAGTTGGCACTCAAGCAGAACCCACAGTTTTGTCGGCCTGTGTACATGTGTGCTGCGTTAGGCACTAAGCTTACTCTGGAGACGGGGGAGATCGTAGTTCCTTAATTCATTAGAACGGACGACACCTTTGACAAAATTCAGACTAGGGTGAGACGAAAAGGTTATGGGAATTTCGGTAATAGAAGAAATATCTCGCGCAAGGTTGTGTCGAGAGTGAGATGACACCTCAACCACGATATCACCACTACCTCTTGACCACATTTGGCACGATTCACCCCGGCGGGACTCAAACGATTCTTTGACGTCAAACCCGTCCACTTTTGCCAGCGCGGTTTCAGATGAGGAACGCAAGACCAAAAAGCGTGGATAATCTAGTTCTGGGTCAACATCATTGGCATTGGGTTCTAACGAGTGAGGGAAGGCTAAATTGGAAACTGAAGAACGTTTGACACAAGAACCCTTACGAGAAAGAGAAATTTTAGATTTAAGGTAAGCTATAACAAACAAAATTGACTTCACATTTCCCTTCCGGACTCCCCACGACGGAGGCCTTGCGTCTGGTATGTCCTCTCGGAGAATGGATACGATCCACCACACCATCTTTATGGCCTAAAGATGCTGTCCGAGTTCTCCTACGTGCGGAGAAAATGGACCAATTATGGATATCACCATGGCCATCGGCAAACGAAGGCGACAGCGACGCCGATCTGAAAAAAACAAGCAGAGGTTGGGTAACCGTCAGAGTTACTAGATAGGAAAAAGAAGAAGGGCGAAATAAATGGTATTAAAATAAAATAATTGGAGAGGGGTAAAAAGGGTGTAATAAAAGTTTGGTTCGCAGCATCAGGGGGCCCCTAAGGTCCCCAGGGACCCACATCAACACGAGAAGGCCACAGCCTCCAGGACCAACCCCTGAAAAAAGAAAAGGTCCAAGAGAGAGGGGAATGGGGTGCTTCAGATCATCGTCTTGCTGGAACATCCAATCATCCTGCATTCCTACTTTATCCATACTTGACATGAAGTATATTGGCCAATATTTGTCGGTACTTGTCTCCATTAATTTTTCTATCAATTATATAGAGATCATTAGTCGTATTAAAAGAAAAACAGCGCCACGTCAAATTGCTGCCGTCTCCATGCTTGACTGTGAGGATGGTGTTCTTAACATCATAGGCGGTTCCATTCCGGTGCCAAACATTGCGAACTGCATTTGGGCCAAAGAGTTCAATTTTGGTATCATCAGACCAAAGATCCTTCATTCAGAAGCTATCTGGCTTCTCTATTTGCTCTTGAGCAAACTTCCGTGGTACTAACAATCGAGTCCTCTTCAGAAAAGTTGGGATTCGAGAGCTTGTGTATTGAACACATTAATAATAATTATTAATTGTTATTTTCGTAACTGATATCCCAGCCGTACGCAGGTCGTCTTTCATTTCTGCCCTAAACATAGGGTTTATGGGGAGGGGGGCTCTTAAAGGTCGTCCCTAATTATGGGGGAACCTTGAAGGTAAATCGTGAGGACAACCCAAGAGCCTTGAAAGGGGAACGCTGGTTGACAGTAATGGTGATAGATTACCGAGTTATCGCGTAATCTTTTGGCAAGGACTCTGGTTGATACAGATGCTCCGGTTGATTTGCGTTGCCCTTCCTTATTTCCCACGAGAGGTATTTTGTTGATCGCTATGGGGTGCCCTAAGCCGAGGAGCTGTCTTATTCTAGCGACGGGGTCAAATAGCCCGGAGGAGGGGGATAGACCACACCAGGGTAGAACACCGGTATTTCGGGAGTTATGTAATCGCGAGGAATTGCGATTAACGAGGAGAATGTGCAACGGCTGTTTTCCCGATTAATAAGGCCTTGAAGCAGGAAGATTGAGGAACGTCAGGATATTGAAGTCACCAAAGCAAAAATAGAATTATTATTGAACTAGATCTTATTGCAATTTACAAAAAGTTCTTTAATTAAGTTTTAAGTTCTAATTTATGACATAAATTAAGTTCGAGGTCAAGTGCGGGCAAGGTCTAAAAGAGGCCAGACGAATAGAACCTTTAAGGGTTACACCTTAATGTCTGCGTTATGTACACGACTATATACAAAGATGAATTACTCGAATCCAAGAGATCGGACTGAATGATATATAACGTGATATATTGCTATATAAAACAGTGTCGTATAATGCCGCCTTTTGATCACCTGACACCACTTTTTGTCGTATAATGCCCCTATTGATCACTTCACTTTTGTCGTGGTATACCTTGTGGTCATGATATACTTCTTTGATGAAGTAGGCTTTGATCTAAGAGTGCTTATTTTGTTGTTTTTAAGGAAGAGCTGCTTCAAACACGTAAAGGATATAAGGAAACAAACTTGAATTATCCCAAAATAAACATTTTAAATTTAACACTCACCTATGAAAAACAGACAGTAATCACATTTATATCTTCGTCCTAAGCTAAACTAGACTATCCCGGTTGGCAACTAGGCCTATTACAATGTCTTTAATGACAAAAAGTAAACAAATAGGCTACACGTAAACACACCAATTGGTGATTAGTATTTTTATCGCGACCATTTTTGATTAGCGTTAAACATTAAATTAAAGTACTCTCGTCTACTAGCAAATATGACAGGGGTTCACGCACAATGGTTTCTACTTCTATAAAATCGTGCGACGTACTAACCTCATACTATCGCAATATGAATATAAATGTTCTTGCTAACTCACATGACAGACGGGATCAGGGGTTGCCGGATGACGCTGGAGGGCTTATCTCGTGCTTTGGAGGGTTGCCGTGGCCGATGATTGAATTTCGTAGAGTTGGGATGGCGGATTAGAGGTAGTGCGAAGTCAACTTCTTATTGCAAATTTGCCTTTGGTTAAGTTAAGAAGACGGAGAGAGTCACGGTGCTCTTCGCTCCAAGAGTCCTCTTCTCAATGATCTTGACGCCTCTTAGTGTCTGATTCTTCAACGTAGTGTGTCCACCTAGATTTTGGGGGTATTCGGTGAGGTTTTTACCGTAATTAAAGATCAGAACCTCGTAGGAGCTGGGTTCTTCTCCTCTCACTCTTACGGAGCTTGAGATGTGAGTCCCTCGAGTGTGAGCGGGTTTACTTTTCTACAGTCAGACTTCTTCTAAGTCTGTGATGGATTCTTCGGTATGGCACCGACACAAAACTTGACCACGATTTATGTTAATTCCGCCCAGGGAGGGAGGATCGATTTTCTCAATCTGATCCTATCGTCTCTCACGGAAATCGTCTTGTCGGGCTGAAGGATCGATCTTCACGAACTGAACCTTCTTCTTTCTTATAGAATTCTAATCCCTTCTCTTTCTTTCCGGGGCTTATTTATAGACGGACCACCGCCCCAGCTAAGGGGGAAGGGGCGAGGACACAGAGGGGAGCGCGAATGGTGAGTTCGCATCTGGTGAGAGCGAAAAGTGCAGAGTTTGGCAGTGAGGTGCCCAAGTCGGCTTGCTAATTAGAGAAACTCTCAACCGCCACACTCCTTGGCGTACCTTTTGACTAGCACCGCTTTTTTGTGACATAACCACGGGTTTATGGGTCTCGTAGGTAATTTGATCGTTAGAGCGTCGTTTAAGGGTATTATGTGGTCGCCTTAACACAGATGGTTGCTTTAACTACCTAAGCGGCGGGGAGATCAAACAGGGTAGGCAGTTACTGTTATTCGCCGGCTACCGTTCCCACGATTCTCCTCATGGGGCTCGCTTCTCTGGCTTTCTCGCGTCAATGCCTATCTACCAGTGATTGTGATCCCTGACAAAAGGAATTTAATTTGGACAAATTTGTCAAAAATACTTAATTCTTTAAGAATATAACCAACTGAGCGCGCTCATAATTCAGTGAGATCGAGTAAAATTATCATCTGTATTTTGTACGCCACTGATAAATCCACCTGTCATCGCCATTTTTGATGTCTCAAGTTGGCCACCTGCCGGGAACGAACAACAAACAGGTTTGTAAACTAGTGTAGAGGCATAGTATTTAAACATATTTTCTTTTTGTTTTTTTTTTATTTTCTTTAAGTAATTATAACAATATTTGACAAATTTTCCACGTTCATTCATATCTCTCCCATTTTGTTAGGGTTGTTTGCTTAGTTGGGTTGGTTGTATCTGGCATCGGTTTGTTTTGAGTGGGGCGACATTTGGCAATGCTGCATCAGCTGATGGTCTATAGTTGTTTTGCAGTGGTGTTTTAGTTTAGAATTTTAGTTGACTTAAGTATAGGTTAGGTTAATTTGTAGTACCATACAGTGCTCTTTCAGATTAGGGTAAATTACATTAAATCATTGTTGTAATATTGGTATAATATATTAACTATAAAAAAATAGTGTGGCTGAGCTCAAAGTGACCAAATCTCCAGTCCAAGGTAATTTATTTTGTAATCCTGACCACTCATTTTTGTTTTCCAAATTGTGTGGTTTCTTATTCCTGCCAATTTATTGATATTAATTGAATAGTTAAATCATTGTGTTGGTATCGTTTACATTAGGTTGTGGGTAGTACAAAATTTAAATAAATTTAATAGTGATGTATTGAAATTTTTAAATAATATGGTGCTTTCTCCTCAGTGGGACCAAGTCGTTATCCTGCCTATAGTTGTGTTTTAACCGGCTTTCCTCCTTTCTTTCCCCTCCCCAATTGAGTTAGATATTGGTGCTGACCGTGTTTATAAGTTACTTTTATTTGCTTTCATAAATTCCCCCTTCTGTTCCTATAAATCCCCCTTTTTTGCTTCCATAAATTCCTTTTTTTTTGCTGCAATTACTTCCCCTTTCTGTTCCCATAAATTCCCTTATCAATTACCATAAATTTTATTGAAGACATCCAAACGGACCTTCAATCATTATAGTCAGCATAAACATTAAATATTAGTAATTTCCTAAATTTTAAAGAAGCCATCCTATCAGATCTTTTATTTTTAAACTGTAATTTAATTGTAACATAATGGCAGGCCTTCCAGAACTGTTCAAACGCGCGGCCAGAACGTACAATATTTTGCCTAGCGAGTTAAATGTATTTTTGAAATGTGTTAAAAATGACTTAAGTGGAGGTATAAACAGTTTTACTGCCAAAACATAAGCTGCGCGGCTTGCAGAAATGTTTAAGCGAGTTCAAGATGCTCACTTGGAATACCAAGTCCAATCCGCATTGGTAGAACTCACTGAAAATGACCAAATAGTTATGGCTACTGCCAAAGGAGAATACTCGGCTTTGGCTAGTATAGTTCTAGAGTGCCAAGTCGACTTGGAGAAGGAACAGTTGCGCCGAATAATAAAAAAAAAGATTCCAGTGAGGATACCCGAGTTGAAGGTGCCGCCGTTTGATAATAATGACCAAGACCCCCTGGCATTTCAGAAGTTTACCTTAGCTTTTGACAATGCTCTGAAGTGCTACACAGACGTCTCTTCAGAACAAAAATTAGTGTTTCTAAAATCACTGTTAAGGGGAACTAGTCTAGCGTTGGTTGCTACCCAAACTGACTTTGAAACTTCATGGATCTTGCTCAAAAAGCACATGAACAATTAATGTTAAGCAACTATGAACTTAGGATAAAAACCGAAGTTGCTTCTAAGAAAACATTTACAAAAGGTTATGTGATATTTAACCAAAGGGAAGCGGAGTACGAGTAACGGTTGAGCATTGCATTTGCATTTTGTGTATAGAAAGAACAGAGAGGGACTGCCGTAATACGGCAGACGGGTAGTCAGAGAGGAGCGTTGCGGAAAATAATTAAGAAAGGGACAGCGAGAGTAGATAGGTCGGTGGCTATACACCGAAGCGAGGTGTTGTAGTGAGGGTGTAGGTTATGTGGTAATTGACTGGGCGAGGGTTGGGGGCAAGTCAGGGGGGGGAGGCTGACAGTCCATCCGGAAACGCGTTATTCACGATGCCTTTATGGTTTTATGCGAAGAATGGTACGGGTGGCAGGTGTTCGTGGGCCGCGGGATATCGCGGCGCCATCGCGTACCTTCTTACATGAAGCGAGGTGTAAAGTGGGTCTGTGGTGAGTTTTTCAAGTTGTTTTGTGAGTCTGGTGTGAGCGTAGGTGTTGAGAGGAGTTAGTTTGTTGTTGTTGTGTAGTGCGTCCATTCTCGAGTACAGCGGCGAACGGCAAGCGCGCTTCAGAGCAGAGTTCTGAATGCGCTGAGCCTTTCGCTTCCAGGTGTCGCTCGAGGCTACGAGTGACAGTGGGGCGTACGTGAGAATGGGACGCACGAGTGCTTTATAAAGGTGTAGTTTTAGTTTTTTACACGCTGGGTAGAACCTACCCAGCGATGTGTTTGTACGTGAGGCTCTTGCTTGTATTATGTTCTGGTGTAAGTTGAACCTGAGGGATTTGTCGAATGTTACCCCCAGGATTTTGGTGCACTGTGTGTATGCGAGCCTTGTTGGGTTTTGGTGGATCATGTTTGGTGTGTGTGAGTAGATTTGTAGGTTGTGCATGAAGTGGTCTCTAGCACCGTAGAGTGTCATCTGTGTCTTCTGAGGATTCGTGGCAATCAGCCATTTGTCCTCGTAGTCTGTCTTCTCGTCAAGTATTCTTTGTGCATGGAGCGCGATTTCTTCGGGGGCCCGGCCGCTGACGAGAATGGTCTCGTCGTCGGCGTAGGCCACTATGTAAGTGTGAACGCAGTTTTCTGGTGGGCGTGGGGTGTCGTTTGTGAACATGATGTAGAGTGTGGGTGCCAGAACGCTTCCTTGGGGAACGCCTGAGCGTGGTGTGAAGGGTCTTGATAGGGTGTTGTTGTATCTGATGTGGCATCGCCGTCCAGTGAGGTAGTGTGAGAGGAGCCTTCTGGTGCAGAGAGGTAACTCCGTGTTGTTGGCGGGTTTCCAACGGAGTCCCTCGTGCCACACCTTGTCAAAGGCCTTCTCCACGTCCTTACTGACGGAGAGAGTCTTTTGGTGTATCTGTCGTTTCTTCTGTATTCTGTCGTGAACGATGGTCACGGCCGCCTGAGTGGACCTGCCCCTCCTGAACCCGTATTGATGGGGGGAGAACCAGTCCCTCTCTTCCAGGAACTCCCGTAGGCGGCAGTTGACCATGCGTTCGAGTATTTTGCCTAGGTGCTCTAATAGAGCAATAGGCCTGTAGTTGTTTGGGTGTTTTGGGTCTTTGTGTTGTTTATGAAGGAGTATATTGTGAGAGACTTTAAATATTTTTGGAAAGTGGCCTGAGGCTAGAGAGGCATTGAATAGGTGTGTGAGTGTGGGGTATATGTCTGCGGGGAGGTTGTGAATTAGTGTGGCCGGTAGGCCGGAGGGGCCGGGGGTGCGTTTTGGTGTCGATTTTATGTAGTGTTTTGTTTCCTCGACGGTGATTGGAGTGGTAAGTGTGGACGTGTAGTCGAGCACCTCCATACGTATCAGGGGGGCAGGCCTCAGCTCGTGAGCATGAGTCCGGCACCATTCCTGAATGTCTTGGAAGTGCTCCTGCGCATGTGGTTTTGGTGGGTTGTGGGTGTGTACTGTGTCCCAGTGGGACCTGAATGCGTCGAGGATGTCATTGGTGTCTGTGAGTGTGTGGTTGTTTATTTTCAGTGTTATAGGTTTGGATGGTTCCGTACCCAGCATCCTTTTCACGTGCCGCCAGAAGAAGGAAGGGTCCATGCAGCGGGTGTCGTCCGCGATGCGGACGACCTCACGCCACTGCCGGTTCCTATCTAGCTGCACGCATTGAAGGATGCGGGCACATAGCTGGTTGATGTTCTGTTGTCGTGGGCCTCTGGTGTAGTGGTTGTTGTACTGTGTGATAAGTCTCTGTGTGTGTATTGAAAAGGTGAAATGTTTTAGGCAGGTGTAGTTTTTGTGTGGTGAGTGTAGATTACGTGCGGTGGTGATGGTGTCTAAAAGTGAGCACCAGTGGTGGTCTATTTGTCCTGGATTGGTGTTCTCCAGGTCGAGGTTATGTGGTGTGTTTGTGGATATGTGGCTTCTGAATTCAGCCCAGTTTGTATTTCTGTAGTCGTATAGAGGTGATGTGGGAATGAGTATGGGGGATGTGGATATGAGAAGGCATATTGGTATGTGGTCTGATAGTAGGTGGGGACCGGGTGCAATGTGTGTGTAGAAACGTGTGGCATGGTCGTTACGGAAGACCACATCCGGGGATGTGGTGCCTCCGCGCGTGCCAAAGAACGTGGGGAAGGCAGGGCCGATGTGCTCGCAGCGGTGACGCCGCAAGGCACCGGCCAAGTAACTGCCCGCATCGTTCGTGTTGTTAGAAAGGAGTGACGGGTGGAAAGCGTTGAGGTCCCCCGCAAAGAAGATGGGTAGGTTGTAGTTAGAAAGGGCCCGGAGTGGGACTTCTATGTTTAGCTGTAATCGTGGTGGTCTGTAATGAGTGGCCACTATTATGGGACCAGAGGTTGTGTCGATTTTGCAGGCTAGAAAGGAGGTGTCGCGTGTGTTGACGAGGGAGTGGTGTATGTTGCGCTTTACTAGGATTGCAGATCCTAGGTGCCGCGCCTGTGGGGATAAGTATGTGTGATAGCCTGCAATGCGGAGTCTGTTGTTGGGAGGGTGTAAGCTGGTGGAGTTTAGAAGTATGATGTCGGGTCTTTGTGTGTTGAGTACCCAGTTGGCGACCGTATGACGAATACCGTGCCAACTGCGTACGTTTAGTTGTACTGCACTAATGCGACCTATTGTCGTGGTCTTAGTGCGCGGGAGGCTGACTTGCCAGGAATCGTCCCTTTCTCCTTGGTTATAGCCCAGGAGGCGTGGGGGGCGAGTACCTTGACACGTGTTGATGCGTGTTTGTGAGGCACCGCCGTGTTATTGGGTGGGGGAGCCGTAGTGGGTGGAGGAGTGTGTTCTGTAGAGGTGGTGGCTTTGGATGGGGTGGTGTCTTGGTGGGGGGAGTTCGTGACGGAGGTGGGCGGTGTAGAGCTGGAGGATGAAGGGCTGGAGATGGTTGGGGAGGTGCAGATTATGAGAGGAGGGGTGTCGGGGGAGAGAGGAGGTGGGGACGGCGGAGGGGTGGTTGAGGCAGAAGGGGAAGGAGACGGAGGAGAAGGAGTTGAAGGAAGGGGGGTTGGAGGGGAAGGAGTCTTAGGTGAAGGGGCGGAAGGCGGAGGAGGAGAGGAGTGAGAAGGAGTAGAGTGAGAAGGAGTAGGGTGAGAAGGGGTGTGTTGAGAAGGGGAAGATTGAGAAGGAGTGGAGGGGGAAGCAGTAGGGAGCAAGGAAGGAGTGGAGACAGGAGAGAGGGGGGTTTGTTTGTCCCGTGCCTGTCTACGCGGTTGGGGCTTGGGGGTGGGGTTTTGGGGGTTAGCACGGGGTGTAGTGGGCTGCGAGGGGGTTGGAGTGACAGTGGAGGCTGTGGGAGAGGAGGCTGAGATGGGTGCGAGGGGGGGGGCAGTGGGAGGTAGGCGGGGTTTGGATAGAGGGGTGGAAGAAGCGCGAGGAGGATAGGTTGTGTGAATGGGGGCTTGGGCAGTGGCTGAGGAAGGTGCAGGGAGAGCGTGGTGAGAGTGGGGGGCGGTGGTTCCCTGCGGGCAGGGGAGTGTACCCGTCGGGGTGGGGAGGAGTGCAGGTCTGGATGTGTGTGCGTCTATTAGAGCGAACACCTTCTCGGGGAAGGTGATTTGCTCTATGCCGTTGGAGGCGAATAGTGTGTTCAGTATGTTCGCGTAAAGTCGGGGGTCACCCCTCGACATGTCTTTTGCCACCGCTGAGAGCAGGGTGGCCAGGTGTAATTTGGTTTTTGTGTTGTCGCAGGGGTGGGGTGGGGTGGGTGTGGGGGTGTAGAGTGGGGGGGGGCGTGTAGAGTGGTGTGGGGGTGGCAGTGTGGTGTGTGGGTGTTGGTAGTAGTGGGGGTCTCTGAGTGTTCTGAGCTGGGGGGGGGAGGGATGTGTGGGTGGGGTGTGGTTGCTGCAGGGGGGTGCGTCGGGGGTAGAACAGGGGGAGCCGGCAGCGTAGGGCTGGCAGCAGCGGCGAATGACATGGTGAGGGGAGGGGGTGCGGGGGCGGGGTGTGAGGTTATGCGTGTGTTTGGTTGTGGGTGCCGGATGGCCTCCACGGCGTCATGGCGTGCCTTGCCTAGGTAAGGGCACCTGGGGTAGACGGTGACGTGGTCGCCGCCACAGTTTGCACAGCGGGTTGTGGTGGAGGTGCAGGTAGTGTAGTGGTGCCCCGCTGTACTGCACTTTGAGCAGATTAGGTCTGCAGTGCAGGTATTGGTGCTGTGTCCGGTTTTATAGCACCGGTGGCATTGTGTGGGTCTTATGTTGTGTTGTTCTTCAATGTGTGTGGGGTTTGTGAGGGTGCCGCAGACCTTAATACCTTGGTCTAGCAGCATGTTTTTTATGTTGTCACTGGACAGTGTGATTACTGCCCAGTTTTTTGACCTGTTGAAGTATAGGTCCTTAATGACCTCCTCCCCGTACTCCTGACGGAGGTGCGAGCGAAGGTCATCATTAGTGAAGGCCAGCCACAGAGGGTTGGTCCTTGTGATGCGTATTTGGTATCGTTTCATGATACCATCAGCGAGTCTTGTCTGGAGGTTGTGTGTATTTAGTGTAGTGGTGGCGTTTTGGTGGAAGGTTAGCGCGTCCTCCTGTGAGCGGAAGACGAGCTTGTGGCCTGTGCGTAGTTTTATTATGTTTGTTATTGGTGTGTCGTGGGTGGAGGCTAGCGTGAGCAATGTGTGGTGGTCGATTGTGTCGGGTGCTGGTTGTGTGGTGCTTGTTAGTGTGAGATGAGATGTATTTGCCATTATTGTGGATTACGGTTTTAAACTTTTATGGGAAGGCCCCCGCCCAGCCGATGAGGACCCCGTGAACATGACTCGAATGTGGTGAAGGGTGATGGATGATTTTATGGACCTGGTTGGGCTCCTCAGAGGGTGTAAAAACATGGCGGACTTAATGATGACTAAAGCCAGAATCAACTGACTCCAATCGGGGTGCCGCCCCCTCTATTGGGTTTTGGTTATTTAACAGTTACGTCCGACATCTCACAGAGACGGAAGAGTCTCCCTCTGTGGTCCTGGACGGTGCCGCAGGGTAGGTTGTTATGCCTCCCCGCGTTTGTAACTGAATCCCAAACCAGGTTACTTCTTCCTCTGGGTTCCGCAGCGGGGTAAGCCTCAGACCTCCTTTCCCCAGAGTTTTCAATTATGCCTTTTCTAAGTAGAACGGCATAGTTGCAACGAAGCTATATGTGTAGAGTCACGTTCACGGAGCCAGACATCACGGCGGAGCAGGGATGGGGGGGGGGGGGGGTTAGCACGTCATATCAGAATGACGTGCCAAGGAAATAAAGGTATTTTTATTCGGGGGGGGGGCTGGGGAGGGGGGTGACTTAAGGTCCTATTTAGGTCCGGGGGTACTGGTAGATGAAGAGTAAATCTCGTCCACGAGAAAAACCGTTGGTGAGCGGGAGTGTGCTGGAGGTGACTTGCCCTCAACGTTTCCTCCTTTGCTGGCTAAGACTTCTCTTAGGATGAAGAGCTCAAGTGAAAAATCGATCGCTGTGATCTGACGGTTGAGCCGAAAGCACTTGCTTAAATACCTCGCGCACGTGACGTCAGCGCCAGCAGTAAACGTCATGGATTTATCGTGACGTCATGAATGACGTCACGCGAAAAACGCATAAGCTAACTAGCGCTTAATCCACGCGACGGGGGATCAGCAAGGTTCGACTCAGTCGGCACCCAAGCGACCGCAAGCCTGTGGGAAATAAAAATGAAATGGAACATGACCAGTGTAACAGAATTTTTTAATGGAAGTAAAGACCACAAAGCAATTTCCGAGTTCATGACAAATGTCAGGTTTAAATTTCATAAGGTTCAAGGTTTGGGTGTTTCTAATTTCTCTGGAAATTTAGCCTGTAGACTTCTCAGTAAATTAATTAAAAGAAGATTGCCAGTTTACATTAACCAAGAGCTGGCACGACGAACAAGCAGTAACTATCCTTCAGTAACTGACATTCTTAAACACATTGACAACATTCTCACCATGTTCAAAGCAAAACACCCCAAGTCTGCGGAGGAAGGATCAGGACAAAGAGCCTCGGGTGCTAAGTCTGGATCTTACGCCCAAAAAGCAAAAGATGGCACCAAGGTCCAGACTGCTGCATCCATGACTAAGGTACCTGTTCCCTTCCCTGCGGTCATGAGTGTGTCCAGTTCCTCAAGTCAACCTGCTAAAACTAACCCAGTAGTAGCAAAACCTTGCAAGTTTTGTTCAATTGATGAACATCCGTCCTCCAAATGCACTAAGTATACAATAATTGAAGACCGAAAAGCCAGAGCTAAACAGCTAAATCTCTGTGTTAATTGTTTAGTTGAAGGACACATTGAAAGTAAATGTACCAAACAACCTTTTCCATTTAAATGTAATTTGTGCGGATCCAAAAATCACATACAGCCATTTTGTGAAAACTTACAGTCCGCATGACAACAAAATTAGCCAATAGCGTCCACTACCTTGTCAATAGGCTCATTTCCAAAGGTTGACAAGCATGACAATACAGTCCTTAACCCAGTCCTAACTTTTTCGTAAATCATCAACCCGTTAATTTTCTAATATATTCTGGTGCTCAACTTTCTTTAATTAGTAAAAGTGATGTGACAAACACCAGTCAACTGTCACGTACCTTTCACAAGAAACTAAAGTACTTCATTGGAACAGTTAAGACTGAATGTTGGGAAACCCGTGAATCGGTTTTGCTTCCTTCATCAGATAAAATACAAACAGATTTCACTATACTGCCTGAGCTAGCCATCACGTTGCAGGTTCCGGGATTGAGTCAGCATGTTAAGTCACTTAAGCAACCGTTATCTCCAAGTTTTACTCAGTGTTTAACCGGAGAGTATGATACCATCACTGTTCACGGAATTCTCGGAGCTGATTTTATCCCTTATCTTCAACCCTTTGAAGTTACCACCATTGATGGATATCATTTCATTCGCGTCAGCAACGGATTTATTCCATTTAGTAGCCTGACTGCTGGAACATTTGTGGTAGAGGGAGAACCCTCTGGCATCTACACAAATGTTATTACCTTATATAACGACAAAATCCCCCAAAATGAGAAAACCAAAGTTGAAGTCTGTTCCACAAACTAAAACTAAAACCTGTAGAAAATTGAAACCAGTGGTAAAGCCTGCAGCAGTAGCTTATGTTGTAGCAGTGGTACTCAAAACAGAGCCCACTGATAGTGTCATTTCTAATAGTGAAATTTTCAGCTCCTCGAGTGAAGATCAAGTTCTACAACAATTTTTCTCACTGGATACCTACGGAGAAAATTTAGAAAATGTATCCGGAACTGATGTATCCCGAGATGAGTTACAAATCTCCTTTGAAAAGAATAGCAATCAATATTTTATTGTCATTACTTGGCATGAGGAGATGCTTGACAAAGTCCCCAACAACTATAATCTGTGTTGCTTGTTAGCAAAAAAGGCATACCATAAAAATATCCGAGACAATGTGCATGTAGAGTATACAAAGATTTTTACTGAACAACTCCAAGAAGGTATCATTGAAGAATTGCCCAACAATTTTCGAATTCAAGACCACAAATTCGTACCCCGTCGCCCAGTAATCAGAAATGATCCTTTGGTCAAAACCACAAAAATTAGAGCAGTTTTTAATTGTAGTCTGCGAGTTGCAAACCCTCCCTCTGTAAATGACTGTTGCTTTCCTCTTGATCTGATGGCAGATTTGATAGATCTTTTTTTTTATTTTCATACCAACAAATATTTTACCATCAGTGATATAAAAAAAGGCATATATGAATATCAAATTAAAAAGAGTCTGATCGCAATAAATTTTCCTTGGTCTTGTTTGAGGCAAAAAAGTACCTTCATTTCAGATATACCTCAATAATTTCAGGATTCGTTCAATCTCCATTCTTCCTTCACAGTGTGCTTAAATTTCCCGCAGCGCAGTGTCCAAGCCCTTAATTAGCTAGCTTAATTACTAACAATCTGTATGTAGACAATTAAATTCATACTGATAATGAAATCTCTGTTCTGAAAAATACTGCCTATAATGCATCTCACTACCTCGATCAGGGTGGTTTTCACCTTCGTGAATGGTGCACCAATGAACCACAAATCTTGGATCAGTTACCTTGTGCTGATAAAACCGATGATTTGAATCAACCCTTTAAATTACTAGGTCACTTGGTAGACCCTAACTCCGACACGCTGTCTCACAAGTCAGTGAGTCTAAATGTTGAAACCAACACTAAACGCGAGGTTTTGTCAAGTTTAACCTCCGTGTACGATCCTACTGGTTTAATCGCCCCAGCAATGGGTGCATGCAAATTGTTCATGAGGAAGATATCCCAATAACACGTGACATGGGAGGAACATCTTTATGCAGAACTTCTTAATGAATGGAAAACTGTTTGTGCTCAGTTCAATCAATGACAAATCTACGTTGCAAATTTGTCGTTGTGCTTATAAAGATGATAGCTCGTTCGAAATGCCTGTCTTTGCAGATGCTTCCAGCTGTCTACTGGGAATTTCCATATATATAGTGCAAAATTCTCAGTCTCACTTGTTTTATGCCAAAAGTAAATTAACTCCTTTGCCCACTAGAACTTTGCCTACTCTAGAATTGATGGCCATGTGCTTAGCTTTGAAAACTGTTTTGACTATCATATCCGGCAAACACTTTCAAAAGCAGTTAATCTCCAGACTTGAATTTTACTCCGATTCACAGGTTGCATTAACTTGGATTCTCAACCGTATAGGACCACAAAAAAACATTTTTGCGTGCAATCGTGTCAATGAGTGCAACAAAAGCTTCGCCTCTTTAACCGAACAGCAAATTTCATTTAAAATTTCTTATGTCCCCACGGCCGATAACGTGGCGGACATGCTAACCCGTCCAATGTCTACTAAAAGGTTTTTGGAACAGTCCCAGCGGTATTTAACGGGATCAGAATGTTAACTACTCAAGATCCTCCAGTGTGTCCTTTGGGCAGCATCCCATCCCGTTTCATATCTCCCGATAAAGCATTAGTCTATCCCGTGCAAGTACCAATCAGTAGCGTCATTGAGGTAGAACGATTTTCATCATACCTTAAATCAATTAATTCTTTAGCATATGTATTTTTAGCTTTAGACAAATTCAAAAAACTTCAAATTCAGCCGTTTGTATTCTACCGGACTAAAGCCTTTAACCATTTGGTAAAAGAACATCAGAAGAGTTACTTTCCTGTTGAACAAAATTTTGTAAAGCAGAAAAATCCTCCTAAAGCAGTACCAAAATTGGTTGCTCAACTGCCTTTGTACTTAGACAATGATGGACTCCTTAGAAGCAAAGGTAGAATTCAAAATGCTCCTCAGTTTACCTGGGATGCAATTAACCCAGTACTAATGCATGGAAAATCTGCTTTAGTGAGATTAATAATTTTAGATGCACATAAAAAACCTTGCACACGGGGCTCAATAGTACGTTTCATACTTACGAAATTCAGGCATTTGGCTACTGTGGGCTAGAACTAGTGTTGGTTCTAGAATCCTCCTTTTCTCCCATAGCAGGAGGGTGACTTGCCTGCAGCACGAACCAACTTTATTGAGCCATTTGGTTCCACTGAAATGGATTACACGGGAGCATTCACAGTGACTGACTTTTCATGCCATGTCGTAAAAGTGTATATTCTGTTATTCACATGTTTAACCACTCGTGCCATTCATTTAGAGATCGTCCCCAATATAAGCGCTGTTGAATTTATACAAGCGTTTGTACGGTTCAGTAATCAACAAGGTACTCCTAAATTAGTGTATAGTGACAATGCCACTACCTTTATTCAAGGTTCAAAATTGTCAAACTCAGTGATAACTCAAGATATAGTACTAGAACACTTCACTGACCATCAAATCGAATTCCGTACGATTCCTGTATATTCTTCTAATCAGGGAGGAGCCTGGGAACGAATGGTAGAATTAGTCAAAAACTGCTTGTTTAAATCTTTCGGCAAATTCACCTATTCACTTTCTCAATTCAGAACAATATTATCTGACTGTCAAAATACTATAAACAACAGACCCCTCGCTTATAGAGCATCTGAAAATGAGTTAAACATAATTTCACCCAACTTGTTAATTTCCTCTCGTAGCAAGTTCCCTCAAGTCTGCCTATCGAATCAAACTTTCCAAGATGCTTGGAATCAAACAACCAATACAGACATCTTGACTGAAATTGCTAATACTATGGAGGCAAAAACGAGAGGCCGGAGAAGTCTTTGTAAATCAATGGTTTCAAGACTATTTGCTAGCTTTGCGAAAAACTTCAAGCCGGTTAAACTGGCCTGGAGCCAACAATGAGGGAATTAAAATTGGTGCCGTTTGCCTTATGCAAATTTCAAATCCTCACCGAACACAGTTACCCTTGGTTGTCATCACAGAGTTATTGGCTGATGCAGGCGGAATCACCAGAAACGTCAGGGTTCGAAGGACTGATCGTTCTGAATTTGTTGTCGCCATAAAAAAACTTGATTCCCTTAGAGCTACATACTGATGAGCACATTGCTCAAAATCAACCACGTCCAAACATTGACGCTATGGCTGAACCCTCAGAACCCATTCAACCTCAGCAGGACACCGACGCCGAGTTGAAAATGTAGTACCGGTGCCTCCTGTTGCTGAAGTAGAAGGCCGACCTCGACTTAGGGCTGCCGCTTAACAACAGAAATTAGTAAGGCGTTTGGCCCACCATGGTTGCATCTAACTTAGAAAATGCCTTGATTGTATGATTAGTGTAATTAGTTAAGTTTAGTATAGCCCGCAAATAGTAGATGTAGGATTGACTAAATGCAAACTATTAAGTTGCAATTAAGATTCCGAAATGAGGTTTTGTTGCTCAAGTCGGAAATTGGTGTTCTTTGTTGTTCTTTGGTTTGATGTTCTTAATTGCACCGTAGTTTTTGATTTTACCATAAGTCTGTAAATAAATAGGTGTTACGTTGAAATAACAACTAACTGTTCAGCGCATCCAGCTGTGGGTCGCACTTCATTTTTTGTTGTGGGAAGTATGACTCAATTATATATTGTTTAGTATTCATAATTTAACTGTACATGTTTTAAATATGAGTCTTTGCGTCTGGTTTTCCCATGACCTTCGGAAAATCTCCAAGTTGTACCTTGGACAAACCAAGAAAATGGCAACACTTATGTTGACCTGAACGAATTCTCGCGAAAGCACTGGCATTAACTTGCTAACCTTCTTCGCGTCAATACCTAGCCACCAGTGATTGTGATCCCTGACAAAAGGAATTTAATTTGTACAAATTTGTCAAAAATACTTAATTCGTCGAGAATATAACTAACTGAGCGCGCTTATAATTCAGTGAGATCCAATAAAATTATCATCTGTATTTTGTACGCGACTGATAAATCCGCGAAGACAGTTTCCAGGGGTCCTGAGTGTCTTCCACCTTTTAGGCAATGTAAATTAGTGCTCAATTATCTTGCTTTTCAAATTATTTGAGCGCTCTACTTTTTACCATGACAGTATGACAGTCAGATGCAATAAAACAAAAGTAAACTATTGTTGGAACTTATCGGAGAGTTCGCCATCTTTTTAAAACAATGTAGACCGAAAAACTTTGTAAATTTGCTAATTTAAAAATATTTCCCATGTGTCTGAATACGTATTTCCACCCTTATTTTGTCTTTTCGCCAATAAAATATAATATACTTATCACAAATTTCAATTTCTTTATTTAACCCATCAAAATACTTTAGGTTTAGGATTACCATTCATTTTTAAAGTCTGGGATATATTTGAACTTAATTAAATGTGTCCAAATCACTGTTTCGCCCCATTATATGGAGTAGGTGGTAAGGTGTTGGATTGTGTAAAAACTTTGTTGGAAATATGGCATCCCTTCTTTGATTTTCCTCCTCAATATTCCCTACGGTCTCTCCGCTTTTCTTTCACCTTAACGCCCCTCGCCGATCACCCTTTGAGTCATAACGTAACACCCTTGGAACCTTGCCGTTGCCCTCACGGCACCGAAGTGGCCTGAGCTCTGGCAAGTTCTATCGCGGCCGTAATACACACCTGATCCCTCCTGACTATTATATAGCACCGCTCAGGCGCATTTGGTTCGGACCGTGACACCCTTAGTCCTCTAACACCCTTTAAGCCCTCCAAACAGTTACATAGCACCGCTCTGGCAATTTTAGTTTGAACTTGAACAGCAAAGGATCCCTCCCGTATCACCAATTGATTTACAAAGGAAAAAAGAGCTGTAAGCCAAAACATCATCATCGAGAAGGACTGGACGCACAGCCATGTGAAGGCATGTGCCAATGCAACTAGACGGAGAAAACTAAAATATAATGAAGGTAGAATCAGTAAACGAGCCAATAGGAAATATTTTGACCCCGAATCAGGCATGTTATTTATTCCAACTGAAGGACCAGAGTTTAGGCGCTTGCTTCGCTTCGTTATACAAGGGCATCACCCGAGTAGCACAGGGCTAGGATCAAGCTTCTCACGAATTGTCTCTAAGCAAACTCTCTCAAGGTAAATCCAACATTTTATTAGTACACACACCCTACTTCTTTCACTAAACACAGCTATTTTCACCAACTTATACGAATTAGTGCACACTTTGGTATGATAGGAAGGGCACTAACCCAATCCCAACCGCGTCCCATAATACCTGTTCAGTCTTCCTGTGGCATTCAATTATCCCCTCGTACATACTACACAATGAGTGCCCCACCCCTTAATCTACTAACCCTCATTGAGGGTTCATATAACGATGTAATACAGATTGATCGCTTATGTTATACCAATACTCACTGAGCCCTCCCGCATCACCCTTCGAGCCCTCCCCCTCCCATCCTTTGAGCCGTTCTCATAAATCCCTTGCACGAAGACCCATTAAGACCATGTACTAAGTTTTAGCGTGGAGAGGACGCCGCCCCATGTAGTGTAGGACCTCCCTGAAAACCCTTTGAGCCTAACATAAACCAAAGGTAAAGCACTGTTTGGGGGCAGATAACGGTCAGTGATCCATGTAGTGTGTACCCTTCATGAATACCCTTTGCAGCTGTATCTACACATTGAAGCCGTTCTTAAAGCACCCATTGAGGGGTTCCTAAAAACACACATCCAACCGTTCCTAAAGCATGGCCATTGAGCCGTTCCCCCCCAAACAACCATTGAGTCGTTCATAAAAAATGGCCATTGAGCCGTTCTTAAAAACGCCCAGTGAGCCGTTCCGAAAAAAAGTCATTGAACCATTCCTACAAACGACCATTTAACTGTTCCTAACAACAGTCATTGAGCCGTTCCTAAAAACATCCATTGAGCCGGTTCTAAAAGAAAAACGACCATTAAGCCTTTCCTAAAATTACCCATTGAGCCTTTCCTAAAAATATCAATTGAGCCGTTCCTAAAAACACCCATTGGGCCGTTCCTATAAAATGGAGATTAAGCCCTTCCTAAAAAAATAGTCATTGAGCCGTTCCTCAAAACGGCTATTGAGCCGTACCTAAAAAGGGTCATTGAGCCGTTTCTAAAAACGTTCATTGAGCTGTTCTTAAAAACAACCATTGAACCATTCCTCAAAACGGCCATTGAGCCGTACCTACAAACGGCCGTTGAGTCGTTCCTAAAAATGGCCATTGAGTCGTTCCTAAAAACAGTCATTGAGCCGTTTCTAAAAAACAAAAGCAGCCATTCCTATAAACGGTCATTAAACCGTTTCTAAAAAAAAAACAAACAGCCATTCTTAAAAAAATCCATCGAACCTTTTCTGAACGCCTCTGGAATCCTTCCTAAATCAAGGCACTGTTTTGGTGGAGAACTTGCAGCTCATTGAGTGGGCCCTCCCTTAACACCCGTTCAGTCATTATCGTAGAATAGGGTCAGGTTCAACCCTTCCTGCGTTCCTCAGCCGAGATAGATGACGGCTATGTGCGTGGGATATTTATAATACAGACAAAGTGCAAATTAACCGAATTTTAGGTTGGCCAAATAGCCGGCTATCTTGTAGGTTCCGGGACAATAGGATAACGGGTACAAAAGTAACTATACTAATATGCAAATTAATATTCTTTTTACAAAGGTTAAAGGGGGTTTTGTCTGTACACTCTCTCTCTCTCATATATATCTGTCAGTCCTCCATCCTTAGATGGAACTTCAGAGTAAGAAGTGACAACGGAAAATGATTAATGGGGGAGGATTATAACTTAAAGTCGCATGACAATAGTGGATAAAATTGAGAATACCTAGGACAAATTTTAAAGTACAAAATAGTGGAGCTAGTAGGGGGTTGGGGGAACATCATACATATACAGAAGGTTATATAATGCTACGGCATGGTTGCCGAAAGATATTTATTTTCTACGATGCCATTAAGTGAGGCTCACTGGCCCGAGGGTGGGTTCATCCTACGATTATACAAAACTAGAAAAAAAATACGGATATAACCGGAATTCATTGTATATATATATATATATATATATATATATATATATATATATATATATATATATATATATATATATATATATATATATAAAGATACGCGTTTCCTTATTATATGGTTGAATATACAAAATTATTTTATGAACAAAAATTAATACACAGATAAACAAAAGGAAATGGCTCGGAATTAGTTTGGAAAAGGATCTAACTGGTTTCTACTTAAGCTTTCAGCCATACAGTTATCGGTGCCTTATAAATACAAAATACGGAATTGAAATTCCTGGCGGAGCAATCTCCAAGACATTAACCGACCGTTATTATTCTTGACGTTACGTTGGTATTATAGGGGTTTGTAGGCCGTTTTCACTACAACTTTATTACCTACTAAATGCATTCTAAATTTACGGATTCCCCAAATGATAGCGAGCGCTTCTCTCTCAATTACCGCATAATTTTTCTCAGGTGCGAGTAATTTTCTGCTTGCGTAAGCGATGGGGAAACTTTCACCGTTATTCTTATACTAGAGGAGGACACATCATATACCGTCATTACTGGCGTCGGTGCGAATGCCAAACAGTTTGTCTGGGTTAGGGAGGTGGAGGATAGGAACGGATGCCAACTTCTTAAGTTGGTTAAAGCTGTGAGTCAAAAGTGCCGTCCACTCTAGGCGTTCGAGGGCCTTCTTCTTTAATAGCTCGCTTAGGGGGGCGGAGATAGTCGCGAAGCTGGGTATGAAGCGACGATAGAACGATGCTGAGCCTGTGAGGATCGCAGCTGCTTTCTGTTAGTGGGCAAAGGCATGTCCACGATGGTCCGGATCTTTTCCTGTTGGGGGGGCTAACCGGTTATTGCCGATATGTAAGGCAAGGTAATCGATAGTGCCAAAAGCGAAGTGGCACTTGCTGGGGCCAATTGTCAAATTGTGTTCCCGCAGTCGGTTCAGAAGGGCTTGGAGGGTGATCAAGTGTTAATCTTAATCTTGGGTGGCCACATAAACATTATAAAAATAAATAGAAGGTGACGTTAGGTAAGCTTTCTAAAATCCTCATCATCATCCGGTTTTAATTGCTGCCAGCTGTCACCAGACCAAAACGGAGCCGTCGGAACCGCATAAGCCGTTTCTTAGTGGGAAAAGCAGTAAATTTCTTCACTTCCTCCCTCAGGGGGATCTGGTAATAGGCCTTGCATAAATCTAACTCGGAGATAAACTTGGCTTTCTCAAAAAGGTGGAGGTTCTGATCTATGGTGGGGATTGGTTCGGCATCGAATACGGTGACCGAATTTAGCTTTCTAAAATCGAAGCACATTCGATAAGAACCATCGGCCTTCTTTACATCTTGACAACCGTGGAACAATAGCTCGACTTCGGAGGTTCGATGATCTGCAACCTTACAAGTTTATCCACTTTGTTATTGAATGCTTCCCGGAAGTGTATAGGCAGGGGTTATGGTTTTGAACGGATGGGTTCCAGGGTGGTTAGTTGGATATTGTGCTCAAAGTGGGTAGCACAACTGGGAATCTCGGTGATGACGTCATCAAAACGAGTCAGGAACGCTTGCAGTTGATCCTTTTGAAGAGATGATAGCTGGTTGCATATCTTAATTTCCGCAGGACGGGAATTATTAAAGTCGGGCAAGGCATGCAACGGGTATTCATTGTCTTGCTCCACGCAGGCAACTTGAATTACGCAAAAGGGGCAAAGGGGTAGCAAGATTCAATGGGGGATTCTTCGTCGATTGCAACTATCTGGTTGATGCTCGCGCGTCGGTGGTACCACTTGAGCATATTAACAGGAAAAAACTTTCTTCCTGAGGGGGTTTCAATAAGGTAATCCACGGGGCCACGCTTCTCGACTATGTGGTAGGGGCCGTTCCACTGGCTTAACAATTTGTTGTTGTCCGTGGGGAGGAGAAGCAAAACTTCTTCTCAGGCCTTAAATTTCCTTTCTTTGGACTTGCAATCGAAGTATGTCTTATACTTGTCAAAATTGATCTCGGTGTTCTGAGACGCAATTTCGGCGCACTTTCCCAACCTCCTTCTTAAATCCAGTAGATATGAGTAATAAGTCTGTATATTTTTATTCAATTTCTGATTGGAATAAAGTTCCTTTAGGAAAATGTTTGAGCCTCTGACGTTCCTATCATATAAAAATTTGAACCGGGCGAATCCTAATGTACGATGGAGGATTTTACGGTAGACAATGAGGGCTACCGGAAGGAAGCGGTGCCATTCAGTGGGCTGAACTGCACACAACTTCCTGAGAATGGCCTTGAGGCTTCCATTTAGCCCCTCGACAATTTCCAGTCCCACTCGGGTGCAAAGGAGTGGTAAACAGAGGCTTGATCATCGATAACTTACCACCATATTCTATTAATTCGGAGGTGAATTGACTACCACGGTCAGAGCGGATTTCTTTGGGTAGGCTCACTCGGCAAAAAATGGAAATCAGGGCTTCAGCGCAGAAGATGCTAACGATTTTCTTGAGGGACACAGCTTCGGGGAATCGGGTGGCAAATCGACCAGCGTTAAAACGTAACTATGCCCTTCACTTGACGGGGGATGGATCGGTCCGATCAGGTCTATAGCTACTCGGGAGAAGGGTTAAGAGATTAGCGGTCCCTTCTGCAAAGGCGCTGGTCTGACTCGTCCTTTTATTGCCGTATTTTGGCAAATGTCGCACGAACGACAATATCGCAGAATTTTGTCGGTCGCGCCAGGCCAATACAAATATTTGATGATCCTCTGAGCGGTCTTCGTGTGGCTGAAGTGACATCAAATAGACCATCGTGAGCCGTTTACATGATTGGAGGGACGTGGGAGCGGGGTACACATTGTGTGCGGGATTCGGATTCGGATTTATTAGCGCGGCCAGGTAATCATGTACTACGGCAAACTTCTCGTGGCCCGGAGACAGAGGGGGGAGTAGTTCATCGGATACAACAATGCAAGTACACCATATATCACGGACGAGGGTGAAGATCCGGCACCCATTCACTGCTCAAGTTTCGAATTGGAGGGCCCCAGCCGTACTTTTATCGAACAAAAAGTTTACCTGGTGG
This sequence comes from Ceratothoa steindachneri, assembly GCA_963969495.1. Classification (NCBI taxonomy): domain Eukaryota; kingdom Metazoa; phylum Arthropoda; class Malacostraca; order Isopoda; family Cymothoidae; genus Ceratothoa; species Ceratothoa steindachneri. The sequence continues at coordinate 71,237,151 of OZ018326.1, forward strand.
CCAGCAGTATTCGGCGGGTTTGAAGATGAGGGGGCTTCATTTTGCGACGGTGGAGGCGTAGGAGTGGCACTGACATGGTGTACCTGGTGAGAAGGAGGGGTGTTTCTAAACTGCTAGTTTCGAGGGCAGTTGGACCTCACGTGACCCTGAACTGGACAGGAATAGCACACGATGGTCCTCTTGGGGAACGACGAGGCAGGAGGGGGGGGAGGAATTGAGAGCAAAGTGCTTAACATCACGGCGGCCCGACGAAAAGAGAAGTTTGGGTTTGGCGGGCTAGTCACCTTAACGAACTTATTCTCATTATTAGGAACAAATTTGTTCTTGCTGGTTTGGAATTTTGGAGATGGATGTTCTGATTTCTTCCCTTTTTACGTATATCAGTTGTGGCTAGCTGTGTAGACGTCTGCCTCCTCGATGCATTCCTTGAGAATGCGGCACCTCCGGTCCTACACAAAGGATCTAATTTCCGAAGGGAGCGACACAAGAATGGTCCTTGAGGACGAAATCGACCAAGGCGTCTTATTCATGTTATTTAAATCGGCTAACTATGTTAAGAGAAGAATCGTAGAATCGAGCTTGATATCGTCAGTTCCTAATTTAAATCTATCTGAGGGTCAATTTTCTTTTAATCCTGTAATAAGATCGCAAATAAATAAAATAGTAAAATGTCAGCCCTTCAATATGTTTAGGCCTAACCTCTCCCCCCAGATTATCCACAAGTAGGGGATTGGGGAAAAAAGAGGGGATCTTGTGTTATGCTTTTCTCTTATATTTTCTGCCCAGTGTCAGTTGAAAAAGGGTGTGAGATACACCGAAACTGTTCTGAATTAAATTGTCTTCGGAGAATGTGGTTTAATTCCTCATATATATATATATATATATATATATATATATATATATATATATATATATATATATATATTAGGTTCAAGAATAAGTTCTTGCGTTTTTTTAATGTTGTGTTGATTTAAGTTTTGTTGACGTGATTTGTGCACATATTTAGAAACAATAATTAATAATGAGAGCAAAATTTGCAAAGGTTAGGCTACGTCTCTTAACAGCGTAGACTATTAGACTTTTGCTTAGGCTACGTCTTGAAATTGAGTAAAAAGTCATTGCGGTTTATTTAAAAGTTGTGTTAATTTAATTTTTGTTCTGTACCCTCAAAATGGAATGTCAAGTTAAAAGAAAGGCTCATTTTCGACACTTGTTGTTATTCATTTGCTATCGAGATGGGAACTATGTAAACGCAGCCAAAGCTTGTGGCGATATTTGTGCTGTGTACGGAAAAAATGCTTTATCAGAAAGGACAGCTCAATGGTGGTTTTCACGTTTCCTAAACGGTCATTTCAATCCTAATGAAGAAGAACGTTCTGGTCGCCTCAGTAAGTTGGATGAAGATCGATTAAACGAACTTCTTCATGAAAATCCTTGTCATCGACTAGAGAATTGGCTGTACAATTGACGTGTGATCAGAAAACTGTAATGAATAACCTTCATTTGATGGGGGAAGTTAAAAACCTCGGTGCATGGGTTCCGCACGCTTTGAGCGAAAGCAACAAACTTCAACGCTTCACGATTGTCGCAGGTTTGCTTGCTCGTCACAAGGATACTCGTGGATATAAGGATAGATTTCTTCACCGCATTATCACTAGCGACGAAAAGTGGTGTGTTTATGTCAACATGAACCATCGAAAACAATGGCTCGCTAACAATAAAAAAACCACTTCCGCGATTAAAGCAAGGACTTCATCCACGGAATAAGATGCTGTGTGTGTGGTCGGATTGTAAAGGTATCATTCTTTATGAGCTCCTTGCGAACAACGAGATTGTAGATACAGAACTCTACGTTTAACAAATGTATCGACTCGCCGAAGCTATTCGTGAAAAGCTACCTCATCGACGTTATGGAGTCCTTCTGCAACACGACCATTCTCGTCATTACATTGCCAATATGACAAAAGACGCCATCCAAACCCTTAAGTGGGAAATCCTGCTGCATCCTCCATATTCACCAGACTTGTCTCCATCGGATTTCATCTTTTCCGATCGCTCTCTAACAATTTGCGCGACGTTTCGTTCAATACTGATGTGGCATTAATAACCTGGTTAGACGAATTATTCGAGTCAAAATCCCGAGATTTTTATTGCAGAGGCATCGAAAAACTAGTTGAACGTTGGAAAGAAGTAAATAACAACGGAGAATACATTATTGATTAAATTGCATATTGTTATCAATTAAAAATAAAGTTTTTCTAAAATTGTTAATGGTAATGAATAAATATGATAAAACCGCAAGAACTTATTCCTAAACTCAATATATATATATATATATATATATATATATATATATATATATATATATATATATATATATATATATATATATATATATATATTTATATATATAATAAATTCTGTTGTCAGGTTTATTGGGTTAATTGAGGACCCCTTTCGTTTTCAAGTCTCTCAGTTTATTTAACAATAGGAAAATAATTTTTTTCTCTATATTTTCTTTGAGTAATCAGTCTTTTGTGGTGCCTTTGAGGCCATATTTACTGACAAACCATTGTTTTTGTGTGTGTTTTGGGAGAAAACCTTTCAAACTCCCCTCCATGTAATCCCCGTGCCGGATTAAGAGGTCCTGTATCAGGTACTCATATAGGAATTAGTATATTTATCATAATTTATTGCTTTTGTCCGTGTCTGTGATCACAAGGGTAAGATATCATTTAGAATTCGGGGGAACTATTGCGAGAGCCCCATTTTATTTGCCGTAAGATTCTTGAACGCGTCGAGTGGCTAAGGCTTGCGTAAGGAAACAAGATGGCGTCCTTTGAGAGATTTAGGCAACAGGTTGAGATGCTTGGTCTCTGTGGTAAAAAACTAGTCGCCTATATTCAGGATGAGGCGAGAAACGAAAGAGCAGAGAAGAAAGAACTAAGAGAAGCTGAGGATAGAAGAAGAGAATATGAAGCTGAGGAGAGAAGAAGAATAGCTGAAGCTGAGGAGAGAAGAAGAGAACCTGCAGCTGAAAAAAGAGAAAGGGTGAGGCAACATCAAAGGGAATTAAATAGGAATAACTTTGAAACCCTCTCAGTTTGTTCCAGGAATGAAGCCCCCTAGATCCCCGCTTTAAAGCTACCAGCATTTAAGGATGGTGAGGATTTCAGTGCTTACCTCACTCATTTCGAAATTTTTTTTAGGTAAATCATTGGGATATCCAAACTGATGGAGTCGCCCGACTTTTGCCTCTCCTTAATATGCAGCTGCGAGATATATTCATTTCGCTACCCGCCGAGGCTACCCCCGACTATTCGACCCTTAAGTCCGAACTCTTGGCTGCGATCAACATGAATCCGGACTTCTACAGGGCAAAGTTTCGTCAGGCAAGGTTGCTTGCTATCTGACCAGACTTACCGCCAGTTCGGATTTACCCTCAGAAGAAGTCTGCAGTTTCGGTTGGACTCCGCCCAGGTAAACGGCGACTATGAGTCTCTGTTCGACTTCATTTTGCGGGATCAATTGATGGCTACGCTGCCCTCTGAAATCCGTGCATTCGTTAAGGATCGAAGAGTTGCTTCCTTCAAAGAATGCATCGAAGAAGCGTATTTGCACGCGGCCAATCATAATCTTTTCCCCAAAGATCCCAAGAAGAGTCATCCTCCCTCCCCCAAGAGTAAAGGCCACTTCCCTAAATTTCACCCGGAGAACGCTCCCAAATTTGTAAAGGTCCCAGGTCCCGCCAAACCGAAATATCATCTCCTGTCTGAACTTAGAGATGTTAAGCCACCCGTCTTTTAGCCTCCTGCGTCGGATTACCTCAGACGACCCATCGTCTGTTTTTCTTGTGGAACCCCCGGGCATGTGACGACGAAATGTCCCCAACATTCGTAATTCCGTTCTGCTCCCAGCCAGCAAGTTCACCAAGTAAGCGCCTCTCTTTCTCCTGCGTCTGTTCGCCCCGAAATGCTTGCTCCCCCACCACCGAATAGCCCCCCGGGACCTCAAGTTAGTTTTTATTTAACGAGAGCTCCCCCAGTGGGCTCGAATTTGAAACCTGATCGGTTAATGGTTGCCGGGTTTCAACCCTGGTCAGAGATACGGGATGCACGTGCATCGTCGTATCGGAGAGGTTGCTGTACCCAGTGAGCCCCAACCACGATAAATTTGCAGTAGTCCGTGACTACTTGGGACGAGCCAACCGTTTCGCAGTGGTCCGCTGTTTCTTCGAATGCCAATATTTCACCAGTTTGGCTGACGCCGTAGCAGCCCCTATTAAAGTCGCTGCTATATTAGTCGACCAGAGCTCGCAGCTCTCCCCTAGTTCGGTTGCTCAGTCCGCCATCACGAGCGCCCAAGCCATAAAGAACGAGTCACCCCCCGTGAATTTAGAACCCGCTTTTTCCCCCGAATAAGAGACTCCGAACAACGAGTCTTTTGTAAAGGCACATAATGAGTGTCCGTTCCTACAGCCATTGTGGGAAAAGTCGAGGACCAACGAGCGCGAATTCGTTCGTGGCCACAAGGAGGTCTAATACCTCGTTGAGGATAAACCGTTATTCCGTTCCACCTCCGTTCTTAACCACTTCCCTACGCGCTCCCTATGTATCCCCCGCTCCTATGACAGGACCCATTTTGACATTACGTCAAAAGAAAGACGGTTCAAGCCCGGTGACGAGGTCCTGCTTCTCCTGCCGAAGGAGACAAATAAACTTCCTTTCCAATAGAAAGGCCCCTTTTCAGTCCTCGAAGCCCGTGGCCCCGTAGACTACCTCATCCGAACGCCTTCCGGTAACAAATTGTTTCACGTCAACATGCTCGGATGTTACTACCGCCGCCCCTGCATCAACAATATTGTTGCCCTGGACGAAGAGGCCGTGATGGAAGCCTCTTAACCTAGTCCAGCCAGTTTGCATAGAAGCTGATAATGACTACCCACTCCCGTCGCTCCCCGGAACGTATAAAGACTGCCCGCAGGAGATCGATCTAAATCCCTACCTGGAGCTCGCTCAGAAAGCCCAGTTATCCCGGTTGTTAAAGGCCTACCTCCTGCCCATTTATATGTGATTCGCGTTCAATGCGGAGGTCGAAAACTTACTAAAATTAGAAATAATCGAACCCTCCTCGTCAGATTACTGTTGCCTCATTGTTATGGTTCGGAAGCCAGACCAGTCCTTTCTAAAGTGTGTGGACTTTCGAAAATTTAACGCCGTGAAGGTTTTCGATGCCGAACCGATCCCGTTTATCGAACAGAGCCTACATTTGTTCTTAGATGGTCTGAATAATGTGTCATTCTATTTTGATAATGTGTACGTAGCTACACGCACATGGGATGAACATCTAATCTCCCTTCGTTCCCTCTGTAACAGGATCCTTGAGTATGGTCTGACCATAGGTCCCTCCAAGTGTCATTTTGCTTACGACACTATCAAGTACCTTCAGATATGACCCTTCCCCGTACCAAGAAGCGGCTTTGTTCCTTCTTGGGTTCAATTTCCTTCTCCAGGTGCTTCATCCCCAACTTTGCCGCCTTAGCGTCCCTTCTGAAAGCTCTCATTAAGAAGAACTCCCCAGATTCCATTGTTTGGACCCCCAAGGCAATTTCCCACTTCCAGCAGATGAAGGATAGGTTAACATCTGCCCCGATATTGCGGTGCCCGAACCCGAACAAATTGTTTGGAGTCTGTACGGATGCCAGCAACGATGGCATCGGTTGCGTGTTGCTGCAGTACGAAGAAGATGGGAATAGCTATCCTATCGCTTATGCAAGCCGGAAGCTGTTACCGCGTGAGAGCAACTATACAGTAATAGAACTTGAGGCTCTGGCAATAGTCTTTCGTGTCCGGAAATTTAAAATGTATCTGATAGGTCAGGAGTTGGTGATTGAAACGGATCCTCGTCCTCTGGCGTACTTACGAAATTGTAAAAGCCAAAAACGGAAGGCTTATGAGTTGGAGTCTGCTATTGATGGAATATCAATTCCGAATTTTGTATTTAAAAGGTAGTGAAAACTGTGTAGCAGACCGTCTTTGTAGGAATCCAGTAGATGACCCTCCTCCCTCAATGTAGAACTCCACACATCCTATAAGTTCATGTATATATTCGAGCTCATTGCTTGATCATGTAAAATTTATTTTTGTGCGTGTGTACGTACGCCCGTATTTTAGTGTATTGCTTGTATATACGTGTTGTCATTATTGATTTTTTATTATTTCCTGTATTGTCCCTCCGCTTGATTTATTCCTTATTTTAAATTGTGATATTGCTTTTAAATGAAACTATATAAATTTTTCATTATGTAATTAATTACTCATTAACCTAAATGTATGTGCAAGTTTTATCCGTCGTCTGGGATCAAACGCAACAAATCCTGTATCTTGACGGCCGCAGTTTCGGCCGAAATTTGAATACCAATGAGTTTTGGTCGAAATGCCCTTTTTCCTTCCCCTTCGTGTCGGGAAAAACGCCATCTTTGGAAGGGAGGCATGTAAGGGAAAGGGACGACAAGAAGAATACCCCCTTCATTTGTTTCATGAATTACTTCCCTCTATGTTTCCTAAGTATAACTCCACGTGGAATAAGCTCTGAATCCAAAGAGAAAAATAAAAGAAGAAAGAATTTGAATATCCGTCAGCGCCTCGCAGGTGCAGTTAATTAAGATGGGCGCTAAAAACTTAAACCTCGACGATGAAGCACTAATCTCTGTAGTCGGGAAACTGCTAGCCGAAGTTTCCCACCCACATCGTAAAGGCCATTAAGACGTGAGTCAGGCGACAGATGCTAATCCATCTGGCCACCGGAAGCGGTCAGCCAGTCGTTGAGCCTGACAACGTGGAGAACCACCCAAAACGACCGTCATATAAATACTTTGGGTTTTCGAATATCGGCAGATTGAGTTTAAGAACTAGTCGCCTTCGGTTCAGATCGTGAGTCTGTTTCCCCAAGTCCCTGGAATTCGCTTATACCATCGAAGTTGGATCTCATCAGGCAGATCCATCTCTTTTGTGAAGGCGTACTCTGTTTAGAGCAAGCATCGAATCGTTTCATCCCCGAAGGACTGGTCGGGATTGCTCTCGCTTCATCTGGACCCCCTTCCCCTCAAGGATCTTCAGTTTCCCTTGTGAGATTTCGCGCCGAGACGCGTCAGAGTCTTGATTTTTGGAGGTTGCACTTCTCTGGAGTAAAGGTGTCATCGTCCGTCTTCAAGGAGGATCGTGAGCTCGCCTTCTGCCCCCTTCCCTTCATCCTCGTCACTATCAGGAAATTCAGCCGAGAATCACGACCATTTTCCGTCTCCATTTCCCCGCGCCGACTCGCTAAAGGATTCCCCTTCCTCGAGGTGATCTCTTTTTACGTAAAACGACCCTTGCTTGTATTTCCCGTTAATCGACTCATTTTCTGACTTTTAAATATTCCTTCTGTATAACTGATTTATAGTATTCTATTTAAAAGCTAATTAACAAGTAATTGACGTTACCTGACTGCCAATTATCTATATTCTGTCTGTATTGTCCTTATTTACATTTCCTATTTTTCCCGTATGGATATATCTGTTAACTAGTGACTTATTAAAATTATATTTTGGGTTTTCATTCTTTAAATATATCTTTGAACTGTAGCTTGGTAAACTCATTAAACGCTATCGGCCCCTGTAGTAAAATCGCACTCTTATACTAACGGATTACTTTTACGAAGTGTGAACATATTTGTACGTAGCGAAGGACGCGTACACACATTAGAGGATATATGCATATATAACGTATATATAAATATTATCGTGGCTTTTATCTCTTTTCCCTCAACCAATAGATACATATATATATATATATATATATATATATATATATATATATATATATATATATATATATATATATATATATATATATAGACATATTTTCTGGGGAGGTGACCTGTTCCTCGACAAGCACGATCGCAGGAAGGTTCCTTAGCTGGCGAGGCGAAACTTTGTCCTACTCCCAATGAGACCTTTTCGTGCTCTCAAACTTGTCGCGTCTTTCTGTGATGGCGGGCTTTCAGGCCCCCATGGCGTCTCATGATTTTGCACTTCCATTAGCGCAGATAAAAGGGGTCGACCACTGTCTGCTCTCTCTCTCTCTCTGACCTCTGACAGTCATTATTTCATACATATTGAGCCCCTTCCTTGACACCCTTTCCCTCTGTCTCCTCTTCCATCATCCCCTTTCTTCACTTCAACCCGTTAACTCAATCATCTCATAAAAAAAGTATCGAGAATGATAGTATTAGTGACGAAACAGGGTGTAACAAGGTTTTCACTGGTAGAAAATTATCCGAGGCAATGTAGTTTGTTGTCAGAGCATTATTGAATGTTAAGAATTTATGTGTGGAATGGTGCTGTAAGGTTGTACCATACTGCTCGTACCAAAGCTAATGTAGGGATGTGAGACAATGGTATGGAACAAAATAAATATAAAGAGTGATGATAGTACAACTTGAAAGGGATGTTTAGTGTAAAAAGTGTATATCGTGATGAACAATTGGGCGGCATATATGAGGTTGACTGTTTCTAGATGGTATTAACTTGTAAGAAGAATTGATACACTTGCGAAGCGAACATTGGAATTAGTATGAAGTGTAAGGGGTTGGAAGATCGCGTAAAAAAATACTATGTTTCAAAGAAATGGAACTGACAGTGGAATTAGTGGATCATATTATTTGATAGATATCGATGGATGCGGTTTATAGAGCGGCAGCTTGGGGTCATCATGAGAGAGATGGACCCTGTCTGCAAAGGTTGCTGCGCAACATAACCTGCCATCGCTATAAAAGGATACATTGGCATAGAAAAATTGATGTGTGGCTCTGTGCTTGTCAGGGCATAAAGGGATGGGAGTGGATGGCTACTTTTGTGTGTCACTGATGCATGCCATTCCACACTATAGGAAAGCGGTGCCAGATAATAATGGCTCACTTCATAGTTTTGGTGGTTAATTGGAGTTCTACTTATACATTCCGTGGCAATGTGTGTGTGTTGTGTGTGCGCGAGCCTGTTTGATTGAGCCCCTGGCTATACGGGTGTAAGCGAAAGGGGATGGGTGTTATTGCTGGCATAATAGATGCGAGTGATGAAATCCCTGATTGTCCGAAAGAGGTGTCTATGAGTGCTTGTAGTGTGATTAAATTGTTTGCTTTGTCTTCTGCCTTTTCCTTTATGCTGAGCCTTTCCCTTCAAGGAAAGGACTTCTCAGATTATTTCTATAATAATAATAATAATAATAATAAGAAGAAAAAAAGTAAAAATAAGAATGATGATGGTGATAATAATAATGATGATAATAAGGATAATGATAAAAATGGTCTGTAAGACCTATCTATGGAGTATATATGCACCCAGATGGATGTGTTTTTTGCCTTTATTTCTTAAATCGGATGAAAAGGAAGAGCGCAAAGGTGGAATACTGAGTGGATATGGCAAGCTAAGCTATATCAGAGTCAAAGCTTGATGTCGTTGGAAAAGGAGACGATTATCCATTGAGAACTGAGGCCTATTTCGGCTAAATGGAGACTCTTGTGCTCTAAATAAGGATTTTTTTTTTGGGGGGGGGGGAAACGATGTTATCTACTGCAGAAAGGAAAAATGTGTGAAATATATGGGCTAAGGATGCATCATTTGCCATTGGGGACGGCACACAATCTCCCCAACCTCACTAAGATCAGGATAGCACAGCTCTCGCCTGTTTTATTAGTATCATAACATCCATTAATCCTTTCCGTATTATCCTTTAAGCCATCCCGTAACACCCATTGACCCCTACCGCCAGTTACATAGCACGGCTCTTTCATGTTTGTGCCACTTTTTAGGTCCTCCGCAAACCTCAGCACCCTCCCACATTACCCATTGAGCGCTCACTTCATCCCGTAATACCCACTGAACCATGCCGTATCACCAATTTAGCGTACTCGCAATCCCTTAACACCCATTGAACCCTATCGCTATACCCATTGAACAATTCATTATTGCTTTTTAAGTTCTACCCATTGAACACTTCTGCTATCCTATAACACCCAGTGAGTTCACCCGCAATGCATCTTGGACAATTACATTGAGTCCTCTTTGAATCAAAGCACCATTTCGCGTATAACGCGCCGCGGGCAGCACTCCATCTGGTGTGGACACACTACTGAACACCCATTGGTCCCTTCCTGAGTACCCATCGAGCCCTCAATGATTGCACATTGAATCCTTACAGATTACCCATTGAGCGTTACTTATTACTCATTGAGTCCTACCTGATTAGCAATCTCTGCTATTAGATTACCCATTAACCCCTACCACATTGCCCATTAACCCCTGCCTCATTTCTCATTGTCTTACCCGATTACCCATTGGTCCCTAGTCCTCTACCTAAAATCATTGAACCCTAGTCTACCTGATTACACATTGAGCCCTATCTAGTTACCCATTGAGCCTTACATGATTACCCATTGAACCCTAATGATTTCCAATTGAGCCGTCCATGAACGCCCCCCCGCTCTCTCTCTCTCTCTCTCTAGAACCTTTTCTCTTTTCAGGGGTTAGTCCCAAAGAGGCTCTGGCCTTCTCGTGGAGAAAGGGGGAAGTGTCAGCCCTGGAACCATTTCGGGTCCCTTGGTACTGACAACCAGACTTTATTACACCCTTTTACTCCCTCCCCAATTATTTCTTTTTACTGCCCTTCATTTTCCATTTTCTTTCTCCTATCTATTGGCTTTGACGATTACCTGGCCTCTGCTTGTTTTTTCGGACTGTTTCTGAATTTTTCTTTCATGAAGGTGGAAGAGGCTAGGCATCTCTACCGAATGCCCAAGGAGAAACCCATCGTTGGCCCCTTTTATCCGTGCGTAGGAGAACTAGGGCAACCTCTTTGGTCCATAAAGATGGTGTGGTGGATCCGCATCCATTCTCCTAGAGGACATACCGGACGCAACCGAATCGAGAGTTACAGTAGCGCCGGGCCCTTGTAGGCCTCCGTGGTTGAAAGTCCCGAGGGAGAATGTGAAGTCAATTTTGTTTCCTATAGCTTACCTTAAACCTAAAACTTCTCCATCTGGTAAGGGATCTCATACCAAACGTTCTTAAGTTCCCCTTTTGAACCTTCTCTCGCTCGTTGGACCCCGGTGCAAACCATGTGGACCCAGAACTAGATTATCCACACTTTTTGTTTTTTTTGGTCTTGTGTTCCTCATCTGAAACCCCGCTTGCAAAAGTGGGCAGGTTTGACGTCAATGAATCGTTTGAGTCCCGCTGTGGTGATACGGGGGTTGAGGTGTTATCTCACTCTTAACACGACCTTGTCCGAAATCTGTCTTCAAATGCCGAAGTTCTCGTAACCGTTTCGTCTCACCCACGTCTGAATTTTGTCAAAGGTGTCGTCCGTTCTAAGGAGTAAGCTTAGTGCCCGATGCGTCACACATTTATTTGGGTGCCTTAAACTGTGGGCTCTGTTCGAGTGCCAGCTGCCAAATTAATTTTAACGTTTGACTACCAGGAACTTCCCTAGTTCATTAAAGTTGGGTACAGTCGTGTCCCGGTAAACCCCGACATCGAACTACCAAGACGTTGCTCAACTGTGACCAATTTTGACATGTTGGTCGTGCCTCTCGGCACCGTGCTGTAGCAATTGCGGTGGTGCCCATAGCGTTGCATCCAAAACCTGTCCAATCTTCTTATACAAAAAGGAGGGCCTCGCTTTGAGCGATTCTCTGCGTCTGAACGTGAAGGAGGTAAAGGGTCTGGGGTAACGAATTCTCTCTTATAGTTTCGTAGGTTGGGTTATGTCATCAGCAAGCTTCCTTAGGATAAAGGAATATATATATATATATATATATATATATATATATATATATATATATATATATATATATATATATATATATATATAGCTGGATTCTTTATTCCTCGGTAAATAGCTGGAATAAGCCTTGAAATGGCGAACAGTAATGACAACTTTTTCTTTTTGGGGTCTTCCGTTGGGCTCTGTTTTGCTTCCTTTTTGGAAGGTTGTTCCACTTGAAGCCCGTCAATGAACTGAATGTTCAAAAGTTCGGCCGAGGGCGGGTTTTCGGGGAACCAAACCTTTTTCTGGGTCCCGTTCTTCGCGGGGAGACGGTTAAGTTCCTCAGAGAAAGAGCCGGGATTAGCCAGGTTTGCCAGATGAGCATCACCAGTTTCGAGGTATTGGTTTTCTCGTTATTCTTCCGGGCCGCTGCTTCTGCATAGTTCACTTTTGTTTTTGCCTCCTTTTCTTTTTGGTTTTGCTCCCTTTTGACACGGATGACTTTCTTGCAAATGGGGAACTTCATAGCCAAGGCCCTGTGCTCCCTTTCACAGTTAACACATTTTTGTTTCCTTTACTTGCATTCTTTCCATCCATGCCCGCTTTTGGCTCAGTTGGAGCAAGCTACTTCAGTTACCGTTCAGTCTTTTGCGTGATGCTTCTCGACTGCAAAGCACTAATAGCAGCAATCGATGGGGATAAATTCTTCCGTTTGTATTTGTTCGGGTGATACCTTTAGGTAAAACCCTAGCAGTCCTTGATTTTTTGCTTTTATCGCCATTTCTATATTAGAAAAAATGACTTTATCGATGCTTTGGCCTTTCCCAAACTTTTCTTCTTTGGTGATGTTGGCCTAGGGTTGCTTAGCGGTGAGTTCTTTAATTTCTTTGCAAGAGTTATCCCTGAAAAGAGGGTCCAAGCGCCGTAGGATTATTGTCAGTTGAACTAGTATCTCCTGGGGGATGCTGGCCTCCAGCCCGATTTTGTTCAGGTGGGTTTTTGCTTCGTCAGAGATCAGCCGCTCCACATCCTGCATAGAGTGGCAGATGGTCACATAACCGGTAGGGGTGTCGATGATTCTAATGAGGAGGATGTTAAGGTTGCGGTAAATACTTTCGATGATGGCCGTCCTCGTAGGTTTTGTCACCCTCGGATAGTGCGGAGTGGAACCCGCTTGCAGTCTTGAGGGGCCGACCCCATGGGGCCCCTTGAGTGAAGTACTCCTCCCCTTTGGGCTCCTTGCTTCTTTTCGTTTGTCAAGAATTTCCCGTTATACGAGCAGAAAAAAAAGGTTGTCTGTTTTTCCTCATTTAAACCGCCTTTATGTCCCACCCTTCCTCGACCGTACTCCTTTTTCCACAAAAGTACACCTATATAAATAGTCATTTCATTTACTCATAATATTACAAAATTCAAACAATCAGGATTGAGATACATTTAATTGTCATACTTATGTTCATTTTTGGAATAACAGACCTTAGCGTTAACAAATTGACCAATCAGCTTTTAGACATAAACACTACAATAATTGTCCAATCGGCGTCACGATAGATTTAAAAAGTTAATAACGCTCAAGTCGTTTGCATGTAACCACGGCTGAAATCCATTTGACCTCCCCGTTGATTCCGGGAGAATCAGTTTTCCTACTCATATTTACAGTTTACTCTTACTCTTCTGCGCTAAATTTTCAAAAAATATAACTTCACCACTACACTTATCTATTGTTTCATTTTACATATATGTATTTAATTTTTTTTTATTCATATTTGTAAAATGGAAAAAACTTATTGTATATTTATTGCTTTAATACATCATCATCATCATTTCCGAATGACTGATTATTTCTCTCGTACATTGTATTTGCAAAAGGAGGTAAAGTCAAGGGAAAAAAATGATAAACGTTCCCCGAAGATTTTGTGTGAACCGTTTAAATTTTTCATACGCATGTTTACTTGGTTCGACCCCCACAGAGGCTCGCCAACGTGATCGAGCACAAACTTCACCTTTTTGGCCGTCTTTTCTCAGATGTTTTGCGTGGCGCTGGACGAAAGCGACCATCACGTTCAAGTTTCGACACAACTGTAGCATCTTATTACCAATCTACCGCTAATGGCAGAAGTATTCTCGATACACCCTCGAAGCATCGCTCTCACACCGAGATACCTAACGTTGCTTTCCCTTTCCCCGGTAGCTCTAGCCGGGACCGCTGCTCAGGGTGAGACCCTTGATTACATTAAACGTTATTTGAAAGAATTTTCTGTATCGACCAATGTTTTTTTCTACCTGGCCTCGTGACCCGAAGCCCCGTGGTAAGAGGAAGAGTTCTTTACCTGAGTCGTCGGCCACCAATAAGCGGGCTGCCTCTGAAGCTGACTCGGTTGAACCTCGATAGTTTTCAATTGACTCTTCTCCTGCTGATCAACCCCCTCCCGTTCTTCATAGGACGTAGGTCTCTTACCGGTGCAAACGGTTCCAGAAATCTATCCAGTAAAACGGTTCCAGAAATCTATCCAGTACTTCGTACTTTGCCCAAATCAGCTGCTCCGCCCAATCACCCTCCTTTCATGATCCGATAGAAGTCGATGATATTCTAACATCACCAGCCGCGGTTGGTGGATTTATGGGGGGATGAGGCATATTTAACTATATCTTGACTGAATATGCCCCTTGAAATATTTGTCTTCCATTTATCTGACTCATAGCATTCTTATTGGAGGGATCCCTTCTTCTTTAAGTTGGCTGTGTTAATTCTTGATCTTCGTAATTCTTTCTTGATGTATCTTCATATTAACTTCATTTATCTTGATGTGATGATTCCTTCTCTTTATGACGTGATGATTTCTTGATGAGTTGAGATGAGTTAGCCCTTGAAGTCATTTTCCTTGAGTTTCGTTTTCTTCTGGAAGCAATCCATTTATCTTGAGTCTTCTTGAGTTGTCCTTAAAGCGTTTTTCGTGGTCTCTGTTTTCTTCGAGAATTTTCTTCGTAAAAATTGTGGACTTGGGGATCGATCGCGGTCTTTTGAATCCAGAGGCCAGCACTCTGCTGTCACGCTACGGCGGAGTCCGTTCTGACTTGGTAATTTAATGGGCTATTTATATTCTCGCTTTGGAAGGAATTTTCTCTCTGATACATCTTCGCACCCCTACAGATCAACCCATCCGACATCGAAAGCGCCCTTTCGTTCCGCCACACTCTATGCCCCAGTTACAGGCAGGATCCTCTGCTAATTCCTCGGGACCCTCGGAAATATCCCCTCTCACCACTCTTTCCAGGATCTCTTCCCCTGCTAGAACAGGCTATTTGAAATCTACTCCCCGTTCCCTAGCTCTTCAGGACGCACTTCAAACTCAACCTCAACCACCATGGAGAAAAAGATATCTACTGTGGTATCTAACCGTCCCACATAGTATCCTCCATTTTACAATGGAAGTGTCGATGCGTACTTCCCAAGTAGGAAGAACTCAACGTCCTTTTGGCGACTCTCCATCTCGCTGTTGTTTGTCTTCAGAAGAATAAACTGGGTACCCGCCCTTTTCCGGCGGGAGCCTGGTTTTCACTAGTGATGGCATCTCTTCATTAAAGGTCAAAAAGGGAGAGTTTAATCCAGATATTTGTACTGTGGTGATGTTAATTTTTGTAGTCCCGAATCAACTTGGGTAAATTCGGTTTCTGTAAGAAGAGTTTATTGCAAGAGGGAATACTACAGCTTTGGTAAATTAGAAGAAAATTGCCTGGAAGGATCCTAAACACTATTTCTGCCTCTTTTACAATTGCTAAACAAGTGATGTCCCTTTATATCTATGATTCATTTCATCTATTCTTTATCTTTTTCTCTCCAAAAGGATTCAAATTCTTACCTTCAAGGGCTTTTTCTTGCTTTAATTTTACCTTTAAAGGCTTTTGCTGGCCAAATTTGTTCCTGGAGGCTTCATATGTACCCTTCTGTCCTCAGCATTTGGGATTAATAAGGTCTAGTAAATCTATTATTTTTCATCGTCTCTTTTTTTAAAAATTCATTTATTTAATAGTTCTTTCTTATTTTTCTTCACCGCTTCCCCCACATTTTCTAAATTCCATAATTTCAATTAATCTGCGGAATTCCTTTTCATTTCCTTCTCCAGGAATGTTTCCTGAAGAAACTAAAGAGTACAAACGTTGTGAAAATCATTTACCCACAGGAAATTTAGAGTTAGGTCAGACTGATAAAACGCATTGTGTGGTATGGCTCGTATCATGAAAGATGATCTTATCGAACCTAAATTGATCTTAAATTTCCATGGGATTTGTTATCTTTACGTGTTCTAAAGTTGAATCAACCCCACCACCCCCTCCTCTCACACACCTTCCACTTTACTCTCCTACATCTTCAGCCAAAACATTTTGCAATTTAACAAATAAAAATGAATGCTACCCAATATTATCCATACCAATGGGAGGATGTTTTTAAAGGGTCAGTAAACAAGATCAGTACAAAATATTAAATTACTTATGGGAAAATAACGCAGTACATTCCGTCTTTAATCTAGGGACAGTAAACAAGAGCATAGTAATTATCAAGTAAAAAGGCAAATTTCTTTTTCACTGCTTCATTTTCGTTCACTTTTCGGCCAACACATTTTAGTCTAGGTGTTCGAATACCAAAACAAATCGAAGATTTCATATGGCACAGTAATCTTCTTAAAACTTCTTCATTCTCCCAATTGAGTAAAACTAACTCATAATGAACTAATAATTGCACTCTCTGTTTTAAATTGATTGAATACACAATCAAATGCAAAGGTCCCCAAATTTTGCAACCCCGTCTCTTCATACAGGTTTGTCGCGTAAGATGTCAAGCATCTCCGCTATATTTCTGAGGCCAGGTCACTGATGAAAGTCTTGAAGACATTCTCGTCCATATTCTTTGCTATAAGAAGGTAAAATAAAATGATTAAAGATAATGCTTTCTAAGCTTCTTCTAATATCCTTAATGCATTTAAAGACCGTTTATGTAACCTTAGGTTAATTTGTAATTTCTTTTAATTTAGAAGTTTGCTTAGATTCTCTCGGTGATCTCATATTCGCGTGATATTTCGTTTAAAACCTTTTTTAGCCCCACTTTTACCCTTTTGTATGTATTATTTATCCAATTTTCATATGTTTCTTTTCTTTACCATTAGTTGCTTTGTATCACCCCCAAAAAATTTTTAGTCTGAGTTTTATAATGGTCCGGAAATCTTCAATAAAAGTAAACAAAATTTCGCATTTCTATTTTTGGATAGAATTAAATCACGAATAAGAGTGACAAAGAAAATAAAACTTATATAATACAACAAGAGCAACCCCCTCCTCACACGTATAATGAACGAACGGTCGGACATAAAAATAAGAAAAGGGAAGCAAGGAAAAAAATAGGAATGATGAAGAAGCCAAAGATCAAAATGAATGTCAAAGTAAACAAGCCGTAAACTACAAACAGGAAGATGCATTCAAAGCCACTGGGAAGTCTTACAAAAAGCACATACACTAAAATACTACCTATTTAATCTCATATGTAATAATCTTGGGGCAAAAATAATACATATGTCAATGAGTGAGAAGAGATCAGTTGGATCTTACCGATTAATGTGAGAAAGAACCAATCGCCCATCTGGCATTTTTTGGTGACCCGATCGAGGTCTTCAATTCGGGCAATCTTGGACTTGGACCTTATGACGATCTGTCTAACTCGAGGAAAGAATGTGGCGCTTCGATAGATGATGGCAACTCCCGATATAACTGCAAGGGTGATAAACCTGAAAAAAAATTAAATATTTATTCAATCAGTGTTCCATATCGGTGGAGATTAACTCTTTGGGGAGGTTATTCTTCATTAATCGCTACATTCGATGCCGCAAAACGAAAAAAATAAATAGATAGAATAGGTCAGCGAAGGGCAAATCTGGATGAGCGACTCTTCAAACCAATCCAAGGCGACTTAACTCCATCATGGGATTATTATACAAGAAAACGGGCTGCCAATGTCTAGGCTGATTTGACGCAACGATGCTTTTGCATTTAGTTGCCTACGAAATTCATCTGGTACCGCGATAATGGTATTAATATTTCTTCGATATTAATGTCATAATTCTTTTGCTGAGGTGGTAAGATTGCCACCAACATGGTGTTAACTACGGGTCTAAGATAGCAACAAAATGTGACCGCACTCATGTGTGAAATGAGTGGAGCCCGTCTCTTGTGCCAACTTCAATCTCATATTCACTTAAATCACATTTATATGAGACCTTCATACATGTAAGTAGTAGTATTGAAGGTAGGATTCGAGTGCACGCACACTCATTTGCTGAGTGTACACAACCCCGGAACTGAAAATTGCCCTAGAAAAGATGTAAAAGATCAAGAAAATTTACGAGTTTTGGGAGTTCGAAAAGAGATGGTTTGTTCGCAGTGTATAGAAAAACTTTTCTAGAAGAAAAAATAGAAACTTCTGGATTCTCGCGAAGTGTGGTTGGAGAGAAGGAGAAAATGGAATACGTGAAGAGGGTGAATCAGGCTGAGGGGATAAACATCCAAATACCCACCATCGGAAGGAATCCTGGAAAGCGTTTTAGAGCGAAGCTCTGCCTAAACAGGTAAGGATTTCTTCCTGCGATTAGTTTTTTCTCCATTGATTTATTACATTAAAAATATTTTTTTTAGAAATATTAACACTTGTACAACAAATATGAAGTCAATAAATTCTAAAACTTGAAGGCGATACTACTAGTACTACTACTATAATAATAAAAAATAATAATAATACAAAATAAAGCCTATTAATCCCGATCGTATTTTCTTCCTTTACAGTCTCTGGGGAAAGTTTGCTCAGAGGATTCGTGGTATGAAAACAGTCATCTGTGGTTCGGACCATCATGTAATCGACCTGATCAAAAAAGACGATTACATTGTGAACTCGTTGGATGTAGTTGGCAATGCATACACGACGAAAGTGTGGAATGCTTAACATGCAGAAGTTGACTCCCACGTAACCAATCTTCCAATTGCAGCATTCACTACCGGCTATGCGAGAATCAAGCTCCTTGGCCTCCTAGACTCGTTGGGTGAACTGGTTGTTGTACTGTGACAGAGACAGTGCCATCTTAATGCTAGGAAAGATGACCCCCAACCTTACTTGGAGAATTCCTAGGTGATCTCACATATGAACTAAAAAGATGTGAACGGTGCCGACACATATGGAGATTCATTCTGCTCTACGGGTCCCAAATCCTATTGGGTACGTATCCAAACGCCGAGTGGGGTGAAGTACTCCATACTAAAGGATTAACCATTAACACTCAGACGAAGGATATAAAAACCTATGATACTATGAAACGCCTAGTTAGAGCCGATGATGATGCTGATAGTCATATCCCTGTACTATTTATGGGTTTCAGAACCGAGGAACACGGTGCAGTGAGAGGTGAGAGGGGGAAAGGTTTTGAGAAAGACATTTCGTAAACGAGTTGAAATCTCAGGGAGTTATCGAACCATACCTTCCGGTTTCAAAGGGATCTTACATGATATTTAAAAAGTTACTATACATTAAATCTCTGTCAGCTATTATTAGCTTTTTATGTATATAACTTTTTAATCATTAATAATATTCTCTGATTAATATGAATAAAATAAAGATGAAATAATACGCGTTATACTACCAATGTTTTAACTTGTCTACAAAATAACTCATCACATTTTCTTGATCTTGTGAGAAGGAGAATTCTTTCATGCTTGCCTGTTTTATCCTGGTTTTCATCATATCAGTGAGCTGATGGGAATACCACGAGAGAAAGCGAAATAACATGGGTTTAGTGTCAAATATAGCAACGATCAATACTTTCTCATCATGTTAGAATGTAAATATGCAGGAAAACTTATCATCACATGTACTGTGACGATCGGATAGACCTCCTACAAAAAAAAACTGATCCATAAGCTCGTTCTTGAATTTTTCAACGATGATCAAATCTTCTAAATCAAGAAACTGGAGATATTCAAGTACTTCTTTTCCGTTATTGTAGTTGAAAGGTGGTTGGACTGACCCACTATACAAAAATTCAATCTCATCAATTGGATTTTGGATTTTCATGAATAAGTCAACGAAGATGATCGAAGAAATCAACCGTAGATGAATAGTCTGGGCTAAATTTATAATCCGATCCACACACATCTTCGGTTGCGAAATATTTACTAAGTCTGGGTGTGATACGGTGTGGATGGAGGATCATCTTAGAACGTGCGACACACAGAGAAGTTAGCGACAAATAATTTAAAAGATATCAACTAGACGGATCAATTAATGGATTGTCAAAGGTTAAGTGGCAACTCCAGTGTTATGCGATACGAGATAATACCTGAAAATTCAAAACGTGTCAAAGAAACCCCGCCAATAATACCTGAAAAAAAGGTGGCTGACCTAGGGGGGAGGGGGAGGGGGGAGGTGAAATTAGCGCCAAACCAATATGTGTGTGTATGTATGATCGTTTATGTGTGTGAAGACTCCGATTCCTTCGAAAAATATCAGACCTAGGGGTGGGGTGGGGTCATTTTAGCGACAAACCAGTAATGGGGGGAGGGGTAGACTTGGGGTGAAAGGTCATGTACGTGTGTACGTGTTTCGATGTGTTCATATGTGTGCATGTGTGTGTGCACTCTAACTCCTACTTTCAATACTACTCATGTAACCCTTAGAAGAGATCCAAAAAATGTTACAACGATCTTCACGCGTACACACACAAAAAAACAAAAAAAACAAACAAACACACAAAGCGGTCACATACTTGCAAATGAGATCGGTCAGACTAGGATACAACAACAACTTACCAGAACCAAAGGAAGATGTATAGCTTTTCATTGAACACATTCAAAGGAAGAACGCACAGACCACCGATAATTTCGGGGGTACCACCGCTTCCGATTCTCTTGAACGTGCACATTGTTACCTTGGGGAACACGTCCTCCAGAGTGTCGTTGCGTGAATAAAAAGTGTTCATTGTCTCACTCAAAACTCGAGTACCGTAACTTGTGAACTCATTGTTGACAAACCTGAAAAGAATAAAAGAAACATTATAAATAGAGAATCAATCTAATTTTATTCCTAAGATATATTTACCTTTCAAATCTCTTCGGCTTCACACCAACCTCCCTCCACTCTAGCGTGGTCCCTCAGGGCATTCTCACAGAAGTCACGGCCCCACTAAATTGTGGTAACGTTGACCGAGGTTTACACCATAGGCTGTTTGACCAAAAGCTTTTTCCCTTAAGCTCCTAAGTTGCTGGAGAAAGCAGAGGTCATCAGCAACGACAACGCCACATCGAAATCAATCCCAAACCACCAGCGACCTTTCAGTTATCGAAGAAATTCCCACTCATTTTATATTAAAAATAGCAATTTTTTTACCTTGATGAATGAATTTTTTTATTTCATTCGCATGGCATCGCAAAGGCCACTTTGTTATTCGTTTGTATACGTCACAAAAGGTCTGATTCAAAAGGCACGACCTTCCTTTTTTCACCTCCCACATGACACTATAAAAGAATTGGCTGTCTCGTAATAATAAAAGTAGGTAACTAGTACTTACACGTCAGTAAGGAAAATTTGCCCAATAATGTTAATGAAATTGAGCAATTCGCAGAAAAAGAATTTATAAGCGTAAAAGTTCTGGTTGTTAAGATTCAACTTCATGAAAGAAATTAAGAAGGATTTTTTCTGTTCAAGTTCCGCTTCGTCTAAAATAGGCAGATGCATCCCTTCGATCAGCATCTTCAATTTGCCTCCTTCCCAGATCTTCCAGAGATAACGCGGGATGTAGAACATTAAAGCCTGCGGGGTTGAAAAATAGAGATTCAATTAAAAAGATTGAGCGATTTTTTATTGTGGGTCGACTTCAACTCAGTCCTGCCATGACTCAAAATATTAAAATAAGAAGGTGTAGAAAGAAAGAAGCGTCGAGGCGATGGACAGATTCGAACCTACTGAATCCATTTCACTGAGACACAATCGACGGGTGCTTTAGTCTACTCGGCGATCTCTGAGCCTAAAAGACCCAGATCAAACTGAACTTATAAACTGCCCTATTCTAAAACGAATAAATTATATTTTCGATTTCCCAGGTGCGTGTCGTAAAGGGGACAAATGATACTTGCGAACAAGGTACAAATGATGACTAGGAACAAAGGGGGATGGTACCCCTCTTCCTCGACAGACAGATCGAACTTTTGGAGAGCCAAGCCGAACTCCTTCATGCGGACAATGCTCCATGCTTATACCACACATTCACGGCTCCACCATTTAGGGTCGATAAGTCTCCCTAAATTTTTCAGTATTTTTTATATAAAATAACTCCCGTATTTATGATTGATCAAATTTCTTTGATCATTTCTACACATGTTTGCATAGATTTATCAAACTTTGCATCTTAAACTCTTTGTTCAGTTTTAATGATAAATGGTATCTCCAACGTTTCGGCATGGCTATGGGAAACCCTCTCTCTCCGTTGTTGAGTTGTTTTTATATGGAATTTTTTTAGTCTAAGTTACTAGCCCCCATCCTTCCCCAAAATGCTATTTGGTACCGTTATGTAGATGATAACGTAACTAATTTTCTTGGTGCCCTAAATATCCTCGTTCCCTCAATTAATTTCACTCATGAATTAGAAGAAGCCGGAGAATTATCTTTTTTTAGACACCATGATAAACCGTATGCCGCAAGGTTTTAAGATCTCGGTATTCCGGAAGCCAACTCATGTTTCGTCTTACATCCATTATTATTCGAATCATCCGCAAAAAAATTAAAAAATCAGCTTTTATTTCTTTGTATTTGCGTGCCTTTAGAGTATGTGACCCAGAATTTATCAATGAAAAGTTAGAAGCAATCAAAATCATTAGTAAAATGTTAAATTATCCATCTTATTTTCTAAATGATTTCCTGCGCAGAGCTAAGCAGTCCTTTATGGAAATAAAATTAAATACTCATTTACGCGAAATAATATTTTAACGCTCCCTTTTAATAAACACTTGTCCCATGTTCTGAAATTATTAAGATATTTTAATGTTAATGTTGTATTCTCTAATAATTCCACGTTAAAAAACTTAGTAATTAAAAATTCTCACCCAAATAAAATCGCCTGCATTTATAAAATTCCGTGCAAATCTTGTCTTGGTTTTTACATAGGCCAGTCAACAAAAAGCCTAAATGTGAGAATTAAACAACATAGGTACTGTTGTCGAACGGGGCAAACTTCAAATGCTCTGTTTATTCATCAATCTACTTTGAACCATCAAATAGATTGTTCTAAGGCGAAATCCATTATTTTTGTGCCCAATTTTATTGAAAGAAATTTAATGGAATCGGCCATGATCAAATTCTCCCATAACATTAATTTCAATCTAAGTGAGGGTCTTTTCAAATTAGATAATTGGATCATGACGAAATATTTGTTTACAATATAAATTTAATTTGTTTAATTGATTTTTATATTGTAGTTCTGCGGATGGGCTATTCATTTGTTCGTCAGTTGGTCCCCTCCCCTAAACAATTGTCTTTGTTCGTCAGTATGTTTGAATGACGTCACATTTCCTTGTTTATTGACTGTTTCTCTATTCCATTGTTCTTCTGCCCCTGATGATGTAAACACGAAAGCGCTTGGGCTTATTCTCTGTATTATTTTCCTTTAGGATATTTCAAGCATCTTAGATCACGTGTTTTTTGGTAATTATTTTTGCATATATATATATATATATAGAAAGAGAGAGAGTGAGTTTTTGCAAGATAAACGAAAAGACGTAGAAGGAGAGATTTGGGGTTATCATTTTACCCATCTTCTGGTACTGGAATGTACAAATTAATAAAGGATAAACTAAGCTTTCAAGTTTTTAAACAAGCAAGAAACTAAGTAACAATATCAAATTATAAATAACAGGGTTTTGTGTTGGTTAAAACACAAAAGAAAACACTGAGCGGACACTAACCTTATCGGATGCTTGTAAACGAAAGACTGGAGGACGGCGTGGAAGAGAGTATTTGGAAATGAAAAATTAGGTGGTTGCTTATTATTCTACAGCAAAAGTAGAGAAGGGAATGCTAGATCGAAATTAAAGGAAAGGGAAAATAATTTTCTAAACATGGATTCATACAATTTAAATGAGATCGGATCGGAAATGGTTTCTAAAATTTTACAAATGGAATGAAGGCGAACTGGAAAAAAACATTTTTTCGAAATAATCTTCCCTGTCCTATGGTTAATTTCTATGTGGGGACAGAATCTGGTCCTAAGCGAGCGCACGGTACTGCCAATGTACCGTGATGTTGACATAGCTCTAAAAAGATGGTTAGAAGTTGTTACCAATTGACCAATTCTTAAAGAGAAAGATATTCAATTTGTAATGTGAAATATGTCTCCCTAAATTTAATGCTGCTGGTGGCTGGTTACCTAGATGGAAATGTCATCAAATTAAATACAAACGAACGCGTGGCGAAAAAGCTAGTACAGACGTATCCTAGGCCAAAGAGTGGAGGCATCAACCCTGCCAAACATTCTGAAAGAATTCTCGCCTGATGGGATTTATAATGCAGATGAAACTAGTTTGTTCTGCAGAGCAATGCCTGGTAGCTCGTTCACTTTAAATATGAAACGTTAATGAAGTTCAAGAAAGCAATGGACCTCAAACAGTACTATGTTGTACAAACATGTCTGACAATGATAAGAAATATCTGCTGGATATCTGGAACTCTGGCAAACCACGATACTTCAAAGGAATTTCTTTAAATTCGTTGCTAGTGAATTACGAGTATTAGTCGAATAGCAATGCTTAGGTGACATCTGATATATTTACTGAATGGGTAAATAAATGGGATGAGAAAATTACGTTGAATGACAGAAAAATTATATTTCTCGTCCGCTTAGAATTTTTGACACCAAATACTGAGTATCCTCCAAATCTCCTAGGAATTTACAAATATTATAATTT
Source organism: Ceratothoa steindachneri (assembly GCA_963969495.1). Classification (NCBI taxonomy): domain Eukaryota; kingdom Metazoa; phylum Arthropoda; class Malacostraca; order Isopoda; family Cymothoidae; genus Ceratothoa; species Ceratothoa steindachneri. The sequence continues at coordinate 71,261,942 of OZ018326.1, forward strand.
ATACGTTTTTTTTATTATTCAAAAATAATTTTAAAGATAATTAAAATTCATTCATTTGAAATATATTCCCATTTATTTATGACAAATTTTGCGACGTAAATGTCCTCCATTTTCGACTTCACACAGATGCACTCTTTCGATAGCATTTACCATAACAGTGGTTAATAACTCTGGCTGCAGCCCTCGAAATTCTGCACTGATGTTATCCTTAAGTTGCTGAATTATTTGGCGTTTATTAATGCATAAACGCTACTTAGCGTATCCACAGAGGAAATAATTGGGAGGCGTCAGATCAAGACAACGTGTTGGCCAAGAATTTTGAAATTTCGCGAAATTATTCGATGACCAAAAGTTTTCCTTAGAAGCACCATCGTTGTCCGTGCCGTATGAGCAGTGGCGCCAACTTGTTTATTATTAGTATTATCATCAAGCTACCAAAGCCTTCCTCCAGGGTGCAGATACAACAGAATTGAATTCGCACGAAATCCCAGAGGTACTGGAGAAATGCAGAGAGGCAACAAAAGGAAACAGGCCACTAGTAAGCCCAAATAATGAATGAGAAGTTACTGTAATAAACCACATCTAAGGTTTGTTCTGCACTGCTGTTCACAAAGAAGTCTCGATTATGACTCGATACCGCTTACTCGTGATTGGCATTGCATTGCCATTTTCATTAAAACAAAAATAAGGTATAAAGATCTTTTCTGACGTTACATCACATCATGAGTGTGTAATTGGAAGGTCGCAATTCTCCTTGATGAATATTCCTAGGATTCTCTAATCACCAGATTTCGCAATTTCGCTTATTAACAAACCCGTTCAAATGTGGAAATGAGCTTCGTCACTCATAAGCAGCTTATGAACAAATTCGTTATCTTCAGTAACCAGCCTCTGGACCTGGACTGAATAATTTAAGCGTTGTGAATGATCAGTCGGTTGCAGCTTCTGTACCAATTGCACGTTGTATAGGTACAAGTGCAAATCACTCTTAGTATGCGATACAAGAACGTCAGAGAAATCATCATCTGGTTAGAGCGTTTGCGAATAGATGTTTCTAGTTCTTTTTACAACACTGCTTCGGACATGTTCATGATTCATCTGAGAACGGACAATATGGGGTCTTCCCTATTGAGGCAAGTCACTTACTGAACCATATTGCTTAAAAAGTTGAATCAAGCGACGAATCATGAAATCCGATGGTTGTTTCTTGACATTGAAGTGTCGGCAATTGCCTCTTAAAGTGCGAATGATGGATTGATAAATCCAAACTAATATTCCACGATTTGGGCTCTTTGATTAGTTGTGAATTTTTCCATGTGAAATTTCTCTATGTTACTCTAAAGTAAATGAAAGAAAGAAAATAAATAAAACATCTTAAAAATCTGACATGTTTTGCAATTTTAAAATATCGAGGTGACTTTTGGGACACCCTGTGATACTTCTCTCCCTGAGCCAACGCACATGGGAATAATTAAGAATCTAAAAATGCACTACCGTCGCATCCTGATGCAATATTTCTTGAATCAATTGAAGATTCCATCTTGAGATCAGATTCTTCTGCAAAAGATATCGGCTCTAAAATAAAATTATTACAGACAATCGAGTTTCTGGATGACAATTGCCGCACGATAAAAGTACAACCATTCAGAATTGCTTCGCACATTAAGGTTTTGGTCAATCAAACATCTCCTCCCATCCTCCTGACATTGGTAGGAATGTTTTGGATAAGGTAAACAAAGTAATTAACCCTGAATAATTCCTCGAGATAGACAACAAATTACAGTGCTTCGATGAGGATGAACAAGATCTTGTGAAACTGATTGCTGATGACATCAAACACAACAGAACCGACAGTAATTGTAAAGTTATTGAAGATGATGAGGTGCAAGAGCCTGAATATGCTTATATGAATGATAATGAAACTAAAAATTTTGTATAACAGTTTAGATGGTATGTTATAAAAGAAGGTAAGGAAAGGAGCCCCAGGAGGGAGTTGCATGTATGCTATGACTTTTGTTTTATCTAAAATAAATAAAAAAATAATTCGTATTCAACTTTCTTGTTCTAAATTATTTTTTGATACGCTTAAAATTAAGTTTCCAAAAGCTATCATTCACTGTTCTTCGACTAGAGTTGATACCTTAAGCTACCAGAAGATTTGAAAGCTGTCTGCAAGATGCTTTTATGCTTTAAACCTTTACTTACTGGCCCTCAACCTCTCTTCTGTGAGGTAGGCGGCCCTTAGGAAGAGCGCTACGCCCCATAGCTGGGCTCACAGATCCCTAAAAGAGTAAATGCTGTGTGTAGTGCGAGCTTGTGTGTGAAGTTTAGGCAGTCTATGAGTAGGTGTTAGATGTTACCTGGGCTTTGGTTGTATCTGGTGTATGTTCATGTCGGAGCAAGGTTTATTCTATGTTTGTATTGTTGGAGTATAGTGGAGTGGTCTGACCTGAGTTGAAATAGGATTACTCTGTGTTCTATGTAATGATTTCTCTGATTGCTTTATTAAAGGGAGGAGACTCGTTTAGAATGTTGTGTGGTGTTAGTACGAGAAAATGTGTTTGAGTGAAGGTAGTGTGGATGTGTTTGATTAAGTTAGGGTTTGGTTTTGGGGGAGTAAAGTTATTGTCGATGTGTTAGAAGTAGTGTGCTGTTGTGGCTTTTTTCTTGTCTGGATGATGGGTGCTTTGCTGTCAGGTGGTGGTTGGGATGGGGAGGAGTCAGTGCTCTGCTGAAGTGTTGGGTTCCAATAATGCCTAGGTGTATTTTGATTGGGAGTATTTTTGTTTCAGCATGTAGGTGAACTGCGTGTACATCCTGTGATTGTTATGAGTGCATTGTTTTGCGTGATTTAGAGTTTGTTCATGTGAGATTTGGCTTCGGTTGGGTGTCATGCTGGTTTAAATACCCATTTGTACTAATTTCTTTTAGGTCATCCTATAAACAATGAGGCCTTTTTTCATGTTTTTCATTATTATATGGATATAAATTTAACAACTCTTTGAAGTTATTTATACTTAAATAAGTATTTATTTATTAATTTAATGAGTATTATAATTCCCACGCCTCTACCACTAGTCTATTAACCTTTCACTACCTTTTTTTATGTAAAAATCATTTGACTTTGATTTGATTGGGCCGTTGTAGCTGCTGTTTCCGTGCACGTGCTCTCCTTTTGATTTCTTTCCTCAGGTTGGTTCTTTTTTTGTTTTAGTGGGTCCTCTTAAATGTGGCACTTCATGGCCAATGCGTTGTGGTCCCCTGTACAGTTGACGCACTTTTTTATCCTAATTTCACTAATTTTTCCACTTGTGCCCTACGCAAGCGCAACTCGAGCACACTTGTTCTGCTGCCGGGCACTCCCTGGTGGGGTTGCTCTCTACCGCGTACTAGCCGTGGTAAATATCCAAAAGTATACTTATATACTTCTTCAATTTGGTCGGATGCTGTTCTCAGGTGAGAGAGAGAGAGAGAGAGAGAGAGAGAGAGAGAGAGAGAGAGAGAGAGAGAGAGAGCTCTAGGAACCCGGGGGTCCCTGGATTTCTGCTTTCCTGGTCATGTAGATCTCGACGAATACGATCTTCTCGATATTGTCATTTCTTCTGAATTTCTGCACTTTTTTTAAATTTTCGCTCTCGATTGCTTCTCCCCGAGTTCGTGCTGGATGTCCCCCGGGGTGTTCTCGGAGAAAACCGAGTCGAATCTGCGAAGAATAACTGAACCTTGGATGTTGACTTCTAATTCAATATTCTTGAAGGCTTCCTTCGCCCTCTCAGAAACCATAATCGTCAAGTCTCTGTGGCATGGCATATCGTGATATACCCTGAGGGTATTTTCGGGAATTTTATCAGGGCAGGTTGAGGATAACGGTTTTAGAACGGTAGTTCTGCTGGGTTTCTCCCGGCCCACGTATTTCAAAGAGGGAAACCTTCTTGATTTCACGGGAAATCATACCCCATTAGAGGAATGTCGATGGGTGTTCCGTGAAACTGAGCAATGAGATGTGTGTCTCCTCCGCTCCAAACACAATACGCAGTCTTCTGAGATTACGAACTTCATGAGTAACTTGCCACCTTTACCACGCGAGTTAGAGTACAATGAACAAACCGAGTCGATTTGGAAGAGCTCCTTCAACACCTTACATCGTGTGCAACTCGTAATTAATACCTGAGATGTTTGGGCAGGACAAAATGAACTCCGCATGGGGGAATCGGTGGTCTGTCCGTGTGGTAAGTAAAGGTAATATTTTTCCCCTCGAATTTAAAACGCAATGCCAAGAAGAGCGTGTCAAGGAGAAGGTGATGGAGCTAGAGAAAGTGAAAATGTGTGGAAGATATATGGCCGCAGATCCTCATGCAGGCATTGGGGTGGGGAGAGAAGACCCACAGAGGGTACATAATCTTACACGTGTCAACCACAGCGGGACCTGCTCATACTCCACTTGGCATTCCCTGGTAGGTGGGATAGAAGAATTAAAGGTCGGAGAAGGCAGGCGTTTAAAAAACAACCATCCCAACCATAACCTAAAGAAAGGAATAAACCAGCACCTTCCCCTTGTCCGAACCATTGATGAATGAATGAAAGTCGGTTGGCGACTATCCTGCAAAACTACCTGCCAACCAGGAAAATAAGCGAGAAAACACTCATAAAGTTCCGAAAAACTAGGAAATGGAAATGTCTCGAAGAATAAAGCTCGGGTAATCTCAAACTAATTCGGAAGTGTGTGGAGCACTGGGGACGGGTGGAGGAGGTACGCTACTCTTGCAGCAACCACTACCAGGAGTTCTAGTCTGTCTCTCCTCCTTTCTTGCGAGTGTGGTAAGCAGATACTTGAAAAACTTTGAGCCAGAGATGTTGGTATAGAAAATTGTTTCTCTTGCGAATCCATAGTGTTGGAAGTGGAGCGTGTTGATGAGGAGGAAGTGGTAGACTACCACACATGAGAATGAGGAGAGGTGTAAAAGCCAAAATTTTCCCAGGTGAATTTAGAAGAAAGGTTTTCATTTGGTTTGAATTGCAGAGTTTAATGGAAAAGTGTGACACCAATATCCCCATGATGACTGAGAACATAAAATCTTTTATTCAAAATGTGATTTGCTACTTTAAAATGTATTATGAAAAGTAAGGACAAACACAAAACACAGGACCGGTTCTTTTCTAAAACCAGCATAAATGCACACCAAAAACTAAATTTATTCATATTTTATGGAAGATGGCAGTACTTTCACACAATAGCCTCGCTCCTCAAGCTCTCACATCTCTAGAATTTCAAGTTGAACCAGTACACACTACTCAGTCAAGGCAGAGTTCTTGTTGCACATTTCTTATATTAATTTAATTTTTTAAAAGAAATTACGGTACTGCTTTTTATAATTTGTTTGCCCTAAGAGTTACTTTGGGCAAACTGGAAAATCATTAATTGTTCTTTTATCCCAACAAGTAAGATATTAGAAGATGTGAACGCACTAGTGCTTTCTTTGTTCAGTTATTTGAACATAATCATCCTATATCAATTGGAATTCTGCTAAATTTATTTACGTACCACTGACTTTTCTATTATTATGGCGCAATTTCGTCTTCTAAGCCAGATGGTTGAACAGCCGGCTGAAGAGGCTGAACTGCCTTTCTAATGCGCGGGAATCGAAGGGTGGGATCATTCCTATGTTATAAGTATTTTGGAGGTTTTAGGGGGGGGGGGGAGATAAGAGGAAATTAAAAAGGTTAAAAGCTAAACATTATTTAATAGATAAAACTTTACAATGATCTTGTAAATTTGAGCAACTAACTCTTTTCCTTTATTTCGTTGCCTCCATAAAAACTCGCACATATAGGAGTCGATCAGAGAAAGAGTAGCCACACATTCTTTTTTATTCCCCATTTTCGCCTTGGCTCAAAGCAACTCTATTTGATTATACCGCATCTCTGGCAAGGATTAATTATAGGTAATAATGTTTTTGCCGATCTATCAGGAACTGCATACATGAAACAAGCGCACATTTCCCTGCAAATCCCTCTGAAAACCCACTGCGTAAAACCCTCTAGACATTGTTCCTTCTCTAGCAACTTCGTACCTTACCATTTTTAAGGGTGGACACAATACTTATGCTTCCTAAAAAATACCCTAAAGATATCGTACAACTAAAGATGACAGCCTAATCACTCGAGAAACCAGCCGTTCGGCCATCTGGCTGAGAAGACGAAATTGCGCCATAATAATTAAAAGAAATATTGTTGAATGCTTCTTCGTTAACTTCTCTCCTAATTTCAATATATCCCCTGGTTTCTTTAAACTTGATCCTGTCATTAAAAATCTTTTTTAAATCAAATTGTCCATGTTAATTCTTAGCCTTTTGATTTATTTACCCTGTTATATTTCGTTTGTTTATTGAATAATGTACTTATATTTGCGTATGCATGTATTCATAGTTATGTGACTTATCTTTCTACATTTCACACACTCTCTCACATTTTGATATTTAAGTATTTTATCTATATGTCTTTACCCTTTCTGTATCTGCTTTTAATCCCTCTTTTCTGATAATGTATTTCTATTTTTTCTCGCCCACTGTGTTTTGTATGCTTTCGTTGTTCTTAGACGGAGCGTCGTTTATTTTTCTCCTATACATATGTATATATATATATATATATATATATATATATATATATATATATATATATATATATATATATATATATATATATATATATATATATATATATATATATATATATATATATATATATATATATATATATATATATATATATATATATATATATATATATATATATATATATATATATATATATATATATAAAGAGAGAGAGAGAGAGCGAGAGCCATGCAGCCATAGCCAAAGTTTTGAGAATTATATATACATTATTTTCACTCGTTTTCAAACTTAGCGATAGAAGTAATTATTCTGATATTTAAATTATTGCAGGGGTATGAAAAAATCAGCATTTCAAATTTAATAAAAAAAAAATGCATTTCTTCGCTGAATCCAAAATGACGCTCTGGTCCTGCTTCTGCAGAAAGTTAGTTTTAGTCACTGGAGCCGAAAGCAGGAGGTAGGAGGGGGATGGGGCACTTTCCGAGCGAAGGGCTCTTTGTTGTCTGGACACAGCCAGTGTGGAGGACAGGTAAGTGTGAGTTGCGGTTTTTAGGATTTTAAATGTGAGAAGTAGAACTTTAAATGTTATTAAAATTTAATGGGCGTCCAGTGCAGTTCGCGGAGCAGGGGTGCATCAAGAGAGAACCGTCCTCGATGAAGGAGAACTCGAGCCACATAGTTCTGTACAAATTAAAGGGGACGGGTGTAGTGTTGGGCCCCAGTGAGGATAGTTAGAGTAATCAAGGCGAGATGTAACAAAGTCTCTCGAAACTGTATCGGTCAAATTGGGACCGGCTACGACGACTGAGGTTACGGAGAAAGACGATTTGCTCATTATGAACAAATTGCGATCTCAAATCGAGTTGATTGTCAAAGGAAACACCGAGCGAGGAGTCATCCAGATTGAGAGAATGTGTGGGCGATAATCAAACTGGCGGTTGATAAGCAGAAGCTAACCCAGTGGGAATTGAACCAGTCCTGGAGAACGACGGAAATCATTGTAAATATTGATTGCGCGCATAAATTGAGTGTATTTATTAATAAAATGTGTTTGGCTTCTAATATTTTGTATATTTCACCTTTAAATGAGGATACAAACATTAAAAGAAAATGCAACTTTTGATTCGTTCTATGAATTTTCTCATAGGCAAAATATAGTATTCTCAAACATTTGGCCATAACTGTATATATATATATATATATATATATATATATATATATATATATATATATATATATATATATATATATATATATATTTATATAAAGCATAGTATCATAAAAAAATAAAATGTGATAAAAATACGCTTTTAAATAGGCTCAGCACTACTACACTACCTTGTAGTTTATTCTATTTAAATGAAAAGTATATGCAATGACACCTACTTGTAGCATCAGTACCAAAGTCACCCACTGGTAGTAAGAGTGATGCTTCGATTCGATTGGTTTCCCGTCATTTAGGAGTACAGGAGTACCAACTCCTTTATGAGCACCTTTTGGCAAATTGGGATATGTGAACGTAGATTGAATCCAACAATAGGTGTCGAGATCCACAGATCCATCAGCTGTAAGACAATCGATCGGGTCTCCGAAATATTGCCTTTGAGTGATCAATAACGAAAACACGACCAAGATAAACATGGTTACTTTGTAATGGAGCCGAAACACGAAATTATCATTGTTTATCGTGTCTATTTTTAATAGATTTAAAACAGAAGATATCACGTCATACATCTTGACTATGATTTTGTGATGATAAAAATCGAAACAAATTATTTGACCACTTAACAGGACACACGAACTTCTCTTAATTGTCAAGGATGACAGCGTCAGTGTTACTGGCGCTAAAAATTAAGAACAACTAACCAAATGTAAGCAGAGTGGCGTATATTTCTTCACATTTAACATCCTTTCTTTGGGAAATATGAACAACATGTTTTCAGAATTGGAGATACACAATATTCCAAAGGAAGCAATGCGTTCGTTACTTAAGCAGAATGACGTGGAAACGGAAAGTTTGCCTCTTCTATGAAATAACCTTTTTTACCCTGTTCACAATGAAGCAAAATTGAACTAAAAAACCATAATTATCTTATAGGAGAAATAAAAAATAACATTGAATAACTTTTATTCCATTATAAGTAGATACTATAAAACTATTCTACATGCCAAGCTTCTGATAGTCCATAAAAATGAAAAAAAAATCACGCTACTCTTATAGGCCTAATTTTCTGTATAGGTGTATTTTTTTACTTTTATTTGTATAATATCATCTACGACAATTTAGTCTCATAATTTTAAGAAATCAGTGTTAAATCAATGACGATTTCCGTTTTGGCATCATTTCCTGTCAACTCAGAAAAGGCTTCTAAGAGGTATCAGCCATGAAGCTCAGAAAACGAGCAAACATTATAAGTTGAGGACCGCAGTCCCGTCGTCTTTAGTAAAACGGTGAAGGGTGTTGAATTACGAGCTTAAGTGAACGCCACATACTTCTAATCGAGGTATGTAATTTCCTGAGAAGAATATCCTGTATTACATTCTTCTGCATGTTATATTTTTACTTCTTTTAAACGAAATTTTATCCCCCCTTTTTTTTTACCCTTTTAAAAGATGGTCGTCGGGATCGTTGCTTCATTAGCTGGCTTTGTAAAAGCTCGTGTTTCCAAAACGCAAGTTGACAATGCTGTGTTTCGATTGCATTATCGCTGGACCACATCCTTCTGTTACCTCTGCTGCGCCTTGATTGCAGCCTCCGATTTTATTGGAAAGCCCATCGAATGCATTGGTGCAAGCAAAGCTGCTACAACATACTGTTGGGTCACTTCTACCTATACAATCAACAGCACTTCTAAAAAATGTGAGTACTTACGCAGTTAACTATTTTCTCTTTGATATCATTTTGATGCAATGTAAAGTAAACTAATAAAATCGCTCAACATTGAGATAAACACTTATTAGCAAAGAGAAGGAGACTGAATAATGAAAAAAAGAGAATAAGGTAATAGAAAACCAAAAATGGTGAGAAGCTCCAGATTGAGAAATGAACTTTAAATATACAAATGTTGATCGAACATATTAAAGCTTTGGAAAAAAAATGTAAAAAAGACTCAATATAAGGAGTGGAGAACAACAAAAGGCAGAATGTCGACTTTAGAACGCCCTATATCAAGTCTGAAATAGGGTCTGTAGGGGCGATTCGTAGTGATAGAGATAAAGAGGATGTGGCCTTGCTTTATAGTAAGGAGTGATATGAAGTAATAGTTGAATATCACTGTGTGAACTCGATAACTAAGTGGGTAAATTTGAGATTTTCAAGGGGTAAACTGTGTGGTGGTAGTGTATGGGACCAGTAATGAAAGAAGTTAGGCTGAGAAAAAAAGGTTCGGTAATTGACATAGGACGAGTGTTGAATGAGACTTGGAGTGGGTATCGGTTTATAGTTGTAGAGGATATGAATAAACGAAAAGGTAACGGAATGAAAGATAACTGAAACGTTTTAGTTCACTTGTGCAGAATATAATTAGAGAGCTTCGTAGATTTCTGTTCTGAGAGAAGCGTGTGTGGCAAACATGTTATTTTACCACATATAACTTGTACAAAGAACCGAGGGTAAAATTAAGAGTCTGATTGATATGGTCTTGGTGAGAAGTAATAAAAGAAATGGATTTGGCATGAAAGATATGAGAGAGTTGTGACTATCTAGAGACATGAGAGTGTAATTTTAAGTTGGTTTGTGAGAAGTGGGAAGAAAAAGCATCAAATATGAAAATGCTTGAGAGTAGGAGAGAGGAAGCAAGTGTAAACATGGGGACAGAGAGAGTAGGTAGAGATCCAATACGTTGTGCTGAAATTAAAAAAGGAAAGGGAAAAGTTGAATGATGAATAGATGATATAAAATTTGCAATGAGGAAGAAAACGGAAGTATACTTTTAGACGCTTACGGTGCAAATGAACATGACAAGGAGATAACGTCGGATGCTTATAAGTAGGTAAAAAAGAGCAAAGAATCGAGTGAGTTTTTAGTGTATGAAAGCGGCAAATAAAGCAGTTAGAAAGATGAAGATACAGATTAAAAGAGAAAGATATTAAAATATATTAAAAGAGAAACATTAAAAAATATATATTAAAGACGTTAAAAGAGAAAGATATTAATTTATTAAAAGAGATATTATAAAAAGAAAGATATTTTGGAAGGAAATCAGAAAAGTGAAAAGCCTAAAGAAGAAGAATAACTCATGAGCATCAAGGATTAGAGTAGCTGCATATTTGTTAGGGGTCAGGAGGTCAACGGGACATGGGCAGTGGTTTGATGAACCTTATATTGAAGTTATGGAAGAAAAAACGAATTTGAATGCGATTAGTATCAGGGTTGCAAACGGATGTTGTATTATGGTGCCATTAAGCATCCCAAAGGTTGTTAGTTTGGAAAGAGGTCTGAAAAATCGGAATACAGCTGGTATAGATGAGATAGTAGTCAAGATACTTAGGATTGGAGATGATTAAGTTATGAAATGGATCTGTTAGTTGTGTTGTAAGAACTATAAGAGTGGATCAGGGCCTAAGAAGCGGAAGGGTATTGGGATAGTGCTACTATATAAAGAGAAACGAGAGTGAAGTGAATGCAAGAAATACGATTGGATAAGTCTGTTGAGTATTTTAGGAAAGTTGGTTGAACAAACTCTGATTGGGCATGTAAGACAGATAACTGTGGTAATTATTGGGCAATGAGCTGAGGGAGTTTAGATTGGGTAGTGTAGATTGTATTGATCAATGGTTACTCTGTGACAGATGGCTGAGGAAAAGCAAGGAATAAGAGATGTGAGATGTATTCTGGGTTTATGGATCTGGAAACGGTGTATGATCGTGTCAATAGTGAAGCTTTATGGAAGATTCTTACGATGTATGGAGTGAGGTGGAGTTAAACTGTTGGGTAGTAAGGAAAGTGGAGAAGGAGAAGGGAAAATCGAGAATGGGGGTAGCGCAATGGAAAACTCGAGAAAGTTGATGAATGTAAGAAGGGTAGATTGAATAAAGAACAAATGAGTAAGAGGTATTTATGACATGAATGATGTTGTGAGTGAAAATCTTATAAGAGTGTGTGGCCGTTTAAAAGTATTAATAAAGAGACGCGAAGAGAATAGACGAGAACAAGTGTCCTGGTGTGTGAACCCATTAAAGGTGGTTTAATTGGCATTTGAAGACATCTGCCTGTCGCCTTTCGCCAGGGCTCTCTGTGATCTTTGTCTCGTCCTCACATGAAGGATTTTAACTCATTGCTTCCTAACGCTTTTTAGGATCTTTCATAACACTGCATGCACCCATACCATGGAAAATTTAATTATTTCTCCACTCTCACACACATTTAGTTAATTGTGCGCTTTCAGTCTATTATTAAAAGAAGCAAAGAACCGAACACCTGATCAGCGCAAACAGGTTTCAAATAGCATGGAAAGATGGCGATGAGTATTTTGGTTGACCTAAAAGATGTATAAAGAGGGGGGGGGAGGGGGCTTTGGATAATCATAGGTTGAAAATACTGAACAATTAGATTGCACCATAATCCACTTTAGTCAAGACACTGCTTCCTCAATGATCGAAGTTAAGCTACAGTCGGTATGGTTAGTTGTCGGGTGGGGGGTGGGGGGGGGGTATATTTCGAGTCGACGTTATAGCAATTGTCATATGTTGTAGCGCCCCGATGTTCAGATGCAAAGTTAAATCCAAATTCCTACTTCAAAAGGGATCACATTAAATGAAGCGGTGGTAAAAAAAAACAAAAAAACACGCCCTGTGCCTAACATTCGCCCTCTCTTACCTTCTTCCACGCATTTTCCTCACTGAGATGACCTCGTTGGATTTCTCCCTTTTAAACCCATTCATGCATGACCTTATGAATTAACGTTGTAAATTCCCACTTTCAGCCGACGCTTCTTATTACGGAGCCTACGGAAGCAAATATTTCGGCCTCGGCACTTTTGACCCCAACAAGCACGAAAAGACGTTCCACGCTTATTACCAATGGGTGCCATTCATCCTCTTCTTTCAGGTAGATGGGGTCCTCTTTATAGTATGTATGCGCGTGTGTGTGTGTGTGTGTGTGTAAAAAAGAAAAGTTGCGACCAGGCAGTGAGAAGAAATAAGCCCAAACAGGGTCATTTACATAATATGCGTGTGTATGTGTGTATGTGTACTAAAAAACAATAGGAAGATATAAACCTAAAGGTGGATCACTTCATAATGTGTGTATGTATGTGTGTGTGTGCCATAAGTCAATGGGAAGATATAAACCCCAAATGGGCGTTTTCATGTGTATATCTGTGTATGCAACAAGGCACTAGAAAGATATAAACCCAAAGAGGGTCATTTACATGTGTGTATCTGTGTGGCGACAAGGCACTAGGAATCGCCTTCTCAACTCTGGGGTCGCCAAGCATTTTTTATGGGGTCGCCGAGCACTCACAATTCTCACAACATCCAAAAATATGAATTTCCTATTATGAGATGTTTTCAGCCTATGCTATATTTCTATGTTGCTATAATTATAGAGTACTGCTGATTATGCATGAAAAAGTTTTCTTGGGTATTAGAATTTTAAAGCAAATGTCCTAACCACCAATACTGTCTCAAGGAAAGTGGAGAATTTAGCTTGCAGTTGGATGAGTCAACTGACCTCAGTGATGGCGCACAGCTTTTGACGTATGTGCAGTACCAAGGGATGAGTGACATGGAAGAGAATTTCCTGTTCTGAGAGAACAACAACAGGTGAAGATCTTTTCACGCTGGTTGGCAGCTTCATCAAAGAACAAGGGCTAAGTTGGGGAACAATGCTTCAGTGTGTGGGCGGATGTAGCACCTGCGATGTTGGGGGTATGTCAAGTGAGCACTGCTGTGATAGCGACCCATTGTTTGCTCTACCGGGAAAACCTTACCTCCAGGGAATCATCACTTGAACTTAACGTTGTTCAGTAATATGAGGTCGGAATATGAAAACCAACTTTACTACTCTTCTGTCAGGTGGTTATCCCGAGGAAAAGTGCTCCAGAGTTTTTGAATTGCGTGCAGAGGTTGAAATATTCTTGATCGAAAAGAAACATGCACTGTTATCACGGCTTTCAGAACCAAGGTGCTTACTTAAATTGGCCTATCTGACACATATATTTTCAGAGTTGAACTTGATGAATATATCCATGCAAGGAAAAGATGAAACTCTTCTCTCTGTGTCAGAAAAGCTCAAAGCATTCGGGTCAAAGCTGAAGTTGTGGAAGGGAAAAATTAGGAGGGGAAAGACTGCGTCCTTTCCACTCCTGAACCTTTTTCTGGAAGACGAAGAAGACGGCTCACTTCTGGACGTACAAAGTACCATTATTGAGCACCTTGAAAAGCTGAGTGAGAAGTTTCAGAAGTATATTCCGGATGAGGAGTTGCATGACAAATACAAATGGGTGCGCAGACCCTTCGATGTCGACGTCGAAGACCTTTCAGAGGAAGAATCTTCCATTCAAAATCTGCAAGAGGAGCTCATCCAGGTACAACATGATGAAACTCTCCGCTTCACCTTTCAGCAACAATCATTAGGCATGTTCTGGATTGCTGTGAAGAAGGAGAAACCAGTCCTTGGAAGGGAGGCTGAGAAGGTGTTTTTGGCGTTTGCTACAACCTACTTGTGTGAATCAGGGTTTGCATCCCTAGCTGCCATCAAAACAAAAAGCAGAAGTCGGTTGCAGCCTGAACATGATTTAAGAGTAGCACTTTCTACGATTGAGCCACGAATGGACAAACTTACCAATGAAATCCAGCCCCAAGGCTCCCACTAAAATCAGTTATCAGTTGAAAAGAAACAGTTTTATCTTTAGTTTGCCTTTGTGGAATGGAACAGAACTTTTTTCTAATGAAAATGTTCATAGTAAAGTGAATAAAATTTAATCATGTTCATTTTGTCTCTTTTCTTTAGCCTTACAACACCTGTTACAAGAAAATATTCTTGTTCTTTGCTTTTACAGTCTACGCCCTAGAGTTACTAATATAGTGACATGCAACACATACATTATATAGTTATGTACACTGCATAAAACCAGTGGGGTTGCTGTTATGGCTGGAGGAGCATGATTGGGGTCACCTGCTAAAGAGGTTGGAAACCAGTACACTAGGAAGATATAAACCCAAAGATGATCATTTACATGTATGTATATGTGTGTGCGACAAGGCACTAGGTAGAAACAAACAAAAGGGGGTTATTGAAATGTGTGTATATGTGTGAGCGACAAGGCACTAGGAAGATATAAATCCAAAGAGGGCATTTACATGTGTGTATCTGTGTTTGCAATAAGTCACTAGAAAGATATAAACCCAAATGGAGTCATTTACATGTGTGTATCTGTGTGTGCGACAAAGCACTATAAAGATATAAACGCAAAGGGAGTCATTTATATGTGTGTATCTGTGTGTAAGACAAGGCACTAGGAAGATATAAGCCCAAAGGGGGTCATTTACATGTGTGTATCTGTGTGTACGACAAGGCACTAGGAAGATATAAGCCCAAAGGGGGTCATTTACATGTGTGTATCTGTGTGTACGACAAGGCACTAGGAAGATATAAGCCCAAAGGGGGTCATTTACATGTGTGTATCTGTGTGTGCGACAAGGCACTAGAAGGATATAAACCCAAAGGGAGTCATTTACATGTGTGTATCTGTGTGTGCGACAAGGCACTATAAAGATATAAACCCAAAGGGGGTCATTTACATTTGTGTATCTGTGTGTACAACAAGGCACTAGGAAGATATAAGCCCAAAGGGGGTCATTTACATGTGTGTATCTGTGTGTGCGACAAGGCACTAGAAGGATATAAACCCAAAGGGAGTCATTTACATGTGTGTATCTGTGTGTGCGACAAGGCACTAGTAAGATATAAACCCAAAGGAGGTCATCTTCATAATGTGTGCGTGCGTGTGTGTGTGTGCAATAGAAGGATGCAACCGCGCATTGGGAAGCTATAAAATAAAAGGTCGAGCGAGACTGAAATATTCTCCCCCTTTTACTCGCTATGCTATTTCATTTCCGCGCATTTCGACTTACTCTAACTTCATCACTCTGTGGTTAATATACCCTCGTTAGTTATCTTCTTTTTTAATAAATAAAAGAATATTAAATTTTACATGCTCGATTTTATGATCAAATAACATCTGAAATCTTGGTGAGGTGAATGTTGTGGACGCTGCCAGGCTGGACGTGGAACGGGTTGCCAAGTAAATTTAAAGTAAAATCCATCCCCCGCAGAAGGAAAAGAAGGAGAAATCTGTAAAGAATTGGTGAAGTTGGATGAATTGAAAATGTGTAAAAGATATATAGCAACACCTCCCTTCCGGGGTAGAGCTCAGCAAAACAGGCAAATATAATCAGGGCGTGATTGAGATTAAAAAGTACTGGTCAAGAATTAGTGCACTGATAACGCTGTCTAACAAAATTTAACTTTTTGTCGACTACAAAGATTAGAATAACATTTTTTAATGTAGTTTTATGTGTAGATTTAAAAAATGGAAGTAATTTAGTATTTTTGTCAAATGTTGAAATTTTAACGAATTTCATTCTTTTATTTCTTATTTTCAGGTTATTTAACTAAATCAAATTTTAAATAAAAGAAACAATTTTAATTAAAATGCCAAGAGGACAGTGTAAAAATAACCCAGATAAATCCCGCTACATATGTGGTTCAGTAACATTTAAAAAATATCAAAGAAAAATTTCTTCTCTATCAAAACACTATATAATTTGCATTTTGGATGTAAAATTCACGACCAAGATAAACCATGGGCACCACATATCTGTTGCACGACATGCTTTAATTCTTTATCAAAATGGTCTAAAGGAAAAATAAAAAACCTTAAATTTGGTGTTCTAATGGTATGGCGAGAGCCCCAAGATCATGCCACTGACTGATACTGACTTTTAGGTAAAACAACGAAGTGCGCTTCAGCTGTGGTACATCCCAAGCTTAGATCTGCTATTCGGCCTAGACCTCAATCAAAAGGCATCCCAGTATCTGAACCACCTGCAGAAATTGTTTTGTCTAACTCTGATGAATCAGATATAGAATCATGTGAACCAGAAACTGAAATTTATATTCCTGAAACTGTTGATACTACTCCAAAACCTTTCTCACAAATTGATCTAGATGATCTTGTAAGAGATCTAAACTTAACAAAACAACAGAGTGAATTACTGGCCTCGAGACTGAAAGAAAGAAATTTAGTAGCAGAAGATGTTCGAATTACTAAGTTTCGCATTCGATCAAACAATTTACACGACAAATTTTCATTTTACAACAATTTATGCTACTGTAATAATATTCCACGTCACTTTGAAGAATTAGATATTTTTTATAATGCCACACTCTGAAATGAATTAAAAGGACGAAATAATTTCTTTTGATGAATAAGCTTTTTCTTTCCACTTATCTTTGTACTTTTTGTCCAATAAAATAAAAATAATAACAAATGTTTCATACCTCTATATACGGAATAATCTAATATTAATAAAAAATTAAATGTGCAGATTACCAAAAACTGAAGTCATTTACTGAAAAATAAAGGTCATTTTCGTAATCTACGCATAAAACTACAATAGAAAACTACTTTCTCATTTCTGTAGCAAAATCATTGTTGGAGAGTGTAATTATTACCTCATTAATAAGTACCGTATTAATAATTACAGTACGAATAATTGTCGTATTAATGATAATTGTATTAATAATGATCCTATTAATAATTACCGTATGAATAATTGTCGCATTAATAATTACTGCATTAATAATTACCGTATTAATAATTATCCTATTAATAATCACTGTGTTAATAATTGTTGTATTAATAATTACAGTATGAATAATTGTCGTATTAATCATTATCCTATTAATAATTACCTATTAATACATGTTGTATTAATGATTACAGTATTAATAATTATTCTATTAATAATTACCGTATTAATGAAACAACCC
Source organism: Ceratothoa steindachneri (assembly GCA_963969495.1). NCBI lineage: Eukaryota > Metazoa > Arthropoda > Malacostraca > Isopoda > Cymothoidae > Ceratothoa > Ceratothoa steindachneri. The sequence continues at coordinate 71,279,555 of OZ018326.1, forward strand.
AAGACAGAAAAAGGACACACGAACAAGCAACAACAAATCTTCGGGTATTAAGGACACGAACTGGATGAGATGAATCTCAGGTCATCGCATTTATGCTCGTCCAGAGTGAGAGGCGAATAAGCTCAGTTCACATGAATGTGTGCGAAAAGACTGTGTGTATGCGACGGGGCGCGGTCTTTCAAACCCCAAATTATCGTCGTTTTCTCTTTTTCGTAGGGGTGTCTGTTCTATCTCCCTCACCAAATCTGGAAAGCGATCGAGGGCAAGCAGCTGGAAAACCTCCTTCAGGGTCTCAACGTCTTCTCTGTTTTCGACGAAAACATCCAGATGAAAAAGAAGAACATCGTCAAGTAATTGCGTGTTATCTCTCGTTTTCGCCGCCGGGAAGCGGGTACGGGGGATAGGGGAAACTCGCGAGGGCAGAGGAAAATGTTTACGCGATCTGGCTAGGGCATAAGTATTATTCACGTAAAGGTTAGGGTCTTAAAAAGCTAAAAATTAGGAGTGTAAAAAGGGAAGTTTAAAAGGTATTGTGGCAGAATCGAGAAGGTTGGGCAATGGTAGACTGATAGTTAATTTAAACTAATTATTTTCATTCATTCATTCATTAAATTTCTTTTTATTGAAGTTTGCTACTTCTGTTTTCTTCAAGAAATTGGCTTTAGTATTATTGCAAGCTAACTAGCAAAGGTAAAGGTGCTAACGCGATTGTCGGAAGAGCCCAAATCTCTTAACGCAGTATATTCTAAAGGTGGTACTCAGGAAAGTGTGGATAAGAAAATCCCTTCGTCAAGCTCCTGAAGTGAAGAGTGATATGTGTCGTGCGTGTTCTGCAAATCCGACCATCTCTTGCTTTCACCTCAACATCCATTTCATTGCCACCCCCTCCTCTCATGTTTGTCTTTATCTCGTTCCTATATAATGCGGTGAACTTCTCCCCTTCCCGTGCTGTGAGGCCAATAATCACCTCAATCGTGCCTTAGAGTCACTCCTGATTCAGGGAGGGTCAAAGCGTTACTTTGGACTGCCGATCTTTCCTGGATCGAACTTCTGCCTCAAAATGTACGGAAACTACACAACACGAACGGCTAAAAGGGGGAAACAACTTGGGGCGCACGATTTTCCTGACACTGCCTCAATTTGGCAATGAAGGCAAATGCTCTTGCGTCGTGGCTGTAGAGGCCTTGGGTGCGCCCTTCCTGCCCCAGCATTTTGCCTTAATGTAATTTGGTGCTTTAGTCTATGTCATCTTTGCGGTTTTTATTCATTATCTCTCCTCTACCCATTTATTCTACCTCGCCTTTATTTTTTACTGAATCACATTCCCGTTGGTTTGGTTTAATCTTTTTCATAATTCCTCATTAAAATCATTATGTGGGACCACTTTCCCACAATGGAGTCGGCGCACATCAGCACCACTAACTGCTCTCCCTCCCTCCTCCCACTCTTTTATGTCTTATCAGCCTCCAGATACGAAGATTCGCATGTCTGCCATCACATTCCTTCTCAGCATCCGCTTCCTTATCCCCCCCCCTCCCCCGGCGTTCCGGAATGGTTTATGGTACAGTTTGTTTGTGCTCACTTGTTTTTTGTTAGACAATACCCCCCCCCCCTCAACCTATTAATGCGCCCCCTACCTGCAGGTACCTAGAGAATGCATGGGGTCTGAGTCGAAAGTATTCCGTCGGCTACATCCTCTGCGAAGTGCTCAACCTCGTGAATGTGTTCGGGCAGATGTTTCTACTGGATGCATTCTTTGGGGGCATGTTTTGGCACTACGGGTCAAAGGTCAGTGGATCCAGCGTAACCTCTCACTTTGAGGCACCACCGTGCAAAAACGGATGAAAATATGGAAGTTAAAGAAGGATAAAGGGATTGTAGATAATGAATGCATAGGGAGAAAGTCAGATGGAAGAATAATAAGGAGATAATATAAATAACATGAGTAATGAAAAGTAATCAAAGATGACAATAATATATATATATATATATATATATATATATATATATATATATATATATATATATATATCTTTCATGAACGCGAAAGAATGATGAAATGAATCCAGCAAACCTGTTTTTCTGTTTCTTGCGGTTTGCTGGATATATATATATATATATATATATATATATATATATATATATATATATATATATATATATGCAGTAGCAGACCTAATGAGGTTTTGCAAAAGAGTGTGTATGAAATGGAGTGGTGGGGTAGGAGTCTCAGAGCATGATGGGTATTAACTAGATACCCAGAGGCTGAATGGATTGGTCAACTTCCCTTTTGGTCACATGAAAGAAGTTTTTCCCCGTTTTTTCCTTTCGCAATCCTTGCCACAATTGTTGGTTGTATCACTTTCTTCCTTTCCCTTTTAAAAATAAATTCCTTCTTCTCTTCCCCAGATCATCTTCCTCCCGCTGGAAGATGACACTAGCCGCTTCGATCCCATGATAGAAAGATTTCCCCGAGTGACGAAATGCGATTTCTTCCAATACGGTTCTAGTGGCACGATTGAAAATAGGGATTACCTATGCATTTTGCCACAAAATCTGCTCAATGAAAAGATTTTCTTCGTCATGTGGATTTGGTTCATGATAGTGGCAACTATCACTATTTTTCAGGTGAGGCAAAGATAAATAATGTGAGCGCATTTCTTAGGACGTTCAGAAGAACATAGAAGGACTAGTTGGGCGACGGGTTAGTCGAGTGGAAACATCGCCTCCGATTTTAGCGGAGTTAAACCACGTCGGATGTGGTTAGTTGCCGGATCGAGTTCCGACTGGCTCACATTCATAGCGTCTATCATACGTTGTAGATCTGTGGTTCGAAATCTACGTTAATCAATAGGTCACCACTGAGAAATAAAAAGCATCTTAATAAGTGGAAATCGGTGATAAAACACCTACTATTAAATATATATATATATATATATATATATATATATATATATATATATATATAGTACAAGAGAAAATATGAATTGGACGCGAATGAGCAAATGAGACAAGAAACCGGAGTTTTTTAAAATGCAAGAGAGAGGGACATTAAAAGAATCCAGAATCAAAGGGAGGCACAGTAAAGGCGATCCTTTACCGAGAAGACAGAAATAACGCCAGGGGGAAAAAAGTTTTGAATTCCTGGCCGGGACTCGAACTCGGGTCTGCTGATTGCCGGTCAGATGCTTTACCGCTAAGCTACCAGGCACAGTAACTATATTTCGCCCAAAGCATTACCCCATCAAACCCAGTATCTCCCTAAGCTAGGAACTTCCAAGGAATTTTTATACCACATGCTCTTACCCGATCACAATTTAAAGGCTCACTGTCCATGTCACATACAAAGAAAGCAACTACAGGATCTGCGGGTTTGATGGGGTAACGCTTTGGGCGAAATATACTTACTCTGCATGGTAGCTTAGCGGTAAAGCATCTGACCGGCAATCAGCAGACCCGGGTTCGAGTCCCGGCCAGGAATTCAAAACTTTTTTTCCCCTGGCGTTATTTCTGTCTTCTCGGTAAAGGATCGCCTTCACTGTGCCGCCCTCTGCTCCCTTTGATTCTGGATTCTTCTAATGTCCCTCTCTCTTGCCTTTAAAAAAATTCCGGTTTCTTGTCTCATTTGCTCATTCGCGTCCAATTCTTATTTTCTCTTGTACTATATGTATTTATAGTCAGCTACACCAGGTTTCTGCATCTTTCTTCCTGTCTTCAAATTTTATTTGAAAGACAGAAAATAAAGATGGCATAGCCCTGTGGTGGTTGTATTATCACCCGCAGATCCTGCAGTTGCTTTGTTTGTATATATATATATATATATATATATATATATATGCTAATTGCTTTATTATTTTGAGGGAGAGAAAAATAGGTAAAGGTAAAATTCGTTTTAAAAGTATTATCATTATTTTTCAACAAGCTTTATAAGCTCACAGGCCAAAGAATTAGTCGCATAGTTTAAGCTATTTTAAACACGCCACGTGACTAATATTTTGTCTGGTGAGATTATATCTAATTATTATTATGTTCTATTGAAATTCATAAATTTCCTTCTGACTTAAAGGGAAATTTAATGAAATTCAAGGTAATATTTACTGGCCAAACTCTACCTCAATACTGTAGACTTGATAATAAATATCACATGAAGTAAACATAACCTGATGGAGAGGCTTTGAAAATTGATCCTAGGATTTTATGTCAAACATAAGGTGTATTCGTCATAAGTCTTTAATTATGAATTAAATTCTACTTTAAAAATATGAGAAAGTGTCCCATGCAAATAAATTCCTTAAGGCACACATTAAATGGATTTTTTTTTTAACTGTTTCCATTTTCAATCCAGTTACTCTTCCGTCTGGCCATCGTCCAGTTCCCGATAATTCGCCTGAAGCTCCTGGAACAAAGAGGCAGAGTCGAAAGCAAATACGTCTTGGAATCACTCGTTCGCTACATGCATCTCAGTGATTTCTTTCTTCTCTACAACATTGGGAAGAATGTAAATGCCCTCGTGTTTAAGGACATCATAAATGAATTGCATGAAAGCCGAAATGCTCCGTTGCCTACACCTAAACCTTCTGCGCCAATGGCTCCGGTCAGGAATAAGCTTTATAACCCTTCGTTCGTCCCTGACACACACTCGGATGATGATACCATCGAATTGAAACTTCGAAAAAAGATCATGGAAGACAATGTTTAAAGTTTCACTTCGATCTTTTATGTTGTTCATATTTATCGTAAATGTGTTCCAAATGAAACGTGGCCTCGTGTTCCTTTTAAAATGAGAGCGTCGATTAGGAATGTCTACTTTTAAAAAGAAACGTCTTTAGCCCAATCCAAGTTGTATGTGAATATATGTCGAGTATTAAACATCTCATGTAAATAACATTGTTTCTTAGGACACACAACAAACATCGCTTTTAAGTATTAAATAATATTTTAAAAGTTAGTAATTTTATATGTTTAAATATATTTTTTTATTATTTAGTGTTACATGTCTTGTCCGCTTGTAAAAGAGCGTTTGATGTTCTGCGTCCTGTGGCTGAGCGACGTTTCAGCTGGTTATAAATCGATCGATAAAGTGGAGAGACTTCGTAATAAAGTCTTATTTCGGATATATTTAAAAGTTATGCTAAATTAATCTCCTCCAAATACGTCATTTTCATTTATGAACTAATTATAACGATGAGAGAGGATGACTACGTGTTACCCACCATTTCGCGCGGATTTATTCGCTCAGGTTTGAGGTTTGCGCGCCAAATGTTCCTTTCAGACCCCGCCTCTTCCTTCCCCATAGTTGTTTTCCTCATACATTAAGAGGCAGTGGTGCATATAAACAGTAAACTATTTATTTGCATCATAACATTTCGTAACTCATAACATTTCCTTTGTTATAAATATTTATAATAAATAAATGAATAAAAATAATATTGGAAGGATGTTTAGAAGAGATTTCGTTTGAGAATCAAGATAAGGTGTGAAGGAAGCAACGCAATTCATGCGACTTGGAAAGGGATTTATGTGGTTTCATGAGACAAGGGGTAACATCACTTAGTGTAGCATAATTTTACAGATAGCAAAATCCCCCCGGGCTCGATCAAAATCCATTCGAATCAATCAACCACGCACTACACATCTCCCAAGTCATCGGAATTGGAGGTACTCGCATAGATTGTCGCATTATTTTTCATATTTTTCTATGCTGGGTTCGGGGCTCGATTCCAAGCGAGAGCTGACACAAAAATATTCGGGGCTCAGAGGGGGCAGCCGCCAATGAGGCAGGGCGTCGAGTTTGAGCATACGTTCATATAGCTCCAACACTGTACGCCAATCACATCACCGTTGTCTTTTCCACACCCACACACATACATACACACATAAACACACACACACACACACACACACACACCCCACTCTTACATCCCAGGACCTACCGAAGGGTTTTTTATATCCAGACTTCTTTGACACGGAAGGGTTCCCTGCCCCCTGGGGGTGCAAAAAGACCGTAGCTACTAATCTGTATGTACCTTATCCTCCAAAGAGATCCGGTTCCCTCTCCTCACGGGTTTGCCTGTGATTTTCATTCTAATCTTTGTGTCAATTTCATTATCCTTTCGTGGGACCTTGTCCACGATTGAAAAGGGGCCGGTCGCGCAATTAACTAATAAGCCTGAGACTTATTACCCTTCCACACATTCTGCTTCAAATAGTCAACTATTATACATATATCATCCAAACATTTTTAACTACTAGATCGACTCTCCTGAAACTTTTTAACGGAAATGTACCCGTTTGTTTTCATTTTTTTCCCTAAATAAATATTTTGACGAGGGAAGAGTTCGTAATATCAGATAACCCCCCTTTTTTATTCCCTCCCTTAACATGTTGACCACTATTACACAAAAAAAGGATAAAAATAGAGTTTATGTGTACATACGTTGCGAACGTCGGCCTCAATTCTTAACACTTAGATCCATTTCACTACACAATAAGAGTAAATTATCTGAAACTATACGTGTTCCATGTAGTACATGTAGCCCAATTTGAACTTAAAAAAAAGTTTTAATAGATTAATATAGTAAATTGGTTAATAGCCTCGGCTTTTCAGTATGCCATCAAGAGGTAAATTGGAAGATGCGGACAGAAATAAGGAATAAATTAGAACTAAAATTAACAAGAAACTCAACTTACACGTCTTCAAATTGCGCGTTCGAGCTCTCAATTGAATATCGTCCCGTGATTAAATACAGGGTGTCTCATTTGTTGCTAAATATAGCTAATAGTTTCAACAAAAAGAAACAATAGTTGCGAGTTTGTTGAAGTTGGCAATTTGGTCTAAAAGTATGGCTTGCTATATTCAAAGATATCTGATGGCTAAATTTTTAAGTGTGAGATTACTTAAAAGGTCAATGGGGCCTCTAAATTATTTTCTATATAACGCGAAGGTTTGGACACCCTGTATAAACACGTCATGAGCAATGTTTTTATTTGTTCGGGGGAAAAGTAATTTCTTTTCCCTCGACCTCTTGTATCCTTCAGTTCTTTTCCATTGCGTTTCCCTACTCCTACCAGCAACTGTGCTTGTGTGGAGATGATACAATATTCTTTGTGAGAGATTTTCTCGATCTCATTTACACCAAACAGGTGGTACCATCGGTAGCATGTTACATTTGGTACCTGGAGGAGTTGCACATCTCTCAGTCTGAATGCAAAAAGGTGAAGCCCTGTCACTGGTTTGAAAGATGCACTTTCTGATGGAGCCTGGGAAAGTTGTTGGTGCGCTTCTCCCTCGCCCCTTTCTAGACAAAATCCAAAGTCTCAAGTGTGCTGATTGGAGCCTCCATTGCGTTAGGGCCCCTCATTGAAAAACTACCTGGCATTCTTGAGCCTGCTAGCTTCAAATGCTTGCTGTTTATTCGCTCCAATGATGGCAGCATGTTGGCCAAGGGCAACATGATGGATCAGAGGAGAGCGTTAGGTGGTCTAATTGGTAGAGAGCCAAAGATAGTCCATTTCTCGGATGGGTGCCTTCTGGCGAAATCGTAGGACCCTTCCAAGGATTCATGATTAGTGCCCTTCGGGCCCTTAATAGCTTGCCGGTAAGTGTAAGGTGGCACTTGATCATGAACTTTGTGAACGGAGTGGTTTATGCAAGGGAACTTGTGGACAACAACTTAGAAGACATCACCTTAAAGCTGGCCAACCACGGAGCAGTCAAGGTAGAAGGAGTGATGCAAGAACAGGAGGGAGGGGGCTCGAGACCAACTCCTACACTTTTAGTCACGTTCGACCGTGACACCCCGTAAGGAGCACGGGATTTACCTTTCTGGCCGCCGTGCTGGCGGGACTCAGCGCCCCGTCTGGTCCCAGCTTAGCCTCTTCTCTTTTTTTCTGACACCCTGTCTTCTTATACTGCTTCCTCACTATCCATACAACCTCTCCCACAACTTTCTCTGGTCGGCTTCTAATTTCACAGGGTAGATACCGAACAGCATCCTTTCAAACAACCATCCGCTGAGCTCTGGTTGGTGGTGGGTTGGGTTTTTTAACAACCTTCTTTATACCCACTCACACCTTCCTCACATATCCTTTCTTGCTCCTTACACTGCCTATCCATAATAGGCCGTGCCTAAGGTGGAGCCGCCATGCCGATGAGCTGCCAGGTCACGAGGCGGGAGAAATTGTCTCAAATCACGGCAGCTAGTTGTGTCGGCCCCGTATTCACCCCTGGCAGAGCGGGCTACTGGGTGAGGTGCTAAGCGTTTGCGTCCTGTAAAAACTACAGGGTCACCATGCCCGATGATGAGAAAATAAAAAAACAACCCCCTATCCACTTCCCGGTAACATCGTCAGAGCAGCCCTCTGGCAGCTCCACTGAAAAAATAGTGGTCCCCCCTGCCCTGTGTTTTCACAGGGGACCCTCCAAACGTCTCCGACCGGGGAGAAGATTTACTCCTCTCCTATGCATACGGGTGTAGGAGACTGCCCCTCAGCCCCTTTCTCTGAAGGCGCCCTTGGGCGACTCACTTTTTCCAGCGGCAGTCCCCCCTTTGCTTTTCGAGGGAACTGCCAAGAAAGCAGGCAGGTGGCCCATAATTGACCGCTCCCGGTGAAGGCGGCTCAAAAGGGCCAAACCCACTAGGGGAGGAAGGGGTGGCAGGGCCCGTTGGCCCCTGCCCCTCAATGTCCTGCAGGCGTGTGCGACTAGTTTGCAGAGGCTCAGTGTACCTTCCCCCCTGTCTTTCTTGACGGATGCAGGTTCGCCGGCATTAGAAGGTAAAATAAGATCCTTGAATAGGATCTGTAATGTCTTGGGGGAAGGATGGTAAAGTTGAGGTCCCCCGTGAGATGGACTTGGTCCCTGAGGTGACCCAGTCCAGGTTCGACCTTCCATGGGGTCGAACCTGGACTCGGTGCCAAGCACTGAACCCGAGTCCGCCCCTGTGCAAGGTCCTCCTCAGACGGTTCGGGCCCCCGAGCTCTTACAAGGAGAGGAGTGATTTCCTCCACCGGCTGGTGCCCCTACGACAGCCAAGACCTTCTCCATTTCAGAGAAGAATCTTAAAGGCTGGTCCATCTGGTCTAGGGGCTCCTTCCGTCGGAGAGGAGAAGCGAGTTAAATCCCCGCCATCCTCTCCAAAAAAGAAAAGAAGTAGAGAAACAAAAAAGACTCGCGGTTCCTCTCATTCCGCGTGGACTGAAGGTAGGGGGGGAGCATTTCGGTATGCGACCAAACCGAAACCAGCAAATCCGGCTCATGGGGAGTCTCAGACTAAGAATAAAAGTACGCAGAGCGGAACCTCGATTATGTCGGGCCCCCTCATTTAGAGGTTACCTGGCGTTTTCGAGCCCGCTGGCTTAAAAAGCTTCCTCGTTATTCGCTTCACTGATATCAGCATGTTGCCTAATGGCAACATGATCGGTCAGAGGAGAGTTTTAGCTAGCGTGACTGGTAGAGAGCCGAAGGTGACTCGTTTCTCGCACGGGAGCCTTCTGGCGAATGCGTCAAATCCTTCCGAGGCGGCCATAATTCGTGCCCTTCGGACACTTGATGGCACGCCTGTGAGTGTGACGCCACACTCTACCATGAACTTTGTTAAATGAGTGGTTTATGCCAGGAAACTCGTGGAATACTCGTAGTTTACATCACCTTAGAGATGGCCGACCATGGAGCGGTCAAGGTCGAGCGTGTGATGAGAAAACAGGGTGGGGCCTCGAGACCCACCCTTACATTCTTTGTCATGTTCGATTGTGACAGGCTCCCTGAGTCGGTGCGTGCCAGTTGGTATCGCTACCATGTGAAGGGGTTCATGCCACTACCGCAGAGGTGTTACTACTGTCAGCGCTTCGGCAATACAAATCGCTCATGTAGACGTGCAAAGTCGGGGCTACCCGAAGCCTGTGTAAGTTGCTCTAAGGCCACACACGATGTGGCCAAGTTTTTCAATTGCGGAGAGTCGCATCTCGCTTCTTCGAAGCAATGTGGTACGTATCTCCTTGAGAAAGAAATCCTGGCCGTTCAGGCCCACGATCGTCTCTCATTTCTCAAGGCTAAGAATTGGTCCTGGAGCGCCCGGCGCTGCCTGGGACGTCCTATGCCTCAATGTTAAGAAAAACACCCTCTGCTCTTGGCCCCTCCAGGCCTACAGGCCGAAACCGCCCCTGGTCCAGACCATGTCCCATACGCCATGCTTTGACAGCTGTGTGAGCGAGGCCTGGCCTTTCTTTTCGAGTTGTTCAACAGGATCTGGGTAGAGGGTATCCTCCCTGACTCCTGGCGAATCGCTACTCTGCTCACTTTACACAAACCGGGGAGAGATAACTTTACCCTGGCCAGTTTCCGCCCAATCTCTCTAACTTCCTGCTTGTGTAAGTTGATGGAGAAATTGTTAAATGTTAGATTAGATTTTTTTTCTGGACCGCGAAGGCCATCTGTCTTCTGCACAGTGTAGCTTCCACAAGTTCCACTCCACGTCGGATGCCCTGCTCTGATTGGAAAATGCATTCTGCGATGGCTTCCTTCGTAGAGAGCACTACACCACGGTGTTTTTCGATCTGGAGGAAGCCTATGATATCGCATGGTGATACAGTATCATGGAGACTCTCCACATGATGAGGGCGATGGGACGCCTTCCAATCTTCATATCTGAATTTTTGCAAGATATTCGTCGAATTTGTGTACGGCTGGGTGGAGCCCCCTCCGGCCCACTGGAGCAGGAAGATGGTGTCCCGCAGAGAAGTGTCCTCACTGTCACACTTTTTGCCCTGAGCATCAACGACATCAACTCGGTGCCACTGGAAGATGTTCTCATTACGCTCTACGCCGACGACGTTACGATCTCTTTTAGGCGCGGCCCAGATGCCAACTCTGGAGCGTCGAGTCCAACAGGCATTTAACTGCGTCCCTCGCTCTGCCGAAGTGCACAGTCTTCGGTTTTCCTTGGCCAAGACTATGGTGGTGCATTTATGCCGCCATCAAGGGCTCTACCCTGAGCTAGACTTGTTTTTAAATGGGGTTCTACTGGAAGTGATGGACTCTCACTCTTTCCTTGGTCTTGTATTTGACCGACGGCTCAACTGGGAGACTCATATTCGCAGCCATAGGGTCTCATGTACCCGCGCAATGGATATTTTTCACTCCGTGAGGTTAAGCGCCTGGGGCGCTGATAGGGCTTATGCCTTACTTTTTATCGATCCTCTGTTTGCTCAAAGCCTATCTTCGTTTGGCGACCAGTTCCTTCCGCTCGTCCCCAATTTAGAGCATAGTTGTTGATGCTGAGGAAATGCTACTCCTTCGAGAGCTCGATATAGCTATCGGGCCGGTGGCTCCCTGGTTCTGCCCTGGATGCCACTCTGAAGGGTACACCTTTGACTATTTGTTGTAACACCACTGCTCTCAAGGTTTCTACAGCGCTGGTAGTATTGTCTTGTGCCTTTTCGGAGAACACTTCCTGTCAAGCTGGAACCATACCAGTGTATACGGATGGCTCCAAGTCCCTAGAAGGAATCGTTTTCCACGCCATATCCCTTCTGTTTGAAGTCAGCGGGGCTCTGCCAGGCGCTGCGTCTGTCCTCACAGCTTAACTGGTTGCAATACACCGTTCGGTCCGGGAGATAACGCGACGTGCCCAGCTCGGAAACCAGATTGTGATTTCTAGCGACTCATTAAGCGCACTGAGTGATCTCAGGCCATTGGAATCTCCGCATCCTCTGGTTCGCGATATCCGTGACGCCACGATTTTGGCAGGCCGGGCGGATGTCGAGATTATCTTCTGCTGGCTTCCTGGACATTTAGGAATTGCGGAGAATGAGCGCACCGATGAGAGCGTCAAACAGTCCGTGAGGATTGGGCAACTAGACCAGCGTTTCGCTCTTCCTCACACCGATTACATGGCAGGAATACGGGTTGCCCTACTGGCAGCTTGGCAAAGAAGATGGGAGACGGTCGAGGGGAACTTAAAATTAAGTTCCATTGCACCGCGACCGTTCCCATGCGCCTACCCCCCAATGCCACGACGGTTTCAGGTTGCTTTCTGTCATCTCCGAAATGGACACATTCGCGGGACGCACTGCCATTTGATGGAGGGCTTGCCTGCCCTTTAGTGTGACGACTACGTTGTCCCTCAGAATGTTCGGCAGATTCTTGTTGAATGTCCCAATCTGGGTGATCTTCGCGCACGTTACCTGTCCCGATACCGGGACGAGCGGGGTCGCTATCGCTTGTCCCTTATACTCGGGACGGTTTCGTGCACACAGACTTGTAGTCTATACTATTCTTTGGAAGAAGCTGTCTTCCTCCACTTCATTAGACTGAATTTTTGGGGGGAGGGGTGTTTGGTTGCCTGTTCCTTCGCTGTAGGGAGGCGGGCCTACCTCCGACGCCGGAGCGCGCTTCCTTTTGTTGTTAATTTTTTTTAGCCTCTGTCCTTTTTATCGTTGTTATTTGTTTTTAATATAGCCGAGTAGTATGCTGTGTTAGGCCCGGCGACTAATGCCCAAGTAGGCAGTCGCCAGAGGCCCCTGCCCCCCCCAAAAAAACACCTGACGGTGAAAGGCTTCCTGAGTCGGAGCGTAGAGATTTGTATCGCTACCCCGTGAAGGCATTCATGGAACTGCCACGGTGGCGCTACTACTGCTACCGCTTCGGCAATAAGACTCGCTCGGGTATACGTGCATAGTTGGGTTTACCCGAAGTCTGTAAGTTGGTCCAAATTAGTACACGATATGTCTTATTGTATATGGCCAACTGTATCAATTGCAGAAAACCGTACTCCGCTCTTTCGAAGCAATGCAGTAGGTATCTTCCTAAAGAAATAAATCCTACCTGCTCACACTACGAATTTTCTCTCATTTTGCGAGGCTAAGGACTTGATCTTGGCGCGCTCCGCGCCGCATGGGATCTTTTATCGCTCATTATTAAGAAAAGGCACATTCTGCTCGTGGCCCCATCCAAATCGTTTCCGCGCCCATATCTTCTTAACTCTTCTCCGGGTTAGTTATAGCCTCCCCCACGGGCACTCCTCTGGTAGAGCTGGAGGCACAAATGGTCCACACCCAGTCTCGGCTAAAACCAGGGCTTCCCCTCCTTTACCATCGTGAACTTTCCCACCAATAGCGAGCTGTCCTCGCGTCTCCATCCAGTCATAGAAAGCCGTCTTCCGGGGTTCCTAAGGCTGCCAAATGAAAAGAAGACAGCACTAAATGAGCTTCGGTTCCTATGCCCTTACCCAAGGCTGGACTTAGTGGCTCGGAGACAGTGGCTCCTCCAAAGGAGGGACCCTCGCCTCTGAAGGTGTGGGCCCTCCTACAGCTTCTTGTTCGGCCAATAGCGCCCTGAGTTGTGCCTCTAGGAAGTGTATAGCAATTCACGCGAGGGTCTTTTCTTCGAAGAGGGCCCCCGCATCTCCTCTGAGCTAGGCCTTCAATTGAATTGCCGCGGAGTCCGGGGCAACTAGGGAAGGAATCAGCGGAAGCGTGTCATCTCTTCCACCGTTAGCTTTTTTTTGCAAGATACCATGTTGGGCGCGTGCCAATGTTATGCGGGGTGTGCGATCCCACCCTCAATGGATGGTGGACGGGGAGAAAAAATGCGCTATTTACACCTGACATGATGTCTCCGTTCTTCTCGTTGCTAAAAATGCATCCCATTAATATTGCAGATGCACCTGGATAGGAGGTATACTGTTATTTCTGCGTACATTTCAACGTCAGCCGACTTCGACGCGGGGAACTTACGCCGCGTCGTGGCACTGTTGGCGAAGCTCTTTTTCTTGCTCGGGGATCTGAACGCTAGACACCTACTCTAGGGAGACTATTTGATGAATCCCAGGGGTTAGGTCCTTGCTGACCTGATCGACGATCTGGAGATAGGTGTCCTAAATGTGGATGATTTTACGCATCACTTCCCGAGAACCGCTTCATTTTCATGCCTCGATCTATCCATGTGCTCTCTCTTCCGGATGCACAATCTGATTTTGATTGGGAGGTGATCGATGATATCAATAATAGGGATCATTTTTTCATTCAGGAAATGACTTATTTTACTGTCCCAGTCGAGGAGTTTAGGTCGGTGGATGAGGCCATTGAGTTCTCCGGCAACCTCATTGTCGTGAGACTAACTACTATTTCTAGAACTTCTGGCCTTTTTTGGAAATCAACGCTTCTGTGGTAGTCATCCGAGTGTAAGACGGCCCTCAAACAAAAGCGGTATGCTTAAATGCGCTATACATTTCCCTGAACGAATTTACTGTCAGTGAATTTTGTCGAGTTAGTGCTCGGTTACGGTATGTTTCGAAGCACGCGTGCCGCTCTTCCTGGCGGACAACTTTTCTTTACTTAACGGGAAGAGCCCTCTTGCGGAAGTGTGGAAGCGATTAGAAAGGATTTGTGGCAGGTTCTTGCAGGACCCGAGTCTATTTCTTCTAGAGAATGGAGCCACAATCTCGGGCCCCGCATCCGCAACGTAGAGTTTCGTGACAGTTTTCCCCATTCTCTAGCCGGGATATGCTTTGCCACCATTCAATGCACGTCACGATGACGCTGATGATTGATGATGACTTTAGCTTTAGATGCGAAGAACCCTTTAACGACAGGTTTACATTAAATGAGATAAGTTCCGCTCTCGCTTCGTGCGTGGACACCAGACACTGGTCCAGTCGATGTTCCGTAGGCCATACTTTTACACCTAGGTGAGCGAGGCATGGCCTTTCTGTTTGATTTGTTCAACAGGATATCAAGAGAGGATTCCTCCCAGACTCCTGTCGAATGGCTTCTGTGCTCAGTTTTCGCAAACTGGGGATAAATAACACTAGCCTGACCTGTTTCCGCCCAATCTCTCTAACTTCATGCATGCGAAAGTTGATGGAGAAATTGGTAAACTTTAGATTAGCCTTTTTCCTGGACGGCAGAGTTCACATGTCTTCTACACAATGCGGCTTCTGCAAGTTCCACTCCACGTCGTGTGCTCTGCTCCGACTGGAAAATGCCGTCTGTGAGGCCTTCCTTCGTAGACAGCACTACGCCACGGGGTTTTTCGATTTGGACAAGACCCATGATACTGCATGCCGATAAGGTATCATGGCAACTCTCCACACGATGATGTTGAGCTGACGCCTCCCAATCTTTATTTGTGAGTTCCTCGAGATCGTGGATTGCGCGTACGGGTGAGGGAAGCCCTTTTCTTTCTAATTGAGAAGAAACACGGTATCGCGCAGGGACGTGTCCTCCGTGACACTCTCTTTGCCTTGAGCTTCAACGGTATCACCTCGATCCTGCCGGAAGATGTTCTCGCTACAGTCTACCTTTACGACCTTTCGATCTTTTTGGTGCGTCCCAGATGTCAACTCTGCAGCATCGACTTCAACAGGCATTGAACCGCATCTCTCGCTATGCCGAAGCGAACAGGTTTCGGTTTTCCTTGGCCCAGACTAAGATGGTGCCCTTCTGCTACCATCCATTGCTCCACATCGACTCGGACTTTCTTCTCAACGTGGTTCCTTTGGAAGTGGTGGATTCGCACCGTTTCCTTTGTCTTGTTTTCGACCGAAACCTCACCCGGACGACTCATATTTTCAGGCTTAGGGTCTCTTGTACCCGCGCCATGGAGATTCTTCGTTCGGTGACGTTCAGCATCTGAGGTGCTGATATGGGTAATACCTTACTTTTCCATCGGCCCTTTCGTTTGAATCTTTACCACGGATGCGATTTTTATGCATTCACAGCTGAAGTTGGAATCGATCCACCACACCTGTTTTCGCCTGGCCACCGGTGCCTTCTACAAGTCCCCTATTGAGAGCTTACATGTCGATGTCGAAGGTGATTATGTCATCGTGAGGCGCCAGTCATGCACTAAACACTTTGAGTTGAGGGCTAGGAAACTACTTCGACAACTCGATGTAGCTATCAGGCTGTGGCTTATTTGATTCACACCAGTCTTTGGTGTGGTTCTGCCCTGGACGTCACACTGGAGGGTACCACCTTTGACTATTTGCTGCCAGCCCTCTGCTCTCAAATCTCCCACATCACCGGGATTATTGCGCGCGACCTTTTTCTAGCACATTTCATGTTACGCTAGATCAATGGTTCCCAAACTTTTGCAGGCTGGCGCCCCCTTGGCTCCCCAGTGAATTCCTAGCGCCCCCCACAGACACATATGGAAACAAACACCTCTTTCTTGATATTTGGTATGCTGCAATTTGAAAAGAGAAAGGTTAAACACAAATGTGTATTTCACAAATAAAACCCAATTTAGTAAACCAATTTATTTTTTAGCAGTTTTAACTGTTTCAGCAACATAGAATGGTAAATAAACATTCCAACAGTAACCTTCATTGTCTCACACTTAATATTAATGGGTTGGATGTGCTTGGTGCAGGGACATAAGCTTCTCAACATCAGGCTGGAACTCACTAAGAAGAAGTCGTAGATCCCCGCGGTCAGTAATTTTCAGTCGGTTTCTTTGCTTGGAAAGAAGCAAGGCGACTGCACTGAAGCCCCGTTCTACTAAATATGATGTTGGCAAGGCAATAAAGTACATCTTGACCTTGTTCCACAGCACTTGATAGCAGTCAGAGATTTTTTTTTGTAACCAAAAATCTTGATATGACTTTTTGAACATTGGCCTTAGCTCAATGTCATTTTGAATGAAAATCAGTTCTTCCTCTGCCACTCCAGTTTATTCACCGTCGACATTTAGGAATGGATTGATCAGCCAGTCTGGTATTTCAAGCAATAAAATGTCCTCAAATCTCTCAGACATGTCTCTGTGCAGTTCATCCAGGTGTGTACAATACACTTGAAGGTCATCGAATGGTATGCCTTTTTCCTTATCCAATTCAGAGAGGCTTGGGAACTGGAAGAGTGCATGGCGAGCTATGTTTCGTTTAAATAACTGTAACTTGGCCAGGAAGGTGGAGATAGCTGATTTGACTGTAATTAGATTAGCCTCATTTCCTTGCATCTGCAAATTAACTTCATTGAACTTTGTGAATATATCTGCCAAATAAGCAATGTCATGCTTCATGTTTCTTAGTTCATCACACAGAACAGAATTGGAGTCTTGGAAGAATTCAACAACTGTATCAAACAGTGAATAGAAACGTCTCAGGCAGTTTTCCTTTGACAGCCATCTAACTTCTGTGTGCAACACTAAACGTTCAAACTCTTCATCATTATCAGTGCACAGCTGTCGAAACAGTCGGGAATTGAGGGCATGTGCCTTGATTTTATTTATTGCTGTGATAACAGTACTCATTGATTTGTGTAGTCTACCACTCATGTTTTTGGCGACCAGATGCTGCCTGTGGATTACACAGTGCACTGTAAGTACTCCAGGTACAGCTTTTTTCAAGAAACTAATGAAGCCACGATGACGACCTACCATTGATGGTGCCCCATCTGTGGCACAAGCAAGAATGTTAGAAAGTGGGATGTCTTTCTCTTTTAAAAAAACATCAACGACACGAAATACTGACTCTCCTTTTGTGTCTGTTTCAAGCTGTCTCGCAAATAACAGCTCTTGAACCAAGCTTTCATCTTTGACGAAACGAACATAAGCAAGAAGCAAAGATTCATTGCCTGGCAGAGTGGACTCATCTAACTGTAAACTAAATTCTGTTGTCCTAAGCATGTTACACAATGTTTCTTCAATATTTTCAGCCATTTCATCTATTCTTCTCTGAACCGAGTTATCACTGAGAGGAATAGCTTTTATAATTTGGTCAGGTGACTTCTGTAGAACTGTGTGTAGAACCTCTCTTACTGCTGGTAGAATAAGCTCTTCTCCAATTGTATGAGGCTTACCAGATCTAGCAATCAGCAAAGAGATGTTGTATGATGCTCGCAAACCGTCAGTAGATTGTTGTAAACTGCTGGCAAATATATTTCCGATGGTTTTCCATTTCCGAACGTTGTCTCGGAGTGACTGAAAATATGCCAAGTTTTTGTCTGCTTTATCAGAATGCATTTTCTTCAAATGTTCCAAAAGCCTCGAAGGTTTCATAGCTTCATTTGAAAACACTCTATCACACAGTAGACACATTGGTTGCTGTTGGTTGTGTGGTGCTGCGACAAATCCATATTTCAGATATTCCACACTATATTGCCGACACTTCTTTTTTGTTTGCTGTACCAAGGCCATACTTTATTCTGGAACAAAAAAATAAAACCATGTAAAATACAGCATTTTATCGCATTTCATAAATAAGCCTACTTAAAGACAAAAATGACAACATTGAAGGTATAAAAAGCAAGTTTACCCTCTCACGTATTCATTTTCTTCCATTTACTCACAGAAAATGGTGGCGGACGTGATCACCCACACAATGACACACGCGCGAACACGCATATATGCACACACACACACAAACACATGCACACACAGGTAAAAAGTCATATACATTCGTAACAATATATATCAGTGAATGCACCACCCTAACCAGCTCAACACAACACAACACGGCGCGTTCTGGCGAGTCCCCAATTTCATGTTGACTTGAACTCAAGATGATGTTGACCGCCAGGATGCGGTTTTTATTATAAGATAAAATTCCTAACATTACAAGCTTGAAATTACAAACCTGAGCTTTTGCTTTTGTAGTCAATGCTGTCGGATCTGACTGGGCCAGAGCGGCGTGCGGTTACCCGCCCCTGATGCGTCGTCCACTGACTCGTCCTGCTGCACCTGTTGTGTACAAATCGTCAAACAAACGTTCGAACTTCTGACTTCGACTTCGGACTGCCGCCCCCCTACCGCCCTCTTCTTCCTCACCGCCCCCCCAGATCTTTCCACCGCCCCCAGGGGGGGTGGTACCGCCCACTTTGGGAACCACTGCGCTAGATCCATGCCATTGTACACGGAGGGTTCTTAGTCCCGGGAAGGCGGTCGGTTTCCGCGCTGTATCCCCTTTCTTTGAACTCAGCGTAGCTTCACCAGGCGCTGCGCATGTCTTCACGGTCGAGCCGGTTGCAATCCATCATTCGGTACGGGAGATAACACGTCGTACCTGGTTTGGAAACCGGATTATGATCTTTAACGACTCATCAATCGCCCTGAGTGCTCTCCAGGCATTGGAATATTCACACAAACTGGTTCGTGGTATCCGTGTCACTACGGTTTTGGCGAGCCGCACGGATGTCATGATTATCTTCTGCTCGGTTCATAGAAATGTGGGAATTGCGGGGAATGAGCGCTCCAAAATGTCGGCGAGGACTGGACAACCAGACCAACATTTGGCTCTTCCTCACACGGACTACATGGCAGGAATCAGGGCAGTCCTCCTCACTTCCTGGCCAAAAAAAATGGAAGAAGGTTGAGAGAAACTTAAAATTGCGTGTTATAGCGTCATAACACTTCCCATGGACATCCCCTCTGAATTCTGCGAAGACTTCAGAAGTGACTGTTGTCTTCGAATTGGGCACACTCGCAGAACGCCCCGCCATTTGATGGAACGCTCGGCTGCACCTTACTGTGACGACTGCGCTCTCACACAAACTGTTCGGCACATTCTTGTGTAATGTTCTAGCCTGGGTGATGTTCCCGCATGTTACCTGCCTCGCTATCGAGACAAGCGGGGTCGATACCACTTGTCCCTTGTACTCAGGACGGATTCGTGCACATGGACTTGTGGACTATCTGACTATTTGGAGGTGTCTGACTTCCTCCATTTTATTTGACACTTTTTTGTATGGGTCGCTTCTTTCTGCGCAAGGGCGAGACGGGCCTCCTTCTTCTTGCTTTTTTTGCTTTGATTTTGATTTTTTGTCTTTGGTTTATTTTTTTTGTTTGGATTGTCTTGTGAAATTTTCAAATAGTCTAACACTAGGCCGAAATCTTAATTCCGGCAACTTATGCCCTTGAAGGTAGTCACCAGATAGGCGCGTTAATATTCCTTTCCCTTCTCATTAGTCGACACAGTCGCTGAAGTTGGTCCTAGTGAAGGTCCGAAACGTCCGGCCAATAAATGATTAGTGTAATCACCTGTGTCTTCATATTTCTACTATATATATATATATACTCGTATATATGCAAATTTTGCTGAAGACTATTGTGTATTTTGCCTTAATTAATTTCCTTTGGCAACTTTCTCTTCTTCTAACTATCTTTTTTATTCCATTTTGTAGATGGTGGATAGTTAGAAGAGAAAGTTGTCAAAGGAAATTAATTAAGGCAAAATACACAATGGTCTTCAACAAAATTTGCATTCAGAAAAGACTGCTAATATATATATATATATATATATATATATATATATATATATATATATATATATATATATATATATATATAATATCATTTACATTCACCTCTTGTTTTCTTCTTTAACAGACTCTCGTCTATGTTCCAATATGTGAACGCCATTTTCGTTTAAGGGGCACTATCTATTTTGCCGAAACCGGCTTATACATCAGAGTTCAGTGTCTTCCAGGTCCCTAGTTCCCTATATATCCTTGCGTACGATATTCGAATTCTATATGTACCTGTCACACATCTTCACTTTCAATGAATACGTTTTCCTTACGAACCTAAAGCTTTCTCTTGGAGATCCGCCTCCATTTGTTCTCGGGTTTTGTTAACAACATAAACATTCTAATTCCCAAACAAAGCACCTGAATTGAGCTAAGTGAATTCTTCCTATTTTTGAGACAAAAGCACTCAGGCATTGCTTATGCATCGCGTTTCTTTGATACGTATGTTATCAGTGGGTGGCCTGGGCACCATTTTCTATTATTTTATTATCAGAACTTGCTTAGTTTTGTCTATTCAAGCCTTTTATAATGAACATAAAAACATCAAACAAGTTAATATTTACAACCGACGGGCATCTGATCTTGTTCTCATCTAACCCTCTATAATCACCAAATAAGCATATAAAATGCTAATATTCGATCCCGCGCTAACGACTTGTGTATTTCTTTTTCATCCAAGCGTAAATTTAATATTCATTCAATCATTTTTCCGAACAAGGAAATTCAGCATTGAAAGATAACTTGGAATTGCCGAAAATCGATTACATCCTTTCTTAGAATTAGATAGGAAAGTAAAGACGCCTGGAGAAGGTCAAAGGATTCGATCAAAGAATTAATTACTTAGAGGAAATCAAATTTAGCTCATCCCTTCCCTCCTTTCCGTTCATTCCTCGCAGGGCCTTTCCTTTGCCGTTGGTGGACCTTATGGTCTTTTACCTCCCAAATGGTAAGGGTCGAGGGTCGAGTTTGTATATTTGAGTATTTGTGCTCTTTGTACGAATGTTTTTAGATTTATATAATGCGCAATCAAGCCCCCAGAATTTAGTTTTGGTGAGGTTTGCTATTGCAGACTTTGTCATATTTAAACTTTTTCACCATTCTTGTTCTATCTATTTCTTTGCATTTTTTCTATACCTGTCTTTTTTCCCCCTTTAACCTCTCTCTAGTGGGGAAGAACACCTTAGTTGAGTACACCATCGCCGTGGGAATGGAATTCACCTTGACCCCGTATACGATGTCCTGCTCTTGTTTCTCTTCTATGGCGCACCAACGAAAGCCAAGTGCATCATATAGGCCAGCCAGTTTGCCTATCGCTCTGGGGTATCTTCAATCAGTGCCTATTTCCTAACTGATGGCGCAATATCTGTGACTCGCTTAGAATGCGACTCAGTCCTTGTCAGGCAGCCATCGTTTCTGCAGATGTGTACCTATCTGGAGTTGATGTTGTCTGATGAATTCTGCCCCCACGAAATGGACCGCTACAATCTCTCCTCTCGGCTTCAGCTAATTAAGTTTATCCTTTTCCGTTGTTTTTTCACCCTAGCTATGAAATCCCTAACCCTTTATGAGTTAGCATTTACCACCTTTTGTTTGCGGTTTGTCAAAACACTCAGGAAGCAACAGAGGAACCGATTCCACCTGCGAATGAAGCAATGTTTTCTTTCATGGATCTAGCTCTAAAATTAGAACTTACGTAAGTTTATTAAATGGTTTATGACAGAAGAACTTTGATATCTATTTCTAGCAATTATTTATAAGTTCGCCATATGATGTCGGGTGTGTTCCTACATTAAAGGAAACGGATCTGCGGCAATTTATTTACGAAAATATAATAACTTTATTCTTCACTTAAATCAGTTGCGAGCAATTATTTTTCAATAGAAAGTTATTTATAAAACTTTATGGGACTTCTGGATATTTTCTTAGAAAAGTTAATTAGAGTTAGAACACTGAATAGTTAAAATTTCAAGTAATTGAATTAAATTTATGAAATCATGAAATAAGGGTTACTTAATCGAGAGTGGCATTAACGTCTCAGAAAAATCTGTTGTGGCCTCTCGCAATATTTATGCCATCTATGGAAATTATTCTGTTTTTTAAGGCCGGATTCCGAAAATGGCTTGGAGACTTCTTGATATCTATGTATCTAACTTTTAAAATTGTAAATATTGGCACCGATCAAAATTAATGAAGACATTATGAATCAGGGACAGCGTCTCATTTGTAGATTAATAATTTTCAGATGTCTTCAAATCTGCGGGCGACACAATGTTAACCGGTTCAATAGAGTCGCCCCGAAATTTAATCAGATTAAGATCTGTGTAGGTTCGAGCTCATAAATTTTATATTTTATAATCCAGTGACATCTGAGTTCTGCCACTTGGGTCTTATGACACAGAACCCCATTTATGGTAGAGATTTCTCTAGTAGCAGATTCTGATAACATTCTTACGGATGCTCTTGGGAAGAAATGTGAGAGAGAACACGCTATTGGATGAGAAGCGACCCCATACGTGGATGACCTCAGGATATTTACCTCGTGACAGGATGTAGAACCAGCAGTCGTGCTTACCTCTTCTTTGGACAACAAGTCAGAAAAAAATCTCCTTCTTCCATTGATTTTTGTGGCTTATTTGAGATCGTCCTTGACAAAATGAAGTTGCCTGAAAGTCCTCATTTCACCTTGCAAGAAGTGCATTCACACTCACCGGCTGTCACTGAGTGACACGAGTGAGGCCACACAATTCCAATGCTTTTACACTAGAACGCCCAGAGCGGTCATTTTGACCCTTTTACAAATTCAAAATCACTTCACATGGTAAATTTTTCCTTCCAACCTCCGTCGCTTTTTGACATATATTTATTTTAAAAGCCCATTTAATTCGTATAGATTTTTTAAAAATTCACATAGGGTCATACGAATAATTCGCCTTTTTATATGCGACGCCCATGGGGTCATTTTGACCCTTCTTGGAACATCTAAATTTACAGTATTTATGTTTCCTTATATATGATGGAATCAGATGTTAAAATATATCTTCTCTGTTATCTTGCACAGGGATGTTTCAACCTGATAGGACATGAACCACAAAGGGTGGTATTAGGGTGATGAATTTTTTACAACCTCATATCCCTGTGTCATAATTTGATGAGCTTTAATTAAAGATTATATAAAATCTTACTTTCAAGGTGATTTGATAAAAAAACCTCACGCACAAAATGATTTTAAAAATTTTATTTTGTCAGCTTTTTTGTCCACTTTTTGAAGTCACTGGCATCATATACAAGATTGAACACAAGCTGATGAGTCGCATATATATATATAACATTATATAGGGTCATCAAACACACAAGGAAGTAAATTAGTTACAATAATGTCATTGGACAGGATGAATCTCAGTGATAGGTTGTCCTTGTTGCGGCAGGACCCATGCAAGTCTTGCATAACTTTGATCACACGCTCACAGCACTGGTTGCTTCGGGCAATATTGATTGGAGATTCATGTTTTCCAGTGGGTTTTCAAGCATTTTAGACCTGTTGGATATTCATTCAGAGCTGCAGATAGTTCATAAAAATCCTCAGCGCGGAACAAGTGGGTGCTGAAACAATGGTCAGCCAATGAGTAAAAAATGAATGAACAGATTTTACGCAAACTGCTCCGGGTGTCAGGCATCAGAATGAACGCAAGAAGGGCTAGAATGGCACGAGAGTTCCAACGTGCATTGCTGATGTTTGGAGTCTTTTGAAACTTTACAAAGGGGACCTCATTCTTCTCAGTGAAGTGACAGAAGACACGCGTGAGGTGATAGAGAAACTTCATGTCGTCTCTCCAGCCGCCTGTTTCCTTAATCTCAGTTTTACCGTTGCTGAAGGCTGCTTTCAATTTATCATAATTGCTCATCAAATCCTGCACAAAGAAGTACTCTATGTTTGGTGATTTAGTTGACCCATGGAGCTCATCGTCCATGACAACGCGAAGAATACGATCCAGGACATAGTGCTGGCAACTGATGAACTTGGGTTTGGGGTGACCTTTATCTTCGAACATTTGCTGCAGTCGAACAACAGCGCCTGTCTTTTTGCCGTATTCACGCTTGTTGTGTCAGCGACAAGCATAACAATTGATCCCCACAGGTTGAACTCCTCTAACACACCCTGGAGCCCTTTTGCAATTGTTACAGCTTTCCAATCCTTCAATTTGAGCGCAGCCAACTTTATTTCTTTTGCTTCATTCTTGAGGAACACGACCTGATATTCAGTCCTCAATGCGTTTGCCATCAAAGTGTAAGATCCACTTTTCCAGATGAAGCGTGCTCACCAAGTGCTTCTTCACCTGAGAAGCTCTCGTGTAGATAGGCTTGTGGATTGCTGACTGACATGGGGTTGGGATTTCAATGCTCTCACCAGAAAGCTGGCGACATACCTTTGCTGCTCTGTGGGACGACAACTTTGAGCTTGTAGCAAGGAGTCTTGCTAAGCCTGTTGGGTTATGCTTCATTTTCCTCGTTGATGCTGCATTCTCATCCTCCCAAGAACCGTCTTTGCTGTTATTGGATTAGTCCGTGCTAGTTTCGGAACAATTAGGTGGTGCTGAGCTGGAAAGTGGGGCCACAATCGCTTCCATTGCCTTCTTTCGCTTGGATAGGTGGATGGTCTTAGCACTAGCAGGTTTACCAGGGGAATAACCAACCTGGCCTTTGGTCAAAATTTGCTGTTTATAGAGGTTCTCATCTTCTTTGCACAACCAGTTTCCTTTCACCTTGGTCACGTCAAACATTTCATTCAAAGAATTTAAGTTTTGTTTCTTTCTTCAGTACTCATAGTCTTTCAGAAGGATATCTAGTTTTGCACAGATGGCTTGATCAGATACATGCGGGAAGTTAATGTTTTGCTCCATAGGGATTTTAGCTCCACAACAATTAGACCGATCCTCTCCCTCCGTTCTTTGGCGGTGGATTCAAGAAATTTGAAGCGTCCAACGACGTGGATTTTCAGGGGCATGCGACTCCGTTCACTTAAGGGTGCTTCATAAACTTCCACGTTGCCTCTTCTTGATGGTGCTTGAAACTGGACTAAGTTATTTGTCCAGGTTTTCTTGTTCTTCTCCATGTTAAAAAAGCTCTTCTTGAACGACATGTTTTGTACTCAGCAACTGAAATAGAAAATAAACCTAAATATTAAATAGGTAACAAATTAAAGAAACTGTTATTGAGATTTTATATATTTTATTAAAAAACAAGCAAATTACAATTATAAAAAATAAGAGAGAAGGTAGACACTAATAAAAATATTATATGCTATTATATTATATAATTAGTGAGAGAGTTAAATGTAGCTTACCAAATAATACCAGGATCTCTTTACAATAAACGCTGGAGAATACACAACAATTATAATAAGGCAATAATAATATCAACGCCGTTAAAACTGAACTAGTAACTACCCGCTTTAAACATCTCGCTTATATACCGCACGCGAAATGGCTGAAGAAAATTCTGGAACTCTACAGAAATCACCCAAGAGATGACGTGATGATTTTCTGGAAAATTCTATACAATTCTATGGTACGAGAGGCGGTCAATAAGTTTTGCAATTAGGATATAAGGAAACGAGATATGAGGAAAAGTGTTTTATTATTTTTCAATATAACTACCCTCAACTTCAATGCACTTGCGCCACTTGTCCCTGAGGCTTCGAATTCCCGACAACCAGAAATCTCCCGACTGCTGTTCAATCCACTCCTGGACGGCGAGCTGGACATCTTCATCGTCCCCAAACCGGCGTCCACGCAGTGCAGCTTTGAGCTGGAGGAATAAAAAGTAGTCGCTAGGGGACAGGTCTGGACTGTAGAGGGGATGGTTGAGCTCCTTGAATCCGCACTCGCGCAGGGAAGCTTGTGCAACTCTAGCCTTGTGGACTTTGATGACGTTGAAGTCGATCATGGGGCGTGAGGTTTCTAGGAACCCAACGAGAAGAGACCTTGGTCATGGCCAAATTGTCGTGGATGATGTTGATAACACTTTCATGTAATATTTCAAGTTGTCGCTCGATTTCTTCAACCTTCTCGTTGGTCACGTCTGACAGTCGTCCTGGACGGGGGTCATCTTCAAGGGACTCACGAACATGGCGGAACTCCCTATTTCAGCAAGCATCGTTGCATAGGAAGGGGCGGTGTCGGTGTACACTGCAACCATGCGTTCATGGATCTCTTTTTCATTCTTGCCTTCTTTGGTCAAACATTTGATCACTGTGCGGTGCTCAACCTTCTCCATTGTTAAAAGATTTGTGGCTGACGATCTGCGATCAGCTACTGCTTCTTAAATAGACGAGGCAGGAGCGTGCGGCTGCAGGTCCTGACTTGTCATAACTTGTCCTAACACCCCCACAAACAGTTATCCCCTTTCCTCTGTTTTTCCCTACTGATTCGCAAAACTTATTGACCGCCCCTCGTACATAAATTATTGCACAAGTCTGTTGGATGACTTATATATTTAATATAAATATTTTTAACACATATAAAATGCTAAAATGGCCTATATTACATTTCAAAGTGGTTTGTGCGTGACCTTTTTCAATATTTCAATGGAATAAAAGTAATTTTTGTCATTAATAGGCAAAAGTTCATTCATTCGTGCTACAGGAAATAATTTTTGATAAAAAAGTCCAAAAGTCATCACCCTAGTGGCTATAGTTGAGGCCAGCTTAGTTTTGTTTCGGAATCCATACAAAGTAGAGGTTATGGATTTTGTGTCAGTTTCGTTGCAGTGTATTTGCTAAAAGTCATGGAGCAATATCTAAATACTGGAAGAAATGTAAAACTGATAATTTCTTTACATCCTTGAATTTAGCAAGAACACTTCAGTAAAAAGGTACTAGCCTTGTTGGATCAATGAACAGGGCGAGAAGAGAAATTCCAGATTCAGTGAAGAACACCTGCCAGCCCCTATATGCTCCCTCAGTTCTAAGAAGCGGTGATATATTTCTTACAATATATCAGGGAAAGAAAACAAAAATATTCAGCTAATGAGTAGTATCCATATGAGTGTAAGGATTGAGATCAATGAGAATAAGTCACCCGAAACAGTGTCTTATTACAATAAGACTAAATGTGGTGTAGACGTTCTAGATCAAATGGTGCGAAAATACTGTCAGGCTTCGTCAAGGCGGTAGCCAATCCCAACTTTTTACAACGTTCTTGATATGGCATTTATCAATGCTGTAATCACGTATCGAGCTGTTACTAGCCAAAGGATTTCACAGAAGAAGTTTTTGCAAAAGCTGGCGGAAGTCTCGCCACTCCTTTTTAATAGTTTTTAATTTCATATTTCAGATGACCGGAAGTCTTGTCACTCCTTTTTAATATTGTTTAAATTTCATATTTCGGATAACCGAAAGTCTTGCCACCCCATTTTAATATTGTTTAAATTTCATATTTCGGATAACCGAAAGTCTTGCCACCCCATTTTAATATTGTGTTAATTTAATATTTAGGATGACCGAAAGTCTTGCCACCCCATTTTAATATTGTTTTAATTTCATATTTAGGATGACCGAAAGTCTTGCCACCCCTTTTTAATATTGTTTTAATTTTCTATTTCAGATGACCGGAAGTCTCGCCACTCCTTTTTAATAGTTTTTAATTTCATATTTCAGATGACCGGAAGTCTTGTCACTCCTTTTTAATATTGTTTAAATTTCATATTTCGGATAACCGAAAGTCTTGCCACCCCTTTTTAATATTGTTTTGAATTTCATATTTAGGATGACCGAAAGTCTTGCCACCCCATTTTAATATTGTGTTAATTTCATATTTCGGATGACCGAAAGTCTTGCCACCCCATTTTAATATTGTTTTAATTTCATATTTAGGATGACCGAAAGTCTTGCCACCCCTTTTTAATATTGTTTTAATTTTCTATTTCAGATGACCGGAAGTCTCGCCACCCCTTTTTAATAGTTTTTAATTTCATATTTCAGATGACCAGAAGTCTTGTCACTCCTTTTTAATATTGTTTAAATTTCATATTTCGGATAACCGAAAGTCTTGCCACCCCTTTTTAATATTGTTTTGAATTTCATATTTAGGATGACCAGAAGTCTTGTCACTCCTTTTTAATATTGTTTAAATTTCATATTTCGGATAACCGAAAGTCTTGCCACCCCATTTTAATATTGTGTTAATTTAATATTTAGGATGACCGAAAGTCTTGCCACCCCATTTTAATATTGTTTTAATTTCATATTTAGGATGACCGAAAGTCTTGCCACCCCTTTTTAATATTGTTTTAATTTTCTATTTCACATGACCGGAAGTCTCGCCACTCCTTTTTAATAGTTTTTAATTTCATATTTCAGATGACCGGAAGTCTTGTCACTCCTTTATAATATTGTTTAAATTTCATATTTCGGATAACCGAAAGTCTTGCCACCCCTTTTTAATATTGTTTTAATTTCATATTTCGGATGACCGAAAGTCTTGCCACCCCATTTTAATATTGTGTTAATTTCATATTTAGGATGACCGAAAGTCTTGCCACCCCATTTTAATATTGTTTTAATTTCATATTTAGGATGACCGAAAGTCTTGCCACCCCTTTTTAATATTGTTTTAATTTTCTATTTCAGATGACCGGAAGTCTCGCCACTCCTTTTTAATAGTTTTTAATTTCATATTTCAGATGACCGGAAGTCTTGTCACTCCTTTTTAATATTGTTTAAATTTCATATTTCGGATAACCGAAAGTCTTGCCACCCCATTTTAATATTGTTTAAATTTCATATTTCGGATAACCGAAAGTCTTGCCACCCCATTTTAATATTGTGTTAATTTAATATTTAGGATGACCGAAAGTCTTGCCACCCCATTTTAATATTGTTTTAATTTCATATTTAGGATGACCGAAAGTCTTGCCACCCCTTTTTAATATTGTTTTAATTTTCTATTTCACATGACCGGAAGTCTCGCCACTCCTTTTTAATAGTTTTTAATTTCATATTTCAGATGACCGGAAGTCTTGTCACTCCTTTTTAATATTGTTTAAATTTCATATTTCGGATAACCGAAAGTCTTGCCACCCCTTTTTAATATTGTTTTGAATTTCATATTTCGGATGACCGAAAGTCTTGCCACCCCTTTTTAATATTGTTTTAATTTTCTATTTCAGATGACCGGAAGTCTCGCCACTCCTTTTTAATAGTTTTTAATTTCATATTTCAGATGACCGGAAGTCTTGTCACTCCTTTTTAATATTGTTTAAATTTCATATTTCGGATAACCGAAAGTCTTTCCACCCCTTTTTAATATTGTTTTAATTTCATATTTCGGATGACCGAAAGTCTTGCCACCCCTTTTTAATATTGTTTTAATTTTCTATTTCAGATGACCGGAAGTATCGCCACTCCTTTTTAATAGTTTTTAATTTCATATTTCAGATGACCGGACGTCTTGTCACTCCTTTTTAATATTGTTTAAATTTCATATTTCGGATAACCGAAAGTCTTGCCACCCCATTTTAATATTGTGTTAATTTCATATTTCGGATGACCGAAAGTCTTGCCACCCCATTTTAATATTGTTTAAATTTCATATTTCGGATAACCGAAAGTCTTGCCACCCCATTTTAATATTGTGTTAATTTAATATTTAGGATGACCGAAAGTCTTGCCACCCCATTTTAATATTGTTTTAATTTCATATTTAGGATGACCGAAAGTCTTGCCACCCCTTTTTAATATTGTTTTAATTTTCTATTTCACATGACCGGAAGTCTCGCCACTCCTTTTTAATAGTTTTTAATTTCATATTTCAGATGACCGGAAGTCTTGTCACTCCTTTATAATATTGTTTAAATTTCATATTTCGGATAACCGAAAGTCTTGCCACCCCTTTTTAATATTGTTTTAATTTCATATTTCGGATGACCGAAAGTCTTGCCACCCCATTTTAATATTGTGTTAATTTCATATTTAGGATGACCGAAAGTCTTGCCACCCCATTTTAATATTGTTTTAATTTCATATTTAGGATGACCGAAAGTCTTGCCACCCCTTTTTAATATTGTTTTAATTTTCTATTTCAGATGACCGGAAGTCTCGCCACTCCTTTTTAATAGTTTTTAATTTCATATTTCAGATGACCGGAAGTCTTGTCACTCCTTTTTAATATTGTTTAAATTTCATATTTCGGATAACCGAAAGTCTTGCCACCCCATTTTAATATTGTTTAAATTTCATATTTCGGATAACCGAAAGTCTTGCCACCCCATTTTAATATTGTGTTAATTTAATATTTAGGATGACCGAAAGTCTTGCCACCCCATTTTAATATTGTTTTAATTTCATATTTAGGATGACCGAAAGTCTTGCCACCCCTTTTTAATATTGTTTTAATTTTCTATTTCACATGACCGGAAGTCTCGCCACTCCTTTTTAATAGTTTTTAATTTCATATTTCAGATGACCGGAAGTCTTGTCACTCCTTTTTAATATTGTTTAAATTTCATATTTCGGATAACCGAAAGTCTTGCCATCCCTTTTTAATATTGTTTTGAATTTCATATTTCGGATGACCGAAAGTCTTGCCACCCCTTTTTAATATTGTTTTAATTTTCTATTTCAGATGACCGGAAGTCTCGCCACTCCTTTTTAATAGTTTTTAATTTCATATTTCAGATGACCGGAAGTCTTGTCACTCCTTTTTAATATTGTTTAAATTTCATATTTCGGATAACCGAAAGTCTTTCCACCCCTTTTTAATATTGTTTTAATTTCATATTTCGGATGACCGAAAGTCTTGCCACCCCTTTTTAATATTGTTTTAATTTTCTATTTCAGATGACCGGAAGTATCGCCACTCCTTTTTAATAGTTTTTAATTTCATATTTCAGATGACCGGACGTCTTGTCACTCCTTTTTAATATTGTTTAAATTTCATATTTCGGATAACCGAAAGTCTTGCCACCCCATTTTAATATTGTGTTAATTTCATATTTCGGATGACCGAAAGTCTTGCCACCCCATTTTAATATTGTTTTAATTTCATATTTCGGATGACCGAAAGTCTTGCCACCCCTTTTTAATATTGTTTTAATTTTCTATTTCAGATGGCTTACACGAGCTCCTACAATAGGAAGAGAGGTTGATTGCAAGTGTATGGGCATATGATCGTGGGCATGCTGGAAAGAGCATGGAGGATGTGCGATAGGATTTCACTGCAAGATTCAACAGAATAGCGCCAGTACATGTTTTTGATATTATTATATTATTCCTCTATTGTTATTATTACCTTTCGGTAGGAAGTGACAAGACTTTCGGACTACCCTGTATATTAAAAATACCCTCCTCCTCCCCGAACATATATGTATCTTTCGTTTGTAATCCTTTCTATCTTTTTCTATCTCTCTCTTCATTCTTTCGATCACTTACTGAACGGGTTCTCGTTAGTTAAAATTATTTCATTTATTTCTCAGTAATGAAATAATTCTTTTAATTACGCTAAGTGTACTGAATTCTTTCGCTAGAGCTTTACACATAATGCTCTAATTTCGTCGAGCGATTCTTCTTGCCGAGTCACCATCATTTATTATGATGTTTGATGAAACTTGTGCACTAGTAATAAAATTTATAAGAAGACGTGATAAAATTCTTTAGCTACAGCTTAAAATTCTCTAATTTTGGGTCTGAGTGTCTCGTAACTCTGTTGAGTCTGAGGAATGCCGCGAGAATTGCCATCTCAAATGGATTGACGAAGCCGAAGTAACGTGACATCTTTCGGAAAATCGACTGCAGTTAAGAATAAAAAAATATTAAGTATGATTTCTCATAAATTGGGATTTTAATCTTACTTCCAACACCCGGGGGTCTCAAGTTTCTTGATTTCATCGGAATTGATGGAAACTGTTAATGACAGTTGTGAAGTATCAATCAGTCTGGACTTGTGTATTTGACCTTTGATTTTACAATTTCAATAGCAAAAGGTCGCTTCAATTTACTCAAAGTCGAAATTAAATGCCGATTTATTTGTGTGTGTGTAGGGGGGGGGGGTCTCCTTAATTTCCATTTAGTTCCCTTCTTCGAAGGGGTGTCAGATGAAGCATGGGGAACCTCGATGCAACTGACATCTTGAACGGATGCGTGCCCTCACGTTCACAGCGCCCGCAGGATGTACTATCTTAGTTTTGGAGATTGGGAAGATTCTAACACTTTTCCGGTCCAAAGCATCCCGAATATTCTGTTCTTTTCACTATTCGGGTTATATACTTTCACCTCACTTTCACTCTCTTCACCTTGCGAACTTACCCTCATAACACTGGGTTACAAAAGAAACCTTTGTAAGTCGTCTAAGTTTTCTCAAGTGATTTAGGAGAATTTTGCAGCTAAACTCGAAAATTACATCCGTTTCCTCCGATCAGCTCAGGTTTTTTGGCCTACTCGATTTTAAAAGAATCCAATCTTATAACAAATTAATTACATTTTTGTGATATTTTCGGTTGATTTTTGTTAATATTTCTCATCCCAAATATTTTTTTAAGATAAAAAGCATCGTTCACCATCTTCAGGTCAATACAAATTAACTACTAATGTTGATCATAAATAAATTCCTCCAGCACATACTTCACTGCTTCATACTTATCCTTCACTGCAGTCGAGTGAGCGAGGGATATAGAGGAAAACTGGCTCCCGTTGTGCAGCAGAACTCATTTCAGCAATCGCTTGCTGCTGTCACTGAACAGTCTACAATCTTCGAGTTACTACTTGGAACTCCAAGCTTGTGCAGAAGATGCGCATTATCTGTAGAGTACACCAAGTCCTTCTCTTCAGAGAAAAAAATGGAGGTAATCTTGATGTCCGTTGTGGTAGAAATTTCTGACTTGGATTCCTGTTAAGACCAACGGTGTATTCGCCGCAGATGTATAGCAGAATACTTTGGGCTTATCTTTGCAAGATCTTCTGTGGCCGAATCCATTTCATTCATTTGCAAAATAAAAATACCAATTAGTTAAAAATTTCCCCATGTAAATCTTCAGAATTTGTTTATTTAAATAAATAAGAAATATCTTTGCACCATAGAAAATAGCGTACAAGAATAAATAAAACTCGTAAAAAAAACATCATGTGGTGATTAATCAAAATGTTGATCTGATTGAGCAAAACAAATATGATTTTTTGATTAAGCACATCAAAATTGTCCTAAATCAGATAAAAAAAAGTTAGATAATAATTTTTTGTCGTCCAGTGTTATCTTCCTGGCCAAGATCCCTACATTGGATCCCGCTTCTTAGCTTTAACTAAATAATAATAATAATTTTACATTGTGGCCTCTCGGCCTTTTGCATAAATCAAAATTAATTGTTGAAAAACAAAAAACATGGAAGGGGGACATCGATTAGAATGAGTTCAAGACCCCGTAAATTTAACTGAGTTATCAACTGGATTGTGCGTACAAAGATAGCTATGATTAGAATTACGAAATGATAGAATATTTTAAATACGCTTGTGATATAATGAATAGAGGGACGATATTTTATATAAATTTTAAATACCGTTAAGCCAACGATTAGCCATAACATTTTCCTCTTTTTTCCATACACCCTTGTATCTTCAGGCTCAAATATTAACTCTTGGAATTTCATAGTTTTACCCATTAAATTTGAAAGATTTCGTGATGAAGGTGTAGGTGTCTCCATCCCTCACGTCTACTCCCTTACATCTACTCAGGAAGCACATGGACTCGCCAACCATACGGTTGCCACTATCACACGTGATTAACCTCGAGCTAAAAGTACTGTTGGCGCAAAAGCATTCTCTCACGCATTCTTGGCCTCACCCACCTCATCAGCCTGCCGTGCTTGGGGAAGATCAGCCAGAGGTTATACCCTCAAGGATGAAATTCAGGTTTGGAATTACAAGTAATTTCAAAGTGCATCCCGTGTAAGAGAGAATAGCTAAACGTTACGTTCAGGGGTAGTACTTTGCCGGCTTCAAGTTTCTTTGAGGGAAAACACGAATGACAAAAAATACAGGAAGCGTTGGGAGTCGGGAACTCACGACCGAAGATAAATAAGAATGAATTAGTCGCTAGCTCTTTTCTCTTTGTAAATTAAATGATTAATGCATAGTTTACTGTTGCTTCCCGTATTTTTGGTCATTCGTGTTTTCCCTCAAAGAAACTTGAAGCCGGCAAAGTACTACCCTTGAACTTAACGTTTAGCTATTCTCTCTAACACGGGATGCACTTTGAAATTACTTGTAATTCCAAACCTGAATTTCACATCCTTAATCATCATGCACAAGATTAGTCTAATAGTAATAGGTGCAATACGTCAATTTATATTCATCTGCTTGTAATTCCTTTTAATAGTTTTTTTTGTATAAAAACTTTACTCTGCATTCATGAAACCAAAGTTTTTTTATTTATTTTTCCAGAAATAAAGAAATAAACCCGTCTCGTATCTTAATTGCAATCATGTTAAAGAAAGTACTGCCAAATATCCATTCATGCCTAACATCCTTGTAATCCTGAGTTCACCCGACTTCACTCAGCTCACAGACAAATTCTCTCCTCATTAAAATCGGACAGAGCATTTCTCTATTATAAGGTAGTATCAGATCTTGAAGTATTTACACCAACGATTGGTGTCACAAGTTGCACTTACGCAACCAAACCGATTCAAACGAACTGGCACCCTTCACAAATTATAATTATTAATAAACTAAATAGTTTTTAATTGGATAAATGATACTGAAGATGAAAACAAGAAAACAACAAGGATAGTCATAACAATAACTATGGAAACGCTGAATGTTGCATCTAACCTTACAACTTAACAATTCTAAAAATAATCATATTGGGCTTAAGGCTGCGAAAGGTGTTATATAATTATCATGATAAAAATATTCTTAAGTTAATTGAGGAACTTATATACACGAGTTTGTTCAATAAATATAATTTCAGCTTAATATCTAAAGCAATAGAACTTTTTAATATATGTCTTTATTCGGTAGTTGATCTAGAACACATTAGACAAAAAAATAGCTGTGATTGTCTCTAGGGAAATTATCTTTTAGCCGTCCATACAAAGACATATCACAGCCATGAAAAAAGGAAGTGAGGGAAAGATAAAATAAATAGAAAAAATAGATATATACATACCATAAGTTTATAAATACATATCCGAACAAAAGAAGCCAAAAATAAAAAAAATAGATCAAATTTAACATCCTTCCCGCCATGGAGTGTCCAATATTTTTTTTTAATCCACGCCCTTTGTATGGTTTATGAAAAAAATAAAAGGCATAGGAATTAATTAAATTTAATGAATCTAATCTAAGTAACTTAGAGTCGCGATTTTAGCATTACCCCCTAAAAGCTTTGGAGATTAATATCATACACCCTTATACACTCTTAGGGGAAAGATGCTAGAAAGATCCTAAATCTGTCACACATTTGTGGGGTTAAAAATATTCCTACAATACTGTAGTTATATACAAAGCAACATGCAAAACATTAAGTTTTGATCCTTTAATAAATACTATCTAAAATGGCAATTATTAGGCCAATTCCTAGTTCTTAGAGTTGTTTTATATTGTAGCCTGCCGGTAGCTTAAAAGCTTCGTTTTTAATGTCTTTTTAGACTCAGGATGGAGCAGTCGATTCGCCGCTCGCGAACAGTGATCCGGTAACGCAGGAAACTTTTCGCAATTCGCCGCATGCTCCTTTCGTTCTTTGTTTATTCATCGCCATTTTTCCTTCACTCCTCTATCTACAATATGGCCTAGCTTAATATTTACATATACATCACACGCTGTTTATAAAAGTATAGCAGAGGGAGTGTTAGGGGCATTTAATAAATCGAATATGCTCTTTTCTGTACCTTAACTATGATTTTGGTAGTTATATTACGCTTTCACATTCATAAGACCACAGTTTTCCTCGCTTGCAGGTGAGTGGACAGACATTTCTAGATTTGTTCCCACCCTATTAAGGGAAGAAAGCCTGTTACAAAGTTCTTCTATTAACATATTAAAAGCAAGAATGTCAATGTTTTTGCTTAACAAATGCAAGATAAAGCAATCCCCCGTTTGTAAATGCTTGGACATTATTTTAATTGCATCATTGCACTGCATTTTCGATTTTTTATGCAATAATCCGATTCTTATAATCGGAAGGCAATAAATGACAGATCGATAAATTAAACTTAGGGCGCTAATTACCACTAGGAAAATAAACCAAAACCATAGAAACACGTAAATCTTTTCATTAAGAATATTCAAAGCTAAAACACACATCATATCGAATTTCTCGATCGTACCCGACACTCCATACATATGAAAGGTACATTTTGTAACTCGAGGAAACAGAACAATTAGTGGATCTGTCCTTTCTTCTTGATCCTTGTTTACATAATCTAGAGCATCAAGTCCAATGTTATAGAAAAGACCACCAAAAAATTTGTTAAGGAACCACATGTTGAAGATGACATTTGCGAAATTCAAAAACTCGCAGACAAAAAACTTAAAAGCGTAGAAATTATGCCGATGAAGTGTAGTTTCCAGGTAATCAGCGAGTAACTTAATCTTTTCCTTGCGTTCATCAAACGATATAATGGGGTTAGAGAGATCCATTACCATAGAGTCCAGTCTTCTCCCCTCCCATGCTTTCCACAACCAGTGTGGACCATAGAAGAAGATTCCCTGAAAAGGAAAACATTTTGAGTCTACCAACTAAAAGTAAAGTATATTTATATAGAATTAACGTTAATAAAGAAGAAACCTATGAGAACTAAATGGTTTCAGAATCAATGATAAAATCACGCACATATACAAGTAGAATAAGGATGTTCTCACTGTGTGGCAACTCTATTGAAGGAACATGAAGGATAACGCGAAAAATGCTAGACACTTTTAAAGTGATGAAATAGACAAACTAGTCAAAGCCTAAAATAGAATATAGATTTAATCTACTTAGATTTTATCAGAGCCTTTGACAAGATTTCAGTTAGGAGAAGCGAAATGACTATACTCATTAAAGAACAGCAAAGAGAAGAATAGGAACGGATTAATTGACACAGTGGAAAAAAACAAAAAAAAACAGGAAGAGCATGGCAGATAAAAACGAAACAGAAAAAAGGGAAGACCAGAAAGAGAGGCCATCAAGCTAGAAGATGAGAACAGAAAGCCCCTAGGATAAAGAAACGATTGGGCAGAGATTCTGGAACAATTGAGAGGGAATCTTTACAGTAACACTGGAGGACAACGCTGGATTTGCTGATCAAATGGAAGAAATGGTCGAACCATATCTTGGCAACAACATCCACAATATAAACCCAAGGCGTATAGTTGAAGAAGTTAAATCAGAACGTATGAGCACTGGTGAAAAAATTACCAAGGAAGAATACATGAGTGCAATACACTCATTTAAGGAAACCCTAACCTATCACAGCTGACAAAGATAGACCTGAGAAAAGCACCTGGTAATATACTAAATGGAATAATTAAAGTTTCTAATGCCTCCCCTTTGGTAGGATATATCCCAGAGAAACTTAAAACAGTGTAAATGATTTTCATTCCCAATACTGGTAAGCCACCGAACAGAGTAACAAGTTACAGACCGATCTCCTTGCTTAACTTTCTTGTTAAAGTCCTATAAAAAATAATTAACAGAAGGCTAATAGAATATCTAGAAGAAAATGAATCATATAATGAATATCATTTGATTTTATTAAAAACCGGGACACGACGATGACGCTAGCAATAATAACAGAAAAGATCGACAAAGCCGAGAAATGTACAATCGATATCGTCCTGCGAAGTGTTGAAATGCGTTTGATAATGACTGGACGGAAGGGCTAATTTATAATATTCTATGGCCAGATGAACAACCACATGGATCGCTTACTCAGCGACTATGTACGGAATAGATCAGCGCACATATATTTAGAAGGATATAAAGGTCCAATATTCCACCCAAGGGCTGGAGTACCACAGGGAGGGCGTCTTAGCCTGACACTCTATTCACTGTATACCGCAGATTTTCCTATCCCTATAAAACTAGGGAGCATGAACATCTAACACGCAGACAATCTAACACAGATAGTTACGACACCGTACCGAAACCCAGCAAATCAAGCAAAAGTGACGAAACTGGAGATAGATGACATAAAACTTTATGAAAAGCAATGGAAGATAAAGACAAATATTCATAAATTTAAAATCATTCAAATATGAAGACGGTCCAGATAAGAATAGACGGAAACAAGTATAGATATGTCAGTGAAGGAAATGTGGTAGGCCTAACAATAAACGCAAAAGGATATTCTGCCAAAGAAAAAGAGAAGTAACAAAGAATAGCAAGCAGAATATCATTACTTAAAAACATTAGAAGACTTAGAAATAAAAACAAGAAGATATACAATGCGCTGGTTCAATCTGTTTTGACGAATTCACCAATCTCAAAATATTCATTACCAAAATTACAGAAAAGATAAAAAAAATATCCAAAACAAAGCTATGTAGTGGATAAGAAATACAAGACGTCGAGAGCGTAGAAATTTTAGAGTCTTGCATGAGAAAGCTGACATGGTGCCCTTCAACCAGGTGCTGGGAATAGAGCACAAAAAATATGGAGTAAAATAGATGATAACCATCAAGACATATTTAATGCTACAAAATTGAAGACAGTACCAGTCTAAACCACAGATTCACAAGCAAGAGGAAAACACTGCAAAGAGAAGAGACTTTTATATAGATAAATAGGAAACATTAAAAGTTCAGGAGGAAAAATAATAATCAGCTCAAGAAAAAAGAGTAAACAATGACTTGAAAGACAAGAAGAGATGAGGTCTCAGCCAGGAGGAACGTTCCTTCCAACTGAGAAAACAGAGAAAGAGGAAAAGCTCTACGGACTGATTCGGCACTGAGAACAATAGCCCGAAGTCACAAAATCTACCGGAATCCACAAAGGTCAAAGGTCATCATAACATATGACCGAATGGAGACAAAAAAACTTAAATCTGAAGAGCGGGAAAGATGAGTGTAAATATAGGATAGATATAAGCATATATGAGCACTAGAAAGAACAAAAACTGTAAATCACCCATAAGATGTAGAGCTTGCGGAAATGTTGCCCAGGGATGGCCACTTCCTGCCTCTTTAAGCCCGGATGGAATGGATAGGGGATAGGGGTAGGGGACATTATGAGCCAATGCTATACTTTTAATTATTATATTATGTTCTCATTTGAAATTATCTTGATATTGGGAGTTGGTTTTAGTGATCACAACTTGAAAATTGCAAAAAAAGGTTTGAGCAAATATTTTCGCTAATAGACTGATAGATTTTAGGGAATAAATTACCATAGGTCGTAAGTAGTGAAAATTTAAATGTTTTCAAAAATAGGTTAGATAAATATAGGGGGAAGAAAGACTATTATTACCTTCGAGTTTTGCTGTTGGGATATGAATTTTACGTTTTGTAATATTCATATTATTATACATTTTAGTTGCATGTTTAAACATTTTGACAAGCCTTGATTGATGATAACTTGGGGACATTGGCAGGTTGATTGATTCAGATGACCTAAGATGTGACTGATGAATTTTTTTTCATCTGTGAAATTGTCATGTTTACCATATTTGGAGTGAGATCCAATATTAGTTCTAAATATCTGCTGCGCACCATCGTACTCCGTTCTTTCCTGGCGATCTATGATCCTGTCTCAGGTTTGATGACGTTTCTTACGGCGCATCTAGACGACGATTTTTCCGCCTTTCGTTTGCTTTCGATGCCGCAGACTTATCCTAGACGATACATTGTCGGACACCTCACATGGATACGGCAATACACTTTTCTTCCTCGATTTCCTTTTTCAAAAAACAACCTTGATAAACCATTTCCTTCGTATTTTCCATTTCAAACCAGCTATCCATATTCGGAAGGTGTTCATTCTCTTGACGTCTTCGCAAAACAGTTTTCTTAGTCTGCGTGGCTTCCTCTACTGTCCATTTACGTGAGTCTGTTTCCACTTATTCTTCCAATCCGATTGCTCGTGCCTTTTTACAAATACTTCCATCCGGTAAACTTAATTTGTATAGTGAGAATATTTTGCCCCGTGAGTAATTTTAATCGTTAATTATCTCATTCCGTCAATCTTTATACGTTTACTTGCACTATATTTTAACTATCTTCTTTTCGCTATGGTAACTTAGTTTACGGTTATCTTACAATAAATCTGTAGGCAGCTTCCTTGAATTGTCTTATTTTTTAAGTGCTATGTGGGTAGAGCGAGTGGGCACATATGTGTTTTATAGTGCTCTGGATGTTTCCAGTTGGGGGGAGGTTAGCTAATAAATGTGTGTGTTGTGGGTGGAGGGGATAGTTTTGAGGGTTATAAGGTGTGGTTGGGTGATGAGGGTGTAAAAAGTATGAGGGAACGTTCCAATGTTTAGGTGGTCTTCGGTGGGAAGGGCATTATTTGGGAGTGTTTGTATCTTGTCTATGTGTGTGTTAGATATTGTTGGTGGCCAGGCTGTGGATGTGTAGTTTAGTTTAGTGTGGATGTCTGTTTTTATAGTATGAATAGATTTTCTTTGTGTTTTTAGAAGTTGGAGTTTGTGTGTTCTGAAGGATAATGTCTTGTGTTTGGGTCTAGAATGACGCCAAGTATTGTGCTGTTACGGTTGGATGAGAGCAGCTGGCCGTGGAGCAAGATTGTGTGGGTGGTAGTTTGATTGGCGATTGTTAGGGGTAAAGCGTGTGACTGTTATTTTTTAGGTGGAGGTTGACATTCTGATTAAGGTTAAGTAGTTTTGGAGGAGTTGTAGGTACCTGCCACTGTTTCTGGAGGGTGCGCGTAAAGAGGTGGATTTGATGGACGAATCATTTGCGTATATGTTTAGACGAACTGCTTAGGTAGTGGAGACGAGGACACTTTGGGTCAACCCGTAGGGAATATTTTTCTTTTAGGTTGAGCCTTGTGTTAGACGTGGCCATGGCTGTTAGAGAGAAAGTTCGCTATCCAATTTTGTCGTCGGTGTGAGTGTAGTTGTTTTTCATTATTTTTTTTGCATTAGGATGTGGCGTGAGAGGATGTTGAAGACTTTGCTAACGTTTATTGTGGTTATGACTTTGCTTTATATGAGACGGTCTTGGTGGAGGACTTCTAATGTATGTGTTATTAGGGGGGTCAGTAGTGTGTTTGTGGAGTTTTTTTCTGAAACCACGTTGTGTAAAAGGGATGTGATAGCTTTATTATGTGTTGAGGATTAGTTTTTTTTAGTGTTTTTGCGACAGTTGGGAGGAGAAATATAGATCTGTAAAAAGTTGAGAGGTTTGTGGATTTGTTTTTTTAGGGATGGGACGATATATTCATGTTTCTAGATGAGATGGGGGAGGGGGGGCTCTAAGTGGTTGAAGATGTCTGAGTGCAGAAAAAGGCAGTGGAGGCCAAGGTGTCTTAGATAGGTGTTTTAGATGGGATCTGGACATTCAGATTTCAAGTTTTACAGGTTAGGCGAGAACGGTGAGTTAGAGAAGGAGGTGAGACGTGGGCCCTGTGTTTACTTCACGTAGTTTTCAAGTGTTTCCTTATCGCTGCGTCTGGTGAACAACTGGCTGATTTTGGAATAGCGGGTCATGAAGAGGTTGCATTGTTAGGTTGGACTAGGAATTTGGTTGTCTTTTATAAGGAGATATTCATGCGTGGGGAGTGGTTAGATGTGTGATATGTGTATCTTTTTATTATTCTCCGGAGTTTCCAACTGTTTCGTTTTGTGGTTTATTGTATGAAAGAGAAATACGGATATTACAAGGTAGATGAAGTACGGCCTTAGCAAAAACTTTAGTCCATAGACTTACCTGCAAAAAGAGGACAAATGGGACCCATTGATAGTAAGCATGATAAATCTTGTCGTCAGTATCCCTGTCAGTACCCACACCCGGGTACAAAATATATTTATCTGCAAAGAGGAAAAAAATGGCAATAATTGTTGGGCAATGAACACAAAATGTGACGTCTATGAGAAAACTTTTGATGAGGATTGCTGTATAAATATGTTGAATTTGTTAAAAAAGATTAATGATTTGGGAACCTCATATTTTCCACACTTTGCTACACATATATCCGCTCATCAAGATCGGAAGACATAATAACTACACCCCCCCCCCCGGGTAAATCAAATATAATGTCAAGGAGGAATTAAAAAATTGGTGACTTTCCTAAATTCATTTAATAGAAGCAAAAATACGAGTATATATTCCTAAATATATGTACATATATATACATATGACTCAACTTACTCTTTGAAATTTACACAATTATAAAATAAACCAACTTTTTTGAAGAGATTTATGGAGATATTTTGGCAGTGTGAAGGTGGTATGAATCCAACAATAGGTATTGACAACATCATCTCGAAGTCTCTCACTCTTTCCATGGATGCACCTGAAAAAATCCCGATTTTCTAGCTAAAGCTTCCTCGAAGTACAATGAAGAGGAAATAGAAATAAATAATTCTTATACAATTGATATGAATTATTTTTACTTATCCTTTGCAGACGTGATTTTAGAACTTCAAATAATGACAGAAGATCTAACAAGTTCTTTCGGTTGCATTTCAACATCGGTGCTTTAGGGACGCAATTGCAAAAGGGAATAATGAATAAAGGAAAATT
This sequence comes from Ceratothoa steindachneri, assembly GCA_963969495.1. Classification (NCBI taxonomy): domain Eukaryota; kingdom Metazoa; phylum Arthropoda; class Malacostraca; order Isopoda; family Cymothoidae; genus Ceratothoa; species Ceratothoa steindachneri. The sequence continues at coordinate 71,322,468 of OZ018326.1, forward strand.
GACGATCATATGAATTTGTAAATATAAAGGAAAATTGCTTTGCGATCATAGGTCTGGCAAGGAAGAAGCATAATAATAATATAATAATAATAGGTATTTATAATGCGCCCTTCAGGGCTGTTAGCCCTCCCAGAGCGCAGGTTGTGTAGCGAATGTAGAAAAACTTTAGAGGGGAGAGAAGGAAATTCTGAAGGAGACGTTTAAAAGTAGCGAGAGGATCGGACTTCGGCAGGAAGAGCATTCCAGAGTCTAGGAGCACAAACTGAAAAAGAACGGTTATCCATCGAGCAGAGGACAGAACGAGGATTGTTAAGGAGGGGAGCGAAGTTAGACCGGAGTGCCCGAGAAGTTTGACGACGGGAGAGGGCAGACGAGAGATAAGGTGGAGCCTCGAGGTGTACGGCCTTGTAGGTGATAAGAAGAATTTTATAGTGGGTATGGAAGCGAATAGGTAAACAGTGTAGCTCCTGTAACAGAGGCCTCGAAGGAGAGAACCGGAGGCAGCGAAGAAGGAGCCGGGCAGCATAGTTTTGAACTAGTTGTAGGGGGCAAAGTGACGAAGGAAACCTACATTCCCTGAAGATTGGGGAATTTCAAGGAGAGTAGAGTGCCTCCATGGCATCTACAACGTCAAATCGTCTCATCTTTTAAGCTAATTACCTTTCACACATTTCATCTCCTTAACTTCACCACTTTCTTACAAAAGACTTGAAAAAAATTCTGCCCAATTTCTCCCCGTTGATTTAAAAGATATAATCATAAATTAAAGAAAAACAACAATGGCACTTTTGAGTTTTCGTTCACGTATGGGAGACGAATGGATGCCAAGAGCTCCCGTTAGCTTAGTGTATAAGGTTTGGACTTCTAACGCCTAGGTGCAGGGTTCAATCCCAGCGAGAGCGGACACGGAGGAATTGGCCTTCCATTGGATGATGCGCTGAGCCTGACACGTGGACGCAAGATGTTCCATCCACACCTGTCACGACACGTATAGCCAATCACAATACCTCATCACCTTTCACTCTTCACATACAACACATCACTCTTCCGCCTCGGAAACTGTCAAAGAGGTTTCCATATCCACATACTCCTGACGTTGAAGGATGGCATACCATTAGGTCATAAAAGGTTCTCTGCTAGCTGAGCAGTGCTACAACACAAGAATACCACTCTTCCTGCTACTACTCCTTCCTCACAACAAGGACCATTTCTGGTGCCGTTGGACTTGCCATTGATTGTCATTCTGATTTTTATGTGAATTTTATTATCTGATCAAGGGATCTCGCCAACGAAAAAGAAAGATCGTGGGGCGTAATTAAGTCAAATATATGCGTGCAAATGCTGCAAATAATAGACAAGGTCAGAGAACAAAATGGAATGTCGATAAGGAAGAAGGTTGTTGATGGCGCAGTATGCTTCAACAATTCTCAACCTCGATCAGTGCTAGAACTGAGGGCCTCAGGAACAATTTCTCATCAGGAACTCAGGAACAAATTGTCATTAGGACCTCAGGAACAAATTGTCATTAGGACCTCAGGAACAAATTGTCATTAGGACCTTATGAACAAATTGTCATTAGGACTTCAGGAACAAATTGGCATCATAAGACAGGTAGAGTAGAGTGCACTAACTTGTAGCTGCAAGTTTTAACTTAAACACCCAACTGAGGACATCGGCACTAAAAGATCCAAGATGCGAGGGTAAAGGAGAACTAGTGGAAAGAAAAAAAAGAAGTGATTTTCAATTTTATCATGGTAATGGAAAACACCGGCTACCAGAGACAGAGAACGAAATAATAAAGATCGTCCACGTACACAAAGGGCGGAAGTTAGAAACGGAATAGGAAATAGGGAATGACCGGAAATAAAGAAACCCTTAAATTATGCTGGGCTTTTCGTTAGGTTAAAGAAGCCACTCTCCTTTGGTTTCGAAATTCCCTACTTGATTGGGTCCCCGACAAGTGCTCTGGCAGTGATGAGGATACAGAAGGAAAAAAGCATCGATGTGGTGATTCGGTAATGGAGTTTGAAGACACCGTTGTCGATGCTCGCAGTTTCCTTCACCCGGAGAAGACCTCCGATCGCACTCAGGAGATCCACTAAAACCATTTTCACGACGGTCGCTCACGTCTACGAGAAGATTAAGGAGATCCGGTCACACCTTGCGAAAAACAAATCCATATAAGTTTTCAGAATATTATTATTATTGTAGTCGTTTGTTTCACTCGTGTGAAAGAATTAAAGAAAAGGTGGTGTAAATAAGAACACAGATCAATAAGGTGAGGGAAATAACAAAATTTCCAAGAAAAAAATGAATATAAACGACTACTACAACCAAACTTATCACCTCAAAGTTGGGACTGAATTGACATAATGACTCCAGATCAAAGTCCTACAAGCGCACTTATGCACCAAAAGGCATGCATAAAAATTGCCTAAAATTGAAAGTTAGTGGCAACTAAATGCAAGCAAATATTCAGTAAATCCTTTATCCCTTTCTTTTAGATCATAGAACTTCGAATCCAAGCTGACTAATCATCTTTTTTTCTGAAACTTACGCAATCCGTGGTCGATCAGTTAATCCACTAATAGAATCTAAACTCGTGCACGAATCAAGTTTGAAATCTTCATGATAAGTCACAGATTTTAAATTTTCCGATATTTCCAAACTGTTTAATTTTTCGAAATAATGAATAGAAGAGCGAATAAGAATGTCTTGGGGGCTCTATCTACAATGTAAGGAAGCATAGTAAATATTTATTTACTGTTTTGACAAGGAGAAAATCGGCAAAAAAACAGACGATAAGAAGCTAAAGAATAGCCATGTAGAAGACGACATGGACATAATTTCGTTAATTTTTGAGGTGAAAAGAAATAAAGTATTCCAAAATCAAATAAATTTGCACGGTGTGAAGGAAGATAAATAGAGCAGTTAAATAAACAAAAAAAATGAAAACGCAAAGCGTTGAATATGGCAAGATCATTTCTAATACAGAGCTAGATAACTTTTAAGAGCCGATTGATTAATTATCTAAATTACTAAGGATTCGAACCATATAATTTAAAAAGATGCAGAAGCATACGAAGCCTCAAAACAGAAACGAGGACATTCCGATGTCTGTATCTAATCCTGCCACTCTCAAATCAAGGGAATGAAAACACAACGGGGTTTTCGTTAAAAACAAATTGTGCCTTACTATTTTAAAGTGTTTTCATAAAATAGTTAAAAAAATATGATGCAAAACGAGCAGTAAACGGGATTTAATTGAATTATCTAAAATTCTTTGATAAGGACTAATTAAAAAGCTTGAAGTTCATGGTATCAGTTGAAATTTGCTCACACTAAAACAGAAAAAAGTAATTGACGGAATTGAATCGCGGTGCAAGGTAGTATCGAGGGAAGTTCCACTGGGACTTGCGCCTGTAACACTTCTATTTATAATGTATGTTAACAATAAATGCGATGAAGTTTTGTGATCAATCTCAAAATTTTGGGAAATATTTAATTGGGAAGAAAGATTTTTAAGGTTTTGATTCTGATCTAAATATAATCCAAAGAGCACTGAACAAAATCGTGGAGTGAAAAATAAAGGGTGCGACAGAACCGATTGAGCAGTTTTGAGGAGTCGGAGTCAATGCTCGGGGGTGGAGGAGGGAGGAGGGAGGTGTCCCCTTGCCGGTTTCCGAGGAATGGCTCACTCCCCTAGACAAAGCCCCGCAGTGCTCCCCTCGGGAATGTACCCCCCAAATATGGCGTACCGTCTCTATATACCCCCCTTAATTTGTTATAAGTCCTTAAAACTGCTCAATCGGTTCTGCCGCACCCTGTATAATGACTAACGAGACTTAATACAGGAAGATGCATTTTTTTTTTACATATCACTCTAAGAAATAAAAAATTTAACTATATCAAAATTTTAAACTAAATTTAAATTTTAATAAATAGTTCAATATTTCCTCCTTTATGTTCAGCCTGTAATCTTGAATTCTATGTTGCCGTTGCTTTCCCCCCAAAAAAAATTCTTTCAAAAAATTAAAATCAACATACATTATTTTTTTAAAAGCTAATTGACTCATTAAATGACTTCAACGTGATTTTTACAATTAATATGTACTTATAGATAAATGATTCATCTTTCAGTTATTTTTATTTCATGACCGTAGCTACAATAGTTATTGGACAGGCCACCATGTATATATATATATATATATATATATATATATATATATATATATATATATATATATATATATATATATATATATATATATATATATATATATATATCTATATATATATATATATATATATATATATATATATCTATATATATATATATATATATATATATATATATATATATATATATATATATATATATTAGTGTGAATGGGTAGTAGACCTTCTTGTATGCAGATTTTGTTAAAGACCATAGTATATTTCGCTTTTATAAATTTTCTTTGGAAACTTTCTATTTTTCTTAGTATATTTTTTAGTTCATCTTGTAGATGGTAAACAACTTTTCCTAAGTTCATTTCTTTTTTTTACATGAAATGTGTTTGATAAAACCAAACTTAACTTTAATTGCTGAGCTTTCGATCTATGCGATCATCTTCAGAGTGACTTTCCTCCTTTATCGGTGAAGAATGATGGAGTCAGAATGAAAATGGGAATGGAAAGAAAGTTCAAGTTCAAGTTCAAGTTTAGGTTAATGAAATTGATGAAATGTGTGGTAGGTTTTCATAGGTTTGAAATTGTTTACTAGTTTGCCTTGGTGTTGAGGGCATCACTAGCATTTCTCTCTTTTTTACTTTTAGTTTTTTACGTCTCATCCTTCTATAGTTTTGATGACCGCCCTTGACGGTCATTTTCTTCCTTTTGTTTAAATATTTTAGTAACTCTTAAGTTGGTTCCTCCGTCGTGACTTTCAAGACTTTCAAGTCATATTTTGCTAACTGGGAGGTTGTCTCTTATCTTTGGGTTGTGCATTTCGCCTCTTTTATTTAAGATTTTTATATTTGTTGTTCCTTTAATCTTCATCTTAATATAGTTTAATTATTATTTTTAGCACTTGCCTCTTTTTATCTATGTTCTTTATTGTTTTTATTATTTACTAAAGTTTTTTATGTTTGCTGTTTTGATTATTCTCTCATTTATTTTAATTTAAAATTACATTCGGGCTCTTCGCCTGTTTTTTTCTTAGCTTTTAACTTTTGTTATTAATTTCTATTTTATTTATAATTTAACTTGGGCATTTCGCCTCTTTTTATTAATGATTAACTTTTGTGGTTTGTTTATTTTATTTAATTTTTTGTGTCATAATAACTTGGCCACTTTGCCTCTTTTTAATATCCTTATTGTCTCTTTTTGTTTATTTTTACCATCTCTTTTTTATTAAATAATTTTTGGGGTTTACATTCTTAGGTATAGATCGATCTTATTTCTTCCCTCGCACAGTTTCTTCTGCTGGGAAACAGTTCTGTTCTTTCTACTTTGTGACGTCCGCGTTAGTAGTAGTGTAGTTGTAGGTGAAGGGCCGAGTGCACACAAACTCGGCCTCCTATGAGCGTATACAGATACGTACACATGCACATGGACTCGCACTCAAGTCTCCTTATCCCCTTATTCCGTACCCCACAATCACCCCTTTTCTAGGGATTCAGAGTCTACACACACACACACGCACACACACACACACATACTTGAAAGCGTTTTGAATTATCAGGTTTTTTTCTCGAATTAACATAACCGTGGAGTTGCCATTTAACCTTTTACAATTCTTTGATTGGTCCATCTTGTTGCCATCTATTTAAATCATTTGTCGTTAAACCTCTTTGTGTGTCACACGTTCTAAGATGATCCTCCATCCATACCATATCACACCTAGACTTAGTAAATATTTTGCAACTGTAGATGTGTGTGGATCGGATTATAAATTTAGCCCAGACTATTCATCTACGGTTGATTTCTTCGATCATCTTCGGCGACTTATTCAAGAACACTCAATTGATCAGATTGAATTTCTGTATAGTGGGTCAGTCCAACCACCTTTCAACTATAATAACAGAAAAAAAGTGATTGAAAATATCCAGTTTATGGATTTAGAAGATTTAATCATCGGTGAAAAATTAAAAAAAGAGCTTATGGATCAGTTATCTTTGTAGGAGGTCTATCCGATCGTCACAATACATGGGCGGATAGATTTTTATGCATATTGCATTCTAACATTATGAATGATGGGAAAAAAGTAGTGAACATCGCTATATTTGACACAAAATCCTTGTTATTTCGATTTCTCTCATGGTATTCCCATCAGCTCATCGATACGATGAAAACCAGGATTGAAGATGCAAGGATGAAAGAATTCCCCTTCTCACATGGTCAAGAGAATGTGATGAGTTATTTTTTAGACAAAATAAAACATTGGTAGCATAACGCGTATTATTTCATCATTATTTTATTCATATAAATCAGAGAATATTATTAATAATTGAAAAAATATATATGCACATAAATAAAGAGCTAATAATAGCTGGCAGGTATTTTATGAACTTTTTTAAAAAATATCCTGTAAGATCCTTTTGAAACCAAAAGGTACGGTTCGGTAAATCCCTGGGAGCCCAACACGTTTCCGAAACGTCTTTCTTAAAACCTATTCTCCTCTTACCTCTTTCACTCCACTGTTCCTCGGCTCTGAAACCCATAAATGGTACAAGGATATGACTATCATCATTCCCTCTATCACCATCGGCTCCAACTATGCGTTTCATAGTATCGTAGGTTATTATATCATTCGTGTGAGTGTTAATAGTTAATCCTTTAGCACGAAGTATATACTTCACCCCACTCGGCATTTGGATGCGTACTGAATAGGATTTGGGATCCGGAGAGCAGAATGAATGTCCATATGCATCAGCACCGTACACATCCTTGATCTCATCGGCGAGATCACCTAGGAATTCTCCAAGTTGAGGTTGGGGATCATCTTTCCTAGCAATGAAGATGGCACTGTCTGTGTTACAGTACAACAATAGTTCACCCAACGAGTCTAAGAGGCCATAGAGCTAGGCGGTTGTGAATGCGAAGATTCGTTACGTGGGAGTCAACTTCTACATGTTCAGCATTTTCCACTTTCGCAATGTATGCATTGCCAACTACATCCAACGAGTTCACAATGTAATCGTCGTTTTTGTTCAGGTCGATTACATCATGGTCCGAACCACAGATGATCGTTTTCATTCCGCGAATCCTCTGAGCAAGTTTTCCCAAGAACTGTAAAAGAAATAAATATAATCAGGATTAATGGGATGATTATTTATTCCTTACTATTATAGTAGTATTATCGACTTTGAGTTTAAAAATTATTGACTTTATATAAGCTGTACAATGTCTTAACATTTATAAATCTAATCGCAAGAAGAAATCCTTACCTATTTAGGCAAAGCTTCGCTCTAAAACGCTTTCCAGGATTCCTTTCGATGTTGTGTATTTGGATGTTTATCCCCTCAGCTTGATTCACCCTCTTCACGTATTCTAGCTTTTCATTCTTACTAATTATTCCTCATGGGAAGCTAGAGGCTTCTATTTTTTCTTCTAGAAAGTTTTTATATACCCAGCCAACAAACCATCTCTCTTTTCAAACTCTCAAAACTCATAGATTTTCTTGATCTTATACATTTTTTTTCCAGTGCAAGTTTCAGTTCAGGGGTTGTGTACACTCCGGAAACCATACGTTGCTTTTCAGAGTGATCGCATTTGTGTAAGTTTTGCTGAACGCATGTGGTGCAGAGTGTGAAGGTAAGTTTACTATCTACGGATTGAGGAAGAACTGGAATATACAGATCATTAGGAGGAGAACATCAACTTTCACGATACCGAAATATGCCTCATTCACACTCTGAGTGAATTCTTGAATATACGGAATTTCTCGCACAAATACGCAACGTTGAGGTGATCCTACGGGATAGGGATTGTTTTTCATGCAGTACGGATATAAGGAGCAAAAATCGACATAATGGATTTTGACACCTTCTGTTGGTGAGGAGTATAATATAAATGAGTTACATCTGCCACCAAAAAGTGCACTCCCCACATCCAATACACCATTGATTACATGAACAGATATTTTATTAACTATCTCACGTTGCCCTGGAATGGTTTGCATCATGGTTTCAAATTTACACTCCCAGAGAATGATAACCTTGTATTTACTACTAGGAATTCGATCACTCTCTACTGTCTGATAATATCGGCCTAACGACCCACGTCCACCAATGGAAATATCCTGTTTTAGATCACAGTTTTCTTTCTGGCACCCGTGCTAATAACATCCATGAAAGAGAAACACAGTTCCTCCTCCTGATGGTGAAAACCCGTCAGAAAAAAAACTCTTCCACCAACAGAAAGGCTTCACTCACCACCCTTTCTTGCTTGGAAAATCGGGATTCCTCTAACATGTTCTTCAAACATATGTAAGCTAATATATAGCCTTATAAGAAAAAGCTTTTGATTTCTTCCTATCGATGACTGCAATAGAATTTTCTGGTAAGAAGACATCTTTATAAACCTTGTAACACAATGAGGCTATTGTGATGCAAGAGTGGATAGGATCAATGTGAAATCTTCTGATGAACGAGCACCTAATCTTCTCAAAACACAGGCGAAGGATAGAAATATCCTGAATGCAATACTTAATACATTCTGTACGAATATTGTATACTTCTTTCTGGAAATTTAAATAAATATTACTGTCAAGGTGTAATTTTTCCTCGCTGTTCATTTTTTTATAGTTAAAATACCGTTTTTTTCTGGAACTGGTCCAGTATAATTCAAAGTTTCCTCTGAAAGAAAATTATAAGGAAAATAGCCTTTTTTTCCATTTTGGGGATTCCCATTGTTTTGGGCAGTTGATGTTGTGCGCGCTTTCCATATGATTTTGAGGCCCTTCGACAGCATGGTGATTGGCATGAAAACCACTACCCTATCGAGACGTTTAACCATGCATCTGCAAAGCGAAGGGCCTAAAAATCATATGGAGAGCTCGCACAACATCAACCTAACGAGAGATATTCTAGTTGACAACACCGCAATTAATAGAAAAGAGGGAAATAAAGCTAGGCTAAACATCTTAGAAGCCATCTTAATAAACGAAGAAAAGCCGACTCTCAACAGTCAAGCGATGAGCTGGAATCGAACATTAAAGTTGTTCTAAATATTCCACTCACCGGATTGGCTTGTTCTCTTTGACGTTATGCTCAAGCGAAGCGGAATAAATATCTCCTAAAAACCGTTTTCTTTTCATCTTAGAAGCCATAGTTAACAACAGTGAAGAATTACACTGAAGTAAACCGGTAAAGGAGGTAAAGAAAAGGGAAAATACGAAACGCTTCCGTATCAAGACTTTACCCTCTCCTTTCGGGAAACACTAAAAGGAAGATAATTTTCGTCGGGCACTCAAGCAAGAGTATGTGCGCCTAAACCTTTACCCCTCTCTCCGTTGTGGAGCCGCACAAACGATTGTGATTGCCTTTCATCGCCTAGGTCCAACTATGCACTTTTGTGAGAAAGGCATAATTGGAGGCAATGGGGAAACCAGGTTTGAGAATTAGCCCACTGTAGAACCCAGTGTCAGAGGCACCCGGACAAGGGGCAGAACTGCAACCTCCGGATGAAACCTTGGAGGCCTTAGACAGGAACATAGAGAGAAGTTACACCCGTTTCTATGTATGCCGGATGCAGTTCTGATACCCAAACCCGCGAGGAGCGGCACCCTCGGTTAGAGCTGGTCGATTCCACACTAACCAACAAAAAGTCCGCCATACAATCACACCTCGTGAGGGTCCTGCCAGGTTCATCCCTCATCATCATCATCCAATTAAGTCCACTCACAATTGAAAAGGCAGAACCACCCCGGAGGGGGGGGGGGAACACAAACTAAATAAAGGACATAACTGTAAGCCCAATTTAAAGGTTAAAAAGGAGGAAGGAAGCAGTAAGCAAGCTTGAGAACCCAACAAAGAGGAATAGAGAGAGGAAGGCCCAGAGCTCCATAGCCACAACCATGGAGCTCTCCAACACAACAAGGATTCCTCTTCAGACGCTGCCAGGCCAAGAGAGACCCGAAAGAGGAAAAGTGTTTGAATTAGTCTTCGGGACCTTAAACATCTTCCTGGTAAGACTGATAGATGCCACAACTGGCTATATCGCAATTTGCGAGAAGGAAAGCGACGTCGAGGCGCTAACAAGAGAAGCCTCACTCGAAGCCCTAGAGACGATCAACTTCCATCCGATCATACCGGCACAAATCCTGATCCGCCGAAGCATAATATGTAGAAGACTGGACCCGTGGATCAGACACCACGGGGAGGAGGAAATTGCAATGAAAATAGTGAAAAGTCACAGCTTGGGCAAAGTCTCTGAGGTGGTTAAATTAAGAAAACAGAATAAACAATAATGAATACAATCATGTGTTCAAAGTCATATTCGCCGAAACAGCTATGGCAAAGAAGGCGAAGGAAGTAGGGCTCCAGCTATTTAAGGCACGGATAAACAGTGACCAAATTGAGCGAGAAGACTTTACCCCTGTCCAAATGTGCTTCCGCTGCTTTAAAATAGAAAGCCACACCACCAGAGAATGCAAAGAGGAGCAGGAAACATGTTCACGATGCGGCGAGTTGGGACAAAACTGGAGGACATGCAAGAGCTCCCAGGAAAGATATGCAAATTGTCAGATGGGACACATGGCAATGACCATGGTATGCCCGTTACAAAGGAAATAATCAGACAAAAGACCAACGAGGAACGAGAAGAGAGAGGGAGAAGTGGCAAGAAAAAACACGACATACGCCCAGGTCGCGAAAGAGGCTATTAGCGAGTATGAGGCAAAGAAGGTCTTTCTAATTATAAACAGTGAAATGCCAATCGGGATACTGACCTGTATAATGTACGCGCAGCGCGGAATCTTATGAAACCAGGGACGTTTGAGGACGAACTAAACGCTATGAGAACATCTAAGGACATGTTAGAACATCCTCAAATGAACTACCCCCCGATGGTACCCCTTAACACTTAAGAGAAAGTCGCCAAAAAGACAACGAAAGGAAAGACAAACGCGACCCAACCAACGAAAAGACAGGCCCTACGCATCGTAGCCAAGAAAAAAAGAACTTAAAAAACAAAAAAAGGAATAAGAAGGAGACAACCACGACCACGGAGATCGAAACTGACAGCTCGGAGGGTGAAAAATAACCCCCCTAAAAACGACGAAAATAAAAAAATATATAAATACAAAATAGACGGAAATGATATTATCTTTAAGATATACGCCAGAGAAGATACTTCATTTTCAAGAAAGATGTCGTCATAAAGTCTCATCGAAGGAGTTAGATCCGGCAGATATAAATGGGGTTTTGATGACGACGTGGACGAGAAGGCTGTGGAAGAAGCCGTCTTTCTTGCCGAAATTGAACTCAGCAAGGAATACTGCAAAACTCGGACCCCGCAAAACGTCAACGGGTGGACAGGAAAAAACATTGTTTACAATAATATCCTTAGGGAAACAGACCCAGACATCATTCTTATTAGTGAACATGGACTTGACACAAGAACACAGAAAATGAAAATCCTAAACTACACAACATTAACAAAAAAACTGCTCACAGGAAAGGTTTAACGAAGTGGTGATCACAATAAAGAGATACCTCAAGTTCAAACACTTACCTGAGCTTGAGGAATCCTTTTTAGCGATAGCGATCCCGACTCTTGTCGGAGGTCTTGTGGTAGCGGCGGGATACCAAACCCCTAGGAGAAAGTACTTACCCCTACAAAATTTCAACACACTATTTGGTCACCTAAAGAAACGTCTTTTTCAGAGAAGAACTAAACGCTAACTTGTGAGCATCAGGATACAAAAAGACTAACGAAAGAGGCAGGAATCTGCAACTCTTATTGGACCGAGACAGACTAGAGATAATCGCACCTGACTTCCTGACATTTGTAAGTTCTCACTCAGCGACGAGGCCAGGCATAATTCTGACCAGCTGCAACTTCCCATTCAAACATCATATCACTCGGGGACCTCCTGTCCCGAGCGATCACATCCCTATACTCACAATTATTTCCCTCGCGACCATTCATATCCCGGTACATACAAGGAAGTCCTTCACCCGAGCCAGCTGGGAGAGATACCGAGAAATGCTGAGAGAATACCAGCCAGCAGATCTGAAGGAGGCAATCCTCGAAGATATAAACGGGTGCTTATGGTAGCATTGGTCCGAGGTGACGGCCCTTTGTTTCCATGTTGGTTGCCAGGCCAATAAAAAGCCTTGGGTCGAGTTCCTTGGTGTGGCGGGATATCCATTGAACGCTACTCCGAGATCCTGGCCGTTGTGAAGGGAACTAGTAGGAGTTTAGTAAGGGGCGTGCTTCGTTGTTGTTCACCTGGTGACAAATCGATGGCCCCTTCGGGGACCGTCAGTGCTGCTTGGTTGGGAACCACTGCACGCCGAGGTTTGACGACTCGGTCGGACGAAAGGAAAGCACATGGAGCGTGCCTTCTGAAAGATCCGAAACCTCTCCGATCGATATGCGGGAGCGACTCACGCGGGGAGAACTCACCAACCCCCCCTTTTTATCATTGATTGGTCACGAGTTTTCAGAAAAAGAGAAAGCGCTCAAAATGACAGGCAAAAAATGACTCGTTCGTTTCAAACACAACTGTGCAACATGCCAGTTAGAAAAGTGGTGCGTTGACTTTCCGGAGGGCTGCTACTCAAAATGCAGCCCTGAAAGTATCTGCACTACTTGCATATTGACGCGAGAGGTGGAGAAATTAAAAGACCTCTATAGAGCCTCAGAGGAGAGAGCTAAAATCCTTGAAAGAAAGTTGGAGAAACTCGAAGCCCTTAAAGCAGCTCAGATTCGATGCCTAGAAGAGGCGCCGCCCACTGACTTGTTGGAATCCCCTGGTACCCAAGCGGAGATTCCGGCATCATCTGAGGCTAAGCTAGTTGAGGCGAGAGAAAAAGAGAAAAAGAAGAAAGGAAAAACGAAGAAACAAAAGAAAAAGAATAAATTTGAAATAAAAGTAGAACCAAAAATAAAAGAAAAACAGATAAACAAGAAGAAAAGAAAGATAAGAATGTGGAGAGTAAAGAGGAAAAGGAGAGGCCTCTTTCACAAGGGAAGACCCCGTCTTCAGAGACCAAGTGCCTGAAGGTCACTCTCATTGGTGACTCGCAAACACGGGATCTGCAGCCACTGCTAGCGGCCCGCCTTCACACTAGCGTGAAGGTAAGCTGCCTGTCAGGACGGGGTAACCACAACATCAGAGTAGAGGCAGAGAAAGCTCAGATTTCTGAGAATTCAGTTGTTGCTCTGATGGTCAGCGGCAACGACCTCTACCTCAGAGGGGGTAAGGTTGGCCTCAGTGGTAAGACCATCCAAACGGTGATGGGAGCCGTGGATGACATAGGGCTTAAAACCCGCAAACGTGTGGTGGTTCGGATGCTTCTGAGAAGAGGTCCATCCCGAACCGCTCACGAAAGAAACGTCGCAGTGAACAGAAGGTTGGCAGATCTCTGCACGGCAGAAGGAGTCTTCTTCGTGGACCCCTATCGTACCTTTATCGGTAGAGACGACCTCTACCAAAGGGACGGGGTACATCTCTCCTTTAAAGGAAAGGCCTTTCTCGCCAACCTAATTCAAGATGTCGTGGAACGCACCCAAAGGAGCGTTCGAAACAGAAAGAAAGCGGACGTGCGCCAGCACGCCCGTGTCACTCCTGGAATGGCCTTCTCCGAGGTCGTCAAAAAGAGTGTGACCACGAAAACAGAGAAGCCGGGAAACGGAAGAGCGTAGGGAGTCCTACACTAGGGGACTCCCTCAAAGTTCTTCTGTTCAATGCGAGGTCAATCAGGAATAAGTTTCTTGAGCTCCGTGGCCTCGTAGTAACAGAGGAATCTGAGATGGTGGCCATAACGGAGTCGTGGACAAAAACCTTAAGCCGAGATTTTGAAGGTAAATTCACGTTCCCGGTTACCAGCTCTCCTGAAAGATAGGCCAGACAGAGAGGGTGGCGGTGTGATGTTGTATGTCAAGGATACTCTCAACTCGACGGATTGCAACATCGTATCCGACCATGAACTACTAGGCGTTGACCAAGAGATCGGTCCTGCCAAATACAGGACCCTGGTGCTTTATAGACCTCCTGCCCAACTCGTTGAAAAGGACAGAGATCTGTACCAGCTACTAGGAGAACTTGTCGAAGACAGTGTATCGTCATGGGTGATTTCAACACACAAGTTGACTGGGAAACCAGAGAACCCTGTGGTGAGAACGCACTACTCCTGGAGTTCACGAACAACGAGTTTCTGACTCAATGGGTGAGAGAGCCAACGAGAGGAAACAATATTCTCGACTTGGTTTTCACCTCTGAGGATGACATCGTTGAGGACCTCTCTGTTGGCGGAGAGCTCGGTGGCAGTGACCACCGACTAATTAGATTTGTAGTCAAAGTCCCGAAGGCAGGGCCTGCAACTAGTAAATCGAGGAAACTCGATTTGAAAGGAGCAGGCTTTGCAAGTCTTCGTGCTGGCCTGAGTGACGCGAGGCTAGAAGTGTTCGATGTTGTTGAAGACTCGTGGAACAGTTTCAAAAATAAGTTCATGAGTCTTCAATCACGTTTCATCCCTCTGAAATGTCCCCGTCGGTCTTCTGTTCAACCAAAGTGGCTTAATCGAGAAATCGGCCAACTGCTTAGGGAGAAGAGAACTGTTTACCGGCAATCGAAGATCTCGGGTGACTTTGACGAATACCGGAGGCTAGCCAGGAGAGTGAAGTCCAGCATAAGGACGGCTAAGCGGTCTGAGGAACTCCGAGTGGCAAGACTCTGTTAAGAGAATCCCAAGGAGTTTTTTGAATATGTGAACAGCCGTAAACCAATCCGGCGAACGATTGGCCCTTTGAGAAATGAGGAGGGGGTATTAAATCACTTAGATGCAGAAAATGCTAACCCCCTCAACGACTACTTCTCTTCAGTGTTTACTGAAGAGTGTGGTCCCATCCCCCAGCCAATGGATTTCTACTCGGGGGAAAAACTGGAGGATATGGACTTCCCCGAAGGGGAAATAAAAAAGAAGATCAGTGACCTAATGACGAATAAGTCACCTGGCCCAGATGGGTGTCTACCTGAAGTGTTAAAAGAATTGCGCGATCAAGTGTCACGACACCTGAGCGGTATCTTCAACATGTCAATCCGGACTGAATGCGTTCCTAGAGACTGGCGTGAAGTGGAGGTGACTCCTATCTTCAAGAAAGGAGACCGAAGCCAACCTTCAAACTACCGACATATCAGTCTGACTTCGATAGTCGGTAAACTCATGGAAAGCATGATGGTGGACAAAATGACGTCGTATTTAGAGTCAAACCTGCTACTGAGGAGTTCCCAGCACGGCTTCCGAAGGCAACGGTCATGCCTGAAGAACCTTGTGGAATTCTTCCACTTCTTCTTCAGTGAGCACGATCGGGACAAGGCGGTGGATGTGGTCTATTTAGACTTTTACAAAGCCTTTAATAAGGTACCACACCGCCGCCTTCTCCGGGAAGTGCGAGCGCTAGGCATAGACGGAAAAGTAGCCGGCTGGATCGAGAACTGGCTAAGTGGCAGAAAGTAACGGGTGGTGGTGAATGGACAGGCTTCTGAGTGGGTGCCCGTTACTAACGGGGTGCCTCAAGGTTCTGTCCTGGGACCATTACTATTCATCATATACGTCAACGACATGGACGGTGACATGGTTGCCAGGATTTCCAAATTTACCGACGATACCAAGCTTGGTATGAACGTTGCAAAGGATGGAAATACTGCCCACCTGCAAGGAAGATCTTGGGAAGATTGGGGAGTGGTCGGACACGTGGCGAATGCCTTTCAACGTGAACAAATGCAAAGTGATGCATATCGGCCACAGAAACCCCTAATCTCAGTATATCCTTAAGGGCACTGCTATTGAATCCACCAACACTGAGAAGGACTTGGGTGTAACAATCACTAGTGACCTCAAGTTCTCGAAACAGTGCATTGAGGCGGAGAAAAAGGCCCAAAGGATGCTAGGTTATATAAAGCGCCAGTTTGGATATCGGAACAAGGAGATTGTACTGTGTTTGTACAACTAACTTGTCTGCCCGCACCTGGAGTATGTCGTACAATTTTGGAGTCCTTCATTTCGTAAGGACATCGCGAGATTGGAACGCGTGCAAGCCAGGGCAACCAAAATGATTTCCTCTATCAGACATAAAAGTTATGAAGATAGATTAAGGAAATTAGATTTGTTCTCGCTGGAAACCCTTAGACTGCGTGGTCAGCTCATCGAAGTTTTCAAAATACTTCGAGGGTTCGGCAATGTTGACTACTGGGATATTTTCACACTGAGTGAGAACAGAACGCGCAATCACGGCTTCAAACTTGAACTGAAGCGTTACAACCGCAATATGTGTGGAAATTTTTTCACCTACAGTATCTGCGGTAAGTGGAACGCACTTCCAGTGGAAGTTATCAACAGTGAATCTGTTGACCAGTTCAAGTCAAGACTAGACAATATCTTGAAATGTGGCCGTTTATGGACGCAAAACAATTAAGCAGCTATGTGCCCGCTCGATTGCTAGTCCAAAGGTACCCTCTTTGAATGGACCGTAAGGTCTCCTAGGGTACTTTCCTTCCTTGTAACTCCTCCTTATCAACAAACTCGGTTATCAGGGCAGATAGGGAGAGCATCCCGAAAACATCATACATAACGCTTCCCCAGCCAAGATGGTTAAACGATATGAAAATATAGCTAGGGAACATAGGGAGCTCTATGATCGGTTGAGACGTAAAGAACTTACAGGGAATTACTGGCCGGGATGCGTGGCCTCGATTCTGAGCTAAGAAGAAATAATCAGGGAAAAATAGACGGAGATATGGGAACAGCTCATTGACAATATTGAGGACGAAGACAATCCGAATAAATTTTGGAGACAGATAAAGAGCCTCAGGGGAACTAACATAAGGGAAAAAACACAAATCAAGGAGGACGAATCGTACATCGAGGAACCAGAAGAACTAGAGGAACGGTTCAGGGAGCACTGGAGAGAAGTCTTCTCAATAACACTAGAGGACAACGAAGATTTTGACTTAGAGTTTGAGGGTGAGATCATTGACGAGCTAAATAAAGTTATTGAGCGGACCTACTCATACCTGCACGTCTCCAAAGAAAGAGAGATAATGGGTCACGGAAGGGCAATAAATATGCAAGAACTTGCTGATGCCATCAAAATCTTCAAGCAAAAGGCTCTAGGTTGGTTGGGAATAACAAAAGCGCATGTAACCAACGCTCTACCGCAAGTGTATTAGGGAATGTTGAACGAACTGAACGCAGCCATGAACACTCTACTTTCTCGATGCGTTTAAACTTAAAAAGGTTATATTCATCTCGAAGGGGAACATACCTCCCGACCAGCTCCTAAACTACAGGCCAATCTTCTTCCTGGAATTCATAGGCAAGATCTTCGAAAAAATCATTGCCAACAGACTACAGAGCAAGCTAGCTGAGAACGAAGCGCTTAACCGCCAGCAACACAGATTCCGTAGAGGAAGAGGAACCGACACCGCGCTCGCACTCCTCTCAGAAAAGCTAGCCAAATCCAACGCGGAGGGAAAGTACTTCTACGTAGTCCTCAGAGACGTACAGAAGGTCTTTGGCAAGGTTTGGCTGAGGGGACTGCAATTCAAGATCATAAGCCTTCGGCTAAACCCAGTCATTGAAAAGATCCTCTGTGATTTTGTGATGGAAAGAAGAGCGCAGATACAGATCGAGGGCCATAGGGGACATGAATTTAGCCACGAGGCTGGTATGCCGCAAGGTAGCTGCCTCAGCCAACTACTGTATAGCATTTTCACGATAGACCTTCCATCACCAATCAAGGATGACGCGATGTATCTGCAATACGCAGATGACATCACACAGATTGTACCGAGCATTTACAAGAACGACCTAGTGCAAGCTGCAGAGACGGCGGCGGAGGTCGAAAACATAGACTCGTACGAGCGTAAATGGAAGATAAAGACGAACGACCAAAAGTTCGTCATTATCCCCATGAATTGCACAATACACGACGACATTTATGTTGGCGATCGAAACCACCACTACTCTCTGGACGGCACAGTACTCGGGCTCAAGCTTACCGTCCGGAGGTATAAGCATTACATTGTAAACCAGATCAACTTAGCGAAGGTGGAATTGGTGAAACTGTTCCGCTTCCGCAAACTGAGCAGGAGTATCTTAAGGAAACTCTAACTTTGTTATGTTAGACCCAAGCTGATATACCCAGCAATAGTCACCCAGACCTCGGGGATCAATATGCTGAGATCAATGCAGAGGGTACAAAATAAAGCCTCCTTGATTATTAACCACACAAGAAAACTGGATCGCATACCAAAGAAGAGCTGGACTAGAACCAATTAACACTTTATTACAATCGCAGGCGAAAAAGACACGGGACAAAGTAGAACCTGAAATACTGCCGAGTCTGGACCTGGACTTAGACATTGACATGACAAGACTAAAACGGAAAATCTCACGACGGACTAACTTGCCAAGCAGCAGGCGAACTGCTGCTGAGGAATTGACAGAGAGATTTAAATAGATTATATTTTTTTATATTGTTTAACCCTAAGTTTCAATAGAAACATCTTACTTATTGCAATGGCACCAAAAAAAATACTTAAAAATAACAACTTATGACTTAAATCCTTAAGATATATATAGAGTTAATATATGGATGTTAATGTCTTAAATTACTTATGTTGCTAATTTTCAAGCGGAACTTGAGAATGTAATTAATTCAGCTACAACTATAATATAAAGGCTTGAAAGCCTTAAAAATGAATAATTGTATAAAATATATTTATATAATGTAAATAAAACGTATATGTGGATGTAGGTTTAAATGTATATGGAATTAAAAGTAAACAGATTATGTATGAATTTGTATGAAAGTATATATTTGATGTATAGAAGTATACACGCACAAAATTTATATATATGTACAAGTGGAAAAGTTTGAATAAATATATACATATGTTTATGAAAAAAAAAGCTACCAAGTAAAAAAAAATAATAAAAAAATAATAATAAATAAATAAATAAAAAAAATAATTTAAAAAAAGATAAGACAAATAATATAAATAAACAATTGAATATATATGAAAAGAGTTTATCAAAAAGCAAGAATTGTTAAAGCATAAAGATACAAAAGAGTGAGACGAACAAAGCAAATCAAAAATGCAAAAGATGCCCCAATCACCAGAGCAAATAACAAAGGTGTGTTTTCACCAAACTATCTCTACCATTATCTATTTCTAAAAAACTTTGAACATCATCCCCCCAAAATTTAGTATATTTTACTTTACCTTTTGATAGTGAGCATTCATCATGTTTTTATTTTCATTCAGCCCGATTCTGACTCCACTATACTTCATCGGTAAAGGAGGAAAGAATACCTAAAGACGCTCCGAAGATGATCGAATAAGATTGAAAGCTCAGCAATTTAGTTTGTTTTTTTACCAAACGCATTTATTAAAAAGAGATATGAACATAGGACAAGTTATCTACCACCTACAAGATGGACTAAAAAAGAGAGTAAGAAGAATAGAAAGTTGTCAAAGGAAATTGATCAAGTCGAAATATACCATGGTCTTTAACAAAATTTGCATTCAAGAAAGACTGTTACCCATCTACACCAATATATATATATATATATATATATATATATATATATATATATATATATATATATATATATATATATATATATATATATATATATATATATATATATATATATATATATATATATATATATATATATATATGATTTGGCGTCTGAACTTTGAGAGAAAACAAGAATCGCGTATATTCTCACGGCTCTTCGTCCCGTTCAAGCTTCAGATAAGGGAACAATTTGCCTGTTAAATCCTTTAATCTGACATAAGAATCCATTTATTTGGCATAAGTATTCATTTATACAGTGGTTAGACAGAAGAAATTATTTTTCATCTGTTTGATAGAAGATTTAATTTATTCAGTGGTCGACAGAAGAATTCATTTATTTACTCATTTGTAATAATAATTAATTTTTTGACAAAGAATTGATTTATTCAGTGGTTCGACAGAAGAATTTAGTTATTCGGTGGTTTGGAAGAAGATTTCATTTACTAAGTGGTTAGACAGAAAAATGATTTTATTCAGGTCTTTGACAGAAGAATGATTTTTTTTACTACTGCGACATAATTCATTTATTCAACAGAATTATTAATTTATTCTTTGGTTGGACAGAACAATTCATTTATTCACTCGCTCAACAAAAGAATCCATTTATTCAACAGACTTCATTTATTTGATGGTTCGACAAATAATTTATTTTTTCATTGAGTAGACAGAAAAATTAATTTATTCAGTAGCTTTTTTTTAATAAAATTAGTTTCTTGTGTTTGTGTTTATTTAGGTTAGGTTAGATATATCTATAATAGGTTAAATCTATCTTGACTATTTTAACTTACCAAACTTATTCAACTTGAAGAAGAGTCAACTCGAACAACGCCGGCGAGGAGGAAGGAGGACCGATAATATAAGAGAGTGGATTCGACACTTGGGCCCTGACAGTCTCATTTTGAGCGGTCTACAAATTTTATTCGACAAAGACTATTTATTTAGTGGTTTCACAAATTTTATTTATCACTGTTTGCCTAAAGAATTCATTTATTCAGTATTTCGGCTACTTTGTCAACTATGGTGAGGAGAGAATTAACTAGATTCTTGTTCGGGAAAAGGAAGAAGAAAATTTTAACTTCCTGCCCCATAAAAATGAGGGAGCAGTTTTAGTGTGTTAGACCTTTGTCAGGTATATTGAAGAGCTTGAATAAACGCAGGCGCTGGCTGTTAAAATCCGTCGTATTCCTAGGATGAGGATAGGTTTTGAATCAGATTCTCAAGCTTGAGAAGAAGTAGGTATATTTTTAGTCACAGGTGACTATATAATCTCACTACGAGGGGCAGTCAATAAGTTTTGCGAATTGGTAGGGCAAAACAGAGGAAGGGGGATGGCTGTTTGTGAAGGTGTTAGGACAAGTTATGACAAGTCAGGACCTTAAACCGCACGCTCCTGCCTCGTCTATTTAAGAAGCTGTAGCTGATCGAAGATCGTCAGTCACAAATCTTTCAACAATGGAGAAGGTTGAGCACCGCGCAGTGATCTAATTTTTGACCAAGGAAGGCAGGAATGCAAAAGAGATCAATGAACGCATGGTTGCAGTGTACACCGACACCGCCCCTTCCTATGCAACCATTGCTCGCTGGAATAGGGAGTTCCACCATGGTCGTGAGTCCCTTGAAGATGACCCCCGTCCAGGACTCCCTTCAGACGTGACAAACGAGGACAACGTGGCCCGTGTGGAGAGGATAATCCTCGAAAATCGACGGGTGAAGGTCGAAGAAATCGAGCAAGAACTTGGAAGATCACATGGAAGTGTTATCAACATGATCCACGATAATTTGGCCATGACCAAGGTCTCTGCCCGTTGGGTCCCTAGAAACCTCACGAAACCTCATGCCACACGATCGACTTCGACGTCGTCAAAGTTCGGAGGAGCTGCTGCTTCTGTACAATCAAGACACGGCGTGATTCGAGTCATGCATAGTAACAGGTGATGAAATATAAGTCCATCACTTGGATCCCGAGACCAAGCTCGAAGGCATGGCCTGGAAGCACAGGGGCTCTCCGCCCTTCCCCCATCAAGTTCCGTACACAACCCTCATCCGGAAAGATCAAGGCCCCTATCTTCTGGGATGCTGAGGGAGTGTTAATGGTGGACTATGCGCCTCGTGGAAGGACCATCACAGGCTAATCTTACGCCGAGGAACTGGCTGGGTTGAAGAAGTGCATCCGTCAGAAGCGGCGCGGCAAGTTCACACGCCATGTCCTGCTCCTCCACAACAACCTCCTGTCCACAAGGCCAGAGTTGCACAAGCTGCCCTGCACGAGTGCGGATTCGAGGAGCTCAACCATCTCCCTTACAGTCCAGATATGGCCCCTAGCGGCTACTTTTTATTTCGCCAGCTTAAGGCTGCACTGCGTGGACGCCGGTTTGGGGACGATGAAGATGTCCAGCTCGCCGTCCAGGAGTGGATCGAACAGCAGTCGGGAGATTTCTGGTTGTCTGGAATTCGAAGCCCAGGGACAAGTGGCGCAAGTGCATTGAAGTCGAGGGTAGTTATATTGAAAAATAATAAAACACTTTTCCTCATATCTCGTTTCCTTATATCCTAATTGCAAAACTTATTGGCCGCTCCTCGTATCTCGGTCGGTCGGTCCCCGTTTTGCTTTTTATTGTTTTAATAATAATATTGTAATTATTCTCACTATTCTAACGAAATTTGAAAACTTTATGTTGTCTTAAATTCTCTTTCGAATCATATAATTGCTAAAGTCCTCCCAAGGTTATCTGGGTAATTATTTGGTAATAACATCATAACTATTCGGCTGATTCTTACAAAATTTTAAACCTTTATATTGCTTTACATTCTCTTTCAAATGATACAATAGACAAGGTTCTCCCAAGGTTAGTCCAATAATTATCGAAAGTTTTGAAGGTCGTAAGGGCAGAATTCAGAATAAGTGAGAGCACGCGACTTTTGGTCAGCAGACCTTGTTGTTATACTATTGGGTGACATCTGTAAGTCTATGGCTAAAAGAAATTCCTCTTGTTTAAATGTTAATTAGAAATATTTGAGGCAACAATATGTAGAAGGAAAATTGAGGTGATTTAGTAACCAAGGAGCATAATTTATGTTCATGACCAGACAGGAGGACCCTTTCTAGTTGTCTTAACTATTGCACAGAAAAAATAAAATGAGAGAGAAATGGAACCGAAAACTTGTTTACTTCGCTATTAGTGATGTAAACGGCCTAGCAGACCAGGCTGTGTTTGTTGTTTTTTTTTACTCTAGCTACTCTATGTGGTATGTGCATGACTTCTCTCTTTGTTTGCTCTTACATACTCAGTAGGCCCGTAAGGGGCACGAAGATGTGTTTTCCGTCCGGCCCCAGCTTAACCTCCTCTTCTTCTTCCGCTAACATCTACTTTCTGCCTCATTGCACCAACTCTCTTCATCTCTCTTAACATTTTGTCTAAGCTTAGGAACCTGACCAGATACCCCATGCCGTGTAAGAAGAAGGGCTTTGGTACCTCTTTAAACAACGCTCTTGAATGCTTGCAAGTCGCAAGAGACCAGGAATTGAAATGGTCCTGGGTGTTGGGGCGTAAGAAGAAAATGTTATAGTGATCATTCATTTACAAGTGGATATGACACGACCACACAACCCAGATGCAATCTCGGAGTACGACCAGCCGCCCACTTGGATGTATCCAGCATGAGATTAAGCTGCAATCATACTTCCACTTCGTATGTGTTGCAAGTACCGCTAGAACAGGGGCTTGCTATAAAATTCCCACAGCATGCAACAACCTCCCTCATCTCTAACCTGGCCCCCTTAGGACAGTCCCACAGCATGCCCGGCCCCACCCGATCGTGGTAACGATGCTGAGGCCTACAGCAGAGAACGCAGGATTAAAAGCTTTCTACCTTAATCTTCCAAGCGGTCAGGAGGAGTATAGTTGCCATCTGCTCCCGGGGAGCTAAAAACAAGTGACTTAATGGCAAGCTCCGCCCGCTTCACCTTTAAACGAATTTCATTATCGAGGCTGTCCAGTAACAATTCCTGATTAAATTGTTTTCCGATGAACGATAAAAGAGTGGCAAAAATACCAGAAACACGGCGAGATTTCTCAAATTTCCGAGCTCGCTTTGATTTTATGAGCTTTAGCGAGACGGCGCAATCCTTATACAGAGGGAGCTCTGTAGGTCCATATTCGGAGGAGACATCAGGGAGAATCTACTTTGAGTTTCAGCGAGATAGCGCAATCCTTATACAAAGGGAACCCTGTAGGTCCATATTCGGAGTAGACATACAGGGAGAATCTACTTCTCGCTAATTTCTCATAAATAAAGCTCTACGACAGCAACTAATGAGGTGAAGTTATCGATGTATTAAAAGAACATATTAGAAAGATATTTACATGAAAATACTTACAAGGGTCCTAATCAACAGAGTAACAGAACCTCTCGACTGCAATCAGTTATCGAAAGGAGTTTTCAAAATTATCAATTATCATCTTCAAGCTGTTCATCAATTATTGCAGATAACAAGTGAATATGCAGCACCTTTTTATATGGCATTAATAGGCTATGAAAGAGCCTTTGACTCGGGAAACACCGATTTTGTTCCAAGATCAGTACAGAATATAATGAATTAACAAATCCGGATCAAGTAAAGAAAATACCTCCCTTTTCAGTTGGGAGGGATTATTTATACTTGGTGTTTTGGGGTACGAATTATCTTTACTTGGGTAAGCTGGTTGTCATAAGTTAAAATACCTGTATCGGAGGTTTTGGCATTATTAAACCTTTCAAAAGTGCCTGTGATTGACATGTTTAGCTTTTTTTCTTGAACTTTTTACAAAGCATTTAAACGCGAGATCAAACTTGATGGGGGCCAGGTAAAGTTGCAAACTTGACGGGAGCCAGGTAAAGTTTCAAACTTGATGGGGGCCAGGTAAAGTTTCGAACTTGATGGGGGCCAGGTAAAGTTACAAACTTGATGGGGGCCAGGTAAAGTTGTGCAAATTTATGTGGGATATTTTAGTTATAAACCAAAGCATCATTCGGGACGTGAACCTCATAGTTTTTTATGGCGATTAGGAATTGTCGATTATTCTATGTCTCCATCGTTGAGTTATATGGAGATTGTTGACTCACACAGAGCAGCGACACCCTTGCCAATAATTGAGGGAGTACTTTACCAGGGAACAACCATGTGCACAGGGGACAATGCAGATCTTATTGATATAGACCGACTAGAGTTGTAATTTTGCCGGGGCAGGGGGAACTAATATTTGGCCGAGGCGGGGCCTGGGTGAAAAAAACGGCCAGGGTTAGTCGGGGCCGGAGCTGAGGGCCCGGTTAGTCTATACTTATCAAAACACCGAAAATGATCTTGGCTATACCCATTATGCCGTCAATCATTCTACTTCTCTCAATAACCCTCCTTATTAAGCAGCCATATTGACCCCATACACCCATGTCTCCCCCTATTGTTTTTTTTAAATAAGAGAAAGCCGAGAAACGCATGTCTTCTATTTTTTTCATTAAAGTTAAAATGAAAACAAACGAGGGTATAGAAAGTGGTAAAAATAGAAGTGAAAATTTGTCTAACTTAGCAGCAGATCCTCTTAGAGCATTGTGACTGGGAGAGCAAGTGATTCTCGAGCAGTGTTGTAAAAAATATCCTGCTTTGAGACTTAAGTAAAAGTATTGTTACCCTGACAAAATTTTACTCAAAGTACAAGTAAAAGTACTCACACTTAAATTTACTTAAGTAAAAGTAATAAAGTATTTTATTCATGAAGTACTCGAGTAGTGAAAGTAAAAAGTAGCGGCAAATAGTAAAGTACCCATCACCTCAGAAACTATTCAGTATACTGTACAGTAAACCCATATATACCCGATGTACTGACCATTATATATTGGAATTCAGTTAAACTGGACTTATCAATCAAGTTATAAATATCCCTCTATTGATCAGAAAGTCTAGTTTATATGAAAAGTAAAATTAACTCTACAAAATTATCCAGTTTAACAGAATTCCAGAATATAAGATTCTGGTTAACTAAACTAATTATTAGCTAAAAAATATAAAAAGGAATTAATTACTTCTAAAATTACTACCCTAGAAACAAATAATGAGAGCACATTATGGATTATATAAACGTTTTAATAGACAATAAGATATACCTATTCAAATATTTACCAGTACAAGTAAGGGATGATTTAACAAGCTAACGTAGAGATTACAGTGTATGGGCTCTCTGACCTGATAAATAGCCTATACGTTTTTCTCTCCAGCATGTGGGAATTTTACCAAATAGACGATACACTACATAGCAGTGGCGTCTCGTAGCTAACATTAGTGAGGGTGCTGCATCAGATTTTTTTCAGCATTGGTTTAATATTGTGTAAAAGGAAATAAACACATAAAAAGAAAATTTATAGATAAACTTGATAAAATACTTAAAAAAACATAATCAAACATTTTTTACTTACTAATATACAGTTCAAGCTTGATCCATTCATTTAAAAACTAAATCCATTCTTCTTGTTATAATTTGCGCGAAAAAATTAATTATTTTCTCCTTGATCTCTGGATGACTACTGAGGAATTTTTTCTCCATTGAAATCACCGCAAGTTATTTTAGTCTTTCATAATTCATAGTGTTCCTTAAGAAAGTTTTTATTCTTTTCAGTGTTGAAATTCAGTGTTCTGCCTCTGATGTAGTAGTCATGGGAATTGTCATAAGGATTTTTATCAGTTTAGAAATTTCACTAAGAACATCATCTAGATTATCTTCCGAGATAAATTTCAGCATCTCAATTAATTAATAAAGAACCAAAAAATTAATTAAATTCTACACTTTATTACATTCAAGAATATAAACACGTTTTAAAGCACAACAAACGCAGAGTCAAAAGGAAACACTATCTTCCACCAACACACCAGGGTCGGCACTGCGTGAACCACAATGCTCTCTCTCCCTAGCGTGCAGCTTCCTATCTCAGGCATGTGAGCATGCGCACAACAGCCAAACACCGCGTGTGCTGGTATTGTGAAACGCACAGTAATATACAAGGATTTTTTTTTTCATAATATAGGGGATGGCTACTGACATTAAGCTTAAGGACTATATAATGCACAAGTATAAAGAAAGAATTAAATAAAAATAATACTCATTATATTGAATGTTATCGATAATATCGAGTGGAAATGGGGGGGTGCTGCAGTTCCACAGTTCCTATACACGAGCCGTCACTGCTACATAGTCAAATGCATGAATACCTACCCAAATGTAAATAGCTTATACGTTTTCCTCTCCAATATGTGAGTATTTTTACCAAATAGCATATGCACTACATAGTTACAAGCATGAATACTCACATCAATGTGTTTCTTTAAATTTGACGAGGAATTGATGTATGCGGTCACCTCGGCAATTTTAGGCAAACACAACAAACATTGCAGCTTCACCAAGTTTCCCACATTTTTCTGTACTTGAAAAATGATTCCAAGTATGGCCAGGGGTGGGAATCGCCACTATTTTTATCTTCAATGGTAGGAATAGAACTCATGATGGTCCAGTAATGGCGCGGCAGCACGCTATGAGTGTATGATAATGAGGAATAATGAAATAAACTGACCCCATCTCTCAGGCGGGAAAGCGGGAGAGACAAACGAATTGTCTATCGCGTATGAAAGAATGCATGCGATTGGTCCAAACATGAACAAGCGCTTATGATTGGTTCAAACCAGAGTACACACTCGTGATTGGTCATCGTCTGACTTTTGCTTCTACCTGTGCGATTGACCAAAATTATCTGAAAAGTAACGAATACTTCTATGTTTTTTTCCAAATGTAATGAAGTACAAGTAAGCTAAGAAAAATATGCAAGTAGAAATGAAAGTACTTGAATTATTGAGTATTTTTTAGGAAAAAGTATAACAAAGTTACTTGAATGCAATACTTAAATAATTGTACTTCGTTACTTGGCAAGTATGTTCTTCAGATGTCAGCTTCGGCATGTTGGCACATGCTACACCTTTCTCACTCTTGCAAGGTATACACCTTGTTATTAAAATTATTTTTTTAAGGTGATTAATTACATGAGTAAATACATGACAGAAACTCTTATTACCTATATTAGTTCGTTAAATGTTAATATCTAATCCTAAAACTATTAGTGATTTAATTTTTGTTAATGAGGGAATCATCCATAAAAAAAGAAGCGATTGTGCTCATATAACAAAAATTGGGACAATGACTATGAATGGTTGGCGGTAGCCAATAATCCACAAGAAGCAAAGTGTATTTTTTGTCAAACTATTTCTAAAATTGGATACATGGGTGTTTTAGCAATGACACAACATAAAAACTAAAATAGTCATAAGAATATAATCATAGTTTCATTTTCCAGTTCATCAAATTATAAATTTATTGTACAAGCAAATTCTAAAGAATATATTTTAGTTGCTTTGGAAATAGCTTAAATATATCATGCACTTAAACCAAATCTTTCCTACAACTCATTTGATTGAAGTTTGAAATTAAATTCAAAACTTTACCAGGATTCAAAATTAGAAACAAAAATATTTTTTGGTGTTTCTTAATTTTAAACTGTACTTTTATATTCATATTTATCACACAAAATCAACTCTGATTGTCAAATATCTGAAAGAGAGAGGGGAAGATACACGCCGTCTTGCCCTTCAATGGAGAGAGGGAGACAAGAGACACCTGGGCGATCCTTTTTGTCTGCGCTAATGGACGTGCGAAATTATTAAATGCAGTGGTGACCTGAAATGCCGCCTTCACAGAAAGCTGCGACAAGTTTGAGAGCCCAGAAGGTCCCATCTAAATTCGGACAAAGTTCGCCTCGCCGACTTAGGAACCTTTCCGCGCTCGCGCTAAAAGGCCGAGATTATTTTTGTCTGCTGTTGCGTCTGACTATAGAACCCTCCTCTTCGGACGGAGGGGAGAAACCTCATTTGACGCCTATAAATCCTCCGGCGCCAGAGTTGGAAGTCAGTATCCGCCGCCCGCCCTGCCCCGTCCGTATCCACCCTCTGCACTTCCCCGTTCGTACCCGCTATTCGCATCCCGTTGGACTCTGCACAATTCTCGCAGAACCCCTCAAGCTCCCGGTATTCTCGTTAATTCTCGTGAGTCTACCTCGACCCGCTTCCTCCCGCTCCTCGAACGGAGCGTGCTTAGTCTTGATTCGTGTTACTCAAAAGCTAGATTTAAGTTCACTCTGTAATAGCCATTGTCAAGAAACCATTGTTTGAACTTTGCACCAAGGCAAGGATTACTCCCTCGGACCAAATCTTCAAGGTAACAGCAACGCCGAACTCTCCTGTGCACGTGCTCTCTCTATGCCCTGTGTAAAGCCTTCATCATCGGCTTAATATACGCTCAAGGTCATTCGAGCGTCTCTCGGTCAATATTGTTCGTTTGTTTGTACGGTGACCGTCCTTCCCAAGTCCCGTCACCCCTTTTAGCCACTGAGACCCGTGTACATCTAATGTGTGTATAGCTCGGTTAAAAAATTCTGTAATCTTGTAAAATAATATTAATTTGCATTAGTTATTTTTTTACCCGCGATCTGATATCCCGGAACTTCCAAGATAGTCGACTGTGGCTAACTTACATTCAGTTAATCTGCACTCTGCTTATATTATAAATCTACCACGCACTTGTAAACGCAGAAAAGGTTAACTTGACCCTATTCTACGACAGTGATTAAATTAGGATAGATTAGCTATGTAAAGATCCACAAAACGTCTTAATTAGAATTAATCAATTAAAAAAAAACGATCGAGAGAATGGATATGTAATCGCTAACGCATAAAGAACAGAGTAGAACAAAAGAACAATATAGAATGGAAGACCTTTCGAATTCTTCCTTTTTCGTCTATTCGGAAGAAGGAAACGTTACGCTATGGTCGTCGTAATTAAACACAGAATAGTTAACTATATTATTGCATAAATTTTCGACAATCATCACCATTAAATCTCAAATATCAGTCCTAGCACATAGTTCATACTGTTCTTAAGAGAATCAAACAGTCTCCCATTGATCTTTCACCCAGACTTTCACCTTGTAAAGGCGTAATCCATCAGAATTACGTGCACACCTCTGATTAGATTAATTGTATATATTATATGCCATTATGACCTTTGATAGGCCCTTTTTGTCATCTGTGAAATTATGTTAATGTATTATGTAACCTGGTTAATATCAATTAAATAAGATAAGAAAATTTCTTACTCTGTAAACGAAGCTATAAACTGAGAAGCTGTCATTTGTGAATATGGTCGTGTATGTGTGTGCGTGTGTGTTTTCAGAAAATCAGTATGGCCAATAAAATGGTAGAACAGCGATGTTTATCTCCGTGCCTCATTAAGTATTATTTTCAACTATTTTCACTCGGGGAAAAAATATGGGAGGGGGACGAGGGTGAGGGCGGGGTTAGGAGGAGGGCGGGAGTTCGGTCCATTAGAAAAGATCATGTGTGTATATGTTTGTGTAGGTGTGTTTGTACGTACGTGTGTGTATGTATGTATGTGTGTGTGTAGACTCGGGCCTCAACCTTCAATACAAGAAACATCACAAAAGATTTTTGCTGCTAAAAGGAAACGTGACACTAGGATCTTCGTTATTAAGCACAGGATAGTTAACTATATTATTGCATAAATTTTCAACAATAATCTCTATTAAATCTCAAATATAATTTCTACCACATAGTTGATACTGTTCGTAAAAGAATCAAACAGCCCCCCATTGATCTTTCACCCAGACTTTCACCTTGTAATACCGTAATCCATCAGAATTACGTGCACGACTTTGATTAGATTAAGTGTATATATTATGTCATTATGTAATCTGGTTAGTATCCATTAAATAAAATTAGAAAATTACTTACTCTGCAAATGAAGTTACAAACTGAGAAACGGTCATGTGTGTGTATGCTCGTGTATGTGTCTGCGTGTGTGTTTGCAGAAAATTAGTATGGTCACTAAAATGGTAGAACAGCGATTTTTATCTCATTGCCTCATTAAGCATTATTTTCAACTATTTTCACTCGAAAAATTCATCTGGGAGGGGGAGGGGAAAATTCAGGTCCATTAGAAAAGATCAGGTGTGTGTATGCTCGGGTATGTGTGTAGGTGTGTATTTGTGTGAGTTTGTGTGTGTAGTGTGCGTAGACTAGTCCCTCATCCTTCAATATTACTACCCATCACCATAAAAGGCTAGCACCCTAAATCCCACTTTGACGAAAGAAATCATTTAAATTACGCAAACTTATCTTGTTCCTCTTACGAGCGAGTTTTATTTGCTGCAATTCGACCCTTTAAGGATTTATAACTTGAAGCCCAACACTTGTTTATATTCCCTTCATATAAATGTATTTTGCCTAGTTATTAAAAATACGCTAAATATTAGGTTGTCAATAAATTAATGACTGTAAAAAAAAATCAAATTATTTATGATATAAAAATACGTATTAGGCCTAATATTTTCCACCATTATTAGAATTGCTCCCTGTCCTTTAACTAAGTTAACTAAGTAGTAAATAACTTTCTTAAAGAAGTCATTCGGTTTTGATGAAATATATCCAGGATTTGATATCCTGCTCTACCTCCAAATCAGAGTAAAGTTTACCAGTGGGGTGATGATGTAATTACTTAAATAAATGGTTCTGTGAATAAGAAGAATGAGAAAAAATTCCCAACTTAACGCAGTAATTTTGTCTAGAGTCAAATACGGTACGTGCGGCCCAAAATGGCAATAAGGAGGAGGACGTTTTTGTTCAAGAGTATCATGTAAACGCTGCAATTGTTGAACATATACTGAGGTCTGCAGTAACTGTTTTTTTATTATTAAGATTATAATGAATAGTTCCTTTCGCATTCCACCAAATGCAAAGCATAGCCGCCGGCTGCTATAAGCCACATCTATAAATATGAATGACTTTTTGTTTGGATCAAGCCATTGCTTTTTGCGCTTAATATTGCAGTAAAGAACTCACTTTTCGTCCCTCGTAATAATTTTGTCCACAAATGGCTCACGGGTGTTTTAGAACTAATAGAGATGAGGTAATATTCGGCTGTTGTGAACGTTCCTATGGCAACCTAACATTATTTATCTAGTTTAAAACAGGCCAAGGCATTAATTATTGCAGTCTTAATAAAAGAGTTACAGTAGGAATTAATAAGGTCATCTTTAAACAGTTCGCAGTAAATTCAGAACAATTTAAACGACTCTAAGAAGCATAATTTTATGTCTTCTAAAAACTGCATCGAATTTACACCTAAATCCCATTATCTCAAGAACCATATCCCGATTTCTTGAACGAGGGTAGAAAATTTTATCTGGTTTCGACTTTATAGGACTCTTGTGCTTTACAGAGAGAATCTCGAATAAAAAATCTATATATATCTATATATATATATATATATATATATATATATATATATATATATATATATATACGCGTAAGCTCATGAATTAATTCGCTGTAAAACATAAAAAAAACACGAATGGCCCTTACAAATGAGTGACCTGCAGAAGAAAAGTTATCCAATAGTGAAAAATATGCGAAGACGTCACAAACAAGAAACCTAAATTCAAGGAAGACGGAATATAGTTAAAACAAATAATGATCAAGACCATTAAGCGAAAATTAATTAATATACCAATTTATACCAGTAGTTTCCAAATTGGAAGGCCCACTGGGGGAGGGGGGCACACAGCAAAATTTGAGGGGCCATAAGCTGAGGTTATGTACATATAAAAATCCCAAGGCAAAATGTAAATTGCTAGTTTCCACAACTCAGAGAAATATGGAGTGTAATGAATAAATTTACAGGTATTGCCCGAGTTTTTTAATAATAGACCTAAATAAATGTAAGAGTACAGACAGTCACGAGATGCGGATTGGGGGAGGGGGGGGAGGTAGTTGAGGATCATATATGAAAAGTGGATAAAGATCAGAAAAAGTTCTGGAACCACTGATATATACGAAATATCTTGGGCAAATGCTCGAAACTGGATGATAAAAAACGGTAAAGATGAGACGCAATGATCCCATTCATGCGCAGGATGAAGCCAAAAAAGGCCCACGAGGAAAAACTGATCCTATGAGTGTTGTACGTAGGAAGGAACAGAATAAAAGAAAATACTGCTTAAATAACCATAAAAGAAGAAAGTACACGATAGAAACCAAAAACAAAATGGAATACGAACAACAAGAACAAATAAAGCGGAGAAAGAAAAGATGTTATAGTAAGGGCAATGAGAGTGTAAAGAGAATAGCGACTGCAAGAACGATTTCATTTTATGTTTGGAACACAAAAAGCTGAAGTTTGAAAGATGAAGTCAAAAGAGTCAGGAGCTAATTCACGCAGTGCCCTGAGCCTTGAAATCAGAGTACTAATATCTTTGTGATTGGAAGTGAAGTAATAAAAGTTTAGCAAAAGGAAGTAGATAGGTTAGCAACTGTTTACTTTAAAGAATCATTACTGCAGTAGGATTTTATATTTGTGTTAAAAAAATAAGAGATAAACATAGGCAGAAAAAATAGCAAAGGACTACTTACTTCAAGGTCTGAAGTTCCAACGTTGGGAAAAGCTCAATTCACACAAACTGTAAAATTCCTGAAGCTACAACAAATATTACCATCATAGGCACAAGTAAAACTACTAGGAGATAACACCCGATTGCTGTTTTAGAAATACCATTGAGGTTGATTGTAAAAAATTGGAATAAATTAGAAAACTGGTATAAATTATCCTTTTTCGCAGCAAGGGAGAGTGAAAGCTTAACTCCTGTTTCTGATGCAGTTTAAAGCTAAACTGAAAGTCTAAATAGAGCTTCATATCCACGTACGTGATATATCTCCTCTCTTCAGAATTAACTAAATACCATGCTCATGATTGTATATATATTTTAAATGCAATGTCCCGAAGGAAAAAATGGAATGCTGTTTTCGAGTACTTTCGAACTTTATTAAGTTTTCCCTGATAAGGAACTTAATAAAGTTTGAAAGTACTCGGAAACATCATTTAATTTTTTCCTGCGGGACATTGCATTCATTTGCTACCCTCACGTGATACTTTGTGAGTTTTTCACTTCATATATATATATATATATATATATATATATATATATATATATATATATATACATCAAACCACAAGGGAAAAGAAAATAAACGGAATCATTTTTTCTTCGGAAAAATACATTTTCCTTAGACTATTCGACTACGTAGCCAAGTGGTCTAAGGGGTGGCCTTAATTGAGCTCAAAGCAGTTGCCTGCTGTCTCATTGTACTGGGTTCGATCCCCACCTCTGCCCGTACTTTTCGCAATTAGGGAAATTAATTTTTCCGAAGAAAAAATTATTCCGTTTATCTTCTCGTTCCTTGCGGTTTGATTGATTTATTTCCATCATTATCTTGCGTTCATGATATATATATATATATATATATATATATATATATATATATATATATATATATATATATATATATATATATATATATATATGGTGAAGTGGAAACGGAGTGTACAAAAGTCTTTCTTGCCAAAATATGGGTTTGATTCAATTTACTTTTGGCATAGAAAATGGGTCTGATCTGACGTCACTTCCCTCTTCTTCCCGCGGAGCTCCAACCATTTTTGTTTGCTTAGTAAGTTTTTTTAATATTTTTCGTGTCTGATGTAATTTATACGAGTAACATTATAGTCCACAGTGTTCGTGAATATTGCGTGATTCCAGTTCACCTAAAATACCACCTAGTACACGGTCCGTACAGGATTTGGAAATTTGTGAAAATTATACTAATGAAGATTTCGTTTTGAAACTACTATTTGATCAGGTAACATTGTTTTGTGTTTTAAAGGTGAAAAGGCGACCAAAAAGTGAATAAAAATACAAGACATCAAAGTGCATTGACCATTTTTCTCAGTGTTAAATCATGTTATTTGTGTTATCTAACATTATTTTACGTTAGATGCTAATTTTGATTTTTTTTATTATTATTTAGCATTTTATAGGCTATTTTGTATTCGATTTTATGAATTTCAATTTTTTAGTTAGAATATTGCAATAAGATGGGGATTTTACATTGCATTATGAGGTTATTAATATATTTATGCAATGCTAAACAATGAGGGCTGTGCATTATGATCTACCTAAAAAATGTTCTATAATATTAAGAAATTTATTATTTTTCATATTATTTTTGATACCTATGTAAAATTTTGTAAAATAACAATTGTAACCATTGTTTTATATTATATGTGTTTTCATAACAGCTGTGTATCATTTAGTAATAGTAGGTCCTTTAATTTCAGTTGTGGCATATTAAAAAAATAATACAAAGTAGGCAATGGTTTGTATTATATATATATATATATATATATATATATATATATATATATATATGATTTGGAAAGAAAACCTTTTAGCTATATGACTATTCATTTTTCACAATATTTCGTTTAAGTTACATCCACCATTCTTGAGAATGGTGGATATTTTTCATGCTAGTGTTTAATGTTACGTTGGTCTGAAATGATTTAGGAAATTATAATTTTTTTAAGTAAGTTCCAAAATATTTTTAAGGTTCTTGTCATACACTGACTGGAAACCTACAGACCGGGATATATTTACGGCAATCCTAAGATACATAAAAATAAATATAAACCAAAAATGCGATAATTATATCAACAATACCAACACCAACCTAAAACTTATCAAAAAAATGACCTCATTAGCCCATATATCCCAAATGAATTTATCATTTCATCCACGAAAGAATTCATCTCACTCCTAAAATGCAAACAAATCTAACAAATAAAGTCATGTGATCCCTGTATGTAGAAAGCCTCTTCACTAATGTACCTATAAAAAGATACCATAAAAGTAATGCTTAATTACATAAATAAACATCCGACCTTACCAATTTTTAAAATAAAAGAAAAGTTACTTGAAGAATCTTTAGATATATATAGTACAATGTGCTCAATCAAAACATACAAATGAGAATCTTTAATCAAGTCAATTGAGTTTCATTGGGATGTGTTTTAGGCCAAACATTAACAAATTTTGATATGGGCCATTTAGAAAACATTGATCTAAAAAAGAATATAAAGCCAGAAATATATTGTAGATATATAGACAATATATTTATCTAATAATACAAAAATGATTGAAAAAATCATTTGAAGAAGCGTGTCTTGAAATTCACATGTGAGAATAGTCAAAATGAAACAGAAGTTAGAAGGATCAAACAAATGTTATTTAATAATGATTTTCCTTGTATATTAGAGAACAAACTATTAATCAATTTATGACTAGTATAAATAAACACAATAAATAAGACCGAAAAAGTGAAATTAATAATATACTACTGCAATCGAATGACAGACAATTACATTCAAAGAGACAAGAAACTTAAAAAGATAATAAGTTAAAACAATAAAAGTAAAAATGCTAAAATAAAAATTAACCTTAATACGAGTATCTACTACAAAAATAGAAAAATAAAGGATCTAGTTCTAACAAGGAAATTATATCTCGCCGCAATATATGAAACAAACCATTTGGTATAACATAACATGACAGGCATAACATAACTCACGGATGACAAAAACCGCAAGGGCCTATCAAAGGTCAACCGCATCCGTCACCCCCCCCCCCCACACACACACGAACTGCATCCATAGGATTGTGTCAGATCATGCATCTACAATATACAATTTAAACCTTCCACAGGAATAAGTCGAAAACAAAAAACATCATCATCAAGGCTGATCAAAATCCAAATCACCCATAATATACAATAATAAAAAAACTGCATCCACAAGAATGAGTCTAGAATACTATGTACTAACCCCTTTCCCCCACAAAATCAACTCTTGCTCCCCATATAATAAAGCTACGCTTGAGAACATTTAAGTTTGGACTGTATACTGTCTCTGATGGCAAGCTACTCTAGTAATCTACCACTCTTTTGGTGGAAAAATAATTTCTGACATCCATCTGCTCTCTGTTTTTTACATTTTTCAAGTGGTGACCCTTAGGCCTATTACTACATTCCAACTTAAATAACTTCCCAAAATCCAACTCATCCATTCCAGAACAGAATTTAAAAAGCTCAATTATATCTCCCCTCACACATCTTCTTTCAAATGAGAACATATTTAGTAACTTCGGTCTATCTTCATATTCAAGGTACTTCAGGGAAGGTATATTTTTTTGGCCCTTGTTTGTACTTACTCTAACAATGGATATAAAGCCATTGAAACATCCTACATTGGTTTGACCACAAATTGCCTGCAGACCAGATGCGAACAGCACCACAATAATGGAACAATCAGATCACATTTTGAAGAAAACCCTCAAATTCGCCCAACAAAAGAAACACTAATAAAAATACAAAATTTTTATTTAAATCAAACCAGGCAATGGCTTTGTCGTAGCTTGCGCTTCGCTACTAAGATTAAAATTTAAAATCTTAAAAAAAGCAGCCATGGTTGAATTTTTATAAATTTTCTGAACTTCGACAATTATAATAATTTTAAAAAGGAACTCTAAACTAAATTTCCCCCCTTTCAAAAAATCACGTTGCTAAAATATAGTTATAGAAGAAGATATATAAAAATAAATTTTATGAACTTCACCATTTGTAATTCTTTTGGTTTTAAAATATTCCCAAAATTTCGATACTTATATTTTTTCTAAACTTCACCATTTTGTTTTTGATATTATAAAAGAATGATTAAAAATAAATTTGATAAAAAATCATAAGTCATAACCAAACTAAGATGAAATTATTATTCAAATACTCAAAAAAACCTCTTCTTAAATTTTAGAGTAAGTGATGATGATAAAAAAGACGACCTAATGTTCTCTGAAGCATTAATAAATATTAATAGATATTATTATCGAATGTTTTTTAATTTCAAAAAAATGTAAAATCACAAATCGTGAAAGTTCGAAAATGTATTAAAATTTAGACATGGCCGTCTTGTTTGTATTTTTTCGTATATAAAAGCATGGATCTGAAAAATCATAGGCCAAGATTAAATTATTAGGAGATATGTACTGAAAACCTTTTTTTTTGCCAAAAGCTCTTTGCTAGAGACAGATAGGCTGTAGGCCACATACAAAAGGTCTGCCTGCGAAGCGCAAGCTCCTCCTGTAGGAGGGGTGTCAAAACCGCTTCTCTTGTTAATATTATAATTTTTAAGTTTGAAAATATTTTAGGGTTCTTGTAAATTTATCTTTTTGTATGTTAATGGTTGTCTTTTGTATTCTATAACAAAAGACAACCATTAACATACAAAACGATAGAGTATGTTTGTGTAATTTCATGAGTTTTAGTGTTCTTCTTATTGTTTGTTCTCTAATGATTAGTTGTACTTATTTTTGTTGGAAAACTTCAGTTTTCAAGCCTTTATTAGCTCTAATTGCCGACAATTTATCTTGTATTTCTTGTGTGTAATAATTGTATTATTGGCTGTTTTCATTTATGTATGTATTGATGCAATGTTCTTATATGTTGTTTTGTGTCTTTTCTATGTGTATATTGGTGTAATTACTTCTTGAGTGCATAATTTTGTGCTCGGGAACTGACTTTGGCGTGAGAGTTTCGTCCGTAGCCTTGCAGGTATATTAAGTCTGACGCCTGTTCCCTTTAGCTCAGGAATAACACCATTCGTTAGAGTGGACAGGAACCTTTTTTCCAAGTTTTGGGGTGACGACATTGATAGGCTCCAAACGTTTCCTGCTGTGCAAATCTCTTTGTCTAAGTTGATCACGCCTTCTAACTTTGTTGATAAGCAGAGAGGCAGTGTTCTGGACACGTTGGAGCCTTTTCATCGAGGTTTTATTGGACGCTTG
This sequence comes from Ceratothoa steindachneri, assembly GCA_963969495.1. Lineage (NCBI taxonomy): Eukaryota > Metazoa > Arthropoda > Malacostraca > Isopoda > Cymothoidae > Ceratothoa > Ceratothoa steindachneri. Next base: position 71,361,137 of record OZ018326.1, read on the forward strand.
AGAGTCCACTGCGGAGTAGATGAGCTTAGCCCGGACATACATCAGATACATTTTCCTGATGTTGGCCGAGCTAAGATCTATAAACCTGTATAACTTTGAGATTTCTCTCCTTGCCAGGTTCCGTCTCTCCGTCTGGTGTCTCAAGTTTCCATGGTCGGTGATTTTAAAGCCCAGGACGGTGCCTTCGGCGGAGTAGCCGTATCTCCTCCCATCTATGATAATGGGCCATGTCAACTCGCGGCTTAGCGAGACGATCTTAAATTTCTCCCTGTTGGTCCTGATCTTCCATCGTCTCTCGCATTGGCTGATGTTGTTGATTTCCGCTATTGTGCGAACCGCCTGCGCCCTTGCTTTCCTCTCCGGGCATGGGACAATTTGAGTGACGTCATCTGCGAATTGCAGGTACATCGTGTCCCTGTGCACCGGAGAGGGAGGTCGATTGTGAAGACCAAGTAAAGCAGAGGACTCAGGCAGCTTCCCTGAGTAACGCCCGCCTTTAATTCAAATTCAGGGCCTTTGTACCCTTCTATCATGAAACAGGCCCTTCTGTCCCTGACGAAGCCACAGAGGATCCTTTCCAGAATTGAGTCTAGCTGGAGGTTCAGGATCTTGTATTAAAGTCCTTCCAGCCAGACTTTATCAACGGCATTTTGCACGCCCCTCAACACAATGTCTACATAGAACCTGTTCACCTGGGAATATGCTATTTTCTCTGTTAGGAGCGCCAGGGCGGTATCTGTTCCCCTTTTTTGCGAAACCCATGTTGTTGGGGGTTATGCGCTCTTAACTCGCTCAGTTGAGCTTGTAGCCTATCTGCTAAAATCTTCTCGAAGATTTTTCCCTGTATCTCAAGAAGAGAGATCGGGTGATAGTTAGCCATCTGGCCTAGAGGCTTGGTTCCTTTCGAAATAAAAATGATTTTGTCCATCTTGTACACGTCAGGGAAGTAACCTATATTCGGGGCAGCGTTCATTGTGTTCGCTAAACCCTGAATAATTTGCCTTGGGGCATTACGAAGTTATTCTTCGTAATCCTAGACCAGCCTGGAGCCCTCTGCTTGAAGGAACTTATGATGTTCAAGGTCCCTTGGACAGTTATTGGGCATCCATGGTCAACCATCACTCTTTCCTGAGATACTTGCGGGTGTGGGTGGGTTCTATGTATCACTGTGCCGAGGTCATCGAGCAATTGGTCTTCGAAGTCCTGGTCGAAGTCGTCGTTCTCCTCAGGTGATATAGCGAAAATCTCTTGCAAGTATGCTCTAAACTTTCTCTCGGGAGACTCCGAGTCCTCTATGGTGTCGTCTGCATCTTTGATTTGGGTTCTGGGTCTGGGAGACAATCCCCTAATTCTTTGGATGTTATTCCAAAACTTTACAGGATTGTTCTCCCTGTCCAGCTTCCCAATGATGTCATCCCAGATTATTCTTTGTTTTTCAATTATTATGTTTTTTAGTTCCTCCCCTAGATCCCTCATTCTGGCTGTCCTTTCCAAATTGGTTCCTGTCCTGCCAATCTCTTCATAGATTTCTCTATGTTTCCGGTCGATTTCTTTCATCTCGTCCGTCCACCTAGGTTAAGGGAGCCTTTTATAGGGGATTCTGGCAATGGATCTCTCGTCGGCTTGTATGAGGAGATTGGTGATCTTGTTTATCTTCTCATCAATTTCTTCGAGATTAGCGTCTGCCAGGTCAGTTGGATGGTATGTACTGAATATATCTCTATATAGCTCCCAGTTAGCTTTAGTGTAACTTTTTCTAAGTGGAACGGGCTTGAGTAGTGGAGCAAGCGAGATCGTGGTGAGAATCGGGATATGGTCGCTCGGTACCACTGGTCCGGGCTCATTGACGATGTTGAAGGAAAAGTTTTTGCTCGTTAACACAATGTTGGTTTTATCGCCGAATGCTGTGTTACGAATGTCGGGAAATCTGGCACGATCTTCTGGAGTCTATCTCTTTTGAGTAGCAGCTCCAGGTTTCTTCCCCTTTCGTCGTTACTTCCGTAGCCTGATGCACCGCATCTGGTATTTAGATCACCGCCAAGCAATGTTAGTTTCTCGCGCCCGAAGAGGTTGTAAAAGTTAGGGATCGGCAGGTATTTACGTAGTGGAGGTTGATAGGAATCCGCCACGGTCAGGTTTCCAACCAGGGTAGGTATTTCTACAGCCACAAATTATTCATCTAGTTTTGGGAGTGTTCTGTATGTAATGTTGTTTCGGATCGCGATGGCAGCCCCATCGCATCGTTCCTGTGTGTGATTTTTTTTATTACTTTGTAATTTGGTATCTTTATCCTGTTTGTGTTTGTGTTAACGCCGTGTTCAGTGATGAGGATTAGGTCGGAATCCACTTTACGAAATTTATTTCCGTAAGGAATGTGTTTCCCTTCCCATCCATTGACGTTAACTGTGAGAATTCATAATGTATTAGTGTTTTACATGTTTGTGTTGTCTGGTGCTTGCGTGTGTTTCTTCTTCTAGTGTTTTTTGTTGCGTGTGTTTTTTCCGTTCCTAATTATGTCGATTAGCGCTTCCTGGTCTGGTGAATCATAAGACCATTTTAATATGCCCGTTTTTACTGATTCGATGATTTCCCCTACCTTGGGGTCTTCTGGGAAGGAGGTTTTAGCATTTCTGAAGAATTTGATATTAATTTCATCGCCATCGTATTCCTTGTTCTGCCTTGAGTTCTTCCTTCTGTTCTTGCTTCTCGCTCTCTCATGGATCTTAGGAAGCTGGGAGCTCTCTTGTTCATCCTCAGATTAAGAAGCTATGCTTGAGATGTTCCCCTCAGCCTGCTTTATTCTTCTGGCTGTTCTTTTTGCACTTTCTACCCCTTTCTTCCTCACCTCAATTCTGGGGTCCCTGTTTGGGGACTTTTGAAGTGCTGGGGTTGATTCCGGGTTCTTGTCCTTTACCTCACTTCTTTTTTCGTCTTTTGGGAAAGTGGTCGATGATGCTTCTTCCTCTGGGCTGAATTGCATCTGGAGGACTTCCCCTGAGAAAACGATTTTTAAGGGATATTTATTCCCCCTTTCTTTAAACGTAACGTTAGAGGAAATGAGCCACTCCTGTGCGTGGAATTTTTAAAATAGTTTTAATGTGCGATTCCAGCTTGTCGCTTAACTGTTGATGGCCGGCTTATCTTCATTTATTAATATAGCTTCTAAGATGTTAAGCCTTGCTTTATTAACCTCTTTTCTTTTAATAATGGTGTTATCAACGAGCATATCTCTCGTTAGGTTAATATTATGTACCCTCTCCATATCTTTCTTCGGCCCTACGCTTTGTAGATGCATAGCTAACCGTCTCGAAAGTGTGGTAGTTGTCATGCCAATATATTTAGAGTTTTTATAAAGCTCACAGTCTTTATTGGAGCAGGTGAACTCGTAAATTATGTTGGTTGACTTGAGATTTGAGGAGTTTGGGCAGATGTTATTTTTCATCAGAAGATTGCTTGCTTTTGTTGTTTTATAATAGATGATGAGTTGGATTTTATCCGTTTGATTTTTAACCTTGATGTTACGGTTAATAATCTCCTCGATGTTTTTTAATCTATTTTATAGGCCATGGACATCTGGTTTCTGTAATACACTTTGATGTTATTGACTTCTCCATGATTACTTTCAGTTTTATCCACATGTTTGTAATGGCTATTTAAAAATGGTTGGAGTTGTTTATCAATCATGCTGTTTAAGAAACCATTATTCACGAGTATTTGCTTTACTCGTGCAATCTCTTGGTGGAAAAGTTCCCACGTAGAGCAGCATTTATAAGCTCGGCGGATGTATGAGCCGATTACGCTTATTTTGTACCTTACAGGGCATTCACTCTCTGCCTGGGGCATCTTCCCATGCCGTACTTTTCCTATGTAGTTTAGTGACGTAGTTGCCCTTGATGATATGAACCTCAACATTCAAGAAAGGGAGTTTATTGCCCGTGCTCAATTCATAAGTGAATTTTAGCACGGAGTTCTCAAAATGTTGCTCGATGTTAACGAGATGTTCTTCGTTTTGGACGTTGATGTAGATGTAATCTACGTATCGGCAGTATGTGTGTGGCTTATTTTCCATGATGTCCAATAATCTCTCCTCGAGTTGACCCATGTAATAGTTGGCGAAGGTCAGCCATAAGGGTGACCCCATAGCCACTCCATCCACTTGCGTGTATAGATTACCGTCCGGTGTCCTAAACGGCGCCTCTGATGTGCATGAACGCAACATGCTCCTTAAGATGTTTTGGTCAAGATGTGGAGGAGACATTGTAGGATGGTGGTACACGTTTTTTTATAATGATGCCGATGGTCTGAGCGATAGGCACATTCGTGAACAGGCTTTCTACGTCAGGGGATGATATTAGTCCTGACGGTCTTGTAGCGTGGAGTATGTTGATGAATTCCTCCGTGGATTTTATGCTATATTTCGAAGGGATGTACGGTTTTATTAATGCATTTAGGGTTTTAGCTAAACAGTACGTAGGAGTCGTGACTGATAAATGATGGACCTCAATGGGTTTTGCGGCTCACTAATTTTTACATTGCCATACAGATAACCCGGTGTGTAATCACCGATGATCTTTTGGAAGTGAAGTCCCCCGATGAGTGCATTAGCTTTAGTTATTTGTCCGTTTATTTTCTTTTTTAAGTCTTCTGTTGGATCCTTTTCAAGCGCATAAATTTAGTGGTGTCACTTAAGATGGTATTCAATTTGTTATATTCTTATTTGTTTAGAATAACGTATATGTTGGATTTGTCAGCTTTTCTTAAGACTATTTCTTTGTTGTTTTTTAGAGAGCTGATGGCCTTACGTATTTCTGGTGTTATAAGTTTGCTGCCCGTAAAGCATCTTCGTTTGGTGGCTTCTGTGCATAGTTGGTCTTTTAGGTTGGAGTTAATTTCAATGCTGGCTTGATCTTGTAGCTTTAACATCGATTGGAACAGGGATTCTAGTTCGACTTTTTTTTAAATTGGTTCGAATTTGGCTTGTAGGTGGCAATTCAAACCGAGGTGAAGGGCTTCTATTTCACTAGTGGAGAGCGTATGCCGGGAGAGATTGATGAATGATGTTGTTACTTCTGGCAATGTTATACGTCCTTTGTACAGTTTATTAAGCTTTTTAGGCTTAATGTTTTTTAGGAATTTTCTGTTTGTAAAGCGAAATTTTTAAAGAAAACCATCCCCAAACTGGAACGTGATGTTGAGGAGACGTTATCACAACTTGAAGAACTCGAAATTCCACATGCAACACGAGACTATCACAAAAGCTCTCTCCAACAGCGCTTTACAGTTACTGTCTGCCAGATCCTCACTCCACTCATTACATCGGTAAAGGAGGCAAGAACATTTCTAAACGCTCCGAAGATGATCGAATAAGATCGAAAGCTGAGCAATTTTAGTTTGGTTTTTACTAAACACATTCATTTAAAAAATAGATGAATACTGGACAAGTAATCCACCATTTACAAGATAAAATAAAAAGATAGTTAGAAGAAGAGAAAGTTAACAAAGGAAATTAATTAAGGCAAAATACACAATGGTCTTCAACAAAATTTGCATATATATATATATATATATATATATATATATATATATATATATATATATATATATATATATATATATATATATACATATATATATATAGTATGAATCGGGTGAATATTAAAAAAAAAACACTGTGTAGTGGCGTACTATTTAAAATGAGACTAGTTTCGGCATGGAGTTTATCATAACATCTTCATTAGTATACCGAGACTAGATACAGTTACCCAACATAAAATATGTACAATAAATCAGATCAAAGTTTCTACTCAGGAGGTGTTTATTTCAGGTCATTAAGAATTTTGGGTGAAGTGCTGCATTTAAATTGCCCCATCCATAATCTCTCCTCTCCTCTCCTCTCTCTCTCTCTCTCTCTCTCTCTCTCTCTCTCTCTCTCTCTCTATATATATATATATATATATATATATATATATATATATATATATATATATATATATATATATATATATATATGTGATTGATTAAGGCATCACTAGTTTGTGACTCAAGACGTTCCTCTCTTAGTCACCACTGATGAATTTCCCCGATGAGGCAATGCCCGACGATGAGAGAGGCCACACAAGGAGGCTGGATGCAAGAACGTGAGAACCAAGATGAGACGAGGATTGCTCCAAGATTACAGGCTTAATGGTTATTAAACTACCCTACATAGATCAGCTAGGATTCATTCCGTAGTCATATTTTTGAGGCAGTATCTCAGGTTGACGATCAAAACACCATCATAGCCTTTTTAAAGACAAAAATAGCAAATATCGATTCAAATTGAAACGTAGAAGAGAAAGGAAAACAATATGATATAGAAGCATGCGACCTCAGGATAACTTGGATTTAATAGAAATATATACAAAATGTTATACAATATATAAAGAAAAGTTTAAAACATAATAAAATATTAATTTGGACCATACAAATAAAGACATTTGAAGGATGATTTTGCAAAATACGATTCTACAAGGATTGTTGGAAAACTTGGAATTTTATTCTTATACTTAAAATATTAATTCTAGCGACATATTTTCTCGCTAAATTATAAACGGGCATGCACGAGAGTCATCATGTACAGGCATCTTCAAGAGACAGCATGAACAGTTCTCCTAAAGAATCATCATACAAATACCGCCTGTAATCTGTAGTTGATAAATGCATGAAGACATTAGCGTTTGTTATTAGCACAATGGAAAGTGTCATACATTCGCGGCGGGCGATCGTCCTTCAAAAATAGGGCCACAATTGGCACTAAACTGTATGCTAGAAGGACCAATTTACTTTTTCTCTAATTCACCTCTAAAACCCACTGCTCGGAGTGAATTTGGAGGACGTTGATTGGATATTCTTTACTCTAGAAGGTTGCAAGCAAATAGATTTGATTTGTGTTTTATTACAGTAAATAATTAATTTAACTATATTAGTGGAATATCAGAATTTGGGAGCTGTTGTCGATGCAGCCATTTCTCGACAAGTCAAGACTGCCTTACTTATTATCCTCGGTACTAGGGCGGGAATTTTCTGCATAGATTCCATATTTTTTTAGTTTTCAAAAAAAGCTAAATAAGTAGCTAAACCTCACCCAAATATTTATATTTCATTTTTTCTTAAGCATTGCATCTATATTTTATTAATAAAAAATATTTTACAACTAACCATGCACATTTTCTGAAAATATGTTGCACTAGAAACTCAACCATGCATCCAAACTGTAGAGTTCTTCTTTAGGGCCAAGCCCCGTCAATCTCTCCTCTTTTATTTAACCCCCATACTCGTTCTTAATTACATTCACTCCTTACTTTCATTCATCTTTTCATATGGTTTACCATTAGTTTGGTGGAATCAGTAGATTTCAGGCAAGGTCCCTCAAGGTTTATTGGGATGTCGAAATATTGCACCATTGTCTCCTTGTGTTTGATATTATTTGCCGAATTGATCTATCTGAATTCGTCTGTTTATTTAAGATAAGGATAATTCCAGAAGACCCTTCTTTAGTCGCCCCTCGAAAATAGAAACACCCTTATGAAGCATATTTTTACTGGGTTTCTCTATCATTTTGCTTTCTCAATTGCTTTCTAATGTTTTTTTATCAATTCTTTTTTTTATGTGATCCATGAATGCTTATAAGCTCTTTTTTATATAGATAGGAAATTCAAGGAAAAGACGTGAGAGTCAGGAAAAACCGTTAGTTGCTTCTTTCATCTTTTGAAGAAATTGTGTAACGGAATGAATCACAAGAACGTCAGCGTCTGTGCGTCACCTCTACGTGAGTCTCGTCTGAACACGAGCTTAATGCTATCATTACCTCTACTTCCAAAGATTTAGAATCTGCAATGGGGTCTAAGTTCGAACTTATGGTTGCTTATAATCTTTATGCCAAATTCTTTCAAATGTGACTTCTCAACTCGAGCATTAAAGTTGATTAAGTCTGATATATTCGTATTTGTCGTCATCTATCTTTTTACATCATAATTAATCGTTCTCGGATTTTTCGCTTCTTTATGAACTTATCTCAGTTTGATTCCACCAGTTTGCGGGGGATGTATTTCCTTTCCCACAATCTTCTACTGAGTAAATTGGCGTTGGTAGGATTACACCGGTTTCTGTTTCTCTTTTAATTAATAAAATCCGTGTAAGGATTTCATCGCAAAGGGTCAAGAGAGGAGACATAAGCGGAAAATCCTGAAAATGGGCGGAAAAAAAACTACGAAGAAAACCTTACGACCTCAACTTAAGAGGAAGAAGGTCAAGAAAAAAGAAGGGTCCATTGAGGTTCTTTGACCCTAGTTGGGCCGCTAAAATGCGTTGACCTATTCAGAAATCGCCACAAAACGCTTGGAAAATATAAAAAAACGCGACAAGACAAAGCTTTTGACATGTTTAAGCCGAAGGGCGAAATAAGCTCGGTGAGGCCAAAACAGAGCAATTCTTCTTAGTATTTAACAAAAATCCACAACTGTGCAATGCATATCTCAGTTGGAACCGAGTTGGTTACGAGAAATATGAACTTTGAATAATACCGTAATTAAAAAAATTGCTCGAGAGCTGTGTGTATCTGGGTCGGACCAGGAACTTATGGGCACCCATCCAACTTTGGTACCATCACCCTTGAGAGCGCTTTTGCTAATCTAAATCATTGTTGTCAGAGATCAGAGAAAGGAAGATGCGCGCTGCTGCGCCTTCAATGGAGAGAGAGAGAGACAACATACACCTGGTCGACCCTTTTTGTCTTCACTCATGGAAGTGCGAAATCATGAGACGCCGTGGTGGCCTGAAAGGCCGCCATCGCAGAAAACCGCGACAAGTTTGAGAGCCCAGAAGGTCCCATCTGGAGTCGAACAAAGTTTCGCCTCGCTGACTTAGGAACCTTCTCACGATTATGCTAATAGGGTGAGACTACTCTCGCCTACCGATGCATCGCACCCTGGAGCCCTTCCCTTAGGATGGAGGGGGGGAACCCCATTGTACCCCATTATAAATCCTCCAGTGCCTAGAGTTGGAATGCAGTATCCACCGTCTGCCTGCCCCCCGTGAGTACCTGCTATTCGCGTCCCGTTAGACTGCACAATTCTCGCAAAACCCTTCAAGCTCCGAATATTATTGATTAATTAGTGTGAGTCTACCCCGTACTCCTACCCGCTCCTCGAACGCAACGCGCCTAGTCTCCTTTCGTGTTCTAACTTGAAAGCAAGATCTAAGTTCATCCCATAATAGTCATTGTCAAGAGACTATTATTTGAACTTTGTGCCAAGGAAAAGTTTACTCCCTCGGACCAAATCTCCGAGGTAACAGTAAAGCGCAATTCTCCTATGCAAGTTCTCTCTTTCTCTCTGTATTTCCCTTCCCCCTCCGTGTAAGCCTCCATCGTCGGCTTCGTATACGATCAAAGTCATTCAAGCGCCCCTTGGTCAATATTGTTCGTTTGTTTGTACGGCGACCGTCCCCGCCAAGTCCCCCCTCCCCTTTAGCCGCTGAGACTCGTGTACGTCTAATGTGTATATAGCTTGTTTTAAAACCCCTTTTAACCTTGTAAAAGAATATTAATTTGCATATTAGTAAAGTTATTTTTGTATCCGTTTTACTATTGTTTTGGAACCTCCATGATAGTCGACTATTTGGCCAACCTACTTTCAGTTAATTTGCACTCTGCTTGTATTATAAATCTCCCACGCGCATAGCCGTCATCGACCTCGGTTGAGAAACGCAGAAAGGGTTAACTTGACCCTATTCTACGACAATTGTCTAGCTGGAAATTATCTTCACTCATTAATTAAGTTCTAATGAACTTCAAAAACTGAGCCTCGTAGTGGAATGCTATACAAGAGTGTGTCAATTGTAGCATTGCCAGCCATTGCGCCATCACTATTTCCGCTATCGACGGGATCAAGTCATTTCTGTCACTTCTTAACCACACAATGTGGCTATCAGGTATTCCTATAACATCGGCAACCAGGCTTCGACTCACATCTATTGTATTGGGTGCTCTCCGAGCCCCATTGACTTCAGGCGAGGTTCTGTTACGCAAGATCTGCCACAATTCTTCCCACTTCATCACTTTCTATACAGATATCTCCCCACAAACTGTCTGCATGATATGCTCTTGTTGATTTTTGTTTTAAATTAAAAAGAATTCTGAGAATTCAACTAAAATTATTGCCAATTATATAGGTTCTCTTTCGGAAAATGTCAGACCTCGATTTTTTGGATAATTCATGTAGATTTGTGCTTAAAAAGAAGTGGGTGTTTTTTTTTTATTTAGAGACTTTTATTGGGCAAATTACAAAAAAAGTGTTGTTTTTTTATTTTTTGGTGACTGCAATCGCATCATATTGTATTATATATCATTTCTAAGGTGATTTCAAAATAGGGGAGCCTTCGCCCCTATGCTCACCTTTAATTGTGAGGGGTTGCATTCCCCCCCCCCGCCGGTATTTTTTAAATAAACATTGTAATATTCAGAATTCGAAAGCCTATCTTTAAGTTCGGATTCAAAGGCGATTGCCAGATGTAGTTAGGCCTCGAGTTAGATCTTTTATTTTATTATGGCGCAATTTTGTCTCCTCAGCCAGATGACTGAACGGCCGGTTACTTGAGTGATTAGGCTGTATCATCTTTATTATTACGATATTACCCTTAAAAAATGACAACGTACGAACCTGCTAGAGAAAGAACAATGAATGGAGGGTTTTATCAGTGCAGTGCGTTTTCATAGGGATTTGTAGGAAAATGTGCGCGTGTTTCATGTATGCAATCCTGATAAATTGGCAGAAACATTATTACCTATAATTAATCCTTGCCAGAGATGTTGTATAAACACTTGGTTCTTAAGCATTCGCAGAACTTTAAAGAAACAGATGCCAACTCATATCAAATAGAGTCGCTTTGGGCCAAGGGAAAAATGGGGAATAAAAAAGAATGCGGAGCCGCGCCTTGTCGGATCGACTCCGATATGCGCGAATTTTTATGGAAGCCACGAAATAAAGAAAAAGAGTTAGTTGTTCCAATTTATAAAAACATGTAAAGTTTTATCAACCCCCCAAATACTTATAACATAGAAATTATCCCATCCCTCGATTCCTACGCATTAGAAAGCCAGTTCAGTCTCAGCCGGTCGTTCAACAATCTGGCGGAGGAGACAAAATTGCGCCATAAAATTGCGTATAAAAACTAGTATAAAACTAATCTAATTTTTGTACTGTGTTGATTTACTTAGGACATATACATATGCCTCGCCCCAGAATGTTATTTAAATCAATTAAAATTGATTAATAGGAAATGTCCATATCCTATTTTAATTCAGAAAAAAGTTCCCTTCAAAATTATATATAATACACTATAATGCGATTCCAATTAACACTGTGGCTCCCAAGATAATAATAATAATAAGAATTTATAATGCGTCCTTCAGGGTTGTTAGCCCTCCCAGAGCGCAGATCGTGTAGCGAGTGTAGAGAAAGTTTACAGGGGAGAGAAGGCAATTCTGAAGAGATGGCTGCCAAACATTTTTCGTCATAACATCATTATTATAAATTTGCCCGCCTTAATTATCATTTGCGGTTTTTTTTTTTTTTAAATAGAGATATTTATAATAAAGCGCCCACAAAAATAGAGGGCGGTCATTTTCCGAAATTTAACTTAGATAGATATATGCAAGTTTACCCTTTCTTCAAGAGAAAACGGCCCGCTTGAGGGTGGATTTATTTAAAATAAAAAATAAGTAAGCCCTCTCTATATACAGTACTCAGAGAAAGGGCAGCAAATCCAAATCCAAGTTGGCTTACCACTGGTGAAGGTTCTGATTCACTTCTTGTTGTTACTAATGACCCACGTGGTTGGCATTACATAAAAATGAACTAATCAATCCCTTGTTGGTCTCTCTTCCTCGTGATCGTTCCAATTCTTTGGTGTTCATTTCAAAGCTTTGAAAAGTTTATTTCAGTTAGGAGTTTTCTATTCGACTGTGCGTTTGGATTAGCTATTTAAGCCTTCATCTCCCTGAATTAATTGGGAGGCCTTCAGCCAGAAAAGATATTAATTTCTCATTCTTCAAGCCTTCACTCATTTAAGATCCCTTTTATTCGCCAGTGGAAACCTTCAGTTTAACTTCGATCTGAACCGAAAAGTCACGCCACACGAAGCTGGACTCGATCCGGCGACTTACAACGCTCTATATTCCTCAACTTTGCTGTGATTTGAAGTGGTGTTTCCACTCGACGTGGCCAGAAAAAGTAAGAGGTAAAATATATATATATATATATATATATATATATATATATATATATATATATATATATATATATATATATATATATATATATATATATATATAGAGAGAGAGAGAGAGAGAGAGAGAGAGAGAGAGAGAGAGAGAGAGGGAGAGAGAGAGAGAGAGAGAGAGAACGGAAGATCTCACATTAGCGTGATATATATCAGTGAAAGATAATGATAAATCGCAATATCTGAATCAAGATTTTATTTATAACTATCGGACTAGTTTCGGCAAGTTACAAAATGCCATTTTTAACTTATAATGAAGAAACTAGGCAAGGAACACTATATATATAAGGTAAGCGACATCTTAAACAAAATGAAGTCGCAGGAAACAATCTGGGAAAAACTCAAGTGTATCTAGGGCAAACGACAAGCTAAACAAAATGAAATGAAACAGGAAGCAATCTGGAAAGTTGCTAATCTCTGAGAACCATTGCTTCCGGGGGTAATAAATATGATTGGCGACTTTATTCGATATATATTTATTAAATTTGTATTGTCCTTCAGATAAATTGAAATTATCAACTTTGTTAATAGTGATGGATTCCGCAATTCTCCTATCAATATAATTGTTTGATTTTTAAATGATTTTTGCTTGGTTAAAATTAATGCTATGGTCATGCCTTTGCATGTGCGTAAAGATACTTGAAGAGTTCGTACACCTTCTGCTATTAGCTTGATGTTCTTTCATCCTCTTATTAAAGTGGCCCGACTCCCCCATGTATGCCAAATTGCAATTATCGCATGGTATGCATGAAAGAACATCAAACCGATATCAGAAGGTGTACGAAATATTAACCCAAATTTTAACTCAGCCCGGAACGTACAGCTCCTCCTGTTACTGAAAGTTCTCTGGGATTATTAGGTTGTCACTCTGGAATTGAAACCAGAATTGCGTTTATTTTAGCATTTTTTTTGCTTTATTGAGACCTTTAGCCAGCCTCTAGTATTTCAAACTTTATAAAAAAATTGGCTTTGATTTCCACATAATCCTCAACCAGTGGGGGCACTTTTCACCTTATTTTTATCTCCAACCAATCTGTGCCCTCGTTGCGAACGACTGGACCACCAGTTCATTTATTCAGTAGCAATTATTAAAGTATTGCAGTTGTTTATTAATAGGTATTATACTACTTCTAAGTTGCTGTTTGAAAGATTATCTTGTCACTTGGAGCTCAAGTTTAAGATGACATTGGTTTAGGATAGGTTTGAAATATGGTCCTTCTAATAAGGCTTTCACAAGTAATCATTAAAATTCAGTATGACTTAGTTTTTGTGATTAAGTTAAGGTTAATTATCTGACGTTATACGACTTTGAAGTTTATTATACATATCTAGATGCAGTGTTTTAATCGTGAAGTTGGACGCAGTTTATAATTACGTCACTTTATGAAATTACCAATTTTTTTATTTTTTTCATTGTGGTAGTCGAACTAGCGACTGCCTACTTGGGCATAATTTGACGTACATAACACAGCCTACTACTAGGATATATTAAAAAAAACAAATAACAATTTGTAACTAACAAATAACAAAGATAAAAAAGAACAAAGGCTAAAAAAAATTAACAACAACGAGAAAAGTAAAAAGGCGAGAAGGAAGCCTGATCCGGCGTCGGGGGTAGGCCGGCCCTTCCCCTCCCTCCCCGGCGCAGGAACATGCAACCTACATAAATAAACACACAAAAAAGATCAAATAGAGTGGAGGAGGCCAGCCTCCTCAAAAAAGTCGTAAAGGCGAAAAGTCGGTGTGCACGAATCCATTCCGAGTACAAGGGTCAAGCGGTAGAAACCCCGCTCGTTTGGTACCGAGACCGGTAATGTGCGCGGAGATCACTCAGACAGAGACATTCAACAAAAATGTGCCGAACAGTCTGGGAAACAATGCGCTCCAATCAAATTGTGGTGCATCAAAAAGTGTGTCCAATTCGGAGACGACATAAAGCAACCTGAAGCCGTCACAGCATTTGTGGGTAGGTCCATGGGAACAATCGCGGCGCAATGAAAGCAACCTGAGGTTCCCCTCGACCGTCTCCCATCTTTTTTGCCAAGGAGCCCATATTCTTACCATGTAATTGGTGTGAGGAATAGCGAAATGCTGGTCTGATCGCTCAGTGCTCGCGGACTCTTTGGCGCCCTCATTCCCCGCAATTACTACATGTTCAGGAACCCAGCAGAAGAAAATCTCGATATCCAACCGGTTTGCCAAAACCGTGGCGTTACGGATATTGCGAACCAGGGAATGCAGAGATTCCAATGCCCCTAGATCACTGAGGGCACTTTGAGAGGCACTATAAATCATAATCTGGTCTCCGAACCCGGCACGTCGCCTAATCTTCCACCGAGCGGGGTATTGCAACCAGTTGGGCCGTGAAAACACACGCAGCGCCTGGCAGAGCCTCGCTAACTTCAAACAGAGGGGATACGGCGTGGAAACTGACCCCCTCTTGGGACTTGGAGCCATCTGTATACACTGGTACGGTCCAGGGTGTAACGAAGTGTGGCCAAAAAATGCCGAACGCAATACTCCCGGCGCTGTAGAAGCTTTGGGAGCAGAGGCATGGCGACAAATAGTCAAAGGTGGTACCCTCCTGGGTGGAGTCCTGGGCAGAACCAGGGGCGCCACAGGCCCGGGAGCTATACCTATCTCTCGAGTGATTTTCCTAGCCGTAAACCCAAAGGGCCTTAAAAATGAATGGCATCTCTGAGCGGCATAGGCACCATCAAGATCAGCTGCAGATGTAATGAGAGCAGTTGGCGACTGAGAGAGGCGCCGGGATTGTTTCTACAGGCGAATAATGCCCTGTGTACGGCGCAGAGTGAGTGGTATCATCACAGCATCGACAAGTAGGCTCCCAATGGGGAAAGTGCTTAAGGCACCGGTGCCAGATGAAGGCCAGTGTGGTGGATCGAGTCAACCTTCCATAATACACGCTTGTCTGCAGATTCATAAAACTCGCATCCGTATTTGAGCTTCGAACAAACAAAGGATCGATAAAATGTAGGGCAGTAGCCCTATCAGCGCCCCAGGCGCTGAACGTCACGGGTCTTCCCTACGGGAGCCCCTCTTTCTTCTCCATTGGGCCAGAGAAGGCCCCCTCCCCCGTACGCGGAATCGACGATCTCGCAAAAATTCACATATAAAGATTGGTAGGTGTCCCCTCGCCCCCATCATGCGGAGAGTTTCCATTATATTGTATCGCCATGCGGTATCATAGGCCTTCTTCTGATGAAAAACATCGTAGCTTAGTGCTCTTTAAGAAAGAAGGCCTCGCATACGGCATTTTCCAGTCGGAGCAGAACACTCGCCGTGTACTGGATCTTGCGTAAGCACCACTGTGTAGAAGACAGATGGTATCTGCTGTTCAGAAACAAAACTACTCTAAAATTTACCAATTTATCTATCAAATTGCACACGCAGGAGGTTAGACAGAATGGACAAAAACTAGCTACGGTAAAGTGATCTCTCCCCGGTTTGCGAAAAGCGAGCACAGTAGCGATTTGCCAAAATACTGGGAGGATGCCCTCTACTCAGATCCTGTTTAACACATCTAGCAGAACTATACTAGAACCTAGCCCTAGCCCGACGAAATTCACCGACAGTGAAGTCGTTCTTGCGGCGCTTATAGCGCATGTAGGAATATCGCTTCTGTTTGAGGGCCGTCTGACACTCTGCTGACCACTATAAGAGTGGTCGGGGTACCAACCGGCCAGACTTTTTAGGAATAATAGTTAGCCTCGCGGCGATGAGGTTGCCGAAAAAAAACTCCACGGCCTCATCTACCGACCTAAAGTCCTCGTGTTAGATAGAGAGATCAGTCATTTCCTGAAATGAGAAAAACTGCTCCCGCGCCAAGCACCACTGGGGTTGGAGGGAGGGGGGGGGGGTAGCTCTCGGGCAGCAATGGCACAGAAAATGATATTTGAATGGGAAGGTGACCACTACAATGTAGGTCGTCGACCACCCCTCACCAAAAATTAGGTTGTGCATCCGGAGAGCACAAAGATAGATCGAGGCAGGAAAATGAAACGGTTGTCGGGCATTTATGTGTAAACAAATCCACATTTAGGACATGCATCTCTATCTCGTCGATCAGGTCGGCAAGGACCTGAACCTTGGGTTTAATAGAGTAGTCTCCCCAGAGGAGGTGTCTACCGTTCAGATCTACGAACAAGAGGAATGGCCTCACAACCGTGCCACGACACGGCGAAAGTTGGCTGACAGTGGAATGTACGCGGAAATAACAGTATACCTCGTATCCAGGTGCAGCTGCAAAGCTTCTGCTTGAAAGAAGGTATCTAAAGTGAAAGAAAGAACGGAGACATCATACAGGGTGTAAACCGCGCATCCCCCAGCCCGGCCCCCATCACGTGGTGGAGGGGTCGTAAAACCCTTATACTCCGGGAGATGGAAGGTGGCACACGCCCAGCATGGTCTCCTTCGAAAGGATAGCCTCCGTCGCTCTTCCCAATTAGCCTGGAGTCCACGGTAATTCAATTGGAGGAATATGCCCTCCAGGCCTAGTTTGAAGGAGATGCGGGGGCCCTCTTCAAAGAGAAGACCATCACGGGAATGACTGTACGCTTTCTATAGGCATAATTCCGGGCGCTGTTGGCTAGTCACTGAGCTGAAGGCGCATTGTCCGGCCAACAGCGATCACACCATCTCCGAGCCACCCAGCCTACCCCTGGGTATGGAAGAAGGAGCCGAAGCTCCTTTGGTGCTGTCATCGTCTTGGTGGGCAGCTTTAGGAGCCCCGGATGATGAACTCACGACCAACTTCAGGGGGGTTGCCTTTTTTAAGTCTAACGACTCGGTGGAGGCGCGTGATCGTTTCTCTTTACGGGATACGGTCAAGCTGTAGGAAGAAGGAGGAACCCTGGTTTTAGCCGGGGCTGGGTGTGAGCCCTTTATGCAGCCAGCTCTACCAGATGAGCAACCTCGGTGGGTAGAACCCGCAGAAGGGTTGCGAATGGTCGCGGAAATGACCGTTTTCATAGATGTCCGAGGCAGAGCCAAGCGCGCCAGGACCAAGTCTTCACCCTCGCGAAATGAGAGACAATTCTGGGCCTAAACAGCCAGGATTTCCTTCTCAAGCAGATGCGCACCACGTTGCTTCGAAGAAGCGGAGTGCGGCTCTCCTCAATTGACACACTTGACCACACACGATTTGGCCTTATCGTGCGATGCCTTGGAGAAACCTACACAAAGTTCGGGGAACCCCGACTTTGCGCGTCTACAAGAGCGATTAGTATGGCCGAAGCGGTGACATTAATAGCACCTCCACGACAGTGGCATGAATGCCTTCCGCGGTAGCGATACCAACCGGCACCTACTAAATCAGGGAGCTTGTCACAATCTAACGTGACGAAGAGTGTAAAGGTGGGTCTCGAGGCCGCTCCTTGTTTTATCATGACACGCTCGATCTTGACCACACAATGGTCGACCAGCTCTAAAGTGGTTTCATCTATGGAGTAGTCCACGAGTTCCCTAGCATAAATTACTCCCTTTACGAAGTTCATGGTAGAGTTCCTTGTCTCACTCACCGGCATGCCATCAAGTGTATGAAGGGCGCTAATCATGGCCGCCTCTGAGGGATTCGACGCATTGGCCAGAAGTTACCGCCTGAGAAATGGGTCACCTTGGGCTCTCTACCAATCACGCGAGCTAAAGCTCTCCTCTGATGGATCATGTTGCCCTTAGCTAAAATGCTACCATCAGTGGAGCGAATAACGAGGAAGCGTTTGAAGCCAGCTTGCTCAAAAATGCCAGGTAGCCTCTGAATGAGGGGCTGGACGTGCCGATCTTAGCTAGGTTGCTTACCGAAACGACAGCAGACCCGTTTCCCCCCGCAGCTCTCGCGGAAGGATAGGAGTCCCGAGTCTTTTTAGTCTTCTTTCGGTTTATTTTCTTTTTAGGAGAGGAGAGCTGGGAATGAACACGCTTTTCTCCTCCCCTGGCCGAAGCCCCTAGGTTAGATGGACCGACCTCAGTAAGATCCTTTTCTAAAATGGAGAAGACCATGGCTGTCACGGAGGCACCAGCCGGGGAAGGAGATTCCTCCTCTCCTTGTAAGGCCTCCAAAGCTCGAGCCGGATGAGGAGGAATCTGCACAGGGGCGGACTCGGGTTCAGTGATTATCACCGAGACGATGTTTGACCCCGTAGAAGGTCCGACCATCTGGTGCTGGGTCACCTCGGGACTCAGGAACTGTGTCTATCTCAGTGGGCGCCTCCATGTACCCCCCCCCCCAAGTCATCACTGATCCCATTTTAGGAGCCTTTTTTCTTGTCTTTGTAGAAGGGGACAGGCATACTGACCCCCTGCAAGTTGCTCGCGCACGCACGCAGGATATTAAGGGACAGGCGCCGACGGGCTATGCCATTCCTTGCTCCTCTAAGGGAAGTGGTCAATTATGAGCCGCCTGCCTGTTTTCTTGGCAGTCACCTTCGAGATTAAAGGGAAGGCTGTCGCTGGAGAAAGGTAGTTGCTCGAAAGCAACTCAAGGGAAAGGGGTGAGGGAGAGTCCCCTGCACCCGAAGGCATAGGCGAGGAGTAAGCCTCCTCTGTTCAGGATGGTCCCCTGTGAAAACACATGAGGAGACCTCCATTTTTTCAGTGGAGCTACCCGAAGGCGGCTTCGTTGAAGGTCCAAGGGAAGGTAGAGGGGGATAGTTTGTATTTTGTTCGTTTTTATCAACGGGCATGGTGACCCTAATAATAATATGGGACGCAAACGCTCATCACACCACGCAGTAGTCCGTTCTGCGAGGGGTGAATAGAGGGCCGGCAGAACCGACTGCGACCATTAAGGGGCACTCCTCCCGCCTAGTGACTTGGCAGCCCATCGGCATGGCGGCTTCACCTTAGGGGATGTGAGGAAGGTGTGGGTGAAGATGGAGCAGGTTGTTAAAAACCCGCCACGCCAGACCGGAGCTCAGAAGTGAGGGGACGCTGTCCCTTCCTCCCTCAGCCCCGATCTGGGACAGTTGGCTGAGAAGAAGCTTGTCGGAATCTACCCTGTGAATTTAGATGCCGACCAGAGAAGTTGTGGGATAGGTTGTAGGGAGCGTGAGGAAGTAGGGTAAAAACGCAGGCTGTCAAAAAGAAGGAGAAGAGCCTAAGCTGGGGGCGTACGGCGCGCTGAGTCGCGTCAGCACGGCGGCCAAGAAGGCAAATCGCCGCGCCCCTTACGGGGTACGAAATTGCAGATAAAAGTTTGATTTGGGGCTACTGAAAGACTAAGACGTACATATAGTATACCTTGTTTGGATTGTAATTTATTATATGTAGGTCAAACTTTTAAAAATATCTCTGTAAGAATTAATCGACATCAAAATGCAGTATCTAAGGGATATACGAATAATGCTTTAGGCCGTCCACGGCTTAAGATGGGTTAACAAATTAACTGGTCAAAATCAGATACCATGATACATGTAAATGATTTTATTAGCAGAAATATCCGTGAATTGTTCCTAATCTCCAGCACAAAGTAGAGAAATGTAAATATTAGCCTTGGTTTGTTTTCTTTAGATCCAGTCCTATCTTTCTTCCTCAAACCAAACTTATCAGACGTCCTAAAAAGTCTGACCTTAAAGCGAATACATTGCTTTGTATAAATACAGTCTCTCTATTTCATAAACCATCGTGAGTTTGAAAATGTTACTAGGATAACGAGAGTACTAACTCCAATCAATCTTTCTTTTTCCTTACGTGGTATAACCAAATATTTATAATTATTCACGTGTTATCTCTCGTGATTTTTACCCATTATATATATATATATATATATATATATATATATATATATATATATATATATATATATATATATGTTGTCAAGCTTTTTTCCCCTGGTTTCTGTCTACTCAGTATGGATTGCCTTCATTGTGCGGTCCTTCGCTCTCTCTGATCCTTGTGCTCTTCCACTGTCCCTTTCTCTTGCCTTTAAAAAAACTCCTGTTTCTTGTATCATTGCTTATTTAGGTCAAAGTTCCCTTTCTCTGGTACTATATTGTTATATAGTCTGCAATACAAGGTTTCTGCATCTTTCTTTCTGTCTTCAAAAGGTTTTTGAAAGGCAGAAATAATTAAATAAGGCGAAAGCCTTATAGTGGTCATTTTTATCCGCAGAACTTGTATTTGCTCTTTCTTTATATATATATATATATATATATATATATATATATATATATATATATATATATATATATTCCTACACGCAGATATGCTCATGCCTAATACGAGGCCGAAAGTGAGTTCATGTCATTTATTAATATCATTCTCTCTACTATTTCTATATTAATTTTAAAATTTGAATTAATCACTGCTAATTTTTATTACTTTAAATTATCACTGCCTAAATAATCGTCGTTTTATTTCTTTACGTGTTTAACTAATAATGCTTCTTATGTAAATGGGGCACATTTACAATAATTAGATTGGCTTACTTGATCCTCACACTTCAAAATGCTAAAACAAAATTTTGTTTGTAATACTCTTAGTCGCCTCAGAGTAGTTTCCATCTTCATTATCTTTATGGAAAATTGCAGTAGTTATTGGCTGCTCTTATCTCCATTCAAATCGTGGATAGTCTATGGTAAGATTTTTACCTTGTTAATTTGTCTTTGATTACAACATAGCCTTTTTGCTTTTTCGGTCTTCAACGGATTCGTATGAGCACGACGGGGTATAGAAACCCTGCTGTGTCTAAGTTTAATAAGAGTTTAATACTTCACCAACAGCAAACCAACGTTTAGTTCCGTGGTTGCCAAACCTTTGGAGGGTCCTCGAAGGTATTTTAGCATGATCTCATTCTGGGCAACAGGCAATTGATAGAAAATTTCTACAGGCAATTTCGTTGAGTGATTAACACGTTGTGGCCGTCGATAGACAATAACATCCTCTTCGATTGGGACCAAAGAACGATTGAACAAATAAAAACATGCTAAACCTTTAACCTGAATAAACAAATCCCCGTTTCGCACCTTGAATCTTACATATGTCTAACCACTTTTGAATTCAGCTCCTTGAGAATGAGAAATCACTTCACACACACACACACGATTACACAATTTCTCGAAGGCACAGCGGATCACTACAGCAGAATCAGCCTTAAGTGAAAATAAGCCCAAAAAATATTAAACAGAAAGTTTGGGTCATATTATCCACCTCCGGGTAAATCACCCCCACCTTACTGCTTGAATTACTTTCTTGGCGCCAGTTTCCCCTTAAGGAATTACCCTTCCCTTTCTTTTTTCGAAGAAAAGCTCCTCTCCTTTCTACTTTTTCCCTCCACGTCTCAACCACCAGTAACTACATGTTATTCTCCCTTACTCCATTGACATTTTTCATACCTCCTGTCATCTGAAGTGATACAATATGATTTCAAACTTTCTGCTCTTCGTCCTATCCTTACACAATTTAACCTAAACTCGAAGGATCCGTCAAGCTCCCACCCATTTTCTCAACTCAAGTTTATTTCAAAAGTCATGGGAAGGCTGGTACCAAGCAGGATTCTAGATTACCTGTACTCCTGCAACGTTATTAGACATTACGGTCAGGATTTAAGGCAGGATACCTTACTGAACTACTCTACCACATGTAATTGACTGCTTTCGTCGTGCGGCCGATGCTGTTTTGTCTTCTATTCTGGTACTTTTCGACATCTACTAGACACCATCGATCACGCACTGTTCTCCTTCCTCGTCTTCGTGAGTTCTTGCGTGTATCTAGAGCTGCTCTTATTTGATTCCGTACATATCTTTCATCTCGTATTCGGTCTATTCATATTAGAAATGATATATCTCGGCCAGGGGATGTACGTTTTGGGTGTCCTGCAAGGTTCAGTTTTTGGTCCTATTCTCTTCTCTATTTACCTTCTTCCCCTTGGTATCCTTATGCGTGGGCCTTGGTTTATCATTTTAATAATATATTCTGAGGTCACGCCAATCTTTCTCTCCTTCTTTTAAGCCTCGTTTCTTGGGACTCTTAGAAATCTACTCTCCATTTATAACTTCATCATTGAATGGCTCTCGCACAATTTCTGAAACTCAACTCTGATAAACACGTATTACCATTGAGCAATCGCACTTCAGCGGATGGGATTCGCTGCAAAACCTTTGTTCCCTATCTTACCCTTAGCGCCTTTCATATGCCTTTTCCGATACTTTCAAAACTCTGGGAGTCACCTTTGAAGCTTTGATACTCAGCTATTTTTCCCTAATATTAGCCTCATCCGCTTCCACTTTAACCAACACAGTTTTGAGATTGACATTTATGCTTTCGTTACCTCCAGCCTTGAATACTGCAATTCCCTTCTCGTCGAATCACAAGTTTCCACTCTTCGACCCGATCACTATCTTGCTCAAAATCATATAGCCTCTGTTCTTCTCCACCTGATACCTTTCATGGAACTTCCCTCACCCCCGTCGCAAACCGCACTGGCTGCCCATTATATAGAAAATCATCTTCAAAGCGCTTCATACATATAAGAGCTTAAACACCGCAACACTCCCCTACGTCTTCCTCGTGCTTTCACGATATCTTTCCTAAAGGGTGGACTAATCTGCCTGCTACGATGCCCTGGCCTCTCTTTTTTGGTGGATCCAAACGTGCCATGAACACCCATCCTTTTTCTCACCCCATCCTCCTCATTCATCCATCATAACATTATTCTGTAAATATCTAAAAAAACTTTTTTACCATTTTTTTTCAAATCAAATATCTTAAATACAATCAGCACTCATAATTCATCTATTCAGTTTCATTCACCCACTCACCTTCACCATCTCTCATACATTCATTCATCCATCCATAAATCACCCTCATTCATTCATACATAGCTTTGTACTACACCTTCAATTACTCATGGTTTTAAATTTATAATTTATCTATTTATTTATTTTTGTTGTAAAAAAATCTATTGAATCATAATTTTAAATTTACAGCTATTTTAGATCTTTAACATCTGTCATTCATCCATCACTCATTCACCACCCTTAATAAATCCACAAATCACATAAAAAGGTTTAGCTGGTGGCAATAACCTAGGAGTTTCGCCACTCAAAACCAATCAATCAATTCTTTATCTCACGCTTTTCTTTAGTTGATAGACAGGCGCTATGTGAAGGCATACGGCCTTGAAAAGCGCCCTAAAAATTTCTTATTATTAGTCAGGTACTTTAATAGTGATGAATACTCATTGTAACAAAAATAGGGGAATAAAAACAGAGGGAAAATTCAATTTGTTTATCGCAAATAAAAATTATGTCTCGTTCGCTAAAGGCAACAAACCCGAAGGCAGTAAAGAAGGATGATAAAACAAATGAAACTTGTTTCATTTTGAGTATTGGGAATAAAAAATGAAACGACTTATCCAATAGGAGCTTATACTAGTCTGTAGCATCGATAAGCAAATTTCAGCAAATCAACTTGCACATTTCAAGTTTTGTACACTTGAGTACACATATTTCAAAAGTGGAAAAAGCTTTTTTTTGAGAAATATTTGGAACGTCCCCTTTTTTGAGCTCAATTTTTTTTTTTTTCGAGCCAGAAGGATATACACCATCAGAGTGGTTGTTTTGTTGTTATAAGTGCTTCTCAACTACATTAGAGTTGATTTTAAACTGAAGGATACTGACAAACGAGTGAGGCGTTCAACTTTTATTATCTAACTGATACATACTATTTGTCAACTGATACATTAAAATCATACTTTGTCTCAAACGATAGCATGAAGTCACAGAGATTTTAATACCGCTCGAATGTACTATCTCTTGCTTCTTTTCCATAAACTTCGCCAGAAGCTTCCGTCATCATTCGCACATACCGATCCGCACCTTGAGAATGGCATGGAATGTCAATAGAGAGTGGCTCGTGGACAATATTTTGCAGGTCCACTTTAGATAGATGTATTGTAAGTGGTGGCTCAAACCTGCACTTCTCTTCAGGGAAAAGTAAATCTTTTAGGTCCTTAGCAGTCCTATCTATTTTTGTTGGTCTGAAATTACGTATCTCCTCCTCATACACAGTAACTTCTCGGATCTTCTTGATTCTGTCAATAGCTAATTTTCTGTTCTTCTGATCAACGTCTGCAAGCATTGACAAAAGGACGTTCTCGGGATGGGCCCAGTAGGAATTCCTTTGGATCGTTTGCCATGCTATGGCTTCGCTGACAGGTTGGAGCATTTGCGGAAGATTGATCTGTTCCAGGAGATGTTTAGATCCCTCCGTGCATTTTGGAGAGAATTTGTTGTGAAACCAGATGGTCTCATAAGGAGACACGACAAACACTGTGAGGATATACATGTCATTATTAGGTTTTTATGTTGCCACATAAATTCGACATATTCTGCTGGCAGTTGGTGAGCCAGCTTGCATGAGATAATGGCCCTGGTTTCATATGTAGGATATCATCGTCAATTACACCACTTCTCGTAGCACTGATAATTGTGTAAAGGTAAGCTTGGTCCCGACTAAGCTGATTCACATATATATCTGGAAGAGGAGCTCCTTTAGTAATACATTGAAGGCCATTTGTTGATACTGGTAGAGTTTCACAGCTGGTTAAGGCTTTACCAAGTGGTCCTTTCAATTTATTTACCTTTTCTGTTGGACCAATATATGTATTTCCTGCACAGGTGCCTCAAAGGAAGCTCATTTAGATGCAAGCTGCAGAAGATCTACTGTAAATGAAGATGTAATTAATATTCCAGCCTTCTTATGGCTCCATTCTTGTAGCCAGTATTAGATGCCGTGCTCTCATCTCCCACTGCCTTTATCTCATATTTAATATCATGTTCAACAAGCCATTTCATCAGTCCGTCTGCAATACCTGCACCTCTTCCTTGATCAATAGTTAGATGATCTAAATAGACAGTATCAAGTTCTCTTACAAGCACATAGTGATCTTGAATTTCTTTTGCTCCGTACCATTTGTTCCCCATTTATCTCCCAAACATTCAGATTCGGTGAAATTCCTCCTTAACTTCTGTTGTACTCTCCAGACTTTGTGATGGTCAATTACATGGAAGAGATCTTCTGAATTTGTAATACCATAGTCGAATAGGGTTGGACTACTAATAGCAACAGCAGCTCTATTTGACACAGAATAAGGATCTGCTTCCATGGCAATTGGTGGCATTGGTATGAAGTTGTTTTGTGTTCTCGCAAAGACTTTCTTCCATTCATCATCAGAAATGTCAGAAGAGGAAGTTTCTTCATCCAAGGCTTCGTCTGAAGTCGTAGTTTTTTCTCCTCTCTTCTCTTTTTGTGACTCTTCTTCCTCTTCTTTCCTGAATTAGATCTTCTATGATTTTCATTTTTTAATCATTTGACTTGTTTTTACATCCACTCCTCCATTTTCATGTGACGCCCAGTTCTTTGGTCAATAAGAAATTTATGCCCTACACGTGGCACTTTCATGTTCTTTTCACACTTGCAATCCAAGAGATCGGCAGACTGACAGCCTGCTATATAAAAAGTTGCCCCAATAAGATACACTTCTTACTCTTAGTGGCATTCATTCTTGTTTTGATACCCCAGACGCTTATTCCACCAATCGGAGCAATTTGTTTTAACATTCTTGATCGGCTTTTTTCCAAACCTCAGTAAAAGCTTCTGATACTTCAGGAATAACATGCTTGTTCCTCTTGTATTTATTGTCTTTTACATACTGAATATATCTTCCAACCTGTTGTTTTGTTGGCAGCTCATAATAAGAAAGTTCTGTAAGTGGGGAGCCAAAGACACTGTGACTTGCTGATATTCTAGTTCTTTTACTCATTTTAGCCCTGAAAATGAATAATAGAAAGACCCGTTAGTATAAAACAGAAATAATACATGTGATGAGTGAATCTATAACATACATTCAAAAAGGTCATACATCGATTAATTTATAGTTCCCTCCGAGTAGTTTACAAAGAAGAAAGTCCTAAATCTAAAATTGCCCTGACCTTAGATAAATAAGAAATTAAAGTGCAAATTTTCTTCCTGTATGAAAATTAACTATTTCTAGCTTCATAGAAGAGAACTATAATAACTGAATACAACCAGCCTACGGAAAATATAATCTTTAAACCAAATTTGGCCCGCAAAACGGGGTTGTTACGATTTTTTCGGAATTTTTTCTTCATTTCCAAATTTTGGATGGTCTGCTCTTCCAAACCTGAAATGTGCCTTAAAATTGGTTCTGACTCTACGCCCGAGCGTATAAACTCAGTAGAAAAAAAATAAGGTGGCGCAAAGATAAGTAAAAAAAAAATCATCAAGAAGAAAGGGAATTTGTGAAAAAGATGATAGAAATCCACGAAAAGGGATGTAAAAATCCCGCCCCCCCTCCGAATTAAAGTCATTTCCCTTAAATCGAGAAAAATTGACGGATATAAAGAAGGGAGGATAAATCTGCCTTTTCAGTAGGGAAGGAATAAAATTAGATCTTCGTAATTTGATCCTGATGACAGTAGTCATATTTAAAGAGTCTCTTCAAGGAAAGAAGTAGGAAATTCTCATCGATTCAAGCAACACCTTACGATAATCCAACATATTCAAAAATGTATTATTCCTGCTTTACGAATAAACTACTCAATCCACTTATTCTACTAATTTCAATTGTTATACCACAATTACTCAAATAGAAAAAGTGAAAAATAAACGCCTTAATTATAATTCCGAATAGACTGTAACCACGAACACCTACGTGGCTCCACATTTACAGCGGACCCACAAGGTCTCCAGGCCCGCTTGATGGAGGATTGGATTCTTGAGAAAAACGATTTAAATGGGCAACAGAAACCTGACAAACAAAACTCCGATGGTCAAGAACGACCGAGGCAGTCGAATTGCATAGTATAAAAACTTCACAGTCGGTTGGAAATTCTTCCTTTGTTAAACATTCCACAGTGATAGAAAGCTACCTACCTATTATTAAGATAATATTTCAAAAGTTCTTTAATTATCTTTGTTACAGAACATTGAATCGACCGGGCGTCCTTTGCCCAGAGTTCCCACGAGATTGACCAACCAAAGGGCTTACGCTAACTATCCGAAGAAACTCCTGTGGTAAACACCCTTCGAATCTAGCAGTCACTCATCAAAGCAACGCTCACAACTCGCAAGCTCCCCTACATTTCCACGCTTAGATTCGCTTCACTTCGTTCGCCTTAGTCGAAAACTGTTCGCGATTCGAAGCCATCCCGCAACGCTCGCCGAACGCTTGGAGCCCTCGAGAATTCAACCAAGACACTTCGTCAACGGCGAGAGCAACCCATCCGCAACGGTAGGAATTCTGATAGTTTCAGCTCTTCACGGCAAATATTCCTGATTTCTTTGTTGTTCTTCAATAAGTATCTATTTCCTAAGAATGTACGTTATTTCAGATCTATCGATCATATATTACAAGTCCTAGACAAATGAAAAGGAACAGAACAAATTTAAAACAATGTGGAAAAGTCTGACCACTAAAATATAGAAACATCTCATCGAAAACTCGATCTTGACTACATCTAACAACACCTCGATCTTTCTAACATGATTGACCCCTACCGCATAATTCTTATCTACCCCTAGTAGGTGCTCTCACCGCATCTTCATTACAGACACTTCCAAAATCACCGACTAGTCAGGAATGGAAATTTCTAGAGTCACTAAAAAGCACTAATTTGACTTTTGAAAGGAGTAAATTACTATAATAGCTTCAATGTCGTATTTTGAAGATTTTAAACTTAAAATAGTCAAATAGTGACACTATAGATTATAAATATAGAACGATATTCTTTCACGAGGGACCCTTTTTTTCCTATTCTCATATAATCCTCTGTCATATTTATAGCGTTATATATTTAATGACAATGGAACAATGAACAAAACAAAGAGAAAGCAGTTGTAAAGGTATTATGCGTGTAAAAAGAGTTAAGTGAGGGCTTAGTAAAATACGTTTCGGATAGACTGATGAAGTTAAAGCTAGTAGAGATGGCTCCGTCGATGAAATATGTTTTCTGAAGTGTTTAAGTAAGAAATTTAGTTTATAAATCTAGGTTCTATTATTTTCCCTTTGAAATATTCGTGGTGCTTATTAAATAAAACTGGGCAACAATTGGTTTCAAAGACTTCCATCATATTATGATATTCGCCCTTCAAGACAATTTATGAAAGGGGCCGTAAGAGGTCTTTCCTCGATGATAAGATTATATGTAGCCAGTCGACAATATCTTTTACTATCTGCATTTCCCCGACGACTTCATAAGCATATCTTCACTATGACTCATGACTTGTTTCTTCTAAAAAAATACTGTGTTTCTTAAGAGCCTAGAGAGTTTGAGACGCCCCTCCCTCTCCCCCGCTCTTATTTGTTGAGCAAATCAACCGTAAATTATCTTCTGCTCTGAGTTGAAAGAAAAGCATCAAATAAAAGTTCACTTGGTTTTTTGTCAAACTCAATACACACCAACATCCAAAGTACTTTGTGTTTCTCACTTCCACCAAACTAAATGGTCCCCCATTTTCCCTCAGAGCCCCCTTGTACGCGGGACGAGTTCGTGCACATTGACTGGTGGACTTATACCTTTTTTTTTTGTGTGTGTGTGTGGGGGGGGGGGAGCGGCCTTCTCCCATTTATTTAATTAGGTTTTGTTTTTTTGTTATTGTTGTTTTCTTTGCAGGTCGCACGCTCCTGCGTCGGGGGAAGGGGGACCTTCCCTGACCCTGGAGCTTGCTTCCTGATTGTTGCCATCTTCCCTTTTTATCGTTGTTGTGTTTTCATATTCTTATTTTAAAGTAGCCTCGTGATAGGCTGTCTTGATTCCGGCGACTTATGCCCAAGTGGGCATTCGCCAGATAGGCTCCTAAAACTTTTAAAAAATCCCCTCAGAGCAAGTATTACTTCGAATTCCATAACCAAGTGGGGGTATTTATATTTCAGCCGCTCTATATTATCCCTCCTCTTTTAAATATATATAATACCACTCTTTCATCCTGTAACCTGCCGAAGGGGTATTCATATCCACATCCTTTTTCGGGGACGGGTAGCCCTTCCTTGGGCCACGAAGGTTTCGCTGGGGAGGGGATGACGAAACATTAATGCTGCTTTGTTTGCAGTCATTTCCATTTAAAAATACGTATGTCTAATGTACCTAAAATAACTTTATCGCCAAATCAGACTAATAATTTTAGCAAAATGATGTACTCTTACATAAATTGACTTATATAGCACATTACTATGAAAAGATAGAAACCCGAAAAAATATAGAAAACTAGTCCCGATATTTTTTAATTTAGAAAAATTGACCAGTGACCAGAACAAAGGATAGAATTAGCCTAGACATATAATCGGATAAGAAAAACTACCAATTGGATACTAAACTTTTAAAGAGGAAAATTACGGACCAAACTCTCATTCACTATGTAATAAATTTTTTCTTGTTTCTTGTTCCTGGGTTATAAGTGTTATTTCCAAGTTGTTCGTAACTAAAAAGTTCTATTTTGATCCCAAAACTTTGCTTTTGTAGGTAGAGGGCACTGTATTTCGAAATTTGCCCATTTGGAATAAAATGGAACTGATGGAAACGTTCCAAAACATTCAAGATTTAATGAGAAAATTCTAGAATTTAGTAGAATTTTATTAACTTTTAAGAATGGTCCAAAACTTGTCATAACACACTCTTGGAAATTTCTAGAACATTCTAGAATATTACTTTAAAAATATTTATAAAGGGATTCACAGATCTGCTATCATTACAGCTCTAGCTACCATATTGAACACATCAGAACAGAAATAGTAGGGCTGCAATCATTTTCCAAATGTATTCTGTTATATCAGTGGACATTTCATCATCAAAACAAAAGTAAAAATTTTCGGTGTGAGAGCATCTATGAGAGTGAAGGCTTACTTTAGCATTCCAGTTGAGAACCAAGACAAAACCTACGTGCTTCACTTTACTTGCGAATATTGCAAGAAAACACTTTGAAGGTAAGAAAATTGGGATCTTTTCTTTTATTATGACGCAATTTTTTCTTATAAGCCAGATCGTTGAACGGCCAGCTGAGGAGGCTGAAATGCCTTTCTCATGCGCGGGAATCGAAGGATACGACCATTCCTATGGTATAAGTATTTGGGGGGTTTAGGGGGGGTTAAATAAGAGGAAACTAAAAATTAAAAGCTAAAGAAAGTAAAAAAGTAAAAGCTAAACATTATTTAATAGATAAAACTTCACAATGTTTTTGTAAATTTGAGCAACTAAGTATTGTGCTTTATTTCGTTGCCTCCATAAAAACTCACACATAGAGGAGTCGATCAGAGAACGAGCAGATCCACATTCTTTTTTGTTCCCTATTTTCGCCTTGGCCCAAAGCGACTATTTGGTTTGTGTGGGTACCTGTTTCTTGATCTTTAAAGTTCTGCGAGTGGTTAACAGTCAAATGATTATACCGCATCTCTGGCAAGGAGTAATTATAGATAATAATGTTTCTGCCGATCTATCAGGAACTGCATGCATGAAACACTCGCACGTTTTCCTGCAAATCCCTCTGCGTAAAACCCTCCAAACATTGTTCTTTCTCTAGAAAGTTTGTACTTTATCATTTTTAAGGGTGAACACAATTTTATGCTTCTAAAAAAAGACAAAGGATATCGTAACACTAAAGATGCCATAGCCTTATCACCCCAGTAACCGGCCGTTCAGTCGAAAATTGCTTGTTGTAAAGAGTAAAATATTAATAGTATTTATGCTATTATGATTGTTTGTAAGCCAAAAAAGTGATAAGGCATATATTTATTAAATTTTACAGGATGGTATCAAGAAGAGCCATGAAGCTTCCATTCCCATGATTTGGCGTGAACCTACTGACCCCTCAAGCAACTGCTATTTCTACATGGTGGACCCTTCCAAACGTCGAAGTAGCAAAAATATACGTGCCATTTCCTTTCCTGATCTTCCTTCCCAAATTGCTCCAGTACCACACAGTGCTGATTTTCCTGTACCTACATCTCCTGAATGGAATAAGATACCCTCATAAGAAAGCAACAATTCAGAAGCTGAAAAAAAGCAATGAAGATATAAGCTACAATGTCAGATATAAGGATTTTGAGAGGAATCCATCTGTCGTAGAATGGACTCTCGACGATATATCATATATAACTATTCGTTGAGGGAACTTCTTTAATTATCTTTAGAGTGCGTGGATGTCTGGCGGGCCGATATTATGTATCTTCGATATGCTTAAGAAGTGGAACTGAGCTCAAGGATAATAATATTGCTATCATTAATAAAATAGAGTTTTATTAATAATAACTAATCAACAATACACAAAACGGAAAATTTTGACATAAACAGAGAATGGAAAGGGTCGTGGGGGCTCGGGCTAATCCGAGGATTAAAAGATTTAAAAGGGTAAAACAAATATAAAGTTAAAGAGATGGGATGGTTCTCTAAACCATTTAAAGCACAGGATAGAATTGACAAAAGGGTTAAATACTCAAAGGTAACGTTCGGATTACGTAATTTTATGCTAGTGGTGCAGAGGAAGTCGACGTGAAGGAATTTTTGGTCCGCTGGCGAGTTCCAGCCGAAGGGATGGGAATAAAATGATCCTGACGTGGCGTCTTGGGAATGAGAACCGTTTCTCGACGAACGGCTTGAACAACAATGGCTGTTCTACGTTGTTCTCTTCTGAACAACAGGGGGGGGGGTGAGAACCGTCTCTTGTCTACGGGCTCAAGAACAATGGCTGTCCTAATGTTGTTCTCTTCTCAACAACAAGGGGGAAGAGTGAGAACCGTTTCTTGGCGAACGGGCTCAAAAGAACAATGGCTGTTCTACGTTGTTCTCTTCTGAACAACAGGGGAAGGGGTGTGAACCGTTTCTTGTCAACAGGCTCGAACGAACAATGGCTGTTCTAATGTTGTTCTCTTCTGAACAACAAGGGGGGGAAGCCTTGTGGACTTAGCGTCACGAAAGGCTCGAACCTTGGCACTCAAGGGATATTGTCCTCCTTCTGGACAAGTGATGGTGAATCTCGAGGTCGAGGTCCCTTGGCGTACAAAGGGAGAGAGGGTCGTGGTGATGTTTCGCGACGAAAATCTGGATCTTCAATCTGATCTTAGTGGTAAAGTTTCCATCTAAATAGTCGAGACACTCCCTTGGCGTGGGGGACAATGGAGTGGGAGCTTCAAGGGAATGCACAGCCGAGCCTGGGAACAATGCCTTATCTGCCCATAAGCCTAACTCAATCTGGCGAGGTCGGCGTATGGGGGCGAACGGGGGAAGATAAACCTCCTTGTTTAAACATTGACTCAGGTGGCTTCGATAAGGCGCCAAGCTTTAAAGCGAAGATGCACGTGGGAGCATCGTGGTTTTAAATAACACGTGATAGAGTTTGAAATCAACGCGGCCTCAACACGTTCTATCACACCATCCTATCTACACCAAAGAGACCTCAATGAAGCTTCTCCATAATTGAAATAAGCGTCCTTCCATTCCCTTGGATCATTTAGCACAACTCAAAGAGGAATACAACATTATAAAGCTCTTGCTTCAAGCTTTGAATTATAAGAAATATGGCTGGGAAGTGATTGGAGACTTTAAAATTGTAGCATTTTCTTTGAGTCACTGGGGAGGTTTTACCAAATTCCCATGTCATCTTTGTCTTTGGGATAGTGAGGATATCACATTACATTAACTCAATAAGCACTGGCAAGAAGGAACTGTTTTATCTGTTAGAGGGCATAATATCAAGTAAGAGCAACTATTAGACCCTCAAAAAGTGTTGTTCCCTCCATTGCATTTAAAACTATATCTTATGAAACAGTTTATTAGAACTTTTAAGAAAGAAAAAATAGACCAAGAGTAAATTATTAGGAAATATGTACTGGAAACCTTTTAATTTATTTAGACCAAAAACCCGCTGCCAGAACCATTGACCGCAATTCCTACATGTCCAAGAACCCAGCAGAAGATAATCTCGACATCCGCCAGCCTCATAAACCAAGGAATGTGGAAATTCCAATGCCCGGAAAGCACTCAGGGCACTTTCTGAGGCGCTTAAGATCACAATATGGCCTCTGAACCGAGCACGATGCGTTATCTCCGTAGCGAGTGGTGCAATGCAACCAGCTCGACCATCACGACAGACGCAGTGAGTGGTAGAGCCTCGTGACTTCAAGCAGAGGAGATAAGCGTGGAAGCCGATGCCCTCTTTGAACGTGGAGCCATCCGACTAGACTGGATAGGACCCAGCGTGACATGAAGTGTAGCCCAAATAGGTCTAACGCATTACTTCCGGTGCTTTGGAGCTTTAGGAGTATAGGCCCGGTGAAAAATAGTCAAATAGTCGTATGGATTGGTAAAATTCGCATCCATAGTCAAGTTTGGATCGAACAAATGATGAATAGAAAAGTAAGGCAATAGCGATATGAGCACCCAAGTGCTGAACGTCACGGAATGAAGAATGTCCATGATGCTGGTACAAGAGACCCTAAGGCTGCGAATATAAACCTCCTAAGTGAGGCATCAGTAAAAAACAAGACCAAAGAATCGATGCAAATCCATGACTTCTAGGTGAGCGCCGTTTAGGAGCAGGTCAGGGTCGGGGTGGAGCCGTGGATGGCGGCAGAAATTCAACACTAGTCTTGGCCAAGGAAACCTGAAATCTGTGCGCTTCGGCTTAGCGAGTACTGCGGTTCAATGCGCGTTGAAGTTAAGGCTACAGTGTTGACATCTGGGCCGCAGCAAAAAAGATTGAAATGTCGTTCACGAAGAGCGTAGCGAGACCATGTTTTGACAGCCCCGAAGTGATCGTCCAGCAGTATCGAAGTGAAACCCTTGATGCTCATGGAAAAGAGTGTGACAGTGATGCCCTCTTCCTGCTCGATTTGGTTGCAGAGGGCTCCCCGCACCCGTACTTGGAATCGACAATCTCGCACAAACTCAGAAATAAAGATTGGGATGCTTCCCTTCGTCCCCATCGTGTAGAGAGTCTCCATGATACCGTATCGCCATGCGGTATCATATGACTTCTTCAGATAGAAAAACAGTGCCGTAATGCTGTCTACTAAGGAAGGCCTCCCAGATGGTATCTTTAAGTCGGAGCAGAGCATCCAATGTGAAGTGGAACTTCCAGAAGCTGCATTGTGCAGAAGCCAGGTGGCCTCCTCTGGCCAGGAAAAAGGCTAATCTAACATTTACCAGTATCTCCATCAAATTTCACCAGCAGGGAGGTAAAGAGACTGGGCGGAAACCGGCTTGGTAGAATCATTTCTCCCCAGTTTGCGCAAAGCAAGCACAACTGCCATTAGCCAGGAGTCTGCGAGGATAATTAATATCTGTCCTAATCCTATTGAACAAATCTAACACAACGAACCATGCCTCGCTCACCTATGGGTCGAAGCATGGTATAGGAGACATTATCTGGACTATGGGCGGTGTCCGCGCATGAAGCGAGAGTGGAACGCATCTCATTCAATGTAAATCTGCCATTGGAAGATTATTTCACTCTGAAAGTATAATCCAGTCAGTGACCTTAAGCGATATCACGACGTGTATTGAATGTTAGCGGATCAGCATCCCGGCTAGAGAATGCGGGGAAAACGGTCGCAAGATCTTCATCACAGACGAGATTGGGGTCATATTCTCCTGTAGAGTGGGAGAGAGGTTCTGCGAGGAAGAGGAACCCCCGACACTAAAGCCACTCAGCCTACCAAAGGTTTCAAGGCAGCAGGATAAAAAGGCACCTTTATCGCTTTGGGAAACCAACAAACCCCCACAGCTCTGTCTCCACGAGGGCTACGAATATCCCCCCGAAGATCTTTTCAGGTCTGCTAGGGCCAGTGTAGGGAAATCGATATCTCACCCTCAAAACTAAAGCCCTGTTTGGTAACCGCAATGTCCTGGCATTTTGGCAGCGTAATCCTATTCCGTACCCATCACCTCGAGTACCACCCGAAAGGCCTTCGCACAAACACGACCTGCACTAATCATCACATTTCGGGTTGGGCGAGCCTAATATTGGTTAAACAGGCAATATTTCCCCTAAGAGTTGGTATTTAATTTCACTTCATAGACGAAATTAGAGGAGCGTCGACCAAATGCCAGAAGATGCCTTTAGAGCTAAGTGAAAGACACTCGGAGAAGTACAGTGAGAGGGGTAGGCTTAATTCCGAAGACCTCACCCCCCCCTCCTCCTTTCCCTACCCCCAGGAGGGTGGTGAAGTATATATACCGATAACTTTAGAAGAACAAGAAGATCGAGTTAGTCACCGAGACAACGAAGTCCGGCTAGAGGCCCGGCAACGAACGAAAGGGACATAAAAGAAGCTCATACTGAGCCAGTTCCTGGGGGTCACACCGAAAATTAGCATCTTGTCTCAGGAAGATCGAGTTTTCGATCGAGACAACGAAGTCCGGCTCAGTGTCCGGCAACCCTACGAAAGAAACACAGAAGAAGCTCATGCTGAGCCAGTTCCTGGTGGTCACACCGAAATTTAAGTTTGCTTGTATTGAGAAACAAGCTCAACTATCTCTCGTCAGAGAAACCCCCTATCCTGGTTTACAACAAAACCCAGAGATAGTGCTCGTCATTGAGGAATACCCCAAAGTGAACTTCCTCAAACACTCCCCATTCGTCAAAGGATTTACTCGTTTGCTCATCGCTCGTCAGTGTGAATTATTCCAAGATTAACCAGAAGATTGGAAGAAGCATACTTTCCCTGTCCCGTTGGTGAAATCATCTTCCCAAGACAACGTGCTTAACGCCATCCGTCGCCCGTACCGAATTCATCTGTGGTTCTTTAATCTTATTCCCGCCCCAGACAAACATCTGGAAGGTCTGTGAATACGTCCACGCGTCTACCCGAAAACAACATTCTTGTGTCTACCTAAAAATTGAGGCCAAGGTCAGTCTCGAAACAGATTCCCCTGTGGTTGTTTTAAAAGGTAAATAAATTCCATTATCTTTTTTTTGAAGCTCAATTAGCGTTCAATATTAAAGTGAGCTTTGGGTCAACCATTACTGTATATTAATTTGTGTAATATAGTAAGTCTCACTTAAACTCTTTTAATTCATAACTGTGTAGTTTGTTTTGTTAGATTTAATTTTTTGTTCATGTTTTTATTAAAGGTCTAATTTCTTACAAGAATTTAATTCAATCCTCGAAACTTTGAGCATGGCTCTAAAGACTCTCAAATATTAAAATAACGTAATATTAATGTAATATAGCACTCTTAGAGAAAACTTAATCGAGGAGTTTTTGAAGTACGTAACAAACCTATACGTACGTACACCACCACTCGGTCCTTGCAATACCACGACTGCCAGGCCTAGCGGACCTGATCCAAGAACTAAAGATCGGTTTCTTAAATGCGCATCTAGCCCTGTGTTCTCCAGGCTTACAGCTTAGCTTGATTTTAAAACCGGGTGAGCGAGACATGGGCTTTTAGTTAGCCTTGTTCATCAAAATCTGGTTGGAAGGTATATCTCCAGATTCCTGACAAATAGCTACCGTAATGACCTTTTGCATGTCAATGGGAGGTCACTATACCAGGCTGGTTTCCGTTGAATTTCTCTAACTTTCTCTGTCTGCATTTTGATGGAAAAATTATTCAATGTTATGCTAGCTTAATTTTAAGACAGCAGGTCAATTTTGTCCTGCATAGTGCGACTTTCGCAAGTTCTACTCCACGTCGGATGCTATCCTCTAGCTGGAAATTTCTCTCTGCGAGGCTTTTCTTATGGGGGAACAACTTCGCTAAGATTTTCTTAGATCTGAAGAAGGCCTAGGAAATTGCAAGGTAATAGGATATTATTGGCACAAGGAGACGTTTCTCAATATTTCCTTCTAAGTCTCTACGAGATCCTCGATTCTGCGTGCGAGTAGGAGGAGCTCTATTCGGTCCAATATAGCAAGAGGATGACATCCCACAGGGAAGTGTCTTCAGTGACACTCTTTCTCCCTTGATCATTGCTCGTATCACCTGGCTAAAAATGTTCTCACATACTCTATGTTGGCGACCTTTCGATATTTGTGGGTGTGGCCCAAATGCTTTCTCTGGGACGTATATTCTAATAAGCTTGAACATCATCTCTCGCTATGCCGAAATGCGCGGGTTTGGGTTTTCTTTAACCATGTCTAAGGCACTAAACTTCTGCTATAACCTACAGCTTTATCACGACCAGATTTACCACTAAATATGACTCCCCTGGATGTACTAGGGTCGGACCATTTGCTTAATTTTAATTTTGACCGACACCTCGCCTGGGAGGCGAATATTCGCTGTGTTTGGGTGTTTTGAACCCACGCAATCGTCATTCTTTTTTTTGTGGCGTTCAGCACTCGAAATGCTGATAGGGTTATTTCCTATTTTTTCCGCTCCGTTGTTCCTTCTAATCCAGTTTATCAATGCAGGTTTTACACATCCGCAACCGAGCGTGTATTTGCCGAGGATGGACTCGATCCACCATATTGGTCTCCGTTTGGCGACCACTGCCTTCAGCACATCACCTATAGAGAGACCTCTTGATGGTGGAGAGATGCTCTTTGCTTAATGTTGTGCACATAGTATTATGCTCTTGTAGCGTGGGTCTAGTTTCTCCTTCTGTATCAACAGAA
The DNA here is from genome assembly GCA_963969495.1 of Ceratothoa steindachneri. Taxonomy (NCBI): domain Eukaryota; kingdom Metazoa; phylum Arthropoda; class Malacostraca; order Isopoda; family Cymothoidae; genus Ceratothoa; species Ceratothoa steindachneri. The sequence continues at coordinate 71,399,046 of OZ018326.1, forward strand.
GTCATTTTGTTTCCTGCAGATCTCGACGGTCTATATGCCGACTTTAAACGCTAAAATAATCCAAGCCTATTTGTTTAAAGGCAAGGAAACGCCTATTAAAGCTCGTTCTTGTTATTGGGCCGGTGTCGCCAGGGCTCTTCGAGACGCTACCACCTCTGGAATGTTGTCACCAAACCTCTTCTCCAAATTTTCTACAGCACAGGGAGTAAGTACTCTTTGTGTCACGCTTGATACAGCTAGATTATACGGATAGCTCCGGGTATGAAGGGAGGGTCGTCTTCCCCGCCTCATTCCCCTTGTTTGAAGCCAACTGGGCTCTTCTTGGCAATGCGCCCGTCTTCGAGGGCGAGCTGCTTCAATACACTGCTCGGTAAGGGAGATTACGCACCGTGCCCAGTACATAGATGGGATTGTGAGTCATAGAGAATCACAGAGGGCACTGAGTAACCTCAAGGCATTGGAATCTCCGCACCTCCTTGTCCAAAGTATCCGTGATGCTACGACTGCTGCGAGAGAAAGAATGTTGTTATTGCCTTCTGCTTGGTTCCTAGGTTTGTAAGGATTTCGGTAATTGAGTCCACTAACAAGGCAAGAAACAGAGTGCAATGACTGGGCGATCGGACCAACGTTTCGCTCTTCCCCACTTACTCTATTTTCAATTTGGGTGCACCTTTTTTACTCGCGTCTTTTTTATATTGGTTCGTCTAAATATTTCTAGGAACAAGTCAAGTTTGTTAGAGAAGTGTAGGTTTTTAAGTTCTATTGCTGCAAATTACATATTGCAATATCAATTTTTCTATATCTATTAAATGTGTGTTTTGTTGCTGCCTAATTTAGTTTTGTGGGGTCCGGCTTTTTTGTATCCATCTCCATAATGATCCATTTCTTGAAGTTCTTGAAGTGATATTCCGTCTGTTATTGACGCAGCTGAGATGGATCTCCACTGTATATAAACATCGCCAGTACAAAGGAGGGCAACAAAAATAATACTTCACTGAAGCACCTTAAATATGAAGATAGACTGAGAGTACTAAATATGTTCTCATTTGAAAGAAGGTGTGTGGGGGGAGATATGATTGAGCTTTTAAAAATATGTTCTGGGATAAATGTTAGAATTGGCAAATTATTTGAGTTTAGAGGTACTAATAAGACTTGAAAATTAAAAAAAACAGAGGTGCAGGTTGGATGTTTAAAAAAAAAATAATTTACCAAACAGGGGTAAATTTTTGATTAAAGCATGTGTGTTCCTTCTTGAGGTTGTTTAACTCACAGAAAATTCCCGTGTAGAGTCTTGCAAGCATCCTCGTATTAGACCCGGCTCAAAACTATGCAGACTATGTTAGTTGAATGTTTTGCATGGTCAAGACTTGTATTGATTTTTCCTCTATAATCGTATTTCTGCTCTTGTTGGCTCCCTCTCAAACTTTTCTACATTGAGTCCACTAACAACCTTTGTTCAAGAATATTTTTCAAAATGGATGCAGTTTTTTATATTTTTGTATATTATGGGTGATTTGGATTTTGACCAGCCTTGATGATGATGATTATTGATTTTGACGCATTCATGTGGATGGTTTTTGTGATAGAACGGTTTAAGGCCGCTTAATTTCAACCGTTATCACATGTTGTTTTAAAACACGAGGCTACCCACGTGCATCTTAGCCTTGAAGCCAGGCGCATTAGAGCCGCCACCTGAGTCAATGTTTAAACAAGGAGGTTTATCTTCCCCCGTTCGCCCCATGCGCTAACCTCGAGAGATTGAGTTAGGCTTATGGGCAGATAAGGTATTGTTCTCAGGCGCGGCTGTGCATTCCCTCGAAGCCCCCACTCCATTGTCCCCTACGCCAAGGGGATGTGCTGACTATTTATATGGAAACTTTACCACTAAGATCAGATTGGAGATCCAGATTTTCTTCGCGAAACATCACTACGATCCACTCTCACTTTGTGCGCCAAGGGACCTCGACCTCGAGATCCACCATCACTTGTCCAGAAGAAGGACAATATCCCTTGAGTGCCAAGGTTCGAGCCTTTGTGACGCCAAGTCCACAAGGTTTCCCCTGTTGTTCAGAAAGAGAACAACGTTAGAACAGCCATTGTTCTTTCAAGCCCGTAGACAAGAAACGGTTCTCACCCCCATGTTGTTCAGAAGAGAACAACGTAGAACAGCCATTGTTCTTCCAGCCGGTTTGCCAAGAAACGGTTCTCACCCTTCCCCCTTGTTGTTCAGGAGAGAACAACATTAGAACAGCTATTGTTCTCGAGCCCGTAGACAAGAGACGGTCCTTAGTCCCCCCCCCCTCCCGCTTTGTTGTTTAGAAGAGAACAACGTAAAACAGCCATTGTTCTTCAACCCCGTTCGTCAAGAAACGGTTCTCATTCCCAAGACGCCACGTCAGGATAATTTAATTCCCCCCCTTCGGCTGGAACTCGCCAGCGGACCGAAAATTCCTTCACGTCGCCTTCCTCTGCACAACAAGTGTAATTACGTAAGCCGAACGTAAACCTTTGAGTATTTAACCCTTTTGTCAACCCTATCATGTGCTTTAAATGGTTTAGCGAACCATCCCATCCCTTAAACTTTTATTTGTTTCACCTTTTTAAATCTCTCTTAATCCTCGGATTAGCTAGATTTCCCACGACCCTTTCCATTCTCTGTTTATGTCAATATTTTCCGTTTTGTGTGTTATTGATATTTTTATTAATAAAACTCTATTTTATTAATGATAGCAATATTATTATCCTTGAGCTCAGTTCCACTTCTTAAGCATATCTAAGATAAATAATATCGGTTAACCCAGACAACCACGCACTCTAAAGATAATTAAATAAGTTCCCTCAACGAATAGTCATATATAGTATATCGTCGAGAGTCCATTCTACGACAGTTTTAATTATATATTGTAGATGTATGATCTGACACAATCCTATGGATGCATTTTTTGGGTGGGTTTTAACAGATGCGGATGACCTTTGATAGGCCCTTGTGGGTTTGTCATCCGTAGAATTATGTTATGTTAGCATGGCAAAGATGATGATAGATAGCTGACGTGAATGTAGAGTTGCAGGCCATTGTGCCGCGACTTTTCCCGTGGACCCAACTCCAAATACCTTGACTGCTTCAGGTCATTTTTTGAAGCCTTTGAGTCGGAAAAACTCGCGTGACGCAGCGTCATTTGTTTGATTGTGCGCTTGAACTTTATTGGGAGGGCTGCTTGGTCCACCAGACCTTCAGCGACATTCTTGGAGAATGTGCCAGTTTGGGGAACATTTGCACACGCTACTTGCCACACTATTGGGACGAACGGATATGTTACCGCTTTTCCCTTTTTTTTCGAGACTGGTTCGTGCACGACCAACTACTGTGTCCCTTTTATATTTTTGGAGGAAGCAGGACTCCTCCATAGTATTTACTAGTTTGAGTCCTGGCTGCATCTTTGGGTTCATGTTCAAGCGGGCCCCTCCCCCGATGCCTGAGCATACCTTTGTTGTTGTCTTGTTTGTTTTTGTTATTATTATGCTCTTTTTGTTTTGTGCTGTATGGTTTGTTTCTGATTTTGGTAAAATAGCCTAAATATAGATTAATAAATGATTTCGGCCTCTCTGCCTTTGTGACCTATAAAATGAATAAAATCGTCTGTCATTTGTCAATATAAGTCCATACGTGGGTATTTAAAAGTTTAACGAACACACCTACCAGATGGATTCGGTCTCGAGAAAGCTGACACTCACATTGAGCCTCTATGACGTCGCTTAACAATATAAATACAAGTTCGAATTAACGCCTCAAAATCCGAACTTTCTTACAAATTTTCAGCCGAATTTGGCAACTACTTTAGCTAATAATCAGGATCGAGTGGACCTTTGGTACCTTATGTTAAATCTAGCTGATGATTGAGCGTAGCGAGTGACTCAGCGTTTTCTCAAAGTAGTACTAGTGGTTCTCCAACCTGCCTTTATACAGGCGGATCCCGATCATATAATGAAATAGATATAAAGGTGAGTATAACTATCGCTAGTAAGAACGAGGCCACCAGAGGCCGGTCCTCTTTGAGGAGAGGTGCCATTAGGTATTATGGCACCAAACAGCATTCAGGTGCAACCTTCGTCGACCCGGGGCATAGGTGTGTGGATATAGATAACCATCGGCAGACTTCATTGGAACAGAGTGTATGTGTGTGTGTATGTGTGTTATGCTCTGAAGATTGGAGAAGATAGAAAGCAATGTTGTAATTGGCTATGTGTGTGATGAGAAGGGTACCCACCCCAGTACAGGACTGAACACAGCGCGTCCATCACTTGGTAGCTAAACGTGGACTGACGTTTGTGTCCGCCCATGCCGGGATCGAACCCGGTACCACGACGTTGGCGGACCAACGCCGTATCCCTTCGGCGAGCAAGAAATCTTTGTTCAAAGTATCACTGATCTCTTTAGAATCTAAATATCGTCAAACCGCATTCAACGACGGGTGTTTCTGTTGGTTATGGATAAATACCTAACTAGTTTTCACTGAACGATGAATCTAATACCAAAGCGCCAATACCTAGTTCAAGTTCAAGCGTTCGAATCAAGATAGAAAATAGAAATTATAAACTGAAAAAAGGAAGTAGGATCAAAACTGCTTATTTGTGGTATTTGCCAGTCGTGTTCTTTTTGGAAATGGAAAAAATCGTGTTTAATTTGAGAGTAGTTCAGCTGCACCAAGCATGAAACGCAGTGAATTAAAACGGTATCTTAGAATTAAACATACAAACTATGCTATCAAACCGTTGGGATTCTTTTTAAAGAAATTGATTTACATAAATTCATTAAACAAAGGAAAACCTTAGGATGTATCTTAGACAAAGACCCCCGGATTATGTTATGGGGTAATTATCTAGGAGTGAGCTTTTTTGAGGTCAGTATCTAGGAATGATCTTAGAGGGGAGGGATTACTTAGGATTGATTTTTTTAAAGAAGTAAAATAATTAATAATAAGATAAAGTAAAAAACTTAACTTAACTAAAAAACTAAGCTGAACTAAAACCTAAATGAATAAAAACTAAACTAAACTGATTTAAACTAGAGTGATCCAAACTAAACTGATTTAAACTAGACTGATCTAAACTAGATTGATATAAACTAAATTAAACTAAACTAGACTAAACTAAACTAACCTGACCTACACTAAACAAACTTGACCTCACCTAACCTAACCTAACATAACGTACACTAACCTAACCTAACCTATGTGCCAGGATCAATTCGGTTTGAGCGGATTTGAAAATTTCTGCTATCATATTTTCCTTTTTTACCTCTTGAATTAATATCTTACTTTTTTGGTTGATGTAATTTGTTCGTGTATTTTTTTTTGTTCTTTAATAAAAGTTATTCTACCTATCATTTTTTAAATAAATCAATAATTTTCTTGGGAGTCATCAACTATGATTAATATTTTGGGGGTGATCTTTTAGGATTGAAATTTCTTGGGGTTCATTAATTCGGAATGGTGTTCTCTGGGGTCGCTGTCTAGGATTGATCCAAACTATAAGAGCAAGCCATCTTCGTCTAATTCTAAAGCTTTGCTTGCCTCTTATAAAGTTATTTATAGGAATTGTCAAACGTTTTCAATATTGAAAACTTTTGAGAGTTCTTAGAAACTAAGAAGCCTCAACTTCTTTGCAAATCAAAGATATCCAAGAGAACTCCAGACCATGACTGGTAGGGAAGTGTTAAAAAACGGAAACATTTTGATCTGATTAGTGTCGAGCGTTTCCAGTTTCCTAAACAAAAGCTTTAAATTGATTTCTACTCGAGTGTAATCATAATAATTGTTGATTGAATTGATACCCGCAATGGGGGGCATCAAACTAAGTATTACTACTCAGTAGAGAATGAGATAAAAGAGAAACAGAAAGGATAAAAGAAGATAGGTAACGAAAAGATTATGGCTGAAAAATACTGGAATAACGAACGTCCTTAATGCTCAATACTAGATTAGGAGATGAGAAAATATGGTAGGGTTTAAATGGTATCTTGCGTAGCAAACAAGCATCGCTTTCCCTCCCTGTGGTTCCGGGAATTTCAGTATATCTTAATATCTCTAAAAACAAATATTAAAAGTGGAATGCTAATTTCAAATCAACTTAGTGCTACTGAAATTGTCTTTAAAAAGATATTTCATTTTTTCGCAGCTCCTGGAAACAGAAATGAACTAATTCTGAATTCAGTTTTGCCTAGTGTTTTTAATTATCGAATAAAAATATAATCCAAATGTAAAATCAATAATTATCGTTTTGATTTCCAGCTCTTTAGTGAGAAACAAGTGTTTGGATTTCGCCCATTTTCCCTTCCCCTAAAAACCGGTCTCCCGATAAGCGTCAGAAAGAACAATGGAGACCGGGAAATTGCCTCAGATTCGTCCAATTCACGTCACGCCGTGTGAATACGTTGAAAATTCGTTTCTCAATTGAGATGCCGATTTAATCCTCAGCAGTCGGGATCCTTTTTTTCTAAAAGTGCGTGTCACTACCGTCACCACCACAACCTCTCATAACCTTTGATATCAAGAGTCCGAGGGGTGGGGAGGGGTAATAGGCATGTACATTCAAGGTTAATTGGGTACAATTTCACTCTCTTGCAAATATATTAGTCCTAGAAGAGTACTTACGGTGAAATTTTAAAGCTCCCAAGTGCAGTCGGTTGGAACAAAATTACCACAAACACCTCGAACAGACAGTAATTTTTTCAACATGACTTGTGTATTCACTTCAGCCATGTTGTTTTCGAATATAAAAGTCTTAACACAATATTATGATAGAGCAGAAACACGGGTCGATATTACACCTTTCTAGTTTTGTATGAAACTAAAGAAATCTGTTGATGAAAATTCATTTGCGATAATTAGACTGAAAAGTGAACACATCACTTCTCGTTCCCGACGCCGAACGCGTGTACACTTCATCCTTTTCGGAGAATAAATAGATTCATATTCCTCGTGAAACATATGTGACTCAAGTGTTGAATCAATAAGCCATCAAACTATTCACCTCATGAATATAAGCAGGTGTTTCAACCCCCATTTTTGCATGAACATATTAAACAAATTATATACATACGGTGACGATTGGATGGAATACAATAATAAAGAAGTAAATGTATATAAACAGACATGTACATTATATATATATATATATATATATATATATATATATATATATATATATATATATATATATATATATATATGTATATATATATATATATATATATATATATATATATATATATATATATAATGTATATATATATATATATATATATATATATATATATATATATATATATATATACAGGGGTTGGACAAAATAATTGGAACACGTGTTAAATTCAATGAATATATATTTAATACGAAGTTGGTCCTCCTTATGCTCTCTGAACAGCGTCGATGCGTCTTGGAATTGATTCATACAGCTTCCTGACTTCATTGAGAGGAATCTTGAGCCATTCTTCTTGCAATACCTGCCCCAGCTGTTTTAGACACGACGGTGGAGGGTAAAGAACTTCTAACTTTTCGCTCCAAGACCCACCACAAATGCTCAATAATATTAAGATATGGAGATTGTCGGGGCGACTCCATGTGTTGTAGCTCACTCCTATGCTTTTCGTACCAATTAATAACCACATGAGCGGTGTGTCTTGGGGCATTGTGATCTTGGAAAAAGGACTCACCATCAGGAAATAATGTCTGGACCATGGGATGGACTTGATCTTTAAAAATATTCAGATATTCGTTGCTGTTGATCCTACCATGAAGGGTAACGATTGGACCAAGAGAATTCCAAGATATGGAATTCCAAGATATGGCTGCACAAACCATCACTGATCCTCCTCCGTGCTTCACTGTAGGAAGAAGACAGTCAGGCTTAAGAGCCACCTGGGGCTGCCTCCACACTTAAACTCGCCCTGCGGTGGGGAAAAGAAGTAGTGGCGATACCAACCCCCACTCACCGATTTAGGGAACCTGTCACAATCGAACGTGACGAAGAATGTAGGGGTAGGTCTCGAAGACCGACCCTATTTTTCTCGTCACTCGCTCGACCTTGACAACTCCCAGATCGGACAGTTCTTCGGTGATATCTTCCACTTAGTATTCCACGAGTTCCCTCTGGTAGACTACTTCTTTCACAAATTTAATGGTCGAGTGCGTTGTCGATCTATCGAGTGTCCAAATAAATACCCCTGACAATGGCTATTTGGGCATGGTCACTTGCATTCACCAGAAGTGCCCCCTCCGAGAAAAGGGAATCTTGTGTTTCTGCCAAGTATCTTTTCTAGTGTGTGATGCTAAATAAACACGTTTTCTTTGGACATCATTCGGACAACAGTAGGGAAAAGGATGTGGAAGCGTTTGAAGCCGGCAGGCTCGCAAACGCCACTTAACTTCTCGACGATGAGTCCCAACGTCATCGAGGTTCTGGTCACCTTTCATTTAGACTTTGCAACTTTGGAATTACCCCCCTAACTCAAGGGTACCCTGAGGCCTGGCGTGCCATCCTTGTCCTGGTAAACCTCTAAGTCATTAGGTTACTCGTCCGTCACAAGAGCCTCCGGAAAGAGAGTTATCCCTAGTCTTCTTACTTCTCTTTGACTTTTTCTTTTCGTGAGAGGAGGGACGGGAGTGTGCCCCCTCCCCCCTCAGAGCCGGAAGGATCAGCCTTAGTCTGGTCCCTCTCCGAGATAGAGAAGGATCTGGATTTTGGGAGAGTCCAATCAGAGGGAAGAGATTCCTCTTCTCTTATTAAGTCCTCTAGTGTCGTACCGTCCCAAGAAGATCTTGTTCAGCGGCGGACTTTGGCTATAGGTGGTGTCCCATGAGGAAGATTCTGCCATCTGAAAGGGGGACACTTCCGAGCCCATGTCCATTTAAGGAACTGCCTCCGTCTGATTAGCCCTCCCAAAGTCTTAGAGATATCAATAGCGTGTGACCTAAAGGGGCAGGAAACGTCGTATGGGCCAGTAAACAGACATCTATCAGGAAAAAGTTGGAGATCGGTCATACAGGCCACCAGGAAGGTCACCAGTCTCGGGTTTAGGTATCAAGAGGGGACAAGGCCCAATGGACCCCGCCACCCTTTGCCCCTCTAATAGAGTTCGGCCTATTTAGGGGCTCGCATGAACTACAAGTTCAAAATTGTCCAACCTTACGCACCGACATCTGCTAGTGCATAGATTCTATAATAAACAAAAACGAAGCCCATTTCAACATTGTCGTGGGAGACTTTAATGCAAAAGTTAATGAGTTGTGGATAGGAAAGTTCTCAATGTTGGAACAAATTAAAAGGAGCAAAAATTATATTGGCCCATGACCTCAAAGTTCTCGACACTGTTCAAAAAGAAGCAGCAGCAAATATGGGCTTATAGAGGCCTAAACTATGGCAATAAAATCAAGATTAATGAATACAGAATGAGTAGATGTAAGATAAAAAATAGCGTTCAGAAAAAGAGAAAAAGCTATTCCGCTCAAGTAAATAATCCCATTATGATCCAGAAAACCCTCTTTCCAGAATTCCAGCGTCATCTTCATAGAGCATACACTGAAAATCCCCTTGCTCCGAGGGAGACTAGCAATATAAGAACCATTAACAATAAATCGAATAAACACATCATAGACTACTGAAAAATGCAAAAAAACAAAAACAAATAAGAACAACAACAAACTCAGAACAAAGTCTAAACTTAATGAAGACGCGCAAAGACCTTAAAACCAATAAACACCAACCAACAAATTGAATTAACAGAATTAAACAAACTCATTGAGGAAAATGATGATATTAGAATATATAATTAAACTATTTTCGAGGAGACCATCAAAGAAGAAAAGTAGTATAAAATGGCTAAAAAGAGACCATCAAAAAAGAAAAGGAGTATAAAATGGCTAAAAAAAGACCATCAACAAAGAAAAAGAGTATAAAATGCCTAAAAAGAGACCAACAAAGAAGAAAAGGAGTATAAAATAGCTAAAAAGAAACCATCAAAGAAGAAAAGGAGTATAAAATGGCTAAAAAGAGACCATCAAAGAAGAAAAGGAGTATAAAATGGCTAAAAAGAGACCATCAAAGAAGAAAAGGAGTATAAAATGGCTAAAAAGAGACCATCAAAGAAGAAAAGTAGTATAAAATGGCTAAAAAGAGACCATCAAAGAAGAAAAGGAGTATAAAATGGCTACAAAGAGACCATCAAAGAAGAAAAGGAGTATAAAATGGCTAAAAAGAGACCATCAAAAAAGAAAAGGAGTATAAAATGGCTAAAAAGAGACCATCAAAGAAGAAAAGGAGTATAAAATGGCTAAAAAGAAACCATCAAAGAAGAAAAGGAGTATAAAATGGCTATAAAGAGACTTCTAAAAAGAAATTTCCCATAGTTGCTATAAAAGAGGAAGACTCCACAATGACCAAGGATCGATAAAGAATAGTTAAAAGAACAAAGGAATAATATTAAAAGTTCTACTCAAGCAATAACACCATTGAGAATCACAACTAATCAACAGCACGCAATAATGTCCCAACAGTTCTCGAATCGGAAATTGATACTGCAATCAAACAAATGAAGATTAAAAGGCACCGGGTTCAGTCAGATTTATTTCGGAATAGTTCAAATATGCTGGAGATGTCCTTGTGGACAAACCAGCTTGCCTCTTCACTCTATGTCCTCAAACGAGGCAAGATGTTCCAAATGACTCGGTCTTTGCTATTATAATCCTTCTGTACATAAAAGGGTGATCAAACGCAGCTGAAAAAACTACAGATCAATCAGTTTTCTCTCGTATATTTATAAACTCTTCACAAGATCATTACAAACAGAATGAAAAACCAGCTACTTGAGCAACAACCGAGAAGAAAAGCTGGTTTCAGAAAAGGCTTCTCTACAATTAACCACATGCAAAATATCAACCAGCTCATTAAAAAAAAATTAAGAGTTAAGAGTACAATGTCCCTCTCTGCTTAATATTTGTAAATTATCGGAAAACATTTGTTTCAATAGAAACACCAGTGATAATAATACCCTTGAAGAATCAAGATATAGATCCGGTGTACATAAATATCATAGAACACATATACCAAACTCTCAGATCCTACATTAAATTGCATGAGGATTCAGACATCTTTTAATTACAAAAAGATGTAAGACAAGGAGATACAATCTTTCCGAAATTGTTTTCCTGCCGTAGAGGAGAAATCTTCAAGAAGATAAACTGGCAAAATAAAGGCACTATCAATGAGAAACACCTCAATCAACTGAAATTTGCAGATGATATTGTACTCATATATAACAACATAGAAGAGATTCAAATAATGCTTCAAAAACTTAACCTTGAAAGCAAAATAATTAGTTTAAAAATAAATCTTGGAAAAACAAGTCCTAACAAACCAACCAGACATGATGGACATTGTAATTGACATCGAGCAAATTTAAATAGTATACAAATACAGTGTGTCCCATAAGTCTGGAGCCATAGGGACTTCCACTTTTTATGTTACAGGTATACTAAGTTACTGACTAGAGAAAGGAGAGTTCAAGTTATTTTGCTAGTCGGGAACCACAGTGACCGCGAAGTAGCCACATAATTCACCAACATGCATTCAGACTGCGCATTAATCACAAACAAATGTGTTGGCAAGTTGATAGTCAATTTAAGGAAACTGAGTGCGTAGCTAACAAACCTCGCAGTGGACCTTGAATGATTGTTACGGATGACGACACCAGGACCTATGAGTTGACTAAGTTGGCTGTCAGTCCCAAAATTCATTCTGGCGCATGTCCAGTGAAACTGAGATCTGAAAGAGCAGCATCCACTGCATCTTGACACTTCATTACTGGAACCCATACACACTGCAACTCCATCTGTGTTGAAGTGAGCATGACCATGATAGGTGAGTTTAGTTTTGCGAATCGGCAGAAGAACAATGCGTGAGTGATGAGACATTTCAATCAAAAATTTCGTTCTCTGATGAATCTAACTTTTATGTTTCCGAGGACGTCAACCATCAGAACACTCAATACTGGTGACCAACTAATCTTTATTAGTTTAATTCTTCCAGGGAACAAAGTGGCTAACGCCTTATGATTTGGTGTGGGATATGGAAAGACAGAATCGTTTGTTCAGTCTTCTTTGACGATACGGTAACCGGTGACACGTACCTCAATATGTTGAAGGAGGAAGAATTTCCAAGCTTATTGAATTCAACAGACCACCACTCGAAGTGGTTTCATCAGGATGGCGCCACTTTGCATTACGCCACAACGGTTAGAAATTACCTTACCACACAATTTTCAAAACACTAGATTGGACGACGAGGACAAGTTGAGTTTCGACCAAGAAGCCCTGATCATACCCCGCTGGATTTTTATTTGTGGGTCTTCTTGAAAACCAAAGTGTACGAAATCAAAATTCCGAGCATTTTTCACCTAAAGACATGCAGTGTGTAGGTGTGCCAAGAAATTTCAGAAGGTGCTGTCCCACTGTAGATTGCCTCTTGAATTATAAATGCGTGCAGCACAACGGCGGAAAATTTGAACAGATTATGCAATGTTTTTTGTAATATTTTGTAACGTTACTGATTTTTCACTATGTGTCTTGACTTACTGGACACCCTCTATACTTCTCTGTATAAACAGATCACAATATCATCGGGAAAAGATCAGTAAATCCAACACAGAATAACTGGACTGGAATGCATTTGAAAAGGCGAGCGGCATCTTCAAATGCAAAAATCCCATTTGCCTAAAATGAAAACTTTACAACCAATGATAGTCCCAACTATGACCTATGGAGCATTAACTTCAAACTTGAGCAAAACACTTACATGAAAAATTAAAACAACTTGTTGTGACAGAAAATCAGCCACTTGGATACATGAAAAAAACAAAATTTTGGATATAGTGGAAGCTATAAGAAACTTGAAGCTTAGCTGGAAAAAGTCACTTGACAAAAGACCACCGAAAAGAAAACCCAAAACAAGATGGAGAGATAATTTTCAAATATATGCCAAAAATTGGGAAAAATTGCACAAGATCGACAAAAATTCACAAGGATGAGAAAGGATTTCTCTCAACAGGAAAGAGGCAAATGTCTGAAATGATATATAAAGTATTTTAATAAGATTATATCATATGAAATGTAAATATCCGATAAGCTATATGGTCTAGGCAAATGAAACTGAACTGGAGTAATGTTGAGCAATATAAAATTTATTCCTCAAAGAGTTAAAGAGAAAGTCAAAGGAATTCCTGGGACACGGTACACGTCAAGGTGATAATACAGCTCCTGCCCAACACGCTGCAATGCCTGTCATTGGTCCGTTGCTGCAATGATTCTCTGTTTGAGTTCCTTTAGGATTTCATAAATATAGGGGGCGGGAATAGACAAGATCTTTCACATAGCCCCAAAGAAAAAAAATCGCAAGGTTTCAAGTCAAGTTGACGTGGGAGCCATTTTAACAACACACTGTCTTCATCACTAGCACGCCCGGTCCATCTTCCTAGCAATTTCCATTGAGATAAGCCCGTACGATGATCTTCGAGTGAGGTGTAGCCCCGTCCTATTGAAAAACTAAGTTTTCATGTTCATTTACAATGAGTTGATCCATTAGCCATTTCTGAAGCATTTGCAGATCAACATCACCAATTACATTTCCCTCCAAGAAAAATGGCCATACAGATGGTTATAATTATTGGAGATGACGCTTTTGCTGAGTCGCCTTCGTGCTCAACTGTGATATGGAGATTTTCTCCCCCCCAAATGCGAACATTATGCTTGCTGACTTTGCCATTCGTATGAATTTTCACCTCATCACTGAAAAATAAGACGTTTATCGAACTCATTTCCTTCAAGTTTTCTTGCATCTTAACATGATTTGTCTGCGTTTCGCTTGTCAAAGTTCCGGAAATAATCGTTCTCTTATTTTGCACGGGTAAATATTTTATCTTGTTAATTTATTTATTATAATTTCTTGATTATATGATTATATCATATGAAATCTTCATAAAATAGATTAAAGGCATGGCTTTATGTACTATGGAAATTTCATTTACATAATCATTATATTTTTAAAAATATTTAAATAGAGGAATATCGTTTTCTTACTTTGCTCGGTAATATATATATATATATATATATATATATATATATATATATATATATATATATATATATATAGCTATGTCGTGGTACAACCACTCTATACCATACACTACTCCTATATTTTGTGGGTAGTGACTTAATCACCTACTGCAACGCGAACCGTTGAAGGACTGTTCGCAGGGATTAACGACCGAGTAGGAGGTCACACTTGAGGGAGTTGGGTTTCAAATCCTTAATAATTATCAAACAGAGTGCATAATGGTTGGCGAGATTTACTTGAATAGGGCAAGAGTATCGTTTAAGGTTAGTTAAAGATGAAACAACAAAAATATAATTTTATTTACAAAACTTTTTTTCAAAGGTCAAGGGTTTTCCAACTGAGTTAGGATCCTTTTTGCGTGCTTAATTCAAGAATATCATTCATTTTCTCTGGTCACCTCTGCTTTCTATGGTACACTCGATTTTTTTTTGCAGCATATTTTTCCCAAATGGCGCTATCATCCAAGCGTATATCGCCTTTGTTTTTGCCACAGCTGGTCATGGGTTACCTTAAATAACTAGTTATTCTTTCTCTTTTCAGGTCTAGTTGTGCAGTACGATGGATCGGAAGTGTAAGAACCATCCTAACAAATTTTGTTTCATCTGCGGACACGTAGTTCTTCCAGACCGTCAAGCGAAAATCATGGATTTTGTGAAGAAGGCTTATTACGCTTATTTTGAGTCAAACTAGGGGACCAGGGTAAGGCATTTGCTCTCCATATCTGCTGCAAAACATGTGTGGAGAAATTACGGGATTGAAGGAATAGGAAAATAAAGAGTATGCTATTTAGTGTCCCAATGGTGTGAGGGAAGGGAAAGATCACATTACCGACTGCTACTTCTGCATGACAAATTGAAAAGGTATCAATTGCAAGAGCAAGCACCACGTTCAATACCCTGGTGTTCCTTCTGCCATAAAGCCAATCCCCCATGGACCGGATGTTCCTGTTCCTGAGCCAGAAGTCATCATGGAATCTAGTTCTGATTGTCGTAAAATGCCCCTTTTGATCACTCCACACCTGACACCATTTTTGTCGTGGTATACCTTGTGGTCGTGATATACTTCTTTGATGAAGTAGGCTTTGTTCTAAGAGTGCTTATTTTGTTGTTTTAAGGAAGAGCCGCTTGAACACGTAAGGATATAAGGAAACACACAGGAATTCCCATAATAAACTTATATTTTAAATTTAACAATTTACTACACAAAAACAAAACATGAACCACAGAAATACTACGAATTTTAAAATACACAAAAAAGACTTCAATAATTTCTCCGTATGGCTTTCTTACTTGACCTACTTGACATTATAGTGATGGTTGACCCACCACTCACTTCAATTTTTTAAAAAAAAGGCTAACGGATTTTACTGGCCGCAACCATCTTTGTGGATACCCCTTGGAACGGGTTTGAGTCTGACCTTGAACTCAATGAGCACTTTACCTCGGGAATGTTATTGTCTCCAAGACGCGTGCCGACCGGCCAGATGGAGGTTGCGGACGAATAACTTGAAAGCCACTACTGACTTTGGCGAGTGTGGCAGCTGAAGTCCACACGGTATTTAATGGGAGGGGGGGTTCTTCAAGGGCGAGAACAATCACGGTGATTTAGGAGGCACCAGGATAGGCGGGGTCTCTTTGGCGAGAGTAAGTTGAACTTGGTTCTTAAACCAAGTTAACTTAGAGTTCGTTGTGACCACCGGGTAACGGGCTCGAGGGGGAGCTTTTCTCCTTCATTACGTAATTCCTCATGGGCGAGGACTGTACTCGGGGGGTCTTCTTCAAGGGTGAAGAAAGAGATGGAAGGTTTTTCTGACGAGAATAAGTTGAACTTGGTTTCTCAATTAAGTTAACTTATGAGTTTGGTGTGGCCACCGGGTAACGGGCTCGAGGGGGAGCCTTTTTACTCTTCTTTTAGTAATTCTTTAAGGGCGAGGAAAATAACCTGGGCTTTAGGATGCACCAGGATATGAGGAGTTTCTCTGACGAGAGTAAGTTAAACTTGAACAAGTTAACTTAACGTTCGGTATAATAACCAGGGACTAGCTCGAGGATGAGCTGCTTCTTAGCCCCCTTGGTAGCCCTGCCTCTCTTACAGGGGACTTCGTAGTCTGGCGACTCACGTATTCTACCTGTCCATTCTTGGTAGCCCGGCTTCAATCCGGGGACTTCGTAGCCTGGAGACTCACTCACGTATTCTACCTGTCCAGTCTTGGAAGCCCGACCTGAATCCAGGGACTTTGTAGCCTGGAGACTCACGTATTCTACCACGTTTTTCCCCAAGTGTTTGTTATTTATATCTCGTCACCCTACTGGGGTAGGAGTAGGAGGGGCGGGGGGCTTGTGGTCGAGCCTCAGGAGGGTTCTTATTCCAACGGTTTTTCTCAGCAAGTCTTACCTCGGCTCCCGCTGACCTTCGAGCTTGAGAGAAACGCGTCTACAATTTCTTACTTCAGGTGAAATTGAATATACTCTCGTAGGGGAGATTTTGTATTTTAAAACCGTTCGGCTTTTCATAGAGACGAGTAGCGGGGGGTTGTGGTTACGAGTTTTCCTCAGGGTGCCGAACCTGAACCTAGCTAAGGAGTCTGCCCAGCTGATGGGTTCTCGTCTTCGATATAAACATCTACTTGCGCCAGGAACAACGTTTATTGGTATCGGGAACGCGAGAGCGAATTCAGATAATTCTTTATGTTTGGTAAAGCGTCTTCATTGATCTACTGTAACAATATTGCTGAACTGATTAAATTAATGGGTATGAAATATGTTGCCATGGAATGGGGACTGTTTATTGACTCGTCTAACAGAAGTCTCAAGGCAGTTCTTCTGAATAACGAAAATAAGGTTTCATCAATCCCTGCCATTAAAGACATGGACGGTGACATGGTTGCCTAGATTTCTAAATTTGCAGACGATACTAAGCTTGGTATGAACGTTGCAAAGGATGGAAATACTGCCCGCCTGCAGGAAGATCTTCGAAAAATTGGAGAGTGGTCGGACACGTGGCAAATGCCTTTTAACGTGAATAAATGCAAAGTGATGCATATCAGACACCGAAACCCCCAATCTCATTATATCCTTAAGGGCACTGCTCTTGAATCTACTGACACTGAGAAGGACTTGAGTGTAACTATAACTAGTGACCTTAAGTTCTCGAGGCAGTGTATTGAGGCGGAGAAGAAAGCCCAAAGGATGCTAGGTTATATAAAGCGACAGTTTGGATATCAGAACAAGGAAATAGTACTCTGTTTGTACAATTCACTTGTCCGACCCCACCTGAAGTATGCCGTACAATTTTTGAGTCCTTCGCTTCGAAAGGACATCGCGAGATTGGAACGCGTGCAAGCCAGGGCAACCAAACTGATTCCCTCTATCAGACATAATAGTTATGAAGATAGATTAAGGGAATTAGATCTGTTCTCATTGGAAACCCGTAGACTGCGGTAGTTGGAACGCACTTCCGATGGTGGTGGTCAACAGCAATTCTGTTGACCAGTTTAAGACAAGACTAGACAAAGTCTTGAAAAGTGGCCGTTTAGGGAGGAAGTAAGGCAATTGAGCGGGGATGCGCCCGCTCGACAGCTACTCCAAAGGTACCTAGGGTACTTATTTTCCTTGTTACTCCTTGTTACTCTCTCTCTCTCTCTCTCTCTCTCTCTCTCTCCATATATATATATATATATATATATATATATATATATATATATATATATATATATATATATATATATATATATATATATATATAAGTAACGTATGAATCACAATTATGGATACAGGTGGAGCAAGAAAATATATGAATCGAAACATATACATTACATATGCATAGCATGTTTATTCAAAGAATATTTACTAAGTTTCGATTCTAGTATTAATACATGCTAAATACCTTGAAATATTGATTGACGAATCATTGAGTACCGCTATTTCAGAAACAGTTGCAACTACAAAAACATTTGTGACGAGGTCTTTATCTGAGTCAATAAGAGACTTATACATGAAGCTGCTGAAGTGTACTGCTCCATCCCCCATTCCTCCTGTATCGAAACTACATTCCTTCCCTGCGTAATGCCATGGACTATCCTGCAGAAGTTGAAATGAAATGAAAAGAGAGGTGGGAGACAAAGAACAGCTCTTCCGACCCTCCCCAGCCTCCCATGGCGTTCATGGAGAGGCCAAGGAGGGAAGGGGGAGGCCCAGTACTCCTTTATAGACCCCATAGTCACACTGTCTAGAGCCAAAGTAGGCTTCAAGCACTGTGAGTACGGTGGTTAGGAGTGATAGGGAGAGGAAGAAAAAGGTTTTAGGATAGGACAGCGAAGAAAATAGTAGAAGACAAAAGTAGACTTAGTTAGTCATGATACCTACAGCTTAACGTGGAATCCGAACCACGATGTGTCGCTTGTCTCTAACTATAACTATAACAGTTTATCGTGACCCCAGTCCCACGTATCACTGTGAGTTCCGTGTGCGAATATGATAGTAAAAAAAAACGAATAAATGCAGAAGGCTGAAGGAAGTAAGAGGTTTGCAAAGAGATGCTAATTGCCTGGAGGTAAGGCTTATCTCTGTCCATTTTAGGTAGTATAGCTAGCGTGATAGTGTTAGATAGTAGTATTGATATTTATGGGGCGTTCAAACCGTTATTAGTAAATATTCTTACTAAAAACTGGTGTAGGTTTCTATCTCTCTATCTATTCTTTCCTATCCTAGTTATAGGCTAATTAATTACTCTTAGTCGTTGTCGAGTATTAATCTCTTTCTCTAGGTGTAGATTGTTTCTTCGTCTTCTTCCCGACCCTCATTTATCCTTGGGAAACTTGGGAATAATCTGTGTGATCTCCATCCTTCTCTCTGGGCCATTTGGTTGGTTAATTCAACTCTTACTTCATTCTGTGTCTTTTCTAAGACTTTCCTTGCTCTTTTTGCAATTATTCTGTTAAGTGGCTTTATCCTTTCCTCCCTGGGCAGGTCTCCTAATCTTCTTCTTTCTCCTCTTCTGGTGTTTGTTATTAAGTAGATAGCTTTGTTTTGGACCATCACGATTGTTGGAAGTTCCGAGAAAGTTTCTTCAATAAATACTTGACGAATCTTGCTCAAGCATTACGGACGAATCGTTTTGATAAGCTTGACCTCGTGCCACATGAGGATTTGCGTGAGGCCAAACGTAAGAAGCGTGAATGCCAGGTGTGGAAGTGACTTTCCCTGTTAAGAGCCAAATCATTGCCAAAATCAGGTTGACCCGCTGTTTGCGGCAGAAACCAGCGTAAGAATTCCAATGGGAAAACTAATTGTTAGTGAGCAATGTCTAGACCAGAGATGGGCAATAATTTTAAGCTGTGGGACATATTGAAGCTTATGAACAGCTTTGCGGGCCGCACTTAAAAAGAGATGCAAATTTTGAAATCTAAAATGAAACACGGGCCGCAGTTTGCCTTAGTCGCCATTTCTGACGACACGCTTCAGGACGGTATGGGTAATTCTTCCTGCACCGCTTCTCTTTTTTTTTAAATAAATCAAAAATATTTACTTCGCTCTGAATCTTCCAATTTACTTTATGTTGATCACTACCAATATCTTTTTTCCTAATTACCGTCCTTCACACCTATTTTTTGCCACCTGATCCGTCATTGATCACCTGTGTCCTGGGCGCCAGTAGTAAACTTCTGGATTTTCTTCAGCAAATGGTCGGGACCGACGTGGACGAATATTCCCTAATCTTTTTCTTCGTTCGTCACGATATGGGAAGTTTAAAGAGGAATAAATCGTGTCAGAAATAAAAGCAATATTCACAAAATCAGGACTGTGATTGCTCGAGCCTCGCTGCATTATTGAGAGATGTGAGAGGATTGGAAACTTAGAATGATGCAAAAGGCTTTATTATATATATATATATAGGTACAAAATCAAATTAGTTTATTAAATTGTTAGCTGTTAGTTTCCGCGTATTTTTTAAACTTTTGTTATTATTTTTCCATATTTTATCTCATGTTTGTTTTCTTCTCCGAACATCAATACTACTTAACACTTTTCAGAATTTGGTTCATGTAGAGAAATTTATACATGTATTATAAGTTTTATGTACATGATTTAAGCTATGGTTTGGGTTTTTTTTTAGTCGTGTTTGATATGTATTTATTTTTTAATTGGGTTTGATACTCGTACATTCGTTATAACTTAGTATATCATTGCATCTGACAATCATTATCTCGGTTTGATGTGTTCTGTAGCGATAATGTAGTTCATTATAAGTTGAATGCAAAGACTAAATCTAATCAATTACTAAGCGCTAAATCAAGGTACCGGACGGCAACCATTGTCTTGTATAATAAAGCTATAATCGTGTTAGTAGTCGAATTATCGACGGTTGCGTACCATCAAAACAGTACAAAAAGGTTCAAGTAAATGAAAATATGAATTTTAGAGAAAGAATGGAATAAATTTAAATAGTCGATGAAATGGATGATTGATCATGATTATCCCAAAGACTTGGGATCTAACTTTCCCAATTCTGACTGTCAGCGAACTGTCATTAATTGACGCCCTCAAATATGTACCTCGGTCAAAGTGGACGTCGCCTATCTCAGGTGGTTAACGAATACATATATTCAGTAAGCACAGACAACGAGTTTATTTAAACTCATGAGTTCCACTAAGCATAGCGTCTATTGGGAAAAGGCAGAATTTATTTATACATCGAATTACTGCCTCGAGCGACAGGTATTTGGAGCGGCGTTAATTAATTATCTCTCTAATTTTAATCTTTCGAAAGGGAACTTAAAATTCAATCAGGTAATCAGATCAATTATCTCCTCCCAGATAAGAATTACCAATGGTAAGGAAGCTTTTCCTCCTTGCAAATATTCCCTCCATGTTTCTCTCTCTCTCTCTCTCTCTCTCTCTCTCTCTCTCTCTCGAAGGTTTTCTTTGGGGGGAGGTGCTCTTTTTTCTTTTTTATTATATAATAAATGTTTTGGACAAAATTTGTCAGTTTAGGTACAGATGAATGATAGAACGTGATGCTCCGAAATTAATCCTGTACATGTGATAATAAAAAGTCATTCTCTTAAAAAAAAAACCCCGCTTTTAATTGCAATACGTTTATTTGGTACTAGGGATTATTTATAGAGTACCGAAAACAGATAATCAGGAAATGTTATTAATTGATGATATTAACAAAATATAAAAAATCAACGACTCAAAATTCCTTCGTGTATCTATTTATTTCCATATAGGACGACTCTCATCATTTCGTAAGCCCCGTGATTCATTAACCATATTTAAACGTTTTCTAAAGCAAAATATCTTATTGAATCAAAACGAATTTGATTTTTTTTATCATATTTTATTATACTGACTGTTATATAAGCCTAAATTATCTATCCAATAATTTACTGTATCATTATTCTTATTAAACAAAAGTATTACAATTGCCAATAGTTTTAACAGCTGTTATTCTCTTTGAGCAAATAAATTGTTTCTTTTACTCACCATATTATGCTGAAAATGCTGAAAACTCGATCTTTGCCTGATCAGCATTGTTGCCCAATGGCTTGTAACTCTTCATCAATTTTAATAAAATTGTCCTTAAGATATCATGTAACCTTATTACATATTTAAATCAATACAATTATTATTATTATAATTACTATTATTATTTCGAAGTTCTGGGATTGAATTGACGTAAGATGAGTTTAAATTTCTGCATTTTTAATTTTTTTTTTTCAATTAACGATCCTACAATCAGAGCAAATAATATATTTGATTTATTTTTATGCCACCCATATAACTTAAAACACGAATTTTAAATTCAAGAACTTCTAGGGCATTCGTAGCACAATTTGTTGATATTTAATATTCAATTTAATGTTATTAGAAGTAAAAATATACAAAAAGTTTCGATTTAGAAGCGCAAAAATTTAGCAGCGATCAAAGATGTATTAAAAATGTAGAATTGGCAGACGGATGATCAATAAAACACCCACTTGAGCTTACAGCTTATTTATTAAACGTATAAAGAATCTATAAATAAAATATAGTCCTCCAAAAGTGCCTTGAAATTCTTCAAGGGTGAATTCCCGATTAAATATGGGTCTTAAAACAAAGAAAGGATTAAAATGGACACTTTTTTAAACACCTACAATTATACCGATCATTACGTATAGGAAAATTTGAAACTTACAAAATAAGATTAAGCGGAAAGTCAATGAAGCGAAATATAATCCCAACGCATTCTTTTCATATCATAGAAGTGAAAACAGAAACAATTGAAGTATTAAATGAAGCAGATCGATTAGTTCGAGGTAACCGAAAAAAATGGCCTTTTTAAATAATTATTTTATATATAGTTTTCATCAAAGATAATCCTAATTTAAATATTGAAAACCAGGACGAATTAGATGTCCATGCATCTATAGAACGATCTAATAATTAAAGATGAAAATTTAATAAAGGCAATTATTAAAGTGAGTCAGAAAAAAACTTGTGAGTTAGATAGAATTTGTGCGCGTAGTTATGAAGAAAAGGAAAGGAAAATTGCCATTTCTTTCTACTCGTACATATGCTCAATTATTTCCCCCTAAAATATTCCATCCCTACTGAATGGAACTCGATCAATGTTATGAAATTGCGGATTCATTTATAAAGCTACAAACTATTATGAAACCAAACATGATTTCAGAGAAAAAGAAATCTTGTTTTACAAGTCGTCACTTTTTAAGCTACTATGTCATTTATTTAAAGCTAAAGTGTTTGATAAGTTATCATTTAATATTATAGTACCAAAACTAGGGCACATGTAAATTGAGAATGATACCATAAATTGGATTAGAAACTGGTTCATGGAGTTCCTCAAGGATCAGTTTTAGCAGCGCTTTTTAATTTCGTCAATAAAATAAGTATAGGAAGAGAATGGGAAGTAATCATTTACCGACTATACTAAGTTCGACAACAAAATAAAAAATAGAGAAGAGTGAAAAAGAATATTAAAGTATATAGATTAGTTATATGTTACGACAATTTTGGCACGTAACTTAATGTTTTGAAATGGGGCGTAAAACACTTGGGGGTGGAAACAATTCGAAATCAGAGTATTTGATCAAGTGTAATGAGCTCCAAGAAGTAACTTAACGATTAGATTTTGTAGTCAAAATGGATAAGTATGAATTAAAATATTCCAGTTATTGTATTGTAATCAGAAACAAAGCACCTAGAGTAGCATCATTCAGTAACCAATAAGCAGACCATCAACTTGAAAGGTAGATACAATATTGAAACCAAACACTACATTATTAAGTCTACTTTAATTTTCCTACCCCTTTCCTGGGTTCATACTTAGAAAGAGACATATATTTGATAGAACGAGTGCAACGCAGGTAATATAATAATGATAAGGGAGACTAAACATCTTGATATATTTGTAGAATGTTCCCCTACAATGATCAACTGTAGAATTTCCACCTAATTACACTCAATTGTATAATCTCCACCTCGGTACATAATGTTTAAATAATAAAAAGAAAAATTAAACAATATAATATTAGTCAAGAATAAATTTACTGAAAACAGTGTGTGCAGTCGAAGAAGGTGAATTATTAAGGATATTGCAAAGCAATGTGTTGACACAAATTTTCAAACCCATTTAAGGCAAAATGGTCTCTCCACATGAATGCTCGCATTTAAGAATTCCAAAAATCCATTCTGAAGCTATGCATTTTCTTATTTTGAGCCTTGTGTTTGTGCCAGTACGACTTAATATGTTGGGTATGGATTCCATTCACCGGTTCGACACAGTTCGCTGAATGGTTGACGGTTATGTGAACGAAACCAAGACCTTGCAAATTTCGGTAGGATTTCCTCAATTCGTCGGTGTGAATGACCCAGGTCGCACAACTGCTTGCACAATGGATAAAAAATTAACCGTATTTCATCGATCCACGATCTTCGTGTAGCCAACCACAGGAGCTACATTGGTGTTAATTAAGCCTAAAACTACAATTCCGAAAGAGGCGCCGGTCCACGATGGTGCTTTGGCTTGTGAGAAAAACAAGACTAGTCCACCTCAACGACAACTCTGCAAACTCTTAAAGAAAGGGGATTTGATCTGAAGTAGTTGGTACATAGTTCACGAAAAAAGTTGTAGCAGTTCAGCATTGTCTTCTCCAAAATAATTAATCGCAGATAAAAAAAATCCTCGCATAGCAAAGGGAGAATTACAACTTGAAAAGTATGTCCACGGAATAACCTGTTTAAAATCAATCACCATCAGCTATATTTGTTATTAAATGGGTTGTTTTGAATAAGTAATTAGTATCACAAGCCATGTCCAACTATAGAATGTCCACTCCGGCAACACTTAATTGTACAATCTACACCCCAAGCAAATTTTGGGGGGGATTCTAAGAATGATCCAACATATTAAAAGACTAATCAAATTAAATTTATTTAGATTGGAATACAGAAAAAATTGGGGACAACCCCCCCTCTCGCTTCAAGGGTCTCTTCGATCGAACCCAGCAGGACTCAGGAAGGTTACCGTGGCATGCAGTCTTCTCCAAAGGTCTCCTCCAGAGATTAGATTAAAAAAGGTTCTGAGAAGGCCAAGACAAAACAGAAGATTGAAAGACCAACGCAGTGTGATGCAAAGATGGATAAAAATAATAATTAAGGATAAGTGGGAAGGGAAACAAAGGTGAATGCAAAACTAGAGACGAAAAGTTGATTGCTGTAGACAAGAAGGTATAGAAAAATTACGATTGAACGTGTAAGAACATAACAGGGAATGATAGATAGTGAAGTGGGCGAAGAAAGATGAGTGGGGTATCCGTGGATCATGCGGCGTTTGCATTGATGCTTGAGAAAACAAGGACTTAAAAGTAATACGGAGTGTAAAAGATTTATTGTTGGAGAGAAAGCGTATGATAGTGTCAAAAGAGAAGCGTTCTGGTGGGTTCTAAGGATGGCTGGAGTAAGTGGAAAGAGTTGAAGGCTGTGACCATTCGTACGTTAGATCTTTGTCCTCGAATTGAAATCGCGATACCAACGAGAGCAATTGCCGGAAAAGGTTTGCAGGGAGGTGGGTGTAAAGAAAGAGAAAATATATGGAAGATATATGACCCCAGATCCTCCTGCAGGCATTGTGGTCAGGAGGTCAAACTATGGGTGCTGGAGTTGGGAGGGCATACAATCCTCCAGATGTTTATCTTTCGAATAACCCTTGAGACGAACCTGACAAACGTATTTCCTTTTTTAAGAGCCAACCTAATAATATCGCACTCTAAGTAGAAGGTCATTACCTTTTCCCCAATTCTATTTTATCCGAGCGCCGTGCCGATAGTGGCTGCTTGGAGTGCAGTAGTGTGTACTTTTAGAGACTTTTTGGTCACCCCCTTCGAGGGTGTAAAAGGGTATAGATATAAAAGGTAAGATAGGACGAGTAGAAAAAAATAAAGGTATAGAAAGGAGAAAAATATGTGCAAAACACCACCTTAAACGGAGCCAAGAGGGAAGGATGAACCAGCCATTCCACCTCCAGACCTTGACCAAGGGTAAATGGACGAATACTGGTCGACGACTATCCTGCAAAATTAGCCTCCGTCTCAAACAATAGGTGGGGGAGGGGAAGGCTTGCAAAGAAAATGCCGCAGAAAAGGATAAAGTGGGAAACGTTCTAAAATGAAAAGCCCAGGTAGCCTCAATCTAGTTTAAGATTGCGGGGAGTTGCGTGCCGCTCTTTTAGGTACCCCCTCCCCCTTGCGGTGATTTTATGTTGAGGGTGAAGCGTCTGATGATGTGATGATGGCCGGAGTGGTTTGATATAAGTAGGGGTGGAAGGCAAGGGTGGGTCTTCAAGGCGCGCTTAGAGGTCTCGAAGGTACCGAGGGAGGGGGGGGGATCATATAACAGCAGGCAACTCATTCCGCATCCTAGGAGCAAAAATGAGAAAGAAAGAGGAACAAGCAATAAAGGCCAGAGCACGAAAGAAGGGATATCAGGGCCTGGGATAGGTCCAGAGAGAAAGAGAGTTACTAGGGGCCGTTGCATCTAAGATAAGGGAAAAAGAAGGACCAAGGACCTTGAAAACCATGAGGGAACCAAGGGAGTGCAGGTCATGGACCAAGGGGAAAAGGGGTAGGAGAAAAATTGAAGAACACGACGTGCGAAGTTTTGAACAAGTTGAAGAGATCAAAAAGTGGAAGTTTGAGACTCAACGAGAAGCAATGTCTTTTCATTCCCTTATTCTTTCTCTATTTTGAAAGAATGTTCTCGTTGATCCCTTCTTCTTTCTCTATTTTGATGAATGTTCTCGTTCATTATTACACCAGTTCCCTTTTATAGCCCAATCTCGGGCCTATTATGGTCAAAGTGAAAGCGGATGTGGCTAAGATTACGAAATTATTAGAGAGAAGACTTGCAGATATTATCGACATGAAATTTGAGCTATAGGTGACTGTCGACGGTGGCGCCCGGATTTTTAGCAGTAGCGTAAAAGGAAAGCACGGAGCCTCCAAGCTTAAGAAAGCGTGCAATATGCAATAGTTTTAGAACGAATAACGTCCGGAGAAGTGTCCCACATCATCAACTCAGTTTTGTCTTAAGTGGGTTTCGAAAGTTGTCTGAGAGCCATTCAATAATGGTGTTATAGCAAAGGAGGTCGGGGAGAAAAAAGAGGTAGACCGTTGTGTCATCGGCCTAAAAAATAAATAATAGACCGATGTGTAGCATAAGAATACATAAGAACATAAAAGAATGAGTCTATAAAAGGTTAATATCCAGTCTATTCTTAAAACTCCTTAGTGGGAGACGCTTCTATCATGACTAGTGAGCTTATTCCATTCATCTCCCACTGCATTTGTTAGCCAATTTTTACAAATCTCTTTCCATACATAAACTTGTCTAGCTTAAATTTCTTGCTACGCCTCCTATCCTGGCCACTAAAAATAAGAACCTTACCTATGCTTTCCCTATTATAACCTTTACCCACTTGAAGACTTCAATCTAGTCCCCTCGAACTCCTCTACTTTCTAACTTATTTAGATTTAGTTTCCTAAGCCTTTTACCATAAGTTAAGATTCTCAATCCATGAATCATCTTTCATCAAGCCAACTAATATTCATCCTATGATATGGTGGCCAAAATTGCACCGCATAGTCAAGATGAGGCCTAACTAATGCCAGGTACGCAAAGGGGAAATCAACAAATCCCCGAACATTGTAGAACGACAAAAACGAACCGCTGCCGACCTAGATATATAATTCCCATTAAGAATAACTTGCGTGTAAGATGAAAGGTAAGATCAGAACCAGTCAAATGGCAGTTCTTGAAACCCCTAGGAATTTATAAAGATGATAAAGAAAAATATCATCAACAGGATTAAAGGATGCTGACACAGATTAAGAAGTACTAGAATGGAAGGCTAACCGGCATCAGTTCTTTAACGAAGGTAGTTAGGTACACTTAGGAGAGCAGCTCAGCCTTGAAACTAGACTAGAAGATCTCATCAATGTTAGTCGAAGAATCCGCACTGACACCAGCCTTTCAAGGAATTTAAAAAGGAATTGGCGTCAAGAGATTCGTGCTAGTTTGCTGGCTTGTCTGGGTCTAGGAATAAGCGCTGTGCGAAGTAGAATGGGTATGAAAGAAAGGGGCGTGAGTTTGATGAGGAATGCTAGAGAATGGGTGACATGGTCTCAGCAACTGAGAGTGAGGGTATATTTAGCAGTGTATATGTGAGACAATGAGTGTGAGTCTAAAATGCATAGATGATTAAGTTGATGGGGTTTAGGGGTGGGGATGGGCTGAAGTACAATATTAGAGTCCGTGGTGTGGCGCATGAACAAGTGTGATGTTTCAGGTATCAAGAATGTAGCACAAATCATAATAACACGGATGAGGCCGATTGCGACCGCAATGTTTTGGTAGTGACAATTCGAACGTCAGTGAATTCTAAGGATTTGAGTGCGGAATGTGGCATTAAACTGCATGAGAGTATGCTGGCGCCGACTTTAGTAAGAAAAGTTAGATATGAGAATGGTAGATAGAGTAAAGAACGAATTGGTGAGAGGTGTGGGATGTATGGTGATTAGGAAAGGCGCTAGGGTGGCTGTGATCGAGAATGTTTTTGAGGTGTTATGAAAAAAGAATGAGTCACAATAGATTTGCGAAGCGAAAATATGTGTCATGGTGTCCGAAGGGTTGGAAGGCAACGGCATATGTGGCTTGATTATGTGAATGAGTGAGCGGGAGAGAAGCGAAAGACCGAAGGACAAGTAAATGATTTTGTGTAAGATAGGTGTGTCTAGAATGGGGTTGTCTGGGGGCAGAGGTTGCTTAGGGCAGTCTTTCATGGGTTTAATCCTAGCTGGACGATATACTACATGGTATGGAACCCTAGTGCGATGAAGGGGCAATTTGGTGTTGAAATATTAAATGATGGGTGGGTTGGTATTTATTAAGACATAAATGAGGAGTTGATAGTGGCATTGATACGCACCGATCACTCCCCTTGCATTAAAGCCGTTTCAGTTGAAGTTAAATTTAATATGTAGTGGGTACCATTGGTGACTATTCATTGATGGCATTTGATAAAATAATCTTAAATTGTTTAACTCCCCAAATTATTTAACTGGAGAGGGGGGTGATTATTCATTTAAAATGTTGGTGTGCTTTGATTCTTATTTCTCAGGGGCTAAACCCCTTAGACCTTAGGTGTCATGACCAGGCACGGATCCAGGGAAGGGGGCTAGAGGGCTGAAGCACCCCGATTTTTAGATCCGTTTATGTTTATATTTCTTTTTTATCCATAATTGTATCTGCTATTCAGAAAAAGCTATGTAATAACAGAGTATATATAAAACCCCCCAGTTTTTAAGCCTTTGCGATTGAATGTATCTTATATGATACATGTCTAAATTAAGGTTAAATGTCAAAAATAATTATTAAATTCAGTATTACACCTTCGCTGACGTCCAAAAACTACACTTCATAATTTTCTGATGCGTGAAGAAAATATTCGGTTCTGATAGAGTTCGGGCTCACTCCCGTGTGGTATACTGTTATTTATTATCAATGTTGTGTAAAATAACCATCATCATTAATGTCCAATAGCCTTTTCTCAGACTCCTCAGAGGGAGAAAATCAGGTTAGCCATCCCAAAATCCTGGATCCTGGATCCGCCACTGGTCATGACGAGAGAACCCTTCGAATCGATCTAATGACTGGGATCGCGCGTCTAGGAAGTGGATGGGTAAAAAGTGAGCTTTACACTAACTCCATTTCTGCCTTTTATTTTATCATTATTATCGCACTGACGTATGTCTCCACACATATTTGCGGTGATGTTGGTATGATGATGATGATTTTATCACTCATCCTTCAGTTCCGCTACAAGTTTTCGCTTGCTGGGGAGTGTCTCTGCGGTGTGGTAGGAATCCGAAAGGTATTCGAGACTCTTCTCAGACAACATCTCGAGTACCTCAGCAAACACCATCGGATCCATATTTTTGGCTGAAAGGAATGGAAATGGAAGATACGGTGGAGCGATTCTCTAAGTAAAAGCACCGAATTCTATTGGGTTATATCTAGATACTTTACTTCAAAAGATTAAGACCTTACAAAGTAACACATAAGTCACAATTACGGAAAAAAAGAAAGATCAAAAGGAAAGGAGATTCCGAGCGCTCTCATTTGAATTTGCGAAGACCTTTTCCTACATCATACAAAGTAACACGAAGTAAAGCAACATCGGGTGTGATAAGTCGTTGGATGGAGAACGATTAAGCTGCTATACGCTGTCGATACTAGGGGCTCGGAACTCCACTTTAATTGTAGGTCTCATTTAGAAATAAAAGGCGCTCTAAAAAGATTGTAAATCGGTAGTGAAACCCGGATCATTTTTTTTTATTATTATTCTACCTATAAAATCAAATAACCTGTAACTTTGAGATAATGAAGAGTCTTAATCAAATATATTAATATGGGAACTTAAACGAGCTACCAATGTGATTTTACTCTATCTGCTCTTTTTTAGCTGACAAAAGCTGTGTGTAAGATGTTTAAAAAAAAAATTGACCTGTTCATTATAGTAATTTCACAATTAAATCGATCCGATTTCATTTAGCAAAATTTGGTCTCGCACCCAATGGCTCGAATATACAAAGAATTAACATGTTCCAAGTTTTATGCTCTCTGTGAGTTAGTAAAATGAGTCAACAATATTCCAAGTTTTATGCTCTTTGTGAGTTAGTAAAATGAGTCAACAATATTCCAAGTTTTATGCTATCTGCGAGTTAGTAAAAAGAATCAACAATATTCCAAGTTTTATGCTCTCTGTGAGTTAGTAAAATGAGTCAACAATATTCCAAGTTTTATGCTCTCTGTGAGTTAGTAAAATGAGTCAACAATATTCCAAGTTTTATGTTATCTGCGAGTTAGTAAAAAGAATCAACAATGTTCCAAGTTTTATGCTCTCTGTGAGTTAGTAAAATGAGTCAACAATATTCCAAGTTTTATGCTATCTGCGAGTTAGTAAAAAGAATCAACAATGTTCCAAGTTTTATGCTCTCTGTGAGTTAGTAAAATGAGTCAACAATATTCCAAGTTTTATGTTATCTGCGAGTTAGTAAAAAGAATCAACAATGTTCCAAGTTTTATGCTCTCTGTGAGTTAGTAAAATGAGTCAACAATATTCCAAGTTTTATGCTATCTGCGAGTTAGTAAAAAGAATCAACAATATTCCAAGTTTTATGCTCTCTGTGAGTTAGTAAAATGAGTCAACAATATTCCAAGTTTTATGCTATCTGTGAGTCAGTAAAATGAGTCAACAATGTTCCAAGTTTTATGCTCTCTGTGAGTTAGTAAAATGAGTCAACAATATTCCAAGTTTTATGTTATCTGCGAGTTAGTAAAAAGAATCAACAATGTTCCAAGTTTTATGCTCTCTGTGAGTTAGTAAAATGAGTCAACAATATTCCAAGTTTTATGCTATCTGCGAGTTAGTAAAAAGAATCAACAATGTTCCAAGTTTTATGCTCTCTGTGAGTTAGTAAAATGAGTCAACAATATTCCAAGTTTTATGTTATCTGCGAGTTAGTAAAAAGAATCAACAATGTTCCAAGTTTTATGCTCTCTGTGAGTTAGTAAAATGAGTCAACAATATTCCAAGTTTTATGCTATCTGCGAGTTAGTAAAAAGAATCAACAATATTCCAAGTTTTATGCTCTCTGTGAGTTAGTAAAATGAGTCAACAATATTCCAAGTTTTATGCTCTCTGTGAGTTAGTAAAATGAGTCAACAATATTCCAAGTTTTATGTTATCTGCGAGTTAGTAAAAAGAATCAACAATGTTCCAAGTTTTATGCTCTCTGTGAGTTAGTAAAATGAGTCAACAATATTCCAAGTTTTATGCTATCTGCGAGTTAGTAAAAAGAATCAACAATGTTCCAAGTTTTATGCTCTCTGTGAGTTAGTAAAATGAGTCAACAATATTCCAAGTTTTATGTTATCTGCGAGTTAGTAAAAAGAATCAACAATGTTCCAAGTTTTATGCTCTCTGTGAGTTAGTAAAATGAGTTAACAATATTCCAAGTTTTATGCTATCTGCGAGTTAGTAAAAAGAATCAACAATATTCCAAGTTTTATGCTCTCTGTGAGTTAGTAAAATGAGTCAACAATATTCCAAGTTTTATGCTCTCTGTGAGTTAGTAAAATGAGTCAACAATATTCCAAGTTTTATGTTATCTGCGAGTTAGTAAAAAGAATCAACAATGTTCCAAGTTTTATGCTCTCTGTGAGTTAGTAAAATGAGTCAACAATATTCCAAGTTTTATGCTATCTGCGAGTTAGTAAAAAGAATCAACAATGTTTCAAGTTTTATGCTCTCTGTGAGTTAGTAAAATGAGTCAACAATATTCCAAGTTTTATGCTATCTGTGAGTCAGTAAAATGAGTCAACAATATTCCACGTTTTATGCTCTCTGTGAGTTAGTAAAATGAGTCAACAATATTCCAAGTTTTATGCTATCTGTGAGTCAGTAAAATGAGTCAACAATGTTCCAAGTTTTATGCTCTCTGTGAGTTAGTAAAATGAGTCAACAATATTCCAAGTTTTATGTTATCTGCGAGTTAGTAAAAAGAATCAACAATGTTCCAAGTTTTATGCTCTCTGTGAGTTAGTAAAATGAGTCAACAATATTCCAAGTTTTATGCTATCTGTGATTCAGTAAAATGAGTCAACAATGTTCCAAGTTTTATGCTCTCTGTGAGTTAGTAAAATGAGTCAACAATATTCCAAGTTTTATGTTATCTGCGAGTTAGTAAAAAGAATCAACAATGTTCCAAGTTTTATGCTCTCTGTGAGTTAGTAAAATGAGTCAACAATATTCCAAGTTTTATGCTATCTGCGAGTTAGTAAAAAGAATCAACAATGTTCCAAGTTTTATGCTCTCTGTGAGTTAGTAAAATGAGTCAACAATGTTCCAAGTTTTATGCTCTCTGTGAGTTAGTAAAATGAGTCAACAATATTCCAAGTTTTATGTTATCTGCGAGTTAGTAAAAAGAATCAACAATGTTCCAAGTTTTATGCTCTCTGTGAGTTAGTAAAATGAGTCAACAATATTCCAAGTTTTATGCTATCTGCGAGTTAGTAAAAAGAATCAACAATGTTCCAAGTTTTATGCTCTCTGTGAGTTAGTAAAATGAGTCAACAATATTCCAAGTTTTATGCTATCTGTGAGTCAGTAAAATGAGTCAACAATGTTCCAAGTTTTATGCTCTCTGTGAGTTAGTAAAATGAGTCAACAATATTCTAATTTTTATGTTATCTGCGAGTTAGTAAAAAGAATCAACAATGTTCCAAGTTTTATGCTCTCTGTGAGTTAGTAAAATGAGTCAACAATATTCCAAGTTTTATGTTATCTGCGAGTTAGTAAAAAGAATCAACAATGTTCCAAGTTTTATGCTCTCTGTG
The DNA here is from genome assembly GCA_963969495.1 of Ceratothoa steindachneri. Classification (NCBI taxonomy): domain Eukaryota; kingdom Metazoa; phylum Arthropoda; class Malacostraca; order Isopoda; family Cymothoidae; genus Ceratothoa; species Ceratothoa steindachneri. The sequence continues at coordinate 71,432,168 of OZ018326.1, forward strand.
AGTTAGTAAAATGAGTCAACAATATTCCAAGTTTTATGCTATCTGTGAGTCAGTAAAATGAGTCAACAATATTCCAAGTTTTATGCTCTCTGTGAGTTAGTAAAATGAGTCAACAATATTCCAAGTTTTATGTTATCTGCGAGTTAGTAAAAAGAATCAACAATGTTCCAAGTTTTATGCTCTCTGTGAGTTAGTAAAATGAGTCAACAATATTCCAAGTTTTATGCTATCTGTGAGTCAGTAAAATGAGTCAACATATTCCTAGTTTTATGCTCTCTGTGAATCAGTAAAATGAGTCATGAGAAAAGAAATGAGTCATGCGGGAAAATGCCTTTTTTAACTTATTGAGAAAGAAAATGATGTATTTATTTTTTATTTTTAAGGCAAAAACCAGCAAGTGCATCTCCAGCAAAAAGTTTTGAAAAGAGGTTTGTTGAGAAAACACATATCAAGCATATGACGATGTTTGTTTGAAAAATTATCTAGGTACTAGAAATTAAACCAGTCTTACCTAATTGATAGAGGACAAACCAGTCACCGACTTCGCACATTCTGACGACATTTTCCACCATCTCCCTTTCGGCCAGCTGAGCTCGAGTCCAAAGTAATTTCTTCCTCATTCCCGGAGTGGAAGAACCAAGGCGATAAATAAGCCCCAAACCCGTCAGAATAGCCAGGATAATGAACCTGACATCAATGAAATAGCAATATATAAAAAGCGTTGAGAAAATAAAAAGAAACGGGTACTTTCCTATTATAATGACATCCAAACTTTTTACTTCCCTAATATCGACAGCCATTTTTATACTAAAGGATTTTTTAGGCATATTTTTTTAAGAATATCTTCACTCTGCCTCGTACTGAAGAGGATGCTGCAGCTTTCTTGCAGGAGCAAGGTGTACTGCCAGCTCGGAGATTGTCAATTGTGTCATGAACTTAAACTGTACTATGGCTTGTGTGTTTTGTTGGGTTTGCAGGAAGTCGACTAGTCGTAAGCAAGTTAAAATGCGTACCGGTAATTGGTTCACTGACAGTCGTCCACCGTTAGTTAAGTTAGGTTAGGTTAGGTTAAGTTATTAAAATAAAAACTTCTGGAAACTGAAAATGGTGTAGCCTCCAGAATCTCAACTTAAATTGAATAATTTGTGCTCTGTGAATTAAATTTTTTTTCTTAGTTTTGGTTTTAATAACCTAACCTAATCTTTAGTAACAAAAAAACGACTGGCGATAATAGGACAATACCGAAAGATTGATCTTTTCAAGCGATCTAACATGCCGTAGATGTGACTTTGCCAGGAGGTTTAAATTCATACTTTAGAGGGCCGTGTTCTTTGTACGAACCTTTTCCTTGAGGGTTACAATATCCCCCCTGCCCCAATAATTAGGATTAACGAGATCTGATATTTCTGTTTTTGCAATCCCCTTTTCGCTATTTATATTCTATTTATCAAACATATTTTTATTCACATCTCTCCTTACTTTTCCTCTCTCTTTTTTTTTTAGAAATAATACCTTTGTTGATTAAACAAGTTTTCGCTCTTTGTTAATTAAAAATCAAAATACTGCCCAAGTTTGGGGGCTCACTGCAATGTGTATTACACTGTGCTAGAAAAATAATATTCAATCTTTCCATAGTTTTAGTTCTTTCCTTATATTCACGGATTATTATAGGTTCCTCGCTCCCCTCTTGAACACTCCTCGTTCTGTCCTCTGCTCCATGGGTGACCGTTCCTTCTCAGTCTGTGCTCCTAGATTCTGGAATGCTCTTCCTGCCGAAGTCCGATCCTCTCGCTACTTTTTAACGTCTCCTGAAGACTCATCTCTTCAGAATTGCCTTCTCTCCCCTCTAAACTTTCTCTACACTCGCTACACAACCTGTGCTCTGGGAGGGTTAACTGCCCTGAAGGGTGTATTATAAATACCTATTATTATTATTATTATTTATAGCTCCTTGGGAGCAGCTGACTTCTGTTCCCCTCCGACCACTTGTAAGATTAAGGGAGAGAGCTTTTGATCCTAGAGCCTCTGTTGTAGGCCACCGTTGTTAACATTGACACAATTAAGTGGAGCTGTGCTTTATGTTCGAATGTCCTGAGGGATTAGGTTAGAGTGGAGGTAGGTTGTTGCGTGCTGTAGGAATTTTATAGCATTGCTCTGTGCTAGCGATTCATACAAAAGCTAGGAAGTGGGAGTTCTATTGCAACTTAACATCCGAGTGGAGTGGTCCCACACCAGGATGGCATTCAGAGGGAGTGTCATATGCACTTGAGAATGCCTGACCACTCCTCGCTGTTTTTCTCCTACCCTACAGGTGGTTAGAGTTTAAAAAAAACCACCTGGCAGCTAGGCGTGCTGAGCAAGATGGAGTAGTTGGTGCAAACGCGACCACAAAAAAAGTACTCACCAAAACCACAGCACGATGTAAATTTTCTCATTAAGAATGTTGATTGGAAGAACGCATAAAGCATCGATTCTTTGGATAGTTCCGGATGCGCCGTATTTATGGAACGTGCATTTGGTCACTTTGGGGAATATTTCATCCATCGGGTCGGTCCGAGTTCCGAGTTTCTGCTGATTAAATGCCACAACGCGACTACCATAAGTGGTAAAGGTTCCACCAAGAAAACTTCGGAGAATAAAAATAGCATTAGAAGATAATTATGACTATGGAGTTGATAATAGTTGCTATTGCATCTTCAGTATTCTCATAAGGATTAAATCGTAGTGAAATAACTTGATTCACCACCCCCACAACAGCAACCTCATAGCATTATACCATGGAATTAACTATCTCTTTAGATCTAAGCTTAAACTTTTTTTTGGAGAAGTGGGATCTTGTTAGGATGAAACATTCCAAGGTTTTTCTGACCTTAATATAACCTCACCTTCACCTAACCAACCTAATCTAGAAATGGCTAGAATAAATTATATTAGGGTCGACAAAACATTGGGTTGTCTCCTCTTTGCAAGATCCAAAAAGTCTTTCATAGTCGTATCAGAAGTAAATAATGCCTTGAATTGTGAGATTGATAATCTAAAGCCCTTTTAACGACCAGACGAGGTCGAAACCTGCTCCCATACACAACCACGGGCGCTTTTTGACCAAAGAAGACAAGAAAAGAGAACCAAGAAATCCTTCTTTGCAACAAAGAATAAGTTATTGTTGTTGTTATTTAAGACTAAAATGCGAAAACCAACGAAGTCATCTAGCGCTGACAGTTAGTAAGAAGAGAGCTGTAAAGAAAGTGGTGAAGATGGACGAAGTGAAAATACGTGGAAGATAATCTAAAGGTCGATTTATGGGCGTCAGAGCCAGAAGACACTCAATCAGAATTGTGAATCCTATCCAACTCGGTAATGGATAGAATTCACAATCCATCATTAAATCTCAAGTTCAAAATAAAGTTATTTTTCATCAAATTGTTTGCAAAATCCAAATACAAACTTATTTGGTGGACATTCGCAAGAATGAACTCGAATCATGTAACAGAGAAGGAATATTTGTTCCAACTCGGAACTGGTGACCCCCACCACAATTAATCCATCAACTACTTCTCTCACTACAAGCATCAATCAACCCATCTCGCTATATATATATATATATATATATATATATATATATATATATATATATATATATATATATATATATATATATTTATACATATGAGAAACTCTTAAAGTAGTGCGTGAGTGGAGCAATAAATGCAAAATATTCAACAAAATCTCACAAGAAGGATGAAAAACGGATTTCGCTTGAACATTACTGCTAGATATATTTAAATTTATGATCCAAATCTTCGGTGTTTTCTACTCCAAATCCTAAGAATTGTATAAAAAAGTATTAATAAATTCCATACTAGATGGAATTATATCATAAAAAAAATTATGAAAAATATTAATTTTATGAATTTATAAATTAATTAATTATCTTTATGACAAATTATTTTTTTGTGCTAACATAAAAGTGAGAGAATTTCCTTTTCAACCTAATTTGTTGTTTGGTTGCTTTAGTCCCATGTTGAGATACATCGGAGTCACGGGGATGGGGGGATTCTATAAATGGAAAATTCCATCATGAACTTTTCCATTTCTTATGAAGAACCAAATTTTTAATATAAAGTTAGATTTTAGAAATGAAGCTTTGCTTAGGGAGACAGTTTTGAATAATATATGAGGTAATTTTACTTTTTCCCTTTGTTCAAATATTTCTGTAAAATGTTTGTTTTATTTTAAATTTGGTATGTAGTGTGCTATTTTGGTACCATTTGATAGAAAGTTCTTTACGTTCCCCCCAAAAATTAGCATCCCTGAACCGTGTCTCATTACTCAACTAAACTTGAGTCACAGCGTTTCGCCTCACTTGAGTTTCCCTTGTCTCGCGATCCCTCTTTTTCCGTATCCCCCGTTCTCCTCTCTCTTCTACAACCAGCAATAAAATACCATTATCTATACTCTTCGCCTCATTATAAACCCAACTATTTTGGCAATGTACAACGCCAAGCACTGCTAAAGATGATGAGAAATCCTAATTCTAAATCGCACATCATCGTAATTTTGTCCTCAATAGACAATTCTCCAATTCCGATTCTATTCTCGTGTATTCTGATGACTATTTTACGACTATGAATATAACTCAGACTTTACTAACTCCTGTTTGGCCAAGGAAACGAAATATTTTCTCTTAGATATCATTAAGTTCTGGTACCAAAGGGTAGAATCTTGACACAAAATTGAACGAAAAGGGGAATTAAAGAGAATTTATTCCAGAAATTTGCGACCAAAAATTCAAATCGAGAGAGAAGATAGCCAGCTGAAAATACGGTCATATATTTTCCTAAATAAAGAGTTCATGTAAGTTATAATGTATCCTGTATAATTTGATTTCTAAATACATCTATATAGTGGGGCCAAACTTAGAACGTAAAAACACTGTTGATCGCCATTGTGCAAAAGAATAGTAAGCCATATGGGGTACTCGAGAATACCAAAACAAACAGTATAATTTGGATTTTATGCATTAATTAACGGAAAAAAAATTGCATTACAAAATACTGAGGGAGGGGGGGTCTCTAATGACAGTTTATTTGAAATAAAAGTCAATTTTAGACATGATATATAAAAACACAAAGGAGGGTGGTTTCCTTTTTGCAAGAAGAACTGCTTATGAAGCAAGAGTAATTATAACTTACGCGTCTGTAATATATATTTGAAGAATAACGTTCACCATGTTTAGAAACTCGCAGAAGAAGAATTGATAAGCGTAGCCATTTTGCGAATAAAGATTCTTGAGGTAATAATCACAAAGAATCTGCTTTCGGGAGTTCTTCACAGTTTCGTCCATGACTGGCATGTTGAGCTGCATCATGAGATTCTTCAATTTCCCGCCTTCCCAAGTTTTCCATAGGTAGCGAGGGATATAGAACATAAGGGCCTAGGAGGAAAGAGAAGAACTGAAGGCAAAAAAAGTATTCACATCGTCTAAAATATGTTAAATATTTACGTTTATAGTAAAGAACAGTATCGGAAGATTAAAATTGTAATGGTATTACTGATAGACAGATTTGATACCAAAACCAGACATTTTTTTCTTATCCAAGAGTCGAATACTTTGTTAACAATTGTCTAATCATCTTATCGGAAAATGATCTTAATGAACTGAAATATGGGTTAGTGACCTTTGACATATCACTTGTCCCTTTCGCGATATAAAAAAAGTAAATGAAAGTAGATAAAAAAAATCACAGTACCATTGAATATATTGAAGTAATAGTTACTTACTTTGAATGTGATATTGTTTCGTAAAAATTACTGCTACTACAATTAATCGTTTTTCTGTTTATTAAGTCCCCCCCCCATCTTCAATCATGGACAAGATCCTCCAAACATATAATGAAATTTACATAAAGATCAGAATAATAATCGCTGACAAGTTCAAGTGTACCAGGGGTTGGTTCTCAATGTAGGAGGAAAGGATATAAAGAGAAGTAGTGGTGTTTCGCCACCAACCAGTGAACCCTTAGGGACCCAAGGTTTCGGGGCTGAGTGATCTATTGCCTGTACGAAGATGGGTAGGAGAAGACACTGGTGTTGTTAGACACGTGGCAGGAGCTGTCTACCCATATGTCTCATCCTCAGCCTCGGTGCACCGCCACTTACCGACTTTTGGGTGTCCGCTTTTGCCTGGAATCGAAGCCAGTGCCTAAGTGGGGAAATCGAATGCCGCATTCACTCCACTAGCGAGGGTTGCTTCCGTCCTTTTTCTTTATATTATTAATAGGTTTGGTCGAGAAATAAATTGTTTTGATAATTACCACAATGGTGGAGGTACCTATGGATGGCACTGTGTACACATTGCGCGAATGTGAATCGCCGCACCTGCTGTTTTGAAATTGGAGGAAAAAATTGTATGAGAGTTTTGATTGATGGAGTTTGCAAAGTAGTTTTAATGACAACTTCTCTTTTTTACCTTTATTCCTCTCAGTATATTCCCTATTTATTCATTTTCAATCACATCTTCCGTTGGATGAGTATTTTTTGACTTGAAACTTGGTCTGGGTTCAAGCATCCAGAAGAGTTTGCTCAATCCTTTTCTTTAGCTTTTTGAGATGCGTAATTACCTTGCTCTTAGCGTTTAAACTTTTGCTTTTATATTTAATTACTCTGGGGGGGGGAGCACCTCATTTATTCAACAGGTTTCGCTCCAGAAAAATGAGGAATTCTAACAGTTTTCTTAAAATTGTTGGCATTTTTAAACCTTTTATTCATGCCAAATGTTGCAGTTGATTTCCATGTTGATAAAATATCACAAAAATAACCAAAAGTAAGCACTGTTTGTTATTTACCTGAAAGAATAAGACGACTGTGACCCATTGGTAGTATTTATGGTAGCGTCGTTCAGTGTCGGAATAGTTATCTTGAGGGGGAGCGACCCCGGGGTGAGCAACGTTCACCCCTGGTGTACCATTCCACAAGGAGGTGACTGTGTAGGTCGAGTGAATCCAACAATATGTATCCATTATATCCGAAGAGATTGTATTAGTAATACAGTCGATAGGATCCCCCAAATACTGCTTCTCTGACACAAGAAGGGAACATGCTATGAGAAGTACTCCTGTTATTTTATAATGAAGTTTGAAAATATTATTGTCTATTGTAATTTCGTCGAGTTTTAAAAACTTCTGGAGATTTTTAAATACGTCTGTCATGGTGCCCAGTTATTTGGAGAATTTACTTTGAACAAACTTCAAATAAATGTTAACTTTAATTGGAGAAAGGCAACTACCGCTTGTTCACTGCAGACATGTACAAAAGTGACTGCTATCTCAATTCTTCGTTAACTTAGCGATAACTTATCAGCAAGTATGTAATTACATTTTTTAATCAGATCGTGTTCCCATAGTTGTATTTGTAATCTCTCTTTCTTCCGCCATTCCGGGAAGGTTATCAGTTGTCCAATGCGTTATAGCTGAAGTTGTTTGTGCTCTCTTGCAACGGATTGTTGTCATTCTTATCGCCGAACTCCGTAAGAGGGAAGACCTTGGTTAAGAAAGAGTGAGTACAAAATAAACATATTAAGAAATAAAAATGAATAAAAAAATGGAATGGTAAAAAGGCTAAAGAATCACAAAGCCAGCATAAACAAACCTCGCTAAACCTAAACTCTGACACCATCAATACCCAATATAAAAATCCAGGAACAAGTTCCTACATTTTGCTTTCCTCGAATCTAAAACGAAGTACCGACGACAGCACACAATTCTTCAGATGTCAGCCGCAGTAATGTTGCTTATGTACACCTGACATCCCCTTGAGGGCCAAGAGAAATGGGGAACGAAAGAAATATCCATACGTCACTCTAATGTCCTTCTCTTGGTAGACCTGCATTTTGTAAACGGCGAAAGAGCAAACGAAGCGTCGTTGTTCACTCAAAATGAGTTTCTTTGATTGCGCTCTGACCTTCTTGGCGTCATTGGAAAAGTACCGCCTACGAAACTTCTTTTTTTCTTTACAGCGTTCATCTGGCGACTGCCACCACGAGCATACATAAGTCGCCGCAATTAAAATCTCAGCCTTGTACTAGGCTACTTTAAAATTCACGAAAACCAAAGAAAAACATAAAAACAAAATTAAAAAACAAAGAAAAAACAGAAAACGCAATCAAATATGAAACAGAACGAAAGCAAGAGGATGGAGGAGGCACGCTTCGACGTCGGGGTAGGCGGCCTCCCCCCGGTACCGCCTACGAAACAACGACCTTCACTGACCGAGGACGATAGCAAAAAATTAAAAGCCGACTACGCCTACAATTGAAAGCAGACTGCGTCCAGTTGTAGGAGTCGGGGGTAACATGCGTCCATTCTTCCAACTCTTTCTCTTTCTACTGACCTCACCCCCTTTTCTTTTCATTATATATCATTTTACGCAACCACAAGGGAAGGCCAGATGTAGCATGAACAACCTTGCTGTGGTTGATATCTGGAAGATTGGGTTCCCTACAGGCCCTAACACCGCCACAGTTTACTTTCCCAGTCTTAATGCTTCCAGGAGGATCTGCAGTTATATGTCTGCCCCACATTTTCACTTGCGCCATTTCTTTACAGTCGTTAGTTAGAAACTTTCAACATGATAAACCAAGTTGCTATTTGCCTCATCCGTACCACTATCATTCACGATATACGCAAGATATGTAAAGCATCTCACTTGTTCAAAGACCTTACACAGGAGTTTCATATCACACTCCAAGCTAACCTCATCTCAAAACTCCATCACTTTAATCTTATATTTTTTATATTTTAAAATCCTCTTCACACATATCCTATACATCGTTTTGATTAACACTACCCTGAATAAGAAAAAAAAGGAGCTCTTCTGTAGTAAGAAAAAAGTTAGCCTTCGATCTAAGTGGAATCGGGCTGACTCAGGATGTGAGGCTTATAGGTGTAAAATGTAGTGACAATACTGCCCCTAGCGGGATTTCAATTAAGAGAGAAAACTGTTTTACCTCTTTTTATTTTACCAAAAAAAAGAAGTAGAATCTTCTCTCTTATGAATAGTCAAACTGTTATAACAAAAATAGAGTAAGTGAATTACTTAAAAAATATTTGGGTTATAATAATGCGTTTAGGCTGAAAGTTCAGTTTGGATTTTTAGGTATTTTCACTAGTTTACTCATCGTTATAGAAGGTTTTTCCCAGACTTAGAGTTTCATTGAGAGAGATCGCGAATGCAAAAGATTTGGGAGAGAGCGTGCGAGTTGAAAAATTTGTGAGGGGGTGTACATACGAGCGAATGGTGATGACTTGCTCTTTCTCTATATCATTTGTATCGGTTTGCTCTTTATATGCATGGCACCTAATCGAGATAATACCATCGGGGCTGATTTCTCCAACGCAGGGGAGACAGAACCTATTCGCTAAGCCATAGATCGTTGAGATGCTGCTCTCCCGCCCCCTCGCCCAGGCGTTTAATCCGAGGAAGAAGAACAGCTGCCTGATAACGGTGAAGTCATGCGTATGAGAAAACTTATTTCTATGGCTACACTTGAGTGAGTCTATATGAGGGGCTAAGACCATGCAAATGCCCTTCTCGCGCACAGAGGTTCCTGAAGGAGAAAAGGGAAAAAACGGCAGTTCACGTGCGAAAGGAGGCTTAGGGACCAGTCGGCCCGGACGATGTCCTGCATGCCTTTGCGAAGTGGGGTTCTTTTGGCTGGGGAAGTGGATTTTCAACATGCACGGGCTTAAGACGACCAACTGCGACTGAGTCCTCCTTCCCGTCCCCTACTTGTACAAAGTATTTCTGTGCGCGTCGAATAACATTGAAAGGGCCATCGTAGGGCTGCTGTAGCGGCGTTTTAAGGCCATAAACCTACGCAAAGAGTGGCAATGTTGTGTACTCGTCCCTGGAAACCTAGAGGTTGCCCTCACACATTTGTGTGAGGTTGGTGAAGGTCGAGCGAAGTTTCTCTACGATACGCCGAAGATCGGTTACGAAATCAGATGGAGAAACGGGAGAAGTGACGTTCCTAATGTGTTTACCCTCTCATAGGTAGTGGGGTGCCGGAAACGAGCTCGCCCAGTGACGCGTCGAGCCTCTCCTTCAATCACTTTAAAGGTCTAGATGGACCATAAGAGTGCTACTACCCAGGGAATTCCGGCTGTAGCTCTCAGGCCCATTTGATGTGCTGGTGGGGCCGGTCCAGCAAGCCGTTCCTTTCAGGGTGACACTCGGTGGTGCTGATGCACCTGGGGCCGAATTCCATGTTTAGTTCCGACCAGAGCCAGAACTTAAATTTTCCCTCTAGGTCTGTGATGTCTGAGGAAGGAACGGAAAACCATGTCATTCATATGGAGACGAAAGTTTGAACAATGGTACACACCTTGATGGGTGCCATTAGGGTAGCCTCGAGCCAGCGTGAAAAGAGGTCCATCATAATGAGGAGGTGCCGGTAGCCTTAACAGGGGGCGAGCGGCCACACGATCTTTAATTTAATGCCCTCAAAACACTGATACGAAGGGACGCAGGGCTGTAAGGAGTGACAGTTTACCACTAGAAATTGGGGTTTTGAAACTGCACGCTGGTGCGGGCCCGGTGACGGAAGTCAATTTTGATTTTCGGCCAGATAAACCGTAACGTAAGTGCCTTGTGAAAGATTCGAATTTGTGAATGCGAAAGGTCGTGGAATGATGTGGCAGGAATATAAGGGAGCGGCTTTCCCATTGATACGTGACTGTAAATACGGAATTTCCCTGACTCAAAAACGATCCCCTCAAACTTGAGGGCTCTCCGGCGTTTAAGCAACCTGGTGATGTCGGGATCAGCCTCCTGCTCGACTGGAATCGAGTTGTAGTAGACCTAAGTTGCTTTGAGGTCGATTTTTTTGACGAGCAAGTACGACAGGACATTAGCGACGACGCCGGTTTGCCTCTTTGTGTTCTAAATATCCATCGTTAAATGGGAAACGAAATCTAACGGGGTTTCAAGACCCTGAGAGGCAAAAGACAGATGCAAGTGGTCTGGAGTGCATCAAGCAATCACTTATGGCCAAATAAAAATTGCGAAAGTGCGTCTTTCCGGTTGGTGACAGAAATACTTAACCAGAGGTAAAGGCGATGAGCTCAAGGCCAAAGGAGGCCCCATCTTTTCTCTGCTTGTTTTTCACCTTTGGAGAAGAAAGCAATTGGGATAGCGCTGCAGAGGCGTTGACATGGATAGTTGTGCTGTAGCAGCATAAACACCCTTGACATTGGAGAAGGCTTTCAACGCTGCCTTGATCCATGTGAGTAGACATACCCTTCCACTCCTTCCCACTTCAGGAGTGAATTGCGAGTTTGGTGGAGTTGCGCGTATATAGGAATAGGTCGGCGGTAAATAAATAACCATCCCCTGGAACTCTCAGAGTGAAAGTACACGGTTGAGCCAGGCGCATGACGGCCTCAACCTTCTTGTACTGGGAGAAATTCACTTTTTGTTGACCTGGTGGGTATCTACATAATATTACAGCTGACTATATGGCGCCTGAATTGATCTCCATCCGAGAGATATCACACTCTATGGGGCTTAACTTAAAAAAAGTCGAGTGCGGCTGGCCTAAATAATGAATTCTTAGAGGTTCTGGGATTACAGAAATTAATGGTAGAAAAATATATTACTTTACTATATAAAAAGAGATTTTAATACCACAAGTAAATAAATGACAATAAATAAAATGAGACCCGGGGTACCAAACGGGAGGGGAGGGGGATAAAAATGACTCGACGGTACAGAGTCCGAGAGAGGATGCACGGTGATTGCTTCCAGAGAAAATGGGAGAGTGCAAATCGGGGAGACTCACATAAAGCCAAATTGACTAGAGGCTTGAATACGACGAGTAAATGGGGTGCTGCAAAGTTGAAGCTGCAAGATTCCTTCTAAATCCTCGCTGAGAAATGAACGGGGGAGTACTCCAGTCGTTGAACGAAGTCGATAACCGAGTGATAGGTGCCTGTACGTGTGTACCGTCTGTCGGTGGGAACTCTGACTTAGATACGAGCAAGGCCAGGTAGAGGTGACGCGTCTCGTTCGTAGCTGGGAGCCGTTGGGAGGCGAAGTAGCGTGTACGAGACTATACGTGGCTGCTAACCAAAATAGGGCTGTATGGTATGGCTTTCTCAATGCTTTTCTTGAAATATTTATACTGCCTCGGCGGAAGCCGGTAGCCCCCCAAAGGGGGGCAGAGATCACATTAGACTTGGCGCGCCAGGGTGGGTGGTAAAGACTCGGTGGCCTCACACTCACAGCTCTGCGCAAAGGTCATTGACGCCGTGGGTCTGGCGCCGATCAGACGGTGCGACGGCGAGGAATGGAACCCAAACGGATTACACGGTCCCGCGAAAATCTCGCGCCTTCCTTAGGGCTGTCTGGCTGTGCAGGTGTATTTTCTCAGGCGCCACAGGTACACGTTTGGTTCTGAGAGGGTGGGGAGTAAACCTTCTCTCTCTGACACTTCCTCTCAGAATTCATACATTCCACAGGTATTGTTACACCTTCGTACGTTTTACGACACAAAGAACTGACTAATTCCGAAAGTCAGGAGCCATAGGGTAAAAATAATAAAAGTACAAAATTGTCCAAAAAATTATTACATGATCTATTCAAAGATTCCGCCATTATGTCGCACGCATAATTCAAGACACAATCTCCACTGCGACAGCACTTTCTGAATCGCATTCGCACAAATTTCTTGACACGCCTCCACAATGGATGCCTTTAGGTGAAAATTGCTCTGAATTTTGATCTCGTACACTTTGGCTTTCTGGTCCCACAAATATAAATCCATCGGAATAAGATCAGGGCTCCTTGGTGAAAACTCAACTTGTCCTCGTCGTCCAATCCAATGTTCTGTAAAGTTTGTGTTAAGGTAATTTCTAACATTGTGGCGTAGTGCGAAGAGTGCCATCCTGCTTAAACCACTTCGAGTAATGGCTTCATCAGGCTTGGAAATTCTTCCTCCTTCAACATATTGAGGTACGTGTTAGTCGGTCGCTGTCACGTAAAAGAAGACGGAACCAATGATTCTGTTTTTCCATATCCCACACCAAATCATGTGGCGTTAGGCACTTTGTTCCGTGGAAGAATCAAACTAATAAAGATTCGTTGGCCACTAGTATCGAGTGTTATGATGGTTGATGTCCTCGGAAACATAAAAGTTAGATTCATCAGACGTCTAGAAAAGGAAGTTGATAGTTACTCATTATAGAAAAAACCGACAAACTAACTACCTTAATATACAGAAAGCCTACCTTTAGTGGCCTAGGAATCAATTTTTTCAGCCATTGTGACTTGTCACATAAACTCAGTGCAATAAAATCTCTAATATATAAAGTTTACCATCTCTCATCCAATTATTCCCTAATGCACAATGAATTCCAGACTCTAAAGTCTTATTTTGAAAATAATTGCTACCCCCCCACCTTTGGTTGACAAGCTAATCAATAATTTTCTAACAAAAATATACTCTCCATCCTTTCTCTCATATAATGTTCTCAAAAATGAAAAATTTTTCGTAGTACCAGAAATGAGACCTTACAATAAATTATTCACTAGAAAATTCAGCAAATTACTCAAAAAATATTTCTTTCATACCAACTTCAAAATCACTTTTGTCAACCCACTTTCCATAGGAAGTTTCTTCTCGTCAAAAGACAAACTTCCTCTAGAAATGAGCAGCCGTGTTGTTTATGCTTTTACTTGTTCTTGTTGTTTGCAATGAACCTATATTGGTAGTACGGTTCGCTCATTGAAAGAAAAGTTTTGTTCTCACATGGGAATAAGCCATCGCACTGGAAAAATATTGTCTAAGAAGGAAGCTTCTGTGATTAGAAATCATAGTATACAATGCAAGACAGAATGTTTCATAGATAACTTCAAAATAATTGGTCATAATAACAATGAATATAGTCTAAGAATTTTGGAATCCCTACTAATACGTACAAAATCTCCTACACTCAACATAGATAATACCACTGTTCCTCTTCTTATTTCTTAATTTTAATTACCTCATTCAAAAATCCAACCAACCTTCTCTTATTTAACAACCAACCAATCAAATTCCTATCCTTCTCTCAGCCACATCCTTTAAAATTTCTTCACTTTGTGATTTCTCCTGAACTTCATCGGTAAGCAATATTATACTGTAATTTTTTACTTTTGTGTTTTTGCTTCTTTTTTTCGGGTCAATAGTGATTACATTAGATTAATTATTTTATTCTCTTGCCTTTTAAATTCCTGAATTATCGGTAAGCAATATTATACTGTAATTATTTACTTTTGTTTTTTGTGGGTTTTTAGATTCTCTTGACTTTTAAATTCCTGAGTTATTTTCTAATTTTTTATTTACCTACATAGCCATAACCTAATTATTTTTAATATTTTTAATATCCTTTAACTGTATTAGATTAATTTATGTTTTAGAACCTGAAGATGGGTGATACGCCCGAAACGTTGTTCCATTAATAAATCACATGTACCTCAGCCTCCTATGTGTCCTTACCTTCACCGTGAAATTAAAGATTAGACTGGTCAGCAGCAACTCATATGACTATATATATATATATATATATATATATATATATATATATATATATATATATATATATATATATATATATATATATATATGGAGGGTAAGAGAAACCACATTTGGTACCAGGTTCTTCTTTACTGACGTTTCGATCCAAAAGGAAGATTCCTCAGAGTAACAAGAAACTAAGACGAGGAAACTTGATCCTGATGAACAAATAGTAAAGAGTGAATAGGACAGCTGATAGGAGTGAAAAGATTATTAGATTGTCCCTGGTGTAAAGGGAATCACTTGTCTTCTTCTTTTATTTTTATTTTATTTTTACATTTTGCCTTCACTGCCTTTAGTAGAGTCCTGTGGTGACTGACTGGGTCGGTCGTCCATTTTCTTTTGTTTAGGAAATCTGTTATATATATATATATATATATATATATATATATATATATATATATATATATATATATATATATATACACGAGGGGCGATCAATAAGTTTTGCAATTCGGATATAAGGAAACGAGATATAAGTAAAAGTGTTTTATTACTTTTCAATATAACTACCCTCGACTTCAATGCACTTGCGCCACTTGTCCCTGAGGCTTCGAATTTCCGATAACCAGAAATCTCCCGACTGCTGTTCAATCCACTCCTGGACGGCGAGCTGGACATCATCGTCCCCAAACCGGCGTCCACGCAGTGCAGCCTTGAGCTGGCGGAATAAAAAGTAGTCGCTAGGGGCCAGATCTGAACTGTAGGGGAAATGGTTGAGCTCCTGGAATCCGCACTCGCTCAGGGCAGCTTGTGAGACTCTGGCCTTGTTTACTTTGACGACGTTGAAGTCGATCATGGGGCGTGAGGTTTCTAGGGACCCAACGGGCAGAGACCTTGATCATGGTCAAATTGTCGTAGATGATGTTGATAACACTTCCATGTGATATTCCATGTTCTTGCTCAATTTCTTCGACCTTCACCCGTCGATTTTCGAGGATCATCCTCTCCACACGGGCCACATTCTCCTCGTCGGTCACGTCTGACGGTCGTCCTGGACGGGGGTCATCTTCAAGGGACTTACGACCATGGCGGAACTCCCTATTCCAGCGAACAATGGTTGCATAGGAAGGGGCGGTGTCGGTGTACACTGCAACCATGCGTTCATGGATCTCTTTTGCATTTTTGCCTTCCTTAGTCAACCTTCTCCATTGTTGAAAAATTTGTGACTGCCGAGCTGCGATCAGCTACTGCTTCTTAAATAGACGAGGCAGGAGCGTGCGGCTGCAGGTTCTGACTTGTCATAACTTGTCCTCGTATATATAGAAGGAGACTACTAATTTATTGTTTATTGTTTTCTTTTCGAGTCTCTCGATTTGCTTATATTCTGCTTTTGGTCTTTGCTTAACTCGTGGATTATTTCCCCAAAATTCATTAGAAAGTCGTGACGCACGGGGGCAGAAATCTGGTTCACTTAGCAAAACTAAATTCTTTATTGGCCTGACGTATTTCGATATCATTTTTAAAGGCTAAACAGTTGTGACTAGAGAATAAGATACAGAGCTTTATATATGTGATTAGTTGTGTTAACATTTATACAAACATATTTATAGGAAATGGAATTTCTTTAGACACGTGAAGGTACATGCAAATGGTTAAGACCATAATGGTCACAGGATTAAGATTATTATTAGGGCCAGGTGGACGGGAGGAAGGCAAGATGAATTGTGCATTTGTTTGAATATTTAATTTCGGCTTCAATAAAATATTTTACGAAGAAAATCTACAGCCCAACTATACGAATATATATATATATATATATATATATATATATATATATATATATATATATATATATATATATATATATATATATATACAAAGAGGGAAGAGAGTAGCCCACCGCAGTTGGATCACGTTCATACATATTCGAACAGGTAATGCACGAGCTGGCTTCTTACCAGCGAATTTGGTTCAGTTCAACGGTGACTTTTGCTGAGTGATGATGGCGCCTTCCAGCAAAATGAGTGAAGTTGAACAGCGGGATGTGATAAAGTTTGCCTTGGTTCAAGGGAAAACGCCACAGTTGATCCATAAGGAATTTAAAACAACACTAAGGGACAGTGCCCTATCTTATTCCACTGTCAACCGTTGGGCTGCTCTCCTCAAACAGGGCAGAGACTCGTGTGAGGATGACCCTCGAAGTGGTGGTGCGTCAACTGCAGCCACCGGGGAAACTGGGGCCATGGTGGAGAGCATTGTCATGGATAATCACCGAATCTCAGTGCAATACATTGCTTCTCATCTAGGGGTAAGTTAGGGATCCATTGTTACCATCTTGCACGATTATCTCAGCCTTTCCAAGGTGTCTTCCCGATGGGTCCCAATAATGCTGACGCCTGAGCAGAAGAAGAACCGGTTAATGAATCCAACGGAGATGTTGACTCTCATTAGAGCGGATCTGGAGGGATTCATGGCCTGAATCGTAACTCAGGATGAAACTTGGGTTCTTCACTTCGATCCGGAAATTTAAGCCGAATCTAGCAATGGAAGCAACCCTTTTCTCCAACGCCACGAAAATTCAAGGTCATGAAGTCATCCCGGAACGTCATGGTGACAGTGTTCTGGTACTCTGAATGGATCCTCCCCGTGGACTTCTTGGATCATGGCCGTACCATTAACGAACCATACTAGGCAGATCTACTGGGGAAGCTTCTGGAGGCTCTCCTTCAGAAACGCCGAGGAAAAGTGACTCGAGGTGTTCTTCTCTGGCAGAATAATGCACCTGCACATAAGAGCATGATGGCCTTGAACAAATTGGTGACCTGCGGTTTCGAATTGTTGTCCCATTCCTCTTATTCCCCCGATCTGGCACCCTCAGACTTTCACCTTTCCCCCTCCCCCCCCCCCACACACACATGAAGAAGCAGCTGCAGGGTATCTCTTTTCTTTCGCTGATGACGAGGAGACCAAGGAGAAGGTCATGGAGGTTTTGGAGGGATTCAACCCATTATTCTTCAGGGACGGATTTGCGCAATTGAAGAAGAGACTAGAGAAGGGCATCAATGTCAAAGGTGATTACGTTGAAAAATAAATAAAAGTAGTTGAGTGAACCTTTGCTCTATTTTTACTCCTCCAGGGTTAGGCCGAGAACTTATTGAACGACCCTTGTATATATATATATATATATATATATATATATATATATATATATATATATATATATATATATATATATATATATATATATATATATATATATATATATATATATATATATATATATATTTATATATATATTAATATATATATATATATATATATATATATATATATATATATATATATATATTCTCTCCTCCGTTGCGTTTTTCAAGCCTTAGAAGTTTTTCTTCGCTTACTTTTTTGTTGCCTTTTTTGTTTACTATATTTTAATTTTATTCTCAATTTTTTACCACTTTCGCTTCTTTAGCGTGATTATGTTTAGATTATGCATTTCGATTCTTCTTTGTTTTTTTCTCTCTGGCTATTTGCCTCTTTTTTTATTTTTGCCTTTACTTATAGTTTTATTTATTTCTGTTTTGGTCTATATTTTAGATCTTGCAATTAGTTAATCAGTTCCTATCTGTTTTTGTAATTTCTGTTGCAGATGTTTTTTGTGATTTGATGCCAAATTTACGAAGTAGAGATCGGATTAGTTTATTCCCGCGAGCAAATTCTTACGTTCCGGAATAGAGCTCGCCTGGTGACGATATGTTTCCTCACTTGTGGGATGTCGATGTTGTTGACGAGTGTTCGTAGTATTTGTCCTTCCACTTTTCCTATGTTTTTTTCTCTCAAAAACCAACCAACTTTCTCTTATTCAACAACCAACTAATCAAGATCCTATCCTTCTTTAAGCCACTCCCATTATAAGTTCTTCAGGTTGTGATTTCTCCTGAACTTCATCGGTAATCAATATTATACTTTAATTATTTACTTTTGTGGATTTTTGTGTTTGTTTTCGTTTCATTAGTGATTACATTAGTTTGATACTTTGATATTCTTGCCTTTTAAATCCCTGAGTTATTTTTTAACTCATCTACATGGTTTTAACTTGATTATTTTTTAATATTGCAAGTTTAAATTTGTTCCAGTCTGTCGTAGAATGACTCCCGACGATATACCATATATCACTATTCGTTGAGGGAACTTCCTTAATTATCTTTAGAGTGCGTTAATGTCTGGCGGCCGATATTATGTATCTTCGATATGCTTAAGAAGTGGAACTGAGCTCAAGGATAATAATATTGCTATCATTAATAAAATAGAGTTTTATTAATAATAACTATCAACAAACACAAGACGGAAAATATTGACATAAACAGAGAATGGAAAGGGTCGTGGGGGCTCGGGCTAATCCGAGGATTTAAAGGATTTAAAAAGGTAAAACAAATATAGAGTTAAAGAGATGGGATGGTTCGATAACCCATTTAAAGCACAGGATAGAATTGACAAAAGGGTTAAGTACTCAAAGGTGACGTTTAGCTTACGTAACTTTACACTAGTGGTGCAGTGGATGGTGGCGCGAAGAAATTTTCGGTCCGCTGGCGAGTTCCAGCCAAAGGGAGGGGATAAGATGATCCTTCCGTGGCGTCTTGGGAATGAGAACCGTTTCTCGGCGAACGGCTTGAAGAACAATGGCTGTTCTACGTTGTTCTCTTCTGAACAACAGGGAGGGTGAGAACCGTCTCTTGTCTACGGGCTCAAGAACAATGGCTGTTCTAAATGCTGTTCTCCTCTGAACAACAAAGGGGGAAGGGTGAGAACCGTTTCTTTTCAATGGGGCTCGAACGAACAATGGCTGTTCTAATGCTGTTCTCCTCTGAACAACAAGGGGGAAGCCTTTTGGACTCGGCGTCGCAAAGGCTCGAACTTTGGCACTCAAGGGATTTTTGTCCTCCTTCTGGACAAGTGATGGTGAATCTCGAGGTCGAGGTCCCTTGGCGCACGAAGTGAGAGAGGGTCGTGGTGATGTTTCGCGACGAAAATCTGGATCTCCAATCTGATCTTAGTGGTAAAGTTTCCATATAAATAGCCAGGACATCTCCTTGGCGTGGGGGACAATATAGTGGGAGCTTCGAGGGAACGCACAGCCGAGCCGGAGAACAATGCCTTATCTGCCCATAACCCTAACTCAATCTGGCGAGGTCGGCGTATGGGGGAGAACGGGGGGATGATAACCTCCTTGTTTAAACATTGAGATCCGGTGGCTGTGATAAGGTGCCAAGCTTCGAAACGAAGATGCACGTGGGCCCATCGTGGTTTTAAATAATATGTGATAGAAGTTGAAATTAACGCAGCTTCAACTCGTTCTATCACACCCCTCCATTCCGGGGGAAGTTGCCACTTCGAAAAAAAAGGAGAGAAGGGTCAACGATAGAGCTCCGTTGTGGGGAACTCGTTTTCTTGTACCAACCGTACCTTCCTGCACCTAACTAGTATTACCTCAATAAATATGATTATTTTGATCTTTAGATTACAGGGGGAAATAACCTTTAATACAACTTAAAGAAAAAAAAGGGCATGGAACAATGAAATGATATAAAATTAGTACATACGGGACAAAATAATTTACACGTTAATTAATGGGTACAAATATATATACATACAAAAAAAATTAGACATTGAGGGTTACAAAATTCAGACATATACATTAATTAATTATATTACAAGAGAATCTTAATTTAAGTCGTACAAGACGGTATATACCTACATGGAGATACTAATCCTATGAATACAATTATTCTACGCTATTCGGTAACGCATTCCTACTGAGTGCGTCAGCGACCTGTTTATCGAAACCTTTTATATAATTTATTTTAAACTGATACTCTTGCAAGAGTAAACTCCAGCGCATGATGCGGCCGTTTGAGTGTCGCAGATTCCTAATATAGGCTAACGGACGGTGGTCGGTTCCTATTTGAAATTCTTTACCTATCAAGTACATCTTGAATTTGTCTATGACCCAGATAATTGATAGAGCTTCCTTTTCTATAGTGGCATATCTCTTTTCGCGTGGTAATAATTGACGACTAGCATATGCAACTGGATGACTCGTGCCGTCATCCTCGTATTGAAGGAGTACACCTCCAATGCCCTCGTTGGACGCGTCTGTCTTAATCCCAAAGGATTTTTCCGGGTTGGGCAACTTTAAAATGGGGGCAGAAATGAGCTTACTCTTGAGCTGATTAAAATGGGAAATAGTGACATCATTCCAACGTAGACGATCGGGTGAATTCTTTTTTAAAAGGGAGCTGAGGGGCGCCGAAATCGCAGCGAATTTCGGAACAAATCGCTGAAAGTGAGAAGCTGATCCTAGGAACGATCTTAATGGCTTCTTTGTAATCGGGAGGGGCATGTCGGCGATTGCCTTAATCTTGTTCTCTTGGGGACCTAACTTGCTTTCTCCTATTTTGAAACCCGAATATTTAATGGGTTCGTGGGCAAAATGGCATTTGCGGGGGCCAATGGTGAGGCCATTTTCGCGCAGTCGCTCGAAAACAGCTAATAGGGTGGTTAAATAGTGAGTCCATTCAAATAGCTCTTGTAGCTGACTCTTCTGACGTGGTGTCAGCTGCGCGTCACTATCCAGGTCAGAGGGTTCCAAAGACTCGCCTGGTAGGGAAGGAGGAGGATAATCGGCATCAGGTTGGGTGCACACTATCGGTATTACATTAAGGGACTCCGCGGGGCAATCTTCTTCAAGCGCCGATGTTTCGTCCAGTTCTACGAAGGTATCTCCATGGGCGCGTTGGGGTTCTTTTTTTCTTGGGGTCCACGGACAGTCTCCGTGTCCTTGTCTTGGGCCTTATCACCTAAGGGTGTTAGTGATTCACACTCCTTTTGTGCCGTCCTAAAGTCCTGGTTAAGGATCTCCGAGAAATCGGACGGTATCGGAGTTCTGATGGAGACGGGCTCCTGGGTTTCTTTCTTAGCTCGGCCTCGAGGAAGGGCGGCCTGAGGCACAGGGTCGGAACTTACTTGGGGGCTCTGACCTATAAGTACGGAACAGAATTGTATGGCTGCTATAATGACTTCAGCCCAGCTATCATAATATTGACACTGCAGGTAACATCTAACGACGGGGAATCGGTTCGCCCGCCCAAGGTGGTCATGTACCACCGCAAATTTTTCGTGGTTAGAGGCCACTGGGAGGAGTTCGTTGGACACGATGAAACACGTACATCCTGTGTCTCTGACGAGAGTCGATACTCGGCAGCCGTCCACGCTGCCCTCCTCATATTTCAAAGTTCCCGATGAACTTTTATCAAAAATCAACTTTACCTGGTCGCCTGATGGAGGGGGAGAAGTTTCTGCTTGGGCCTGTACCACCGGGGGAGCCGGGGTTGTATTAATCTGGTGAACTTGGTGGGCTGGTCCGCTTTTAAGCCTAGAATTTTGGGGGCAATTCCAGCTCATGTGATTTTCTACACCACAGGTGAAGCATATGATGGGTCACTTCGGGAAGAGAGATGGAGGAGAAATCTTAACGGGAGGTTTGGAGTCCCGTTGTTGGTTTTGGGGAAAGAAGTTTTGGGGTTTTACGGGGCTCGGAAACTTCGTTGACTTTCCTGTGAAGGGGCGCGAATCCTTCCTTCTTTCTTCTCGTTGGATTTCTCTTTCTTGTTCTTCTCGTTGTATTTTTCTTTCTCGTTCTTCTCGTTGTATTTCTCTTTCTCGTTCCTCTCGTTGTATTTCTCTTTCTCGTTCCTCTCGTCGGATTACTCTAACTCTTTCTTTTTCTTTTTCTTCCCGCTCTTTTCTTTACTCCTCTTGAACGTACTCAGTTAGTTCTTTTCCGGAAAGTCCACAGGACTCTCCTTGCGCTTTAAAGATGTCGAACTGAGTCATCTTTGCACTTGGGGGCGCACTAGTCAACCAACTAAAATTCCTTGCAACAAGAATTATGCCTCTATAGAATTAGTCTACCTAAATATGGGCACTGACCTATTCGTACTTGGTTTCTCGATCTAAATAACCACCGACTAAAATCACAAAAAAAACACAAACAAATTATTATCACAGTTCCTTGAGCTACTCCAGCTTCTTAAGTTTCAAAAAAAAGGGGATAGCAATCGTTAAAACAAAAGGGAACTACTATATTCTATTATTATAATGAATAACAATATGCTTTACTCGACTGAGACCAGTGTTTGCAAAGATATAGCGTTAAACCTTACACACCTGATACCAAATTTAAATAGTATATATATATATATATATATATATATATATATATATATATATATATATATATATATATATATATATATATATATATTTATGTCGTAGAATGACTCCCGACGATATACCATATATCACTATTCGTTGAGGGAACTTCCTTAATTATCTTTAGAGTGCGTTAACGTCTGGCGGCCGATATTATGTATCTTCGATATGCTTAAGAAATGGAACTGAGCTCAAGGATAATAATATTGCTATCATTAATAAAATAGAGTTTTATTAATAATAACTATCAACAAACACAAGACGGAAAATATTGACATAAACAGAGAATGGAAAGGGTCGTGGGGGCTCGGGCTAATCCGAGGATTTAAAGGATTTAAAAAGGTAAAACAAATATAGAGTTAAAGAGATGGGATGGTTCGATAAACCATTTAAAGCACAGGATAGAATTGACAAAAGGGTTAAGTACTCAAAGGTGACGTTGGGCTTACGTGACTTTACACTAGTGGTGCAGTGGAAGGTGGCGCGAAGGAATTTTCGGTCCGCTGGCGAGTTCCAGCCGAAGGGGGGGTATAAGATGATCCTGACGTGGCGTCTTGGGAATGAGAACCGTTTCTCGTCGAACGACTTGAACAACAATGGCTGTTCTACGTTGTTCTCTTCTGAACAAAAGGGTGGTGGTGAGAACCGTCTCTTGTCTACGGGCTCAAGAACAATGGCTGTTTTAAATGCTGTTCTCCTCTAAGCAACAAGGGCGAAGGGTGAGAACCGTTTCTTTTCAATGGGGCTCGAACGAACAATGGCTGTTCTAATGCTGTTCTCCTCTGAACAACAAGGGGGAAGCCTTTTGGACTCGGCGTCGCAAAGGCTCGAACTTTGGCACTCAAGGGATTTTTGTCCTCCTTCTGGACAAGTGATGGTGAATCTCGAGGTCGAGGTCCCTTGGCGCACGAAGTGAGAGAGGGTAGTGGTGATGTTTCGCTACGAAAATCTGGATCTCCAATCTGATCTTAGTGGTAAAGTTTCCATATAAATAGCCAGGACATCTCCTTGGCGTGGGGGACAATGGAGTGGGAGCTTCGTGGAATGCACAGCTAAGCCGGAGAACAATGCCTTATCTGCCCATAAGCCTAACTCAATCTGGCGAGGTCGGCGTATGGGGAGAACGGGGGGACGATAACCTCCTTGTTTAAACATTGAGATCCGGTGGCTGTGATAAGGCGCCAAGCTTCGAAACGAAGATGCACGTGGGCCCATCGTGGTTTTAAATAATATGATACAAGTTGAAATTAACGCAGCTTCAACTCGTTCTATCACACAGTCCTTTTTAATTTTCTTAACTTTTTGTATTTTTTTATCGTCATTTTTTACAATATGGATCTTTTACTTTAGCATATTATATTCTTAATAAGATTTTAATTGCTTTTTTATAATGTTAGTTTTGTTCAGAATTTTAGAGTTTTATATTTTTACTCGTCTTAATTTTTCTAATTTAATGAAATTCCATTATTTTAGGCTTTAAAAAATCTTTTTTTAGCGCCCTTTCCCTATGAAAATATTTCAACTTCTAGTTTTAACAGAATTTCCTACTTCTTAATAAGTTTTCTGACAATAACAATTAAATCATATCTAACTGTACTTTATTGTTTTATGATTTTAGAACCTGAAGATGGGCGATACGCCCCAAACGTTGTTCCTTAATCCTAAATAAATCACATGTACCTGAGCGTCCTGTGTGTCCTTACCTTTGCTGTGAAATTGAAGATCAGACTGGTCAGCAGAAGCTCATATAACTATATATTCTCGTGTATATATATATATATATATATATATATATATATATATATATATATATATATATATATATATATATATATATATATATATATATATATATATATTTCACAACGTATAGGTGAGAATGGGTGGCGGAGGTAAAAAAAATGGAAAGCACTATGAAGTTCTTTATTAACGTTTGGCCTATTGGCTTCTTCAGAATAGAACTGTAGAAGAAGGGGAGATCGCTCTCTATATACGTGTCAGATGTCATCCCGGATCACCGTTGCTCGTTACTTGGGGGCTCTGACCTATAAGTACGGAACAGAATTGTATGGCTGCTATAATGACTTCAGCCCAGCTATCATAATATTGACACTGCAGGTAACATCTAACGACGGGGAATCGGTTCGCCCGCCCAAGGTGGTCATGTACCACCGCAAATTTTTCGTGGTTAGAGGCCACTGGGAGGAGTTCGTTGGACACGATGAAACACGTACATCCTGTGTCTCTGACGAGAGTCGATACTCGGCAGCCGTCCACGCTGCCCTCCTCATATTTCAAAGTTCCCGATGAACTTTTATCAAAAATCAACTTTACCTGGTCGCCTGATGGAGGGGGAGAAGTTTCTGCTTGGGCCTGTACCACCGGGGGAGCCGGGGTTGTATTAATCTGGTGAACTTGGTGGGCTGGTCCGCTTTTAAGCCTAGAATTTTGGGGGCAATTCCAGCTCATGTGATTTTCTACACCACAGGTGAAGCATATGATGGGTCACTTCGGGAAGAGAGATGGAGGAGAAATCTTAACGGGAGGTTTGGAGTCCCGTTGTTGGTTTTGGGGAAAGAAGTTTTGGGGTTTTACGGGGCTCGGAAACTTCGTTGACTTTCCTGTGAAGGGGCGCGAATCCTTCCTTCTTTCTTCTCGTTGGATTTCTCTTTCTTGTTCTTCTCGTTGTATTTTTCTTTCTCGTTCTTCTCGTTGTATTTCTCTTTCTCGTTCCTCTCGTTGTATTTCTCTTTCTCGTTCCTCTCGTCGGATTACTCTAACTCTTTCTTTTTCTTTTTCTTCCCGCTCTTTTCTTTACTCCTCTTGAACGTACTCAGTTAGTTCTTTTCCGGAAAGTCCACAGGACTCTCCTTGCGCTTTAAAGATGTCGAACTGAGTCATCTTTGCACTTGGGGGCGCACTAGTCAACCAACTAAAATTCCTTGCAACAAGAATTATGCCTCTATAGAATTAGTCTACCTAAATATGGGCACTGACCTATTCGTACTTGGTTTCTCGATCTAAATAACCACCGACTAAAATCACAAAAAAAACACAAACAAATTATTATCACAGTTCCTTGAGCTACTCCAGCTTCTTAAGTTTCAAAAAAAAGGGGATAGCAATCGTTAAAACAAAAGGGAACTACTATATTCTATTATTATAATGAATAACAATATGCTTTACTCGACTGAGACCAGTGTTTGCAAAGATATAGCGTTAAACCTTACACACCTGATACCAAATTTAAATAGTATATATATATATATATATATATATATATATATATATATATATATATATATATATATATATATATATATATATATTATGTCGTAGAATGACTCCCGACGATATACCATATATCACTATTCGTTGAGGGAACTTCCTTAATTATCTTTAGAGTGCGTTAACGTCTGGCGGCCGATATTATGTATCTTCGATATGCTTAAGAAATGGAACTGAGCTCAAGGATAATAATATTGCTATCATTAATAAAATAGAGTTTTATTAATAATAACTATCAACAAACACAAGACGGAAAATATTGACATAAACAGAGAATGGAAAGGGTCGTGGGGGCTCGGGCTAATCCGAGGATTTAAAGGATTTAAAAAGGTAAAACAAATATAGAGTTAAAGAGATGGGATGGTTCGATAAACCATTTAAAGCACAGGATAGAATTGACAAAAGGGTTAAGTACTCAAAGGTGACGTTGGGCTTACGTGACTTTACACTAGTGGTGCAGTGGAAGGTGGCGCGAAGGAATTTTCGGTCCGCTGGCGAGTTCCAGCCGAAGGGGGGGTATAAGATGATCCTGACGTGGCGTCTTGGGAATGAGAACCGTTTCTCGTCGAACGACTTGAACAACAATGGCTGTTCTACGTTGTTCTCTTCTGAACAAAAGGGTGGTGGTGAGAACCGTCTCTTGTCTACGGGCTCAAGAACAATGGCTGTTTTAAATGCTGTTCTCCTCTAAGCAACAAGGGCGAAGGGTGAGAACCGTTTCTTTTCAATGGGGCTCGAACGAACAATGGCTGTTCTAATGCTGTTCTCCTCTGAACAACAAGGGGGAAGCCTTTTGGACTCGGCGTCGCAAAGGCTCGAACTTTGGCACTCAAGGGATTTTTGTCCTCCTTCTGGACAAGTGATGGTGAATCTCGAGGTCGAGGTCCCTTGGCGCACGAAGTGAGAGAGGGTAGTGGTGATGTTTCGCTACGAAAATCTGGATCTCCAATCTGATCTTAGTGGTAAAGTTTCCATATAAATAGCCAGGACATCTCCTTGGCGTGGGGGACAATGGAGTGGGAGCTTCGTGGAATGCACAGCTAAGCCGGAGAACAATGCCTTATCTGCCCATAAGCCTAACTCAATCTGGCGAGGTCGGCGTATGGGGAGAACGGGGGGACGATAACCTCCTTGTTTAAACATTGAGATCCGGTGGCTGTGATAAGGCGCCAAGCTTCGAAACGAAGATGCACGTGGGCCCATCGTGGTTTTAAATAATATGATACAAGTTGAAATTAACGCAGCTTCAACTCGTTCTATCACACAGTCCTTTTTAATTTTCTTAACTTTTTGTATTTTTTTATCGTCATTTTTTACAATATGGATCTTTTACTTTAGCATATTATATTCTTAATAAGATTTTAATTGCTTTTTTATAATGTTAGTTTTGTTCAGAATTTTAGAGTTTTATATTTTTACTCGTCTTAATTTTTCTAATTTAATGAAATTCCATTATTTTAGGCTTTAAAAAATCTTTTTTTAGCGCCCTTTCCCTATGAAAATATTTCAACTTCTAGTTTTAACAGAATTTCCTACTTCTTAATAAGTTTTCTGACAATAACAATTAAATCATATCTAACTGTACTTTATTGTTTTATGATTTTAGAACCTGAAGATGGGCGATACGCCCCAAACGTTGTTCCTTAATCCTAAATAAATCACATGTACCTGAGCGTCCTGTGTGTCCTTACCTTTGCTGTGAAATTGAAGATCAGACTGGTCAGCAGAAGCTCATATAACTATATATTCTCGTGTATATATATATATATATATATATATATATATATATATATATATATATATATATATATATATATATATATATATATATATATTTCACAACGTATAGGTGAGAATGGGTGGCGGAGGTAAAAAAAATGGAAAGCACTATGAAGTTCTTTATTAACGTTTGGCCTATTGGCTTCTTCAGAATAGAACTGTAGAAGAAGGGGAGATCGCTCTCTATATACGTGTCAGATGTCATCCCGGATCACCGTTGCTCGTCCTCTCTCGGCTTCTCTGGTTGATTTCTTCGGACCTTGACCTTTCTGCTTCGTTTTTGATGAGCCGCACTGCCCCATTGGCCAGCCGAAAGAATCCGTCCCGCTGATTGGTTGATCTGTCGGAGCTAATATGTGCCGCTTCAATTATCCTTCTCTCCCTGTTCGCTAAACCCTTGTGAATTATTTTAATCTTACCCTATAGCAATGCCTTTGGGCATTCCTATAATAAAAACCTCCTGGGAAACTTAAATATATATATCATCATTTATTATGTATAAAATTCATTCAATTATTTTACTTTAACTTTGTTAATTTAATCATTCAATTATTTTACTTTAACTTTGTCAATTTAATCTTTCAATTAATTTACTTGCAACTTTTGTAAATTAAATCATTTTATGTTAAACTTAATAATTAATTAATTCATTTATTTTACTTGTCAATTCAATTAACGTATACTGTTCCAAACAACATCTCTTAAATTTCACACACAAACAAACAAACACACGTTCCCAGCTCGATCAAAATAGCACGCTATTCCGCCCACTCGACTCGCAGCTTTCTTTGTATAAAGGTCGGTAATCATCCCTTCTACAATTATTCATTTACCACCAAACAAATCATACTTATTTAATTCCATTTTCTCTCCTAATTCTTTGCAAACGACCATACGAGAGTAGATCCTAATTATATTTACTTCTCATTGCAGCCCCAATTCAGTCCATCATAGATACTCTATATTAGATACTCTATATTAAATACTCTATATTATTCACTACATTACTAACTATATTATATATATTATTCACCATATTATTCCACCATATTAATTTCACATACTTCAATTCTCTTCGCATCTTTTTACTGTAAATCATATGTTAAAATATCTTACATTGTATACCTAACCTACTTATCTCATTGTACATTCGTTAATTTTATGAATATATTTATATTTGTGTAATTGTCTTTCTTAAAGCCCAAGTCATTATTCCAAAAATTTATTTCGCTGTCGCCTTAGACCTAAAACTAACTGCAGTCAAATTCGATCAAACAAATTTATGGTTATGGTTTTCGAAACGCTATCTAGGCTGATTTATTAACATAGAATAAAACACATAGATAACCATACACTATAACCCCAATTATGCAAATGACCGAATTCATCGACATGTACTACCATGGCTTTTGATGTCCTATGCGCTCTAATGTTCCTCTTATGCTCGTTGATCCTAGTCCTAATGTCGCTGCCTGATTCACCATAGTAACTGCGGTTGAATCCGTCACAGGGTATTCGATAAATAATACCCTTATCCGTTTTTGCCGTCGAATTTTTGTGCTTTACCAACTCCTTAATTCTAGTCCCCATGGAGTTGGCTACCAAAATACCAGTCTTCTTAGGGGACATATTCAATGTCCTTGCCGCCATAGAGTACGGAGCAGACAGGTACCTGACCCCTTCTAATCCCTTGGTGGTAGGCTCATTTCCTTCGACCGCCTCTGTGAGCCTAACCAGTTTACTCCTCTCCGCTATTTTTATTGCTTTATGCTGTAATTTAACAAAAGGCCCTCTGGATATTTTAGTCTCATGAAAAGTTTTCACTGCAAATGCGAATAGCCCTTAAATAAAACCCAATGACTAGTCCCCTCTTCGTTTTTTTTACTGTGTCCAGAAAGAAAATTAATAATATCGTCCTTATTCATGGGTTTTCTGTACACGGAGAACTCTGCCCTACTACCATCCCTATGGATCAACGTGTCCAGGAAAGGAATTTTATGGTTTTCTTCCTTTTCCACGGTAAATTGTATATCCTCATCCATCTCGTTCAACCGCTCCAATTTCTTGTTTATATTGGTATTAGCTGGAATTATGGCCAGAACAACGTCTACGTATCTCCACTATAGAATTTCTACGAATCGTTTTAATATATATGTAGCGAGAGGGGTCTGTTCCTTCTTGTGGATGTCCGACCAAATAAATTCGTACTTGGATTTCTATAAACAACTTGATGAAAATATAACTTTATTTATGAAGTTGAAGTTGTTATAATAAAGGACTGGAGCTTGGGGGATCCATCCACCTAAGTGAAACGGATCACAACGATGAAGAAGTGGCCTCGATTGTTTCTAAGGCTGATCTGGGTTCCTGAGCATAATCTCTCTTGTTTTATACAAAGTGAGCGTGATTATGGGAGAGAGAGAGAGAGAGAGAGAGAGAGAGAGAGAGTGAGAGAGAGAGAGAGAGAGAGAGCGAGGTCGTGTGAACCTAACACAGACTATCGAGGCGAGGGGAATTGAAAAAGCAGAATTATTTGTGTTACGAGGTCAAGGGCCAATAAATACTGGTTACAGTGCCTGCGCTGACAGAGCTTCAAGGGGAGATGAATGAAGTCTCACATCGTTGTTAGGAGATGCTTAAATGTAGTAACATGATCACTACAAAGAACACCCAGCCTTCTGATTAGCAAATGTAGTTACATTTGTGTGGTACATTCAAAATATAGAATTATGAAATAAGTTGAAAATAGCAATAATTAAGAGCATTCGAATCAAAACAATGATATAATTCAATCGGAATTAATCACTTAGGTAAATACAATAATGAAGATTCAATGGCAGGGGAAATAGAATAATAAAAGTATAAGGTAAGATGTACAATAATTCGCTGGTTAAAATGATACATGAGTACAATTGACATTAGTTCTTGTGAACAAAATGCTAATTCAATACATCAAATATCATCAAAGTAAAGTGATGATTAAAATAATTATAGAGAATATTTCTGTCAAATTGGTACAGAGTGCGCAATAATAATTAAGTCAGTATTTACATGATAACACTAATTCGTTGGTTAAAATAATACATGAGTATAAATTATATTAGTTCTTGTGAACTAAATATCAATTCGACACATCAAGAATTATTAAAGTAGAGTGATGATTAAAATACTTATACAGAATATTGAGGTCAAATTTGTAGTCGGTGGTCAGGAGGTATTTTTGTCCAGTTGTAGATCACATGAGCGCGCGTGTGTTATTACAGTGGTGAAAGTACATAGAAGGAACAAAAATGGGGATTGAGTGTATACATTTTCTCTTAATAATACAATGAGAGAGTAAACGTAAATACAGTGAATTTGAAAATAATTAGTTAACTTAAGGAAATAGTATGATAACGAAATAGTCGAGCAAACTTGCAAATCTTCAGTGAAGTGGACAAAAAACTATACGCGTTGCATAGCTTGTGCATTTGCAAGTTTACTAAGCTAGTCTGTTCCTTAGATGAGAAGCACTTCGCTTTAGCATTATTCGAATGCTAATAATAAATTGGTGGCGCGTTGCCATAGCACTATGTGAGATGAATAAATTGATGGCACGTTGCCATGTCACTATTTGAGTGCGATTAAATAAATTATGTGAGTGCGAATGAATAAATTATAATGAATTAATACTAGATGAAGCGCACAGATAGTTCAATGATCTAGCAAATCAGCTAGAGATGGGTTTTGCGACCATGTTTGCGGCTGTAAGTTATATTGTCGAATTTGCGTCACTTACTAGAAGTGGTGCGATTAAGGGTGAGAGAGTTGCGCGTCGCGGTGGTTGAGCATCCCGTTGAGTTGAGTTGGTGTTTCGGTGAGAGTTGTCTGTCGCCGACGTTGAGCGCCCCGTTGAGTCGAGTTGGTGCTTCAGTGAGAGTTGCGCGTCAGAGAGGTTGAGCGTCCCGTTGAGTCGAGTTGGTGCTTCGGTGAGATGAATG
Organism: Ceratothoa steindachneri; assembly: GCA_963969495.1. Classification (NCBI taxonomy): domain Eukaryota; kingdom Metazoa; phylum Arthropoda; class Malacostraca; order Isopoda; family Cymothoidae; genus Ceratothoa; species Ceratothoa steindachneri. The sequence continues at coordinate 71,464,037 of OZ018326.1, forward strand.
TGACTCCTTGATGAAAGGTTGGATGGAGTCCATGGTTGTACTTAGTTAATTTAAAAGAATTCGATGATGACTACAGAAATTGGATGCGATGGTTTCGTATGATGATGAGAGTTACTCCGATCGATGATGATGATATTTTAATTTTTGAGGTCACTCGAGGCGATGATGATGATTTTTTCATTTTTATGTCACTCCGGGCGTCACCACTTGTAGCGAGAGGGGTCTGTTCCTTCTTGTGGATGTCCGACCAAATAAATTCGTATTTGTAGCCTTTAAGATCGATTGCTTTTCGCGGATGTTGTTTTTCATTAATAAGTTGCTTAATTTTGTGATTTTATAAGAAATTCGTAAGGATAACTTGTTATTTTCTTCGATAGTGTTATTTTTTATGATATCTTGTAGTATTATTTCGTCTATTTTGTAAATATCCGTCATTTGGTTCTTGACGGATGCTTACAAAACAGACGAAAGAATACTACAATATATAAAAAGTAACACTATCAAAGAAAATAACAAGTTGTCCTTATGAATTATTATAAAAATACAAAAGTAAGTAACTTATTAATACAAAACAACCTCCGCGAAAAGCAATCAATCTTAAAAGCTACAAATGTGGTATACAAATTTCAATGCCCCTATGAGAACTGCAAACCTCATCCAAATAATCAATATATAGGTATGACCACTACTACCATCAGCCGGCGCCTAACGATGCATTTGCAAGAACGAGGAATAAAAACACATTGCAAAGAAAAGCATAACGCACAAATCACAAGAGCAACTCTAGTCGAAAACACTACCATACTCAGAAGAAACCCTGACCTTCGCCACCTAAAGATTATAGAGGCTCTTCTCATTAAAGAGATGGGCCCCAAACTTAACACCTAACGCACCAGTTCCGAGCGAGTACTTCACGCTTTCTGCTTAAGGAACATAGTGCTCCGACTTTGACCTATAAAAGCACCAAAGAACGAAAATTAATTTCCTTCTTCACTGCTTACGACCAGCAATGACCTACCTCACCGGTTAAGGAGGCAAAACCAAGGGAAAACACCAAATCAATGCAGCCTCAACAATAACGAAGACTTCCGCCTGAAGATGCCTTAAGAAAGGCGAAAGCTCACGGCCAAAACTCAAATTAGTTGTAAAAAATAAAATGGATCTTTCTCAACTGATCTTTAATATCCAACCAGATACTAAAAAACTGGATTCCCCAGTTGGAACGTTCCAAAATAAAATTGATAAAATCAAATTACAACCTGGTCTTTAACAAAACATGTATAGATGAGAAGCTGCTCCCAACATGCACCGATAAATATATATATATATATATATATATATATATATATATATATATATTAGGTGATGGGGCGATTTGCCGGCGAGGCAAAATAATATTATTTATTTAAATTGCATAGAATTAATTAAGCATTCACCCCAATTTCCACAGTTATTACAATCAATTCATGTAAGCAATCTAAAGCTATATTTCTCATTATTGTTAAATTGTTAATGAATTGTGATATATTCCTAGGAACCAGAAGATGAGCCACACAAGCTCAAATGATTGGATTATTTTTCGTCATTGGCTTCATCTTGAAAATTGTGTGTGTGTGTGTGTGTGTATATATATATATATATATATATATATATATATATATATATATATATATATATATATATATATATATATATATATATATATATATATATATATTGTAGAAGTCTAAATACCTCCATGCATTAGTACATACATAAATACAACGACACAGCTGCGTGTTCGCCTCACCCCCTCCTCCACACACTTATTCCAAATTTGCCTTTCGCATCGAATCCAATTCACCCCTTTTCGCGCCTTTGAGATAATCAAATTCGCGTCTCGCCAAACAGGAAAATGTCTGCCTCAAAAGACACCTGCCAGCCGACGAAGGACCGAGTTTCTTCGCGCCGTCATAAACCTGCGATTTGAGCTCCGATGGCGCCGAGGGTTGAATGTTCGGCATATCCTGGCGGCAGACGAAAGGTCTTTTCACGCGACGATTAGAATTTTATGAGAGTCCGTTGCTCTCTCTCTCGATGTTAGCTCTAGAGGAAAATAAAAGAGGAAATTCTCCCTGGAGTCAGGCAGAAGATTTTGAACCTACGTTGTGTGTGGAGCTAGTCCCACAAAGGAAACAGTTCGCCCGTTGCAGGGAAGAAACTTCGGGGAATTTGTTTTTGCCATTACGGTACTTGTAGGTGCTAAACTTCTTGCAGACCCCCCTCCCCTTCATAGTCAGTGGTTACACAGGACCTCCCTCTGCGGATTACCCTAGACACAACTAGGTAATCATTTTTGGCTACCCACTCCAGGTGCCAATAATCGGAACGGACACTTCGAGGAGAAGAATTCCGATTTGAGTCACGGTTGACTTGCCTTCGCGATCCGGCCTAGGATCATTATATCAGGACACCGGTCTAGGATTACCCCCACATTCAGTAACCTCGGACGACCGGGCTAAGTGCGAAAATCGTCAGAAGAAGAAGACATTCACCGTCATTCTCCAAATACTTACGAACTCAAAGGTATCGTTAAAGGGAATTATCCCCTCCCCTAACTTCATCAGTTTAATCGTTAACTAGAATTTCCATCCCGAGCTCAGCTCATAACCTTGAGTATTACAAGTGATTAATTCAGTGCTAAATTCCGTGATATTATTCAATTCATTCTGTCGGGTGCAATTAAAACGTAAGCATAGCATCCTAGTAAGTAGATTTCAAGTACAATCCCCACGACATTATATAGACTTACCAATTCAGTGCAAAGATCAACCCTATTTATGCATATATATGCTATTTCATATTTACAATTTATGTCTATTAAAGTTTATTTTTGTATCTGTGTGTTTTAACTATTTTAGACGATCCTTTGGCAATTGATAAGCAATCCACTCGGCTCAATTTTCAATATTACATAATTCCACCCATGACTAGCTTTATACTGAGTGAAAACACACTCAGGCGATCATTATCTTAATTTTGATCAAAAAAGAAGCACCGGGGTTATTCTTATTCACTGGAAGTGGCTATGGTAGGTGTATTGGCTACACTTCACCTCCACTTTACCTTGGTGCGGAATTAAAATAGATGCCAAGGAAGTGGGACTGGGATTACCCACTCACTAACCCTCGACATATATATATATATATATATATATATATATATATATATATATATAAATTCCTTTTAATTATTACTATATACATATATTACTTTGTCAACCTTTGTATCTATTCTCATATATATCATTAAAACGATTCGTAGAAATTCTATTATAAATATATAAATTCTCATATATTTTGTTATTATTATTACTCAATATTCTCTTTATCTTTGTTTTGTATATTCTTTAGCCCAATGACCATTTGTTATTAGTATTATTATTCAATATCCCCTTTTGTCTGTTTTATTAGTGAGAAATAAATTGAGTCTTTTTATAAGCCTCGCTGCTATTGCTCTCACCAAAAATCTAGAACGGCATAATTCACTGAATTGCGAACCTTATCAATTTTTTTTTTCCATCTTCAACTATATTTTACACAGAGTAGAGTTAGCTATCTAGGCAAGTTAACGTCCTAAATTCTCTGTCGTAAAACTGGTGTGGGTAGGTCTAGAGCAGGGGTGGGCAACCTTTTTAAGTGGGTGTGCCAAAATTGGCGAAATCTTGCTACAAAACTTTCTCACGTGGCAATACTTGACTAAAACACAATAAAAGGATATAAAATTAAAGATGTTCTTTTTATTAATTCCCAACCCTTTATGATGCAGAAAAATTACAAGTAAAAGAGTCATTTTACCTAAAAATATACATATTATATTAAACAGAATTGAATCTTTATCATTTCAAGCAGAAAACAACAAATCCAAACTAGAGAAAGAAAAATTGTGGACCTTTTCATTTATTTACCATCAATGAGACTTCTGCTGCTGCCTCACTGATAACATAATTTATAACAGGTTGTACACAATGCGGTTGCTATATAAAATAAATTAGAGATACATTTATTTAGTTTTCTTAAGTTAAGCATTTGACTTCGCGTGCCGGAAGAAGTCGTTGGCCTGCCACGTTTGGCACGCGTGCCAAAGGTTCCCCACCCCTGGTCTAGAGTGTACATCAGGTACAGCAGTGGGATCATATAGCTATGAAGCTCCTCTGTAGCCCTCGAATTATTAGAGCTTTCCTCTCCATGATGTAATCACAGAGGATCCTTTCCAGGAGTTTATTTAGCTGGAGGTTATATTGAGGGCCTCTCAGTCAAACCTTATCGAATACCTTCTGTACATCTCACAGTATCACATCTATGTTCTTCCCTTCAGGTCTGAAGTGCGCGAGTTTTTCCGTTAGAAGGGTGAGGGCCGTATCCATCTCTCATTTCTTGCGGAAGTCGTGATGCGAGGCTTCCAGCTCGGTTATCTGGTCTTAGAGCCGGTTTGCCAAAAGCTTTCATAGAAAAATTGGGGGGTAATGGATGTGGATGTGCTAAGTGATGGAAACGAATATGAAAGTTGGAAAAAAGAATGCATCAAGGAGCCTTTCTTCTATTTTTCGGTCAAATCTGGCAACACTACTAATTAAGTGGCATTTTGCCATGTTTTGAATATGCTCTTTGAGAGTACATAGTTGATGAATTAGTAGAGCTGATCAAGTGATATAATAATTATTTACATAAGGTGAGTTATGATATAATCTATAATATTTACGTTTCTATATAGACTTTTGTGATTAAAATTCAACAAAAGTTAAATATATAAATATAAGATTAGTTTAGACTTTAGGATATTTTAGTTTATTTGTAAGGGGCCTAATTTTATCATCAACTGTTTAGTTGTCAGTTTTTCACGTTCTGAGGGGTAACTATTATATTTTTCATTTATTTATTTATTTTTATTTTAATGAATTATTTTGTATTAAAAGTAACTTTTTTAACGAGTTTAACTTTATCGAAGAAAATTTCATGCAGCCCCTACAGATGTAATGCTCACTCTTTTTAAGCTTATTGTTTGAATTTTTATGGTTGTGAGTTGTGGTTTGATTTTATGTTATGTTATTTTAAAGTTTTTAATTTAAACTCTTAAATTCTTCACTAAATATTATTTTATTTTTCAAAAATAGAAATCAAAAGACCTTAAAAAAGTGATAGATTTGTCTTTCATTTTCAGATGGCATCAGCAAGGAAAAGGACATATCAGGCAGAGTTCCTTAATTATGGCTTCACAGAAATAGGGGACAAAGGGCAGATGAAACCTCAATGTGTCGTCTGTATGAAAGTACTGACTGCCTAGTCTTTCAAAAAGAATCAACTGAAGAAACACTTGGACAAGGTTCATTCACATCTGTTTGCAAACGACGTGAATACTTTAAGAATATGGAAAAAATAGTCAAAAGACAGAGATTGGAAAATATCAAGAGTGCAACGTTTGACCAACGTTCAGCAGCAATAGCTAGTTTTGAAGTGGTATAGTTGGTTGCTTGAAACAACAAACCACATACTATTGGTGAAGACTTAATCAAACCGGTGGCTGTGAAAATGGCAGAAATAATGTGTGGGCAGAAAGTAGCCAAACAACTGAATACAGTGCCTTTGTCTGCAAGAGTTATTAAAAAAAAAGAATTTCCATCTTGGCAGAAAATGTGAGAGAACAAGTGATTTCTTCAGTAAAAAAGAGTAAATAGTTTGCCTTTCAACTTGATGAGACTACAGATGTCAGTAGCAATTCGCCGCTGATGGTATACGTTCGATACAGGGGTTCTGATGAAATTGAAGAAGAAATGTTGCTATGTTCTCCTCTTGAGTTGAGAACTCGTGGTATTGATGTGTTCACTAAGATTGATGCATACTTCAAAAAACAAAGTGTTGATTTAAAGTGGGAAGATTGTATTGCAATATCAGTTGATGGAGCTCCTGCCATGCTTGGTCACGTCACTGGTTTTGTGGCTTTGGCCAAACGACAGAATCCAAATATTCAGGTCATCCATTGTATGATACATCACCAGGTATTAAGTTGTGAAGGATTTGGAACCAGAAGTGAAAGCTGTGTTGAATGATGTAATTAAGATTGTCAATGTTGTAAAAGGGCATGCACTAAACACGAGGATGTTTCGTGATTTATGTGAGGATGGAGAGGCTGAATATTGAACCCTTCTTTACTATACGGAAGTGAGGTGGCTTTCGCGTGGAAATATCCTGAGTAGAGTGTGGGCTCTTAAAACCGAACTTGAAATATTTCTGACTGATCAAAAACACATACTTGCAGAGAAGTTCAGAAAATCAACCTGGCTAGCTCTTCTTGCATACTTAGCTGACATTTTTGGGTATGTAAATGCACTGAACAAGGAATTGCAAGGAAAGAAAATCAATCTCATCTTAGCAAGGAAAAAAAGTTCAGCATTTGTATAAAAGCTTCAGTATTGGAACCAAAAAGTAAATGCCAATAAGATTGCTGTCTTTCCAAACCTGGCAGAGTTTTAGGAAGAATGTGAAGACTGCAGTCTTAGTGACATGAAGGAATCAGTCACAAGGCACCTGACTAAACTTAGGAATAGGTTATGTGACTATTTTCCAGAGCTTGATTCACATACTGTCAGCTGGGTTGTACATCCCTTCAAATTTGAACTGGCTGATTTGCCTGAAGAGCTTGTTGAACTGCGTTCCAACAGTGAAACAAGCATGGAATTTGAGACCAAGGATGACCTCTCAAGTTTTTGGATGTCAAAAGCTGCAAAGACTTATAAAACTGCACATTTGAAAGCAACTAAAATGCTGCTACCTTTTGCAACAACCAACCTTTGCGAACAAGGATTTTCTACCCTTGTAAATCTATAAACAAAATACAGAAACCGGTTGGATCCTGAAGACAGCATCAAAGTAGCAGTGACATCAAAAATTCCCGATATTAAAATTGTTGTATCAAAGATGAAATAGTATCATTTTCTCAAAGCCTGAGGGAGCTGATATATTCAAATTTTCAATAATTTTTTCATTAGTTTTATTTGTGTACCATTCTCATGCCAGAAAGGGTAAACATTTTTTCCCCATAATAGTGGATTCAATATCATTTTCCTATTTTTTTTTGTACGAATTTTAAATACATGATAGTGACATAGTCAATAATTTTGCTTGTGTGCTATGTAATGTTAAAAAGTGACTGTTTTATTTATGTTTATAAATATATAATTTCCTACAATTTTTTCTTGTGTGCTATTTCCATGCCAAAAAGACGGACTTTTATTTCCTAATGATAGATGAAATAAAAAATTAAACATTATCTCAATATAATTTTTTGTGTCTTTATTATCCATGATTTTTATAAGTAAATTGGTTTGTTCCCCAGAGTACTTCAAAGTCAGGGGTAAATTCATTTTACTACAAATTCTTTTGGAGTAACACCCCCAAAAGTTACCCGACCCCTGCTTTAGGTAAAGAGATAATTTTGGTTATTTTTAGACCGTCAGGGAAGTAGCCCGTATTCAGGGGAGCATTGTAGATATTGGTGATTTTCTGAATGAGCTGCTGGGGGCATGCACCAAGTTGTTTTTGGTGATGCCCGTCTAGCCTGGTGTCCTTTGTTCAAGGGATTTAGCATTTGCCATGACCTTCTCTGTTGTTATTGGTCAGTCATGGTCTACCATCTCCTTCCTTTGGTCAACGTGGAGTTGTGGATGCGTTTGATGTACTCTGTGATTTAGGTCTTCTATTAGTGGGCCTCAAATTTCTGGTCGATCAAACTGTTCATCTATCTCTTGTGTTATGGTGATTTTTTTCAAAATGTTCTGAATCTCTCCTCTAGAACTGCCGGGTCCTTTAGTAGTACCCATTTTCCTTTATCTGGGTCTTTTCTCTTCCTGGTAGTCCTTTATGCTTCTTTGAATTGTGCAAGAACTTAACTATGCTCAACTCGCTGTCTACTCTGGCTCTTAGGCTATCCCAGATCTCAGCCTGTTGGAGATTTATAACCTGCTTAAGTTCACTCGGGCGCTGTAGCAGCGAACTTCTTTTCCGGTTTGGACCTGCCATTCTAACTTCTTCTACACCTACCTGTACACTGCACACGAGCGATCGACTTCACCCCCCTGGTCCATCTCCATCTGGGTTGCGAGGGGGGATCTTGTTTTGGGTACACACCCGCAGTCTGCTTCTATGATTGAAGCAGTCATCCTCTCAAGCTCCTCGTCAATCTTGTTCAACGTGGCTTTGCTTAGGTCAGCTGGCATGTGTCTACTGAGGAGTAGTCTGTAACTTTCCCAGTTGGCAGCGGCGTAGCTTTTGCGATGAGTGATTGGAAGCTGGATCAGTGCTAGTGAGATTGTTGTCAAGGTCGCTATGTTCTCAATAGGTACTATTTGTTTGGCTGGGTTTGCTATGGTAATTGAATGGTAAGTTGTTGCTTGTCATGACTATGTCAGGCTTTGTTGCGGACGTGTAAGTGAGATATGTCGGAAAGTCCGGGCCTAGCCTTTGGATGTTTCTTCTTTCCATAATCTTTTCTAAGTTTTGACCTCTTTCGTTTGTCTTACCATAGTCAACCGTTCAGCATCTGACATTGATGTCTCTCCTTAAGAATGCCAGTATGTGGTGCCCGAACAAGATGTATAAGTAGCTGATAGGCAGTTACGCTCGTCGAGGGGGTAAATATTTGGCTGCCATCACGAAGTTACCCACCAATATTAGTATTTTCTACTACCATGAAGGACTCCTCCAGTTCCGGCAGACGTCTTGACAAGATATTGCCTCTGTTAGCTACATTAGCACATCAAACCTTTCTGTGGAGTGTTTTTTATGATCACTTTATAGCCTTGTATTTTTAATTAGACGGAGGCGTACGAGTTTCCTCCGGAACCTACCATGGTTTGGGATCTCCGTTCGGCCTGTTGAAAATTGAGGCGTTCCTTTTCGCGTATTGATACGACTTTTTCTTCAAATTTACATATGCTACATTTTTTACTTGATGCTAGGTGGCTTCCTCCGCAGTTTGTGCATAGTTGTGCAGTCTTGGGTCAATTCTAGATGGAATGAGCACAGTTGATGCAGGTGGGTGCAAATCCCGCCTCCTTGCGGCAGCACTTTTTCAGGGAGTGGCCATATGCGTTGTAATAGTAACATCTGCATGGGCTTGGTTTAAAGTCCCTTACAGGGAAGCGTCGCCATCCAAAGTATATGTATTTTGGCAGAGTTTCTAGGTCTAGAAGTAAGTGTGAGTTGGTACCTTGACTCCATTAACCATCATATGTACCCTATGTACTTGAATGACTGACCACTCAGTCATTTCCTCGGTTATTTGAGTTTCGCTGCATTGGACGAACTCGGAGTTGCACTCCCTTGTGCATGTTGAAAGATGGGTGGGGATTTACTATGACTTTATCTCTGGCTATTATTGTTAAGCTTAGTAATCTTTCCGTTTCTTCTTTCGCTTTTGCCTCCACCAAGATACTTCCGTTTCCCTGAGGCGTCAGAGGGGGAAAGATTCATTTGGGAAGTTCGAGGATTCTTTCAAAGTCTTGAAGTTGCCGTACCATGAAACGCTTCATTAGGTTTGTTTGCTGGTATTCTGGTTTGGTTACGTAGAATCCTCGGAAGGAGCGATCGAAAAATTGGCCCGGGAGTATCTCTTGTGTTAGTAGTTCGGGTAGGTTCCTTGTAGATCGAATGGTAGTTTCTCGAAACGGAGGAAAGAAAATATCTTGTTCGTTTCTTTGGTGTGCTTTTATTTTCGGAGTCTTTGTTAGCATTGTCTGAATTCTCAATGTTTACTATTCTAGTGTGGGCTGTGTCTTCGGTTGCTTCTGTTCTCTGTGTACGTTTCATACGTCTAGTTGGGACACTTTTAATTTTAGGCCAACTGGGAAGTACAGGGGTAGGGGAGCAGTAAAGTTGATGCGCAGTTTTGTTCATTAGTGTTGTGTTCATAGGGTTTTTGTGAGGGTTTTTTTAAGAGACAATGGACTTGTTAGGGCAAAAAGCAGCATACTCAATCCGGGGACTTACCCATTTGACTGGATTCCATCATCCTATACCCCGGAAAAGGCACCGGGAGTTTGATTTCCACCAACCATTGCGGATTCCCATTGGTGCAGACAACGAGCCGGCTCTAAACAACACAGTAGGTGTGGTAGTCAAGCTCTCTGTAGAGGGCCGCAGACATTCCCGCAAAGGGATTAATCCATGCGGACCAGGCAAGATGCATCTTAGTAGGTCGTCATCCCTTGTCTCTTCTTGATTCAAACTCAGCCCCGCGGAACGAACGCCGAGTATGAAGTTCCGCCTCTTCTTGGCAGCCAAAAAAGAAAAGTGAGGGAATGGAAAGGGGCGAGTTGGGCTGACAATACTCCACTCTGGTTGCCGGGGGTGTGTGTGTGGGGGGGGGTTGATAACAGGAACGAGTCTCAAACAAACGAACACATCGTGAGTAAATACCACCCCGGACCCGAACCCAGAAGGAGAAGCTCCCATCAGTCGGACCAAATATTTTGAAGGGATACGAAGAGAGCTGGTATAGAAATGTAGAAAGAAGATTTTAGCGGAGGAAGGAAGAGTCGCTAAGCTGGGGCCGGAGGGCGGCCAGGAAAACACATCACAGGCCCCTTACGGGGTCATGTACTAAGGGACAGATAGCTTGGAAGGTTAAGAGTGAAATGGGTTGTAGGAATAAGCTGAGACGCGAGTCTTCTATGAGAGCTTCGCATCAAAGATGAGACCAAGAAAATCACGGATTGCTTCACTGTTATTGGTTTCCCAGATATAAGGTCGGAGTTTGTGTCGTTTTCAGCGAGGACGAAAGTGGACAGGGAAAGAGTTGGAGGCGGGGTCACTAAGAAGCCGCCCACTCGCCGACCACAGTGATGGCTATTTGCAACTGTTGGGACAGTAGGATGATACGAGGGGCGGTCAATAAGTTTTGCGAATCTGTAGGGCAAAACAGAGGAAGGGGGATGGCTCTTTGTGGGGGTGTTGGATAAGTTATGACAAGTCAGGACCTGCAGCCGCACGCTCCTGCCTCGTCTATTTAAGAAGCAGTAGCTGATCGCAGATCCTCAGTCACAAATTTTTGAACAATAGAGAATGTTGAGCACCGCGCAGTGATCAAATTTTTGACCAAGGAAGGCAAGAATGCAAAAGAGATCCATGAACGCATGGTTGCAGTGTACACCGACACCGCCCCTTCCTATGCAACCATTGTTCGCTGGGATAGGGAGTTCTGCCATGGTTGTGAGTCCTTTGAAGATGAACCCCGTCCAGGACGCCCGTCAGACGTGACCAACGAGGACAATGTGGCCCGTGTGGAGAGGATGATCCTTGAAAATCGACAGGTGAAGGTCGAAGAAATCGAGTGAGAACTTGGAATATCAGATGGAAGTGTTATCAATATCATCCACGTCAATTCGGCCATGACCAAGGTCTCTGCCCGTTTGGTCCCTAGAAACCTCTCGAAACCTCACGCCCCATGATCGACTTCAACGTAGTCAAAGTCCACAAGGCCAGAGTTGCACAAGCTGCCCTGCGCGAGTGCAGATTAGAGGAGCTCAACCATCCCTTCTACAGTCCAGATCTGGCCCCTAGCGACTAATTTTTATTCCGCCAGCTCAAGGCTGCACTGCGTGGACGCCGGTTTGGGGACGATGAAGATGTCCAGCTCGCCGTACAGGAGTGGATTGAACAGCAGTCGGGAGATTTCTGGTTGTCGAGAATTCGAAGCCTCAGGGACAAGTGGCGCAAGTGCATTGAAGTCGAGGGTAGTTATATTGAAAAATAATAGAACACTTTTCCTCATATCTCCTTTCCATATATCCGAATTGCAAAACTTATTGACCGCCCCTCGTACCCACCACTGTAGTACTCGTAAATCAATAAGTCGTTATTGTAGAGAGGGTTGCTAATTAGACGGGAAAAAAGTGTAAATTATCGTGTTTATCACAAAGAAGATGGACCGAGCAATGAGGAACGCCCTCCTCTTGCAAGAGGAACCTACAAGGACTTGGAAAGAACGGCAATGCAAGAACTGGAAAATTAAATTGCGTAGGAAATAACGAGATCTAAGGGAGAACATACTATTGATAATAGTGGAGCGGCGAGTGTCGTAAGCTGTGCAGATATCGAAGACATCAAGCGTGGCAACACGGCATGATAATAGATCCGGAACGCCGTAGCTAAATCGGAGAAGGGGATTCAGATCACTGAAAAATTAGCAGAAACCAGCCTGGTAATAGGACTCTGCATGAGATGAGAGGAGCGAAGCAACTATCCTGTCTATAAGTTTACAAGAACAGCAGATCTTTGGCCTGGGACTTTAAGATGAAACGCCTAAAAAGTTGGAGTCCGGTTTAAGCACAGTAACAACGATTGTCATAATCCAAGCGGAGATGAAACTGCCCTCAAACCACATCCCGTTTTGGATATGTCGACCATTGACATCAATGCATCACCGCGCTCTTTGTTCACTGATTGTCAGTTTTCAACAAAAATGTTTGTGGGGAAATTTCTACACACTTCTTCAAATGTGCATTTAATTGTTCAAACGCTGTAGGTCTTTCACTGTATGATTCATTTTTCAAATGACGCCATAAAAAAAAAGGAAGCGAGATCAAATCTGGTGAACGTGATGGACACTTGTTAAAAACCTCGACGTCCGATCTACCGATTATGGAATGTTTTATCAATGTATATCCTGAAATTGTAGTGCTAATGAGAAGGTGTGCCATCTTGTTGAAAGTAAATGTCATCTCCACATAACTCGAATTGTAGGAAAAACGTTTTCCCCGAAGCATGTTGAGATAGCTATGCACGTCTACTGTAGCATCGAATAAAAATGAAACTTTGGAAGAAAAAACACATCATACAGTTATAACCGGTAAATTTACACGTTTCGCATAAATGTGTGGAATTTCTGTGTCCAGCATGTGGAATTATGACGAGTAATTATGTCATTTAACTTAAAGTAGTCCCATTAGACCACAAAGTTTTGTCCGCAAATTGGCCATTTTGTTTTTTTCTTAATTGAAACAATTCTGTAGCACTGCCAGATTCTTATAATCTGCAGTACTCCAGATATAAACAATTATATCCTTTTTATTAAATGAACTCGAACGGAGTGATAAGATTATAAGTCAACCAATATATATATATATATATATATATATATATATATATATATATATATATATATATATATATATATACGATGGGCGGTCAATAAGTTTTGCAATTCGGATATAAGGAGACGAGATATGAGGAAAAGTGTTTATTATTTTTCAATATAACTACCCTCGACTTCAATGCACTTGCGCCACTTGTCCCTGAGGCTTCAAATTCCCGACAACCAGAAATCTCCCGACTGCTGTTCAATCCACTCCTGGACAACGAGCTGGACATCTTCATCGTCCCCAAACCGGCGTCCACGCAGTGCAGCCTTGAGCTGGCGGAATAAAAAGTAGTCGCTAGGGGCCAGATCTGGACTGTAGGGGGTATGGTTGAGCTCCTCGAATCCGCACTTGCGCAACTCTGGCCTTGTGGACAGGGGCATTGTCGTGGAGGAGCAGGTCACCGCGACGCTTCTGACGGATGCATTTCTTCAACCCAACCAGTTCCTCGACGTTATATTGGCCTGTGATGGTCCTTTCACGGGGCGCATAATCCACCATCAACACTCCCTCAGAATCCCAGAAGATGGTGGCCATGATCTTCCCGGCTCAGGGTTGGGTCTGGAACTTGATGGGGGTCGGAGAGCCCCTGTGCTTTCAGGCCATGCTTTCGAGCTTGGTCTCGGGATCCCAGTGATGGACCCACGTTTCATCACCTGTCACTATGCGTGACTCGAATCCCTCCGGGTCTTGGTTGTACAGGAGCAGCAGCTCTTTCGAACTTTGACGACGTTGAAGTCGATCATGGGGCGTGAGGTTTCTAGGGACCCAACGGACAGAAACCTTGGCCATGGCCAAATTGTCGTTGATGATGTTGATAACACTTCCATGTCATAGTCCAAGTTCTCAATCGATTTCTTCGACCTTCACTCGTCGATTTTTGAGGATCGCCACATTGACCTCGTTGGTCACGTCATACGGGTGTCCTGAACGGGGGTCATCTTCAAGGGACTCACGACCATGGCGGAACTCCCTATTCCAGCGAGCAGTGGTTGCATAGGAAGGGGCGGTGTCGGTGTACACTGCAACCATACGTTCATGGATCTCTTTTGCATTCTTGCCTTCCTTGGTCAAATATTTTATCACTGCGCGGTGCTCAACCTTCTCCATTGTTGAAAAAAATTGTGACTGAGGATCTGCGATCAGCTACTGCTTCTTAAATATACGAGGCAGAAGCGTGCGGCTGCAGGTCCTGACTTGTCATAACTTGTCCTAACACCCCCACAAGCAGCCATCCCCCTTCCTCTGTTTTGCCCTTCCGATTCGCAAAAAATATTGACCGCCCCTCGTATATATATATATATATATATATATATATATATATATATATATATATATATATATATATATATATATATATATATATATATATATATATATCTTTTAGAATGCATGCGTTCCAATATTCTAACTGTCAATACTCCCAAAATTCTGTAAGCGCACACTCTCTCGCTCTTGTCCTCGCTTCCATTCAACAAGGTTCGTTTATAAATTGTTCCAACTTCAGGTGTGCAAATCAACCTCATAACGTGTGAGTACTCTATTTATATTATTTTCATTTGTTACAGAACCCAATTTACGTATTACCATTTGTGATCCTTTCATTCTTTTTGCTTTACATTCATTTAATATCCACTTAAGATCTTGTGAATTACCTTTTTAATTATCTTTTACATATTCTTTAAATATCATTCCCAAATTCACATTTAACCCTTCATATATCTCTCACGTCACTCCCTCGTTGTTACCTGGTTTTATACCAATTTGTATCTTGTATTATATCCAATCAATTAGTATCTCTGTTATTATCTGTTCACTTTTAAATACAATTTATTTATTATCGTCATATTCAATCCCTTGCCTTTACCTGTGGCCGTCACGTTTAGGCCTAATCGTCTTGCATTCGCCACTGAGCACGTTACATGGTAGGATGATCATTGGAGCCAAGTCCATTTCAGTGATGAATCTAAGTTCAAGTTGTTCGTATCCGGTGGCACGAGGTTCGTTCGTCACAGAATACCTAAAGGTGTGTGAAAATTGACGAAGAAGTGCCACGGTCTGTGTCGTGATTTCGGCAGAAGACACTAGGCCATTTGTGTTCTTACTTGGCAGTAAATGTTAATGTGAGGTTTGGGTTTTTTTGTGGGGGGGGGGGTAACGTTTAGGGCACTCTTTCACCTTACATAGCTCTAAACAAGCGTGTTCTTTTTGATTGGTGGGCTATTAAAACTTTCTGAGATTTGTCTCTCTCTTTTAAATAATTTATCAGATTGTTTATATTTTCTCTTTCATCTGCTAGGATTTCCTTAAGTGTGACGTAGTATTTTTAGGTTTTTCCTCTTTCTGTAACTTAAAAATACATGATAGATGGTTAACTGGCTGTTGAAGGTCATGCAGATTGGAGCTGGGGAGTTAACAAAAGCATATTGTGCGCAAGGTTGGTGTGCCCCATACGCAAGCGTACCAGGGCAACTTTTTTCGGTTCAAGATGATCTGTTCATTGTTCTCCAAATGTCAATTTTCTCCATAATTTGGCGAAGGTGTTGGTGTACGTGTAATTAATGTCCACTCATTCTGCCTTTTTTTCAGAATAATTTTTGAGTATAGGTGGCATTAAACATTATAAAAGGTGCGTGTGATTGGACCTATGGATAGTAGTGACTGATTTAGCTGCAGGGCACCAACAAAATGTGATGTTCTTTTGATGGAAGCGAACCGGTCTTGAATGTGGACAGTAAGAGTGTGTTTCAAGTTTTGAACCTCCTGCATAGAGATAAAGAGCGCTGTACGAATCTGACTAAATTGTAGTTTTATTATTATGCTGGTCAGTGTTGGGCGCGATAACGAAAGAATGTATCACGATAACAGATAAATCGATAACGATAACCTTATCGGCGACAACCGATAATTGATAAAATTATCGCCTGATAAGGTGATAACCGATAAATCCAAAATTCCCAGGGCATCATGCCCTAGGCAATGATGCCAAAGGTTGGCCTTGGTGCCCTTGTTCACCTTCACCTAAGTGATCTTGGGGATGCAGGACAAGAACTGGAAGATGTAGCTGTCGCCAACCATCTTCTTGTACTTCACCCACTTGACAAGGAATGGCCATGGTGACTGAGGCAGAGCCTCAGTGAGCTCAGAGTCAATAGACTCCGCTGAGTCTCTTTGGCTTGATGCGGGAACATTCTCTTGCGACGCCATCACTAATTCACTACTATAAAATAGCAAAGCACTGCACTACTAAATTACAATAAAAATAGGATCAGTTTAGAATAGTGGCGTAACTTCGTAAGTGTTCAAAACATTAATAAACGGATATTAAAGAATAGCACCGAATTAGTACATGCATTCATATACACGTGCATAAAAAATTAGAACAGAAGAAGCACGGGAACATAGGGAAAAATTGATCGAAGAACGCGTAAAACCGGTAGCGCGCAGGATCAACACCTCGTGACCTCTCGTCCAACAGCTGCTGAGAGACTGAAGCTGAGCGAACGTTTTGAGAAGACGGCAAGACCGGCCGCCCCGCACTCCGTTCAGTATACGTTCGGTTCCCAGCTCGGGCCTACCTATTTTTGCCTCCAAGGCACGCGCGGCTCGCCCCTGTGCTAAACTGGAACCAAAAACTGAAATGATCGATTATCGCTAGTTTGTAACCAAAGGTATCGGCGATACCGATGAATCGATAATACGAAAAAAATATCGAATAACCGATAACCCGATATCGTCATCGCGATAACGCTCACCTATGATGCTGGTTAGGTCAATATCTATTGAGATGACGGTGATTTCTGCTGATAGAACTTAGGTGTAGTTTGGTAGGGTTTTAGTTCTTGATCAAGTTTGACTGCAGCGTAGTCTACATCCTTCAATTGACTTTGATCTATGTGTAAATAAATTGGTATGGTTAATGGATTCTTTCATGGTTCTGGAATTGTTGCTTAAGGTTGTTTGAGGAATAAATAGCCTGTTTTGAGGTAGGCAATGAAAGCTGGCCGATCTGAGGATCCTGGAATGTCCAAGAGGGATTGGGGTGCAGGGTGGGGGTCGAGTATAATTTTAGGTTCATTTAAATATAGATTCCTCAAAAGAGTTTTAATTCTTTGAGTGTAGGTTGAGTAACTAGGTGGGTCTTGCCTGGTAGCTGGTTTTTCTTTTATTAATCGAACGGGCTTATTGTTGTTACGATATGCGCAGGCTAAATATTTAAGTTCCTCAATTTTCTTTTAGTATTGAAGTAGAGGTATGCCCATTTTGACGCAGAGGGACGAAGTTGCTTTTGATTTAATCGCACAAGTTGCCAATCGTAGAGCTTCATAGTGAAAGGGGGCTAATTAACTGTGTTGACGGTGCGGCTGTTCCGTAAAGGTGACACCCATAGCTGATCTAGAGTTTTATGTCCGTACAACAGTGTACCTGTCGTCTCCACAATTGAGATGAGTTTCCTTAGGATAGGATTTAACGAAGGAACAAAATTAACAGCTGCCGAATCCGAGTGGATCCAATATGGGAGCACAAATAAGGGCACATTACTTTAAAAAAAGAGGGAGAAGAGCACTATGAGATGAAAATTTTAAAATTAAGGGTTTAAAAGATTCTTTCGCCAGGAAACGAAGGCGGAACGGCGAGGGATACGTCAACTACAAATATGTGTAAGTAGGTATGTGTGGGTGTAGGGGACAAAAGGGGTTTGTGGCTGGGAAGATAGACGGAAATGAAAGTGGTGAAGAAAGTAGTGTGGGAGGGTTGCAAAGAAATGCTAGGCGCCAGGTGGTCAGGCCTATCGTTCTCATTATTTCCTCGTGTCTTTTTTGTTGCTTTGCTTATAGTTTGCGTTTTTATGGCGTTCAAGCCATTTATTTGTCTTACAAATTTTAATGTTCTTGAATATATAATGTGCATCTACTGTTGTTTTTTTAATAAATTACTTTGATTTTATGCTTAGTGTTCCTTGTTTTTATTTATTTTGTAATGTGTGTAATTCGAGTTCTTTGTTTCTTCTTTCTTCCTTCTTGATGCCTCGTTCGGTTTTAAAAGTCTTGTCAAAAATTGGTGATATTTTGTTAATCGATGTATTTTAGTCTTAATCGGTTTTTCGTCGGTGTCTTTCCTAAATTAGCATTCCTTTCAAGCGTAGAACAGCACTTCGTCCCCGCCAGTCACGAGGCTAGTGGAGCTTGGAAATCTAGCGCGACTTACAACTCTTCTGTTCTGGTTAATCATTTGAATGATTTCACCATTCAGTTCTCGATTAACCGGTTCTGGCATTTTCCTTGCCGTTCTTCGATGACAATGTTAATGGACTTAACCCCGATTCCCTGTACACCTCTTCTTGACGTCTTCTTTCTCGCCTGCGTGTACCCGTAATTAGGAACACGTATTTATTTTGTACGACTTGTAGTCTCCTCTTGTGTGTCTTCTAGATACGAGAGGACAAAAGTGGGGTAGAGCAGCGTAGATCTTACAATTCCATTGCAAATCTTCTTGTTGCTCTCACGGAGATTTCTAAACGTGTATAGAGTCCTGACTGCGGCCGAGGTCTTAGAAATTCTATCTCTGACATGCTTCCTCTAACTTGATGAAGTAATCTTCATTCCGAGCACATTGCACTCCGTGGTGTAGGGGTAGCGTCTATCCCCCACCCTGACATATGAAAGAAGTCTCCTGTCGATGGGGACTACTTTGAATTTTTCTTGATTAGTTCCAATCTTTCATTTTGTTTCCTAGATGTTTAATCTTTTGATTTCTTCCGCTGCCATGTGAGCTTGCATAGGCGCGTTCCTCCAAGGACAAGTGATTATATGGCTGAAATCATCGGCGTATTAAATGTTGGGACAAGTGGGGTTCGCAGGGGCCGGGACATCTGCGGTGTAGATCGAGTAGAGAGTGGGGGACAGCCCCCATCCCGTGCGGAAACTCTGGTTTATCCGTGCACCTTAAACTAATATACGGCGCTCTTTCCATGAATCAGTCACAGAGTTCTTTCTAAAGTTTTCACTTAGGCCCAGCCGTAGGATCTTGTATTGCATTCGCCACTGCCGCACTTTATCAAAGGCCTTTGATACATCCCGACTAACAATGTCCACTTTTGGCTTAGCTAAGCTTTTCAATGATGACATTTATCGCCACCATCACTGTAATTTATTTTTCTAAACCCGAACTGGTACGGGTTGTAGAGCGAGCTCTTATCCAGGTGAGACACTAATCTTTGGTTGAGGATCTTTTCGAAGAGCTTACCGCCAAATTCCGAAATGAAATTGGCAGGTAGCTCTCTCTCTCTCAACTTTGGGCCCTATCCATGCTTTGGTAAAAAAAAAATTCATCTTTGCCGTTAAATATGCATCTGAAAAGTATCCCGTGTTTAGACACGCGTTAAAATTTCTCGTTCCTTCGATGACGTTGGCTGGTGCCTTTTCGAAGTTTAACTTCGTAAGCCCAGATTGTCCTGAGGCTTTTTTGACGGAATGAGCGGAGCGCGTCGAGTATTCCTCTTCGGCAATCTCGGCGTCTCCGTCGCGCTGTCTATCAACCTGGTGGTGAGAATGCGTCCTATGAATTTGTGTATTAAGCTCTTCTATGATGTCGCTGTGAACTCTATATCATAATCTTGGTTTTATTCTTGTTATACATGATTGTTTCCCAATAACGACGGAATATTTCTTCGGTGTCTAATGTTCCGTCTTCTTTTAATATTTCCATTTTCTTCTTTTCCCAGTCGATCCGTTGAGACGCCAGATTTTATTCCGAAAATCTTTGGGAGATGTATCATGATCGAGGCTCTCGATCGCATTGTCCCATCGTCTACTTCTCTTGTTTGAGGATCAACTGGTTGAACTCTTCTTTTATCTCTTTACTACGTTGTATTGAGTCAATTGATGCGTTTCTGATGTTGATCTTATACAGAAATTTCAGCTCACGGTATAAATTCTTAATGTATTCAGTCTATCCGTATGTTGAGATGGACTTGTACTCGGATTTAGGGATACAAGCTCTATCCGCGTTGATAAGATGGTTGAGGTTGTTGAGTGCCTTGCCGATCTCCTCGAGAATTGCCTCATCCAGGTTTGGCTTCAAGGAGACGTGCATACAGTGCCCAGTCAGCTTTTTTTGTATTTTTATTCTAAGTAACGCTGGGACTTGTATAGGGTTCCTGTTGATAGTAAGCAAGATCCTTATATGGTCACTACATGGTACCTGGACTGGTTCCATGTAGTAGTTGAACAGTAGCTGACGATTAGCCAGACATATGTCTGGCTTTGTAGCACTCCGTCCTCTGACAAAGGTGGGGAAGCAGGGGCCTATTCGTTGGATAATATTTCTGTCCAGCAAGATGTCTTAGCTTCTTCTGATTCCGTTGAAGGCCATGTAGCCGGACTGCCGGCACCTGGCGTTCAGATTCCCCATTAATATAGTGGGAGGTTCTTCTGCGAAATAGTCAAGTGAGAGAGTGTATTAGTAAAACACCTCTCCTTGGCGGATGCTATCTGGCAGCAATGACCAACTTTCCTATGTCGAGTTCGACCTCAATCGCGAAAAAGGATTCATCCAGATTTCTTATTTGCTTGTATTTTATCCCTTTCTCAATCGCAATAGCGGCAGCGTCATACCGCTCCTGCGAGTAATTTGTGATTAACATCGTAATTCCAGATCTTCATTTACGAATTACGTGTATCGATCCCGTGTTCTGAAATTAAGATGATGTCTGCATCAATTTCTTTGAATATGTTTGGGTAAAGAGTCCTTTTGGTCATCCTGTGGTTGGTGTTAATTTCCCAAAGTTCTATTTAACGATCTTTCTTCTCATTCTTCTTGGCCTGTGGGGCAGCTTTATTCTGCCCAGGCCTCTCCCTTTCGGGAGGGTTTGGAGTTTTGGACTTACTCTTCGTTGCTCGTGTACGAGTGCATGGGGCCTCGTCATTGTCCGAAGAGAAGGATTCTTACTCCTGGTCCTTTTCTTCCACCTCTTCAGATTTCTTCGATGAGGGAGCTTGAATTGCCGTTTCGAGACCAGATTTACCCTGTTGGTTACAACTGACCATGGTTTCCTTAAATATTCTTGAGCATTCTGGGTTGTCGAGCACTTTTACTGAAGGCAGGTTGTTTTCTTTCAATAAGGCATTCAGCACCTCGTTATAGCAGCCAGGCTTGACTGCATTAGCGATATTTGCATGCGTGATGCAAATAAGAATCTTCGCACATAAGTCGCTCGAGATGCTAAATTGGGATGCTGAATCCCTCATCGGTTCTCTCTTTTTGGCGGTGGTGCTCGTAGGAAATTTCCTGTGCCTTAATTTTTTCCTCTTCCTTCTTCTCTTATGACTTCACGACGTTTCAGGCAGTTCAAGGCAATGGTCATGTGCTTCCCCTTGCAGTTGAGGCACTTCTTCGTGCTTTCACACTTGTCAAATCTGTGACCTTATGTGGTGCAATCACTGCACCACAGCTTCTCTTTTTTTCTGGACAGGTCGCTGTTGTGTGGTTTTCTAATTTATAGAATACAAAGCACATTTGTATGCTATTAAACTTTTCTTGTTCGATATTTTCGCCTGGTATTCTCATGTAGAATACCAGAAGTCCGTCTGAGGTCACTTTTCTTGCCATGTCCGTAGTGGAGAATGTTATTTTGAACACGTGGGTGTTCGTGTAATTTAATTACTTCGCGAACTTCTGCCTACGAGTTGTTCCTCATGATCTTTTCCTTGAGCTCGTCGGATGAATGCTCACCGACCAAGTTCTTCACTTTGCGGCAGATCACGCTTCGGTTAAATGCCAATTGTGGAAGAGTCTTTGTCTCTAGTACAATGTTCTTGAGCGTGTTTGCTCCTTCTTCGGATAGGAGTCCGTCAACGTCCTTAGTTTCTGCACAGATGACGATAAAACTTCAATCAGTTTCACCAGAGCCACCTTTAGTTCGAGGTGGAGGGTTTCATATAGTTTTCTTTTTTCCGGGGCCTTTGATCCATGAATGGTCCTGAGGGGGACCCTCTTACTGAGGGTCTCTATGGTCTCCAGCTGTCCTCTTCTTTCTTGAGTTATTCTTATTTCCTTATTCAAAAGTGTAGTTAATGTATTTTGGGTATGATGGAAGAAATAAAGGGGTAAGGTGGTAAAGGAGGTAGTGGTTTAAGATGGTGACTGAAAATTTTGAGATGAACACTCCCATCCATTTTCCACGTGGTTCCCCGCTCAGATGCTTTCAGGATGATGAGTGATGATGGGTGGATGGGATGGCTCCCAAATGGGATGATTCATGGTGGAATTGATGAAGTAGCGGCTGAATCAAGTGCCGCTACCTTTTTGCTACCCCCTTCGAGTACTTGCGCCATAGCCGCTTCCAGCATACATAGAGAAGGGTGTTATTTCCCTCTCTATGATTCTGGCCGGTCCCTGGGATGGGAGGATTACTCCTCCACCTGAAGGCTGAAGTTAAGTCCCAGTTTCGAGAAAATTTCTGACTCATGCTTCCGCTGTGGGCTAATCCTCAAACCAGTTTTCACATGAGGCATTAATTATGTCAGTCCAAGTGGCCGGCATAGTTAAGACGAAATTAATGAATGACAGGCATACGAGGCAGGTTCCCACGCCGGTAGATGGACGGGATCAATGAGGTTTTTAAGCCTTCATTTGACTACAATCACTATGTATAACAAGGTCTGCTGACCAAAAAGTCACATGCTCTCACTTATTCTGATTTATGATCTTACGACCTTCAAAAGTTTCAATAATTCCCAGACTAACCTTTGGAGGACCTTAACAATTCTATCATTCGAAAAGGAATGTAAAACAACATAAGGGTTTCAAATTTCGTTAGAATCGGCCAAATAGTTATGAGGTTATTGCCAAAAGAAAATAATTCCCGAGCTTACCTTGGAAGGATTTTGGCAGTTATATTAATCGAAAGAGAATGTAAAACAACATAATGGTTTAAAATTTCCTTAGAATCGGCCGAATAGTTACAATGTTATTACAAAAACAAAATAAAAGCAAAACGAGGAACGACCGACCAACATAGTGAGATGTAATCTGTCCCGCTACTAAAAATGTATTATTTAACTCCCTTTCGTAAATGTCAATCAAAATTCACCGAAAGACTTTCCGTCCAGGCTGTTTTCTGTCAGCGGTGCTCTAAGTCCTTTACTAAGCAAAGTTAAAGTATCCAAAGTAAATCGGCAGAAGTGAACGCGTCAGATATTCGCCCTTCAGGAATACGTGAAAGGGCCTGGAAAAATGACTGAGGTGGCAAAATGAGAACATTCCAATATAAGATTAGCTACTAATTGGTTCCCATCACAAAAATGGCAGCCAGGGGGTGAACGACTCTTTGATATTATATAATTTAAAAATTAAACACCCATCCCATTCGCTCTGCCACAAAAGAAAAACATAATCCCTTATTGAGGGAAAGAGATCTCATAAAGGCAATGCAGAGTTATCAGCGAACCCAGGATATGCTAAACGTGCCAGTTGATTAGCCCTCTCGTTGCCCAGGACCCCTACATGGCCGTGAACCAAGCAAAGTATTTAGAACTCGATAACGGGGCGTATTCTGGACCAACCAGTTTCAAATTTCTGCAAGAGATGGGAAACAGTAAAAGAGTGAAGTGCTTCTAAAAGACTCCGATAGTCGGAGAAAAAAAATCTTTAAAGGACAAAATTGGGATGTATAAATCCTAAAAGAAGGACCCAAAGTTCAGTGGTAAAAATAGAAGCCGCCAGCGGCAAAGAATAAGTTAAAAACTCTCCCAAGTAAACGGCTGCAGCACTTACGGCTTGGTCTGATTTGAAACCGTCTGTGTATATGTGGCAATGTTATTTATGAGATGGCGTGCTCGAGGAACATATATGAGGGGTATAAGTTACCAATTTATAGCGTTGAGTTACCAATTTAAATGAATGGGAAATTAATTATCTGACTCTAAAGATGATTCTTCAAGGGTACTCTTATTGTTGGCTGGGCTTACCGAAGGTTTATGGGTAATCGAGGTAAAGGACTGAGAAAGGACGTATCAGAAATATACTTTTATTCAAATAAGGGCCTATTAAAGCGACAAGCGGTACTTCAAGAAGTACTTTGCGGGCGACAAGCAAGTTTTCTTATTCAACGCGAAGTATTGAATTCTGGAGCGACAAGACTTAGGCAAATTAAAGGGGGTCCTGTAAAGCTAAAATGAGAACAAATTGATCTTAATGTCTTAAATAGTATTTAATAATAATGATCTCTCTTGCACAACTATATATACGGTTTCATTTCCAGGGCAAGCGTGGCCTAGACTCGTCTGTGAGACAAGCCTCCGCCGTCGGGCTCATTAGTTCCACCCCCTGGGTGGAATTACAGAACACCTGTGTATTTATAATATACTTACATATTTAAGATAATTTTATCTCTATTCTATGAACTGATTTTACAGATGTGTTATAATTTTATTTGATTGGAATTTGTGTTTACCCAGCTGCTTCGTAGACTCCCGTCTTCTGATAACTCTATCCCAAGACGTGAATTGTTGTTTATGCTTTTCCTCTTATTGACTCGGGTGTCCAATTTGATAGCTTTGGTGTTCGTATATTTGTACCTGCCTGCGCGCTACTTCCGACGACAGCGTCTCATTTTATTCACGCAAATTAATAGATATATTTTCCATTTCTGCATACAAATTAATATACACAAATTGGCATATGTGTTTTCATCTACTTATTCTCATATTTTACAAAGTATTACTGTCATTCACATGAAAGGCAATTTATTCGGATTTGCTAAGTCCAGCGAGCGTCCATTTTGTGTAGTTTCTCGTTGAGCCTATTAATCCCGCAATTTTGGTGCCAGGAGCCTACCTATTATATAACACGCTTCCTGCATAGGTATTTAAGAGAACAAGGGTCCAAGAATGACTTATCCAAGCTCCATATGCTGGTGCAAACTGTGAGAGTTGGAGCACGGCAACTAGGGATCGGTGACGACGGAAGAGCATCTAGATTGAAGAGATGAGACCACAGCAGCCCCAAGACCATCGTCCATGCGGGAGTGAGGTGCGAGGACTTAAACGGAAAACCTGTTCCACTACAATGAGTCACAAGGGCCGGCGTACCGATGTAGACCTGTCATAGGCGACAACAGACACTGGCGGAAGACGCTCCTGTAGACCTCTGAGCAAGCTAGCTGCTAAATACGGAAAATATATCGTATATGTACATAGCTGGAGAGGAAAATGCCACCATCAGCTTAAATGCTCGTTATAGGGTAAGAGCGGAATGCGCCACTGGATAGACGGAGGGCCAGATTGCGGATTGGATCCAGCATACGGAGAGATGAGGGTGAGGCCGATGAATACACCTCACTACTATAGTCCACCTTAGACTGGACTAGGGAGGTGTATAGCCTCTACGAATTTAGCCTATCTCTCCCCAAGATGTATGGGAAAGCTTCTTTAGTAGGTTCATCTTCCAGAGATCTCCGTAGCAGGTGACGGAAGTGAGGACTCCAATACACCCAAATACAAAATACAAAATCCAAACAGACACACCAAATCCGGAGTTTCCCAAGGAGGAGTACTTTCCCTAACACTTTTCAACATCTACACCTCAGATATACCAACTCCCCGACAAACAGTAAAAAGTGTCACCTATGCAGACATCACAATACTCTCCTCACACAACAAACCAGAAACCGCTGCACAACAGATACAACCTTACCTCAACAAAATACACACATGGACAATAGAAAAACTCAGTAAAGCTAAACGCCACCAAAGCAATGACCACTTCTTCACACCAGAAGATCCTGCAGAATACAACACAAACCTAAATCTAAATATACAAAACATACCACTACCCGCCACAAAAGAACCAAAGATCCTTGAGCTCACTTTCGACGCCAAACTCACATACTCAAAACACATACAAAGCACAATAGTCAAGGCCACGAAAGTACAGTCATCAAGGCACTCACAACTACACATTGAGGGAAAACCAAGGAAACGTTCATTAACACATACAAGACCAGTAGTAGAATACCCCAACACAATCTGGTCCCCAATCATTTCAGAAACCAACACCAAAAACTACAGACAATACAAAACACAGCCCTCCGCTATGCCACAGGATGCAATCTTGACAAAAACACCCAACATCTACACGACGAGATGAACATCGTACCAATCAAAAATCACCTAAAAGTACATGCATCACAACTCAGGCAGAAAACGCAACATCCAAATCATCCCCTCCACCACATCACCAGACAACCTCCCAATCACCGACACAAAAAAACAGACCATTCTCGATAACTACAGCTACACCACCAACTTAGACACAGACCCTAACCCAACAACAGAAGACACAATCAGGCAAAACATGAAAACAATCCACTCTCATATCACACAATACTTAAAATACAGAACCCACAACAAAATATTAAGTGCACCACCCCACCTCCAACCATACACAACTCAGAACAAACACTCACAAAGCAGATCAGAAGAACACTGGCACAGATACGAACAAACAAATCACCACTCCTGACATCATACATGCACAAAATATCTTCCACCACCCATAAAACACCAAACTGCCCCAAATGCCTTACACACAGATTTGGGCCCGGTGGATCTCTGGGAGAAACCCCGGGAGGCGGCGGGTCTGATCCTGCGATGAGGCCTTGAATAGGTGTGAGGGTCCCCGAACCACTGTCAGGCCGGGGACGGGGTCGCCGCCACCACCACACCAAGTAAGTTTGGGATCTATGGGATCTATGATCATCCCTAAGAACCGTATCTCTGACACGAATTCCAAGGAGGGTTTAACTTGCTACCCCGGCTTCTAGTGAAAGTGCATCGGTTTCGGCTTTGAGGCGGAACTTTGTGTGTAGGGTCCGGCGGTAGTAGGAGTGGTTCGTCAACCTACCTTTATCCAGGCGGATCTCGACTGGATAATGAAATTGACATAAAGGTCAGTATGACAATCTCTGGTAAGCCCGAGGGCACCAGATGACGGTCCTCTTTGGGTAGAGGGGCCATGAAGTATTATGCCTTGACACTAAATAGCGTTCAGGTGGAACCTTCATCGCTCCGGGGTAGAGGGAACTGTTCCGCATTAGAAGTATGGGGATATAGATACCCATCGGCAGGATTCCTCAGGACAGAGAGAGTGTGTGCGTAGTGCTGCGAAGACGTGAGAGGGAAGAAAGCAGTGTTGTAATTAGCTATGTGTGTGGTGAGAAGTGTAAGATCTACCCACCAGAATACCGGGGTGAGCGCAGCGCGTCCATCAATCGGTAGCCAGATCTCTACGTGCGCTGATGGTTGTGTTCACTCATGCCGGGATCGAACCCGGTACCATCACGTTGGTCTACCAACGCCGTGTCCACTCGAATAGCAAGAGCTCTAAGGGCCCTGCGGTACAAGGTAACAACCGCCAAATGGAGGCGGTAGGCTGCCGATGCCGAGCGTGAGGCGGAGCAATAAAGAGCGAGGTCATCTACAATTAAGGTTGCAGAAACCACTTCAGGCAGAGTAGACCAGGCTATTTATCAAAATAGCGAATAAATTATCACTTAATACACTGCCCTTGGGAACACCCTCATCCTGAAGATAAGTGTTACCAACCCTAACCCGGAAATTGCGATCAGCTA
Source organism: Ceratothoa steindachneri (assembly GCA_963969495.1). Lineage (NCBI taxonomy): Eukaryota > Metazoa > Arthropoda > Malacostraca > Isopoda > Cymothoidae > Ceratothoa > Ceratothoa steindachneri. Next base: position 71,491,840 of record OZ018326.1, read on the forward strand.
AAAAACTGATCAAATTGGTTCAAGTCCGCTCAAGCTCCATTCATACAAGTGGCGAAGAACTCCATAGCGACAGGTAGTTTCTCGATATCGAAGACAGCCAGTCATCACGTGGGAGCCACGAGGAAAGGCCTCGCAGAGAGTATACCCTTTATATGTACAGTACAAGAATATATTCCGTACCGATTCTTACAGAAGCCACACTGGTATTCCAGAAACCGCTGCAAGCGAGCATTCACCGTTCTCTCCAATTTACTAAGCTGGTGAGGACTTTTGGTCTATACTGGGAAGGAGACAAGCAGTATCTACCTGGTATCAGAAATGACAGGACCAACGCCGTTCTCCATGGAAAATAGAATCCATGAATCCAAATCTAGTTAAAAACAAGGTTTGCTGACCAAAAAGTCACATGCTCTCACTTATTCTGATTTTATGACCTTACGACCTTCAAGACTTTCAATAATTTACGGAGGAACTTTGGCAATTATATCATTCGAAAAAGAATGTAAAACATAAGGGGCAATTATATCATTGGAAAGAGAATGTAAAACATAAGGGTTTTAAATTTCATTAGAATTGCCCGAATGGTTACAATGTTATTACAAAAACAGAAAAAAGCGAAACGGGGACCGACCGACCGACATGGTGAGATGTAGTGATTCCCTACGGAAAAGGAGATGCCTGAGTAAGTTGCTCACAGATGCGTTCAGCATCTGTGAGTAAACAGTTGTAGCGGTCAACGCTGCTAACATCGGCAAAAAAAGAGGCTAAAATATCGAGGACGCTGATGATAGAACCATCCATCCCAATGCCAGGGGAGTGACCAGCATCCTAACACTTGATTTTCGTAATTCTCTTCCCCACCTGAGCTGAAAATGTAGTGGAATACTAGGAAGACACCTATGCCCTCCCAGGAATAAATGAGTGCCGGACGTAAAGATCAATCAATACGGTTAGGGGTAGATAGATTCCGGCGGAACCGCGCATAAGCCTTTATATAGGGCGCCAACAGACGAGTGCAAGAATTGCACCAGGGGACTAATGTTCTGCCTCAGCGGGGGCGAGTACCTGGAATGTGCAGACTCAAGCACTATAGTTAAAGTAATGTATAGCCGCATTATCATCTTCAATTTGCTTACAAATGAAGGAAGCATCATGGAACTTTGACCAGTCGCCCTTACAAGAGAGCGGATATGAAGGGGAACAAAGGGTCGTGTTTCAAGACAATGGGGAAGTGATCGCTGCCATGCAAGTCATCTAAATAGACCACTTGAAATCAAGGATACAGCCGGCTGAATCAATAGATAGATCCACACTACTGAAAGATTTTTTTTTTTTTTTTGATTAAGGGGCTATCTGGCGACTGCCGACTTAGGCATAAGTTGCCGTAAACAAACAGCCTAGTTCTAGGCGACTTCAAAATAATTCAACAGGAAACAACAATAAAAAGAAATAACAATAACAAAGCAATAACAAAAACGATAACAAAAACAACAACAACAATAAAACCGGGTTAAATGAAAGGGAGAAGGCCGGCCTCCCCCCAAAAGTCAATAAGTCCACCAGTCATGGTGCACGCACTCGTCCCGAGTACAAGGGACAGGCGGTAGCGACCCCGCCCATCCCGGTACCGAGACAGGTATCGTGCGCGAAGATCACCCAGACTGGGACATTCGACAATATGCCGAAAAGTCTGGGGGACGACGCAGTCGTTGCAATAGGGCGCATGCGAGCGCTCCATCAAGTAGCGATGCGTCACACGAGTGTGTCCGATTCGAAGACGACAGAAAGCAACCTGAAGCCGCCGCGGCATTGGATAATAGATCCATGGGAACAGTCGCGGCGCAATGGCACGCAGCTTTAAGTTCCCTTCGACCGTCTCCCATCTTCTTTGCCAAGCAGTCCGAAGAGCTGCCCGTATTCCTGCCATGTAGTCGGTGTGAGGAAGAGCGAAACGCTGGTCCGGTCGCAGAGTCCTCGCGGACTCTTTGGCACCCTCATCGGCGCGCTCATTCCCCGCAATTCCTACATGTCCAGGAACCCAGCAGAAGATAATCTCGACATCTGCTCGGCTCGCCAAAACCGTAGCGTCACAGATATCGCGAACCAGGGGATGCGGAGATTCCAATGCCCCGAGAGCACTCAGGGCGCTTTATGAGTCGCTATAGATCACAATCCGGTCTCCGAACCGGGCACGTCGCGTAATCTCCCGTACCGAGTGGTGTATTGCCACCAGCTCGGCCGTGAAGACAGACGCAGCGCCTGGTAGAGCCCCGCTGACTTCAAACAGAGGGGATACGGCGTGGAAGCCGACCCCCTCTTGGGACTTGGAGCCATCCGTATACACTAGGACGGTTCCAGCGTGACACGATGTGTGCTCCAAAAAGGTCGAATGCAATACTCCCGGCGCAGTACAAGCTTTGGGAGCAGAGGCGTGGCGACAAATAGCCAAATGTGGTACCCTCCAGGGTGACGTCCTGGGCAAAACCAGGGGCGCCACCGGCCCGAGAGCGATATCTACCTCTCGAAGGAGTTTCCTGGCCCTAAACCCAAAAGGCTTAGGGTATGACTGGCGTCTCTCGACGGCATAGGCACCATCGAGATCAGCTGCGGAGGCAGTGAGAGCTGAGGGCGACTGAGGGAGGCGCCGGGCTCGCGCGTACAGTCGAGTAATACACTGCACGCGGCGCAGAGCGAGTGGCATCTCCCCAGCATCGACCAACAGGCTCTCAATGGGGGAAGTGCGGAAGGCACCGGTCGCAAGGCGAAGGCCGGTGTGGTGGATCGAATCCACCTTCTGCAATAAACGCTCGGCTGCGGATGCATAAAACTCGCATCCGTAGTCGAGCTTCGAACGAACAAAGGATCGATAAAAAAGTAAGGCAGTAGCCCTATCAGCGCCCCAAGCGCTGAACGTCACGGAACGGAGAATGTCCATGGCGCGGGTACAAGAGACCCTAAGGCTGCGAATATGAGCCTCCCAGGTGAGGCGTCGGTCGAATACAAGACCAAGGAAACGGTGCGACTCAACCACATCCAGGCGCACCCGATTAAGAAACAAATCTGGGTCGGGGTGAAGCCGTGGATGGCGGCAGAAGTGCACCACCTTAGTCTTGGCCAAAGAAAACCGAAACCTGTGCGCTTCGGCATAGCGAGAGACGCGGTTCAATGCCTGTTGGAGTCAACGCTCCAGAGTTGGCATCTGGGCCGCGCCAAAAGAGATCGAAAGGTCGTCCACGTAGAGCGTAGCGAGAACATCTTCCGGAAGCACCGAGGTGATGCCGTTGATGCTTAGGGCAAAGAGTGTGACACTGAGGACACTTCTCTGCGGGACACCCTCTTCCTGCTCCTTTGGGCCGGAGAGGGCTCCCCCCACCCGTACGCGGAATCGACGATCTCGCAAAAATTCAGATATAAAAATTGGGAGGCGTCCCCTCGCCCCCATCGTGTGGAGAGTCTCCATGATACCGTATCGCCATGCGGTATCATAGGCCTTCTCCAGATCGAAAAACACCGTGGCGTAGTGCTGTCTACGAAGGAAAGCCTCGCAGACGGCATTTTCCAGTCGGAGCAGAGCATCCGACGTGGAGTGGAACTTGCAGAAGCCGCACTGTGCGGAAGACAGATGGCCTCCGCTGTCCAGGAAAAAGGCTAATCTAACATTTACCAATTTCTCCATCAACTTGCACACGAAAGAGGTTAGAGAGATTGGGCGGAAACCGGTCTGAGTAGAGGGATCTCTCCCCGGTTAGCGAAAGGCGAGCACAGTAGCGATTCGCCAGGAGTCTGGGAGAAGACCTTCCACCCAGATCCTGTTGAACAAATCTAACAGAAAGGCCATGCCTCGCTCACCTAGATGTCGAAGCATGGCGTACGGGACATCGTCCGGACCATGGGCGGTGTCCGCGCACGAAGCGAGAGCGGAACGCAACTCGCTTACAGTAAACTTGTCGTTGAAGGGTTCTCCGCCTCTGGAGGTAAAGTCCAGCCGGCGGCCTTCCGCGACATCACGACGTGCATTGAATGCTGGCGGAGCAGCATCACGGCTAGAGAATGCAGAAAAAGCGGTCGCGAAGGATTCCGCCACGGACGCGGGGTCCGAGATTGCGGTCCCATTCTCTTGGAGAACGGGAGGTGGGTCCTGCGAGAACTTGCCCCGAATCCTTTTGACTCGCTTCCACACCTCAGCTAAAGGGGTCTTCCCGTTAAGTGAAGACACGTATGCCCGCCAAGAAGAGCGGCGGGCGTGCTTCGAAATATACCGGAACCTAGCCCTAGCCCGACGAAATTCAGCGACAGTTAAATCGTTCGGGCGGCGCTTATAGCGCATGTAGGAATAACGCTTCTGTTTGAGGGCCGTCTCACACTCTGCCGACCACCATGGGAGTGGTCGGCGTGCAAAACAGCCAGACGTCCTAGGAATAGTAGTCAGGCCCACGGCGATGAGGTTGCCGGAGAAGAACTCAACGGCCTCATCTACCGACCTAAACTCCTCGACTGAGATAGAAAATTCAGTCATTTCCTGAAATGCAGGCCACCTCACCCGCGCCAAGCACCACCAAGGTGGTCTCAGGCGGCAGTTTCCCTGAAAATGATATTTGAATGGGAAAGTGATCACTACCATGGAGGTCATCGACCACCCCCCAATCAAAATCAGGCTGTGCATCCGAAGAGCACAAAGATAGGTCAAGGCAAGAAAATGAAGCGGTTCTCGGACAGTGATGCGTAAACTTATCCACGTTTAAAACACCCATCTCAAGCTCTTCGATCAGATCGGCAAGGACTTGTCCCCTGGGATTTATGGAGTAATCTCCCCAGAGAGGATGCCTGCCGTTCAGATCTCCAAGCAAGAGATAGGGCCTCGGCAACCGTGCCACGACGCGGCGGAAGTCCCCCGCGTCGAAGTCAGCTGACGGTGGAATGTACGCAGATTTTTTTTTTTTTTTTTTTTTTTATAGAGCCCATCTGGCAACTACCCACTTGGGCATAAGTCGCCGAAAAACACGACAGCCTAGAATTAGGCTACTTTAAAGTTAAAATATGAAAACTTAACAATCAATATAAATTTGAAAAACTTAACAATCGAAGCAATCTCCAGCAGCGGGGGGAGGTCCCCCTCACCCCGGTGCAGGAGAGTGCAATCTAAAACAAAACAATAACAAAAAAAGGAACCTTAAATAAAGGGGAGAAGGCCGGCCTCCCCCAAAAAGTCAATAAGTCCACCAGTCATGGTGCACGCACTCGTCCCGAGTACAAGGGACAGGCGGTAGCGACCCCGCCCATCCCGGTACCGAGACAGGTATCGTGCGCGAAGATCACCCAGACTGGGACATTCGACAAGAATATGCCGAACAGTCTGGGGGACGACGCAGTCGTTGCAATAGGGCACATGCGAGCGCTCCACCAAGTAACGATGCGTCACACGAGTGTGTCCGATTCGAAGACGACAGAAAGCAACCTGAAGCCGCCGCGGCATTGGGGGATAGGTCCATGGGAACAGTCGCGGCGCAATGGCACGCAACTTTAAGTTCCCCTCGACCGTCTCCCATCTTCTTTGCCAAGCAGTCCGAAGAGCTGCCCGTATTCCTGCCATGTAGTCGGTGTGAGGAAGAGCGAAACGCTGGTCCGGTCGCAGAGTCCTCGCGGACTCTTTGGCGCCCTCATCGGCGCGCTCATTCCCCGCAATTCCTACATGTCCAGGAACCCAGCAGAAGATAATCTCGACATCTGCCCGGCTCGCCAAAACCGTGGCGTCACGGATTTCGCGAACCAGGGGATGCGGAGATTCCAATGCCCCGAGAGCACTCAGGGCGCTTTGTGAGTCGCTATAAATCACAATCCGGTCTCCGAACCGGGCACGTCGCGTAATCTCCCGTACCGAGTGGTGTATTGCCACCAGCTCGGCCGTGAAGACAGACGCAGCGCCTGGTAGAGCCCCGCTGACTTCAAACAGAGGGGATACGGCGTGGAAGCCGACCCCCTCTTGGGACTTGGAGCCATCCGTATACACTGGCACGGTACCAGCGTGACACGATGTGTGCTCCAAAAAGATCGAACGCAATACTCCCGGCGCAGTACAAGCTTTGGGAGCAGAGGCGTGGCGACAAATAGCCAAATGTGGTACCCTCCAGGGTGGCGTCCTGGGCAGAACCAGGGGTGCCACCGGCCCGAGAGCTATATCTACCTCTCGAAGGAGTTTCCTGGCCCTAAACCCAAAGGGCTTAGGGTATGACTGGCGTCTCTCGGCGGCATAGGCACCATCGAGATCAGCTGCGGATGCAGTGAGAGCTGTTGGCGACTGGGGGAGGCGCCGGGCTCGCGCGTACAGGCGAGTGATGCACTGCACGCGGCGCAGAGCGAGTGGCATCTCCCCAGCATCGACCAACAGGCTCTCAATGGGGGAAGTGCGGAAGGCACCGGTCGCAAGGCGAAGGCCGGTGTGGTGGATCGAATCCACCTTCCGCAATAAACGCTCGGCTGCGGATGCATAAAACTCGCATCCGTAGTCGAGCTTCGATCGAACAAAGGATCGATAAAAAAGTAAGGCGGTAGCCCTATCAGCGCCCCAAGCGCTGAACGTCACGGAACGGAGAATGTCCATGGCGCGGGTACAAGAGACCCTAAGGCTGCGAATGTGAGCCTCCCAGGTGAGGCGTCGGTCGAATACAAGACCAAGGAAACGGTGCGACTCAACCACATCCAGGCGCACCCCATTAAGAAACAAATCTGGGTCGGGGTGAAGCCGTGGATGGCGGCAGAAGTGCACCACCTTAGTCTTGGCCAAAGAAAACCGAAACCTGTGCGCTTCGGCATAGCGAGAGACGCGGTTCAATGCCTGTTGGAGTCGGCGCTCCAGAGTTGGCATCTGGGCCGCGCCAAAAGAGATCGAAAGGTCGTCCACGTAGAGCGTAGCGAGAACATCTTCCGGCAGCACCGAGGTGATGCCGTTGATGCTCAGGGCAAAGAGTGTGACACTGAGGACACTTCCCTGCGGGACACCCTCTTCCTGCTCCTTTGGGCCGGAGAGGGCTCCCCCCACCCGTACGCGGAATCGACGATCTCGCAAAAATTCAGATATAAACATTGGGAGGCGTCCCCTCGCCCCCATCGTGTGGAGAGTCTCCATGATACCGTATCGCCATGCGGTATCATAGGCTTTCTCCAGATCAAAAAACACCGTGGCGTAGTGCTGTCTACGAAGGAAAGCCTCGCAGACGGCATTTTCCAGTCGGAGCAGAGCATCCGACGTGGAGTGGAACTTACGGAAGCCGCACTGTGCAGAAGACAGATGGCCTCCGCTGTCCAGGAAATAGGCTAATCTAACATTTACCAATTTCTCCATCAACTTGCACACGCAAGAGGTTAGAGAGATTGGGCGGAAACCGGTCGGAGTAGAGTGATCTCTCCCCGGCTTGCGAAAGGCGAGCACAGTAGCGATTCGCCAGGAGTCTGGGAGGAGACCTTCCACCCAGATCCTGTTGAACAAATCTAATAGAAAGGCCATGCCTCGCTCACCCAGGTGTCGAAGCATGGCGTACGGGACATCGTCCGGACCATGGGCGGTGTCCGCGCACGAAGCGAGAGCGGAACGCAACTCACTCACAGTAAACTTGTCGTTGAAGGGTTCTCCGCCTCTGGAGGTAAAGTCCAGCCGGCGGCCTTCCGCGACATCACGACGTGCATTGAATGCTGGCGGAGCAGCATCACGGCTAGAGAATGCGGAAAAAGCGGTCGCTAAGGATTCCGCCACGGACGCGGGGTCCGAGATTGCGGTCCCATTCTCCTGGAAAATGGGAGGGGGGTCCTGCGAGAACTTGCCCCGAATCCTTTTGACTCGCTTCCACACCTCAGCTAAAGGGGTCTTCCCGTTAAGTGAAGACACGTATGCCCGCCAAGAAGAGCGGCGGGCGTGCTTCGAAATATACCGGAACCTAGCCCTAGCCCGACGAAATTCAGCGACGGTGAAATCGTTCGGGCGGCGCTTATAGCGCATGTAGGCATAACGCTTCTGTTTGAGGGCCGTCTCACACTCGGCCGACCACCATGGGAGTGGTCGGCGTGCAAAACGGCCAGACGTCCTAGGAATAGTAGTCAGGCCCACGGCGATGAGGTTGCCGGAGAAGAACTCGACGGCCTCATCTACCGACCTAAACTCCTTGACTGAGATAGAGAATTCAGTCATTTCCTGAAATGCAGGCCACCGCGCCCGCGCCAAGCACCACCGAGGTGGTCTCTCAGGCGGCAGTTGCCCTGAAAATGATATTTGAATGGGAAAGTGATCACTACCATGGAGGTCATCGACCACCCCCCAATCAAAATCAGGCTGTGCATCCGAAGAGCACAAAGATAGGTCAAGGCAAGAAAATGAAGCGGTTCTCGGACAGTGATGCGTAAACTCATCCACGTTTAGGACACCCATCTCAAGCTCTTCGATCAGATCGGCAAGGACTTGTCCCCTGGGATTTATGGTGTAATCTCCCCAGAGAGGATGCCTGCCGTTCAGATCTCCAAGCAAGAGATAGGGCCTCGGCAACCGTGCCACGACGCGGCGAAAGTCCCCCGCGTCGAAGTCAGCTGACGGTGGAATGTACGCAGAAATGATAGTATACCTCCTATCCAGGTGCAGCTGCACAGCCACTGCCTGAAAGGAGGTATCTAAAGAGAAAGGAAGAACGGAGACATCATGCCGGGTGTAAACCGCGCATCCCCCAGCCCGGCCGTCCCGCGGTGGTTGGGTCGCAAGACCCTTATACCCCGGGAGGGCAGGCAGGGGGCACGCGCCTAGCATGGTCTCCTGCAAAAAAATAGCTAACGGGGAACGGGATGAGGCGAGCCTCCGCAGCTCCTCCCAGTTGGCCCGGAGTCCACGGCAATTCCATTGAAGGAATATGCCCTCCAGGCCTAGCTCGGAGGAGACGCGGGGGCCCTCCTCGAATTGAAGACCCTCACGGGAATGGCCGTACGCTTCCCGGGGGCAGAACCCCGGGCGCTGTTGGCCGGACAAAGCGCTGTCGCCTTCGAGGACTTATTGGGGGAGGTTGGGCTCGCCATGCGAGTCTTTTCCTCCCTCCGCCTCGAAACTTTAGGCGGGCGTTGCGGCTTCGGAGGCGGGGGGCCCTCTTTTCGAGGAACCACCGTCTCCGAGCCACTCGCTCCACCTCGGGGCGTGGGCAAAGGGGCCGAAGCTCCTTTGTTGCTGTCCTCCTTTCGGGGAACAGCTTTAGGAACCCCGGAAGATGGCCTAGCGACCATCTTCAGGGGTGTTGCCTCCTGTGAGTCTAACGACTCGGTGGAGGCGCGTGGCCGTTTCGCTTTACGCGAAACGGTCACGCTGGGGGAAGAGGGGGGAGCCCTGGTTTTAGCCGGGGCAGGGTATGAACCCTTTTTGCCGCCAGCTTTACCAGGGGAGCGCCCAGGTTGGGTAGAGCCCACAGAAGGGCTCCGAATGGGCGCGGAAACAACCGTGCTCGTTGGCCTGGATGGGCCAGGAGCAGAGGGTGCCTTTCTAACTATTGAGGCATATGACGTCCCAGGCAGAGCCGGGCGCGCCAGGACCAAGTCCTTTGCCTCGCGGAATGAGAGTCGATCCTGGGCCTGAACGGCCAGGATTTCTTTCTCAAGGAGATATGCACCACATTGCTTCGAAGAAGCAGGGTGCGGCTCTCCGCAATTGACACACTTGGCCACACACGATTTGGACTTATCGTGTGCGACCTTGGAGCAATTTACACAGACTTCGGGTGACCCCGATTTTGCACGTCTACATGATCGATTCGTATGGCCGAAGCGGTGGCAGTAATAGCACCGCCGCGGCAGTGGCACGAATGCCTTCACGCGGTAGCGGTACCAACCGGCACGCACCGACTCAGGGAGCTTGTCACAGTCGAACGTGACGAAGAGTGTAGGAGTGGGTCTCGAGGCCCCTCCCTGTTTTCTCATCACACGTTCGACCTTGACCGCCCCATGGTCGGCCAGCTCTAGGGTGATGTCCTCAATGGAGTAGTCAACGAGTTCCCTCGCATAAACTACTCCTTTCACAAAGTTCATGGTAGAGTGCGGCGTCACACTCACCGGGGTGCCATGAAGTGTCCGAAGAGCACTTATCTTGGCCGCCTCGGCGGGATTCGCCGCATTCGCCAGAAGGCTCCCGTCCGAGAAACGGGTTACCTTCGGCTCTCTACCAATTGCACTAGCTAATCCTCTCCTCTGATGGATCATGTTGCCCTTGGACAACATGGTGCCATCAGTGGAGCGAATAACGAGGAAGCGTTTGAAGCCAGCGGGCTCGAAAACGCCAGGTAACCTCTGAATCAGGGGCCCCGATGTCATCGAGGCTCCGCCCTGTGCATTCTTGGTCTTAGTCGTAGTCATGGGCTCCGCACACGAGGGGGTAGAGGGGCCGGATGTGCCGATCTTGGCTTGGTCGCCTACCAAAGTGGCAGCAGACCCATCCGTCCCCGCAGCCCCCGCGGATGGAGAGGAGCCCCGAGTCTTCTTCGTCTTTTGAGTCTTTTTAGTCTTTTTCTTTTTAGGAGAGGAGGGCGGGGAATGAACCCGCTTTTCACCTCCGCCGGCAGAAGTCCCCAGGCCAGATGGACCAGCCTCAGCCAGGTCCCTCTCCGAAATGGAGAAGGTCCTGGTTGTCGTAGGGGCACCTGTCGGAGGAGATCCCTCCCCTCCTTCTACTGCCTCGGAGCCCTCAGCCATTTGAGGAGGACCTTGCATAGGGGCGGATTCGGGTTCGGTGCTTGGCGCCGAGCCCGAATTCCCCCCCATGGAAGGCCCTACCGTCTGGGGCTGGGTCTCCTCAAGGACCATGTCTATCACAGGAGGGGCCTCCAGTTGGCCATCCCCTCCCAGGACATCGCAGGTCCCCTTGGCAGTATTGTCACTAGTCAGGTGGTGTGGGGAGGCACAGGCCTTGACCCCAGCAAGGTTCAAAATTCTTGCCAGCAGGTCTTTTGAGGGAAGCGACCGAAGGGGCCTGGCTTCCCTCTCCCCCCTAAGGGGGTTTGCCCTACCGAGCCGCTTGCACGAGGGGCGGTCGGCAATGGGCTGCCTGCTGGCTTTCTTGGCAGTCCCCTTAGAAAGCAAAGGAGGGACTGCCGCTGGAGATAGGGAGGTGCCCGAAAGCACCTCCAGAGAAGGGGGTGAGGGGGAGTCCCCTACACCCGTAGGCGTAGGAGAGGAGTAAGCCTCCTCTCCGGTTAAAGAATTATGGAGGGTCCCTTGCGCAAGCACAAGGGGGGGGACCTCCATTTTCTCGGTGGAGCTGCCCGAGGGCGGCTCCGTAGATGTTTTTGGGGAAGTTGGGGGTTGGGGTTTTTGTTTTTTTTCATACATGGGCATGGTGACCCTCTTTTGATTACGGGACGCAATAGCTCATCACCTCTCGCAGTTGCCCGCACTGCGAGAGGTGCTTACAAGCCCGGCAGAGCCAGGCGCCGCCATTCGGGACCACCCCTCCCGCCTGGTGGCCTGGCAGTCCTTCGGCATGGCGGCTCCACCTTGGACACGGCGTAAAAAATATAGGTTGTGAAGAGGAGAGGAAAAGGGATGTGAGGAAGATGTGGGTGGGGATGAAGCAGGTTGTTAAAAAAACCCCATCCCGAACCGGAGCTGAGGGGTTAGGGAACAATGTCCCCTCCCCCCCTCAGCCCCGATCCGGGGTGGTTGGCTTGAGAAGAAGGTCAGCATTCTCCCCTTTGAAATTAGAGGCTGACCAGAGAAAGTTGTGGGAGAGGTTGTATGAAAAGCGACGAGGTAGGGGAGAAATCGGGCTATCTGAAGGAAGGAAGAGAGGCTAAGCTGGGGCCGGACGGAGCGCTGGATCCCGTCAGCACGGCGGCCAGGATGGCAAATCGCCGCGCCCCTTACGGGGGAATGTACGCAGAGATGATAGTATACCTCCTATCCAGGTGCAGCTGCACAGCCACTGCCTGAAAGGAGGTATCTAAAGAGAAAGGAAGAACGGAGACATCATGCCGAGTGTAAACCGCGCATCCCCCAGCTCGGCCATCCCGTGGTGGTGGGGTCGCAAGACCCTTGTACCCCGGGAGGGCGGGCAGGGGGCACGCGCCTAGCATGGTCTCCTGCAAAAAGATAGCTAACGGGGAGCGGGACGAGACGAGCCTCCGCAGCTCCTCCCTGTTGGCCCGGAGTCCACGGCAATTCCATTGAAGGAATATGCCCTCCAGCCCTAGCTCGGAGGAGACGCGGGGGCCCTCCTTGAACTGAAGACCCTCACGGAAATCGCCGTACGCTTCCCGGGGGCAGAACCCCGGGCGCTGTTAGCCGGACAAAGCGCTAGGGGCGCTGTCGCCTTCGAGGACTTATTGGGGGAGGTTGGGCTCGCCATGCGAGTCTTTTCCTCCCTCCGCCTCGAAACCTTAGGCGGGCGCTGCGGCTTTGGAGGCGGGGGGCCCTCTTTTCGAGGAACCACCGTCTCCGAGCCACTCGCTCCACCTCGGGGCGTGGGCGAAGGAGCCGAAGCTCCTTTGTTGCTGTCTTCCTTTCGGGGGACAGCTTTAGGAACCCCCGAAGATGGTCTAGCGACTATCTTCAGGGGTGTTGCCTCCTGTGAGTCTAACGACTCGGTGGAGGCGCGTGGCCGTTTCGCCTTGCGGGAAACGGTCACGCTGGGGGAAGAGGGGGGAGCCCTGGTTTTAGCCGGGGCTGGGTATGAACCCTTTTTGCCGCCAGCTTTACCAGGGGAGCGCCCGGGTTGGGTAGAGCCCGCAGAAGGGCTCCGAATGGGCGCGGAAACAACCGTGCTCGTTAGCCTGGATGGGCCAGGAGCAGAGGGTGCCTTTCTTGCTACTGAGGCATATGACGTCCCAGGCAAGGCTGGGTGCGCCAGGACCAAGTCCTTAGCCTCGCGGAATGAGAGTCTATCCTGGGCCTGAACGGCCAGGATTTCTTTCTACAGGAGATATGCACCACATTGCTTCGAAGAAGCAGGGTGCGGCTCTCCGCAATTGACACACTTGGCCACACACGATTTGGACTTGTCGTGTGCAACCTTGGAGCAATTTACACATACTTCGGGTGACCCCGACTTTGCACGTCTACATGAGCGATTCGTATGGCCGAAGCGGTGACAGTAATAGCACCGCCGCAGAAGTGGCACGAATGCCTTCACGCGGTAGCGGTACCAACCGGCACGCACCGACTCAGGGAGCTTGTCACAGTCGAACGTGACGAAGAGTGTAGGGGTGGGTCTCGAGGCCCCTCCCTGTTTTCTCATCACACGTTCGACTTTGACCGCCCCATGGTCGGCCAGCTCTAGGGTGATGTCCTCAATGGAGTAGTCAACGAGTTCCCTCGCATAAACTACTCCTTTTACAAAGTTCATGGTAGAGTGCGGCGTCACACTCACCGGGGTGCCATGAAGTGTCCGAAGAGCACTTATCTTGGCCGCCTCGGCGGGATTCGCCAGAAGGCTCCCGTCCGAGAAACGGGTCACCTTCGGCTCTCTACCAATTGCACTAGCTAATGCTCTCCTCTGATGGATCATGTTGCCCTTGGACAACATGGTGCCATCAGTGGAGCGAATAACGAGGAAGCGTTTGAAGCCAGCGGGCTCGAAAACGCCAGGTAACCTCTGAATGAGGGGTCCCGATGTCATCGAGGCTCCGCCCTGTGCACTCTTGGTCTTAGTCGGGGGCTCCGCACACGGGGGGGGTAGAGGGGCTGGATGTGCCGATCTTGGCTTGGTCGCCTACCAAAGTGGCAGCAGACCTATCCGTCCCCGCAGCCCCCGCGGATGGAGAGGAGCCCCGAGTCTTCTTTGTCTTTCTAGTCTTTTTCTTTTTTGGAGAGGAGGGCGGGGAATGAACCCGCTTCTCGCCTCCGCCGGCAGAAGCCCCCATGCCAGATGGGCCGGCCTCAGCCAGGTCCCTCTCCGAAATGGAGAAGTTCCTGGTAGTCGTGGGGGCACCTGTCGGAGGAGATCCCTCCCCTGCTTGTATTGCTTCGGAGCCCTCAGCCGTTTGAGGGGGACCTTGCATAGGGGCGGACTCGGGTTCGGTGCTTGGCGCCGAGCCCGGATTTCCCCTCATGGAAGGCCCTACCGTCTGAGGCTGGGTCTCCTCAAGGACCATGTCTATCACAGGAGGGGCCTCCAGTTGGCCATCCCCTCCCAGGACATCGCAGGTCCCCTTGGCAGCGTCAAGAGTCATTTGTGGGGAGGCACAAGCCTTAACCCCGGCAAGGTTTAATATCCTTGCCAGCAGGTCTTTTGAGGGAAGCGACCGAAGGGGCTGGCTTCCCTCTCCCCCCTAAGGGGGTTTGCCCTACCGAGCCGCTTACAAGAGGGGCGGTCGGCAATGGGCTGCCTGCTGGCTTTCTTGGCAGTCCCCTTAGAAAGAAAAGGAGGGACTGCCGCTGGAAATAGGGAGGTGCCCGAAAGCACCTCCAGAGAAGGGAGTGAGGGGAAGTCCCCTACACCCGTAGGCGTAGGAGAGGAGTAAGCCTCCTCTCCGGTTAAAGAAGTATGGAGGGTCCCCTGCGCAAGCACAAGGGAGGGGACCTCCATTTTTTAGGTGGAGCTGCCCGAGGGCGGCTCCGTTGTTCTTGGGGAAGTTGGGGGTTGGGTTTTTTTTTTATTCTCATCATTGGGCATGGTGACCCTCTTATTTACACGGGACGCAACAGCTCACCACCTTTCACAGTTGCCCGCACTGCAAGAGGTGCTTGCAGGCCCGGCACCACCATTTGGGACCACCCCTCCCGCCTGGTGGACTGGAAGTCCATCGGCATGGCGGCTCCACCTAAGACACGGCGTAAAAATGATAGATTTTGAAGGCGAGAGGAAAAGGGATGTGAGGAAGGTATGGGTGGGGATGAAGCAGGTAGTTAAAAACCAGCCACCCCAGACCGGAGCTCAGGGGTTAGGGAACATTGTCCCCCACCCCCTCAGCCCCGATGCGGGACGGTTGGCTGAAAGGAAGGTCAACATCTACCCTGTGAAATTAGAGGCTGACCAGAGAAAGTTGTGGGAGAGGTTGTGTGAAAAGAGAGGAAACAAGTGTTTTGAAGGAAGGAAGAGAGGCTAAGCTGGGGCCGGACGGGGTTCTGAGTCACTACTGAAAGAATCAGTTTGAATGTGATAGGACGTAAATTGACAAGATTTAAGAATGCCATGCTTAAGAGAGAACCTGACGCCAGGGAGGATGAATTTCTCTCGGACCAGTCGACGGGCCTCCCGAATCTCTACCTTAGCAGAATCACGGACATAAGAACTTTTTCAAAGAGAAATATGAGACACTGAAGAAGATGCACTATGGGACTCTCCACAGTTGGTAAAACGGCGATGGTCGCAGGAATGACCATGGTAGGCCTGCGAGCAATCCACGCATGCACGGGGGTGGCGGCAGGCAGTGCTCACATGACCAAACATATGTCAATTGAAGCAGCATTTCGAATTGGATATACATATAGGGTTTAACTGGTATACTAAGCAATCCGCTTTAATATGCGATGGGAGATCTCGATCAAAAGTTAGGAAGACCATTGGTGTATTCAGCCGGATCAACCAACGATTCCATGTTGTCTATGAATGCCAATAATCAGCTGCCTAGCCAGCTTTGACTGAAGCATCTTGTCAGTCCATTAGAACGCATAAGACCATTCAGTGTTGAAGGTTGGGTGGGATGAGACAGCAATCAGAGAGCGAGTAAATCTTGAGGGCTTGTACAGAACCATGGCGGAGATGGGAAGTGACCTCTATTACCAGGGCTCCATCGTTACGGGACGAGATGGAGCGCGGTTCGCCGTACCGTTCAAAGTCCTCGCTGACATAAAAAAATATTAAGTTTTGATAGGAAATTGTCAGATTTGGTTAAGGGCCAAAAAGCTGTAGTAGGGCAAGTCAGGGGCTACCTATGAGGAAAATCGGACCTAAAGCGAGAACTGGAACGAGACCAGAAGCACGAGGAGCAAAAGTGTTAAAAGACTTTGGTTTATTTTTCTCCATATCCTATTATATTATTTAGGGAGGGTAGTCTCGCGCAGTGTGGAACCCACCTACGCAGCCACGTGACCTGATGCGCACCCTCGAAGAGAGGGAGGTGCCCGTGCACTCCTCAACGAGAACCTTTTTAAAAACACGAGGCTGGCTTCGAGATTTTTCCCTTAAGAGGGCGCAGAGACCATCGTGCTACAGAGCCGCGGTCAGGGCATCCACCTCACCCAACACACCGTGGTTCAGCCATGGAACGACGCACCCCAGTGCACCTAGACCGCAAAAATCCGAACTTAAACCTCGAATACGCACTAGCAGCCACACATTGTCACTGGCAACCACGCATGAGGACAGAAAAAAGGGTAAGGATATAGAGAGGAAACAGGAGACCATAAATAACAAAAATGAGACCCATTTAGCTACGTCCAATAGGGTATTGTGGAACTTACCGCTAAAAGGCAAGGGAACCTCCACAAATAACCAAACAACGGGTTAGGGGAAGGATCGCAGATCAAAGGATTAGGGTACAAGTGGCGGGAAAATGAAGAAATAACGCTTCAGGAATCCTTGAACAATAAATATTTCAGTAAAGGCAGATACCTCATATACTCTCGAATGACGTACAAATAGATCTGGTGTATATGATGAGCGGAAGAACAAAGAGCAATGGGGTGAACGGCTGTCCCGTCAGAAAACCTCATCCGACTTTCCTCTTGCCGATTACAGATCGTTGGAGACATCCACTTAGGTGTTACGGAAGGACTCAATGGGTGTCCCTGTCTGTAGAAAACAGTTGTGGGGATGGCTCAAAGTGCGTTTACACGGGGGGGATTGATGGATGTTACGGCCCCAATTAAAGAAGACAGCTCAGCCACTTCGCTGTCGAGATTATGAAGATATGGCCGGGGGAAATGGGATTTACGGGACAGAAGAAACGAGCTAGAGCTGTTCGAAGGGTGTTACGAGATGGCTCAATGGGTGCTCAAAGAAGAGGAAAAAAGCACAGTAAGAAGAATTTAGAAAAAAGGGAGTGCATAATAGTTCTCTTGGCCACAGGCAAGTCAGCTAATCCCCAAACCCTACTGAAGTGGTAGACTGTCCGCAACACCCCCCGTGCAAAAATAAACACGGAGGAAACGAGGACCAGCGACTTAAGTCACCTCATATTAAGGACGGCCCCCACTTTACCAGCGAGTCCCGAAAACTGGCAGGTATGGGGCGTTGCAACTTTAAAAACAGCACACGCCCCGTAAGGTACGTCACACGGGGTAACTTGACACAACCTCTTGAAACAAGGAATTTTGTTATTCCATTATATACCCTTCTCTCGAAGCAGCCCCCCACCAAGCTGATCCAGCACATTCAAATAATCATTGGCAACTAAAACATGTAATTTCTTTCATATTTAATATCTTAAAGTAACAATGTACATGACCTTATAAATAACTGATGATATAAAAAGAACTTAACTCATGACAAAATACACAAATTTATCATAATTTAAAAAAAAAAAGAGGAAATGATCCATCATTAACTTACAGGCAGTTATTAAAAATATAATTTTCTAATCTACAAAGATTATTGCATAAGGAAAACATGAAAGACGGATGAGAACTAATTCATGAATAACAATTGAATTAGGGAATAATAATGATAAAAATGGAAAAACAATGACGTTTGAGTATAGCCTTAAAAGGGGCCCCCAACCTTTTCAGGAATCATAATGTTGCACAATTCCTGTTACAATTTCTGAGTGAGGGAAGCACTGATTTTCCTTGTTAGGGTAATGAAAGTGAAGTTAAACTGCATCGAGGTCTCGGGGCCCCGAATAACGATTCAAGGCATATGGTAGCTTAGTTTCCATGAAACAATGGAATGAAAAACGTGGAAAGCTCGGGGCGTAACCACATCAAGTTAAAAGGATAGAACTAGAACTACTTGGTCCCTAAAATTTGCTTTCTTAAGGAAAATGATCACATACGAAATAACTAGGCACATAAATAGAAGTCCAAAACTTAACTATGGCGGTAAGCGGCTCCAACCAGGGACAAGGTGAGCCGAAATTTATCCTATGCCAACGTTTTGCATGGTTTCATATTCTGGGAGGAAATGAGTGATCTTATCATCACTTGCATTCATTACATAGCAACGAAGATGCAGTCGTGAAGAAATCAAAACAGCGCCGTAGATGTTTACTAATCATCTCTAAAAGAGAAAAGGAAAAAAAAAAAAAAAGAGTATAAGATGATGTCGTGAAGGTAAACTGTGTCTTGGTTAAAAAAAAAAGAAGAACAAAGCAGCATAAAGTTGAGAAAAGAACTTAGCATGACTTATAATAAGTAGATGAATCAACAACTAAAGAATTAAACGATGCCCCTACATTTGGCCTCTTCCGAGTAGCTTGTTCGCCAATTCAGTAATGAACTCTTTGTAGATGAGTGGATCCATGTTCTTTGCTGCAAAACCCCAAAAAAATATTAGTCCCAAAAGGGGGCTTTAAAAAGAGAAAGGAACTACAAAAGATAATTTTAAGCTTCTAAAAAATATATATACTACCTCGATGCAAGTTGCAGAGAAGAGAAAACAAAATGATTAACAAGTATTTATGGGAGAAGAGAAGTAAGTGTCTCCCTTGTGATAGGGGTACAAAAAGAGAGTGAAATGGGGTGGCGACACTGAAGTAGGTTTTTTTTTTAATCAACTTTTCTCGCGGGAACAAACAAGGGCAAAGCCGCCAAAATGAGAAAGAAAATCTATTAAAAATGAACAAAACTAATAAGAAAAACAATACCATAAACCAATCTAGGGTTTTTCTTCTGGGGGATCTATTGCACCAAGTGTTATGTTGGTGTTTGTGTAAGATTTGTTGTGTGTTTGTCTTGTAGTATGGGTGAGCAGTCAGGATTCTCGTGTTTTCTGTGGAGATTTATCTGAGTGGATTTGTGGGGGTTGCTCGTTTAGGATGTGGTTATGAGAGGCAGTGCCTAGTTGTTCGCGAGTGTGTGGATTGGGTGAAAGGTTATCGAGCTTAACTTACAATTAAGGTGAAGAAAGGTGCTGGGATATATATATATATATATTTTTGTCTTGGGAGTTCCGTTGTGTAGTTGTTTAATGTGTGATTGTATATTACTTGGCCTTGTCTGCCAAATATAAAGTTCGTGAACGAATTATTTCCGTTGTTTGTAAGGTAGGATGTGTTTGGGTCTCTGTTTATGTCGATTGCGGTGAGGATGGTAAGTGCGGGGGTCATTGTTGTGTAAAGTTGGTTAGAAGGGTTGTGATGGGGTGTTCTTTCCTGAAGTGAGGCCATGTTGTGTTGGTGAGAGAAATGTTTAGGCTAATTCTTTGGTGTACGAGTTTTTCTTGTTTTTGATAAGGTGAATAGGAGTCAGCTGTGCGGGGAAGAGTTTGCCTGGCTTGAGAATTGGGAAGATATGCACCGTTTTCCTGATTGATGGGATTATGTTGCTGAGCCAGGAATGGTTAACATGTCTGTAATGGCCGATATTGCCGTTTCCTAAGTGCTTGAGAGGATGTATTCTAGTATGTTGACGGGGCCTGTTGCTTTGGAATTTTTGAGTGGAGTGGGAAATTGGTCTTTGGTTTTTTTCTGTTTCTTAGGGTTTGTCTGTTTTGTCAGAGTGGTAAGAAGCTGGTGTTGGAATAGCGTTTCATGATGATATTAAAGTATTATTTAGGGGTCATTATTTTGTTGTTTTGATGATCAATGTTTCGTTAGGGGGGTGGATGTGAATTTGTTTTAGGATTCTCCGTTGGGACATGGTTGTTTTGTAGTCATTGTACTTATTGCCCTATTAAACCCACGTCCACACCCAAAGTCTTGTGCGACCGGGTGCTGCTATGTAGTGCAGCATCTCGTCAATTAAGCGTTCAACTCCTTGCAAAAGGACCTAAGCACCCTCCTTCAATCCTCTACCATACACATTTATCTGCAATATCGGCTCCCTTCTCTCACACATTCACATAATCAATCTCCTTTTACAAAGTCTTCCAGCCCTTTTCACGCCCTGACATTTATCGTATTTTCTCTTCACATATACCAATGCCACCTCAGTGTTCAAAACAATTCTAGTCATAACATCATTAAACCCATAAACATCTTTTACCCAGACGTTCCTTACTACCTTTCACACACAAGCATATCTTTCAAGTTGTCCATTTGCACTGTTCAACTCTAAATTTATTATCCCTCTCTCCCACACAGCAAAGTTTGCAACAGCATACTCTCACGTAGCTTCCTGACAAATTTCCTTATGAATTAAAACCTCGAGGTCACAATCTACTACCACCATTGGACATCATACCCTACCCTCATATGTATTCACTTTTAACTCCCTCTTCTCTTACACATTTACAATTCCCTCTCTCTGGTCACTAACCCTAAAATTGATAAAACACGCTCCTCATTATCGTATGCATTTCTCTCACTAGTCCATCCATGGCAACATTTCATTACCTTATCTTACCCCCTCCTACATATACACGCCAAAGCACTAACTCCACACATTCTTAGTACCTGCCACAAGGCGTCTTTATATACACGATCACGTTTCCTTTACATCCCCATAGCTTCAACTGCGCTATTAAGTATTTGCACATACGCCTCCTTTCTTTCCATTACACGCTTCAAATCGCGCTAAAACATTCAACAATTTGGGTCCTCTTTCCACTTCTGGCACACCACACACACAGTCCTTGCACTACCTATACACCTTAAATTTGTTCCACATTTACACAATCTCAGTGCTCGCACTTATTTCCTCCCATACTCTCCAACATGCTCACAATCTTTCTCTAATTCAATAACCTTCTGATTTTCCATTCCTTTCCACCTCATCCATGCACCAACCACTTTAACATTGCACAATCTGATAATTTTCACATCAAATACATCTCGCAGCATGTTCTTAATGAGTACAAAATACATACTTTTAACCCTCCCTCATTTGACAAACGTACATGTGTATTTATACAAATCCTTGCGCTGGAATACTGTGTTTGCAACACTTTTTTCCAGTTTTCCGCTCTCACTGTGCCACCTATTTGTCCTATTCACATCTACAACCATCAAACAATGCACATTACCAATTCCATCTACTAATCTGCCCAAATCATTAGAGAACTTCTCAAAATCACTTCTATCATTACAGCGTCCATACACTACAACTACGCAGTTTCACACAAATAATTCAAGTTCACCCATAAATGCACAACCATTGCATCATGCAACTCCTCACTTAAAAGCACGGTCACACCCTCTCTACCTCTACCACCCCCTTACATTTCACTCACTGAGTTCACATATTGAAACACCAAACGACATTAAGTATTACGCACGCAGGATAACACTTTTCCTATTTTTGACATAAAAAAAGGCCCCCACGACAGTTTCCACCTACTTCCATATCATGTTAAAACCACACATTTTAGAATGACACCACAAAGAAACCTCATCGAACGCTTCATTCCCTTTAAACAAAACAGCTGAGTAACCCTTTGGGGCATTCCGAAGAATAATAACACCTAAAAGCAGTTCAGCCGGCCAGGCCTGGCCCGGCCCGCCCGCATGGTCTGTCAGCATTTGGTCAAGACAAACAAACGCTCCCAAGTCTACAGACAGCACATGCGTTGTTATTGACTATGCCAACCCTGGTTGGACACCTACCATATCCAAACACAACTAAACAAATTGAAGTCTGTACAGAACAATTAGAATCATGAGTTAGTGGACAAACGACACCCATACTCACAATTAAGAAACAAACACCTTGACATGAGGTCATACACAACCCAAACAGCCAGTCACTATCTACATAACCACCCTCCTAATCACAGACTAGTAGCAAGCACACCACATTGATACTATACAAACATTCTTGACTTCATACCACAACCAACAAACATCCCAGTGCAAAAAACACACACCTCAGCAGACAACGACTCATTAACCATCCACATAAAAAAATACTTGATTCCCTCCCACCAAACATAAGCTGCACAGAAACAACATTCTAGGTCGGATAGAGTGCTCCTGACACGACTTCGCTGTGGTCATCACCAATCACTTACAAACACCGTATAGACAACACCCACACAGACCTTTATCTCTGCCAAGCTACCCGCCTCCACACTGTCACTCATCTCATTAAAGATTGCATTAGCTTGGTAACTCTCAGACAACACAATAACATTAACAATGTTATTGTGGATGTGGTGGCATACCTACATGGGATAACAGGGCTCGGGGAACCAAAACAACAACACACGAAATCAACGTCACCCAAGCCACTGCAAACAAGATTCATATCCTCCTCCAGAAGGAAATAAGGAAACCCAAAAGAATCTAGACCGCCCGTGTTACGCAGGTATGAGCGAAGTTTTGCCCGTGTTCTGCGGTGGTATGAACATGCAAGAGAATAGACTGGAGGAAAAAAAAAGTCTCAGGGTGGGCGAAGGATTGGAATAGAGGGGATCTTCTTGTGACTGGACAAAGATAATTCATGGGACATGTGGGCAAGTTTTGAATTGGATAGCTGAATGACAGGAAACTTAGGGTGGTACTGAATGGGGTTATCAGTGGCGTAACTCAGGGATCAGTTCTTGGGCCATTATTATTCCTAGTTTATAGGAATGATTTTAGGGAGGGTGTAAATAGCAGTGTCGATTTTTTCTGCTGATACACAATTGGCGACTATAATAAATGAAGTGGTGGTATAACTTTAAAGTACAGAGCGACTAAAGTTATTAGGTTAGGCACAAAAGTTGCAGAGGAATTTTAACCTTAAAATTCTAGCAATACGACTAAGGGCCACCACTTGAAAATTATAAAAACAAGTGTAGGTTAGATATGAGAATATTTTTCTCACTGGTGCTTTGTATTTTCTTGATGTACCCAAGTAGTGTATAGAAAGCTTTGCTTATGTCAATTGAATCATTACTATCCTGCGTGGTGGTATGAACTGGGTGATGTTGGTGAGTACGGTGTTTACTGAGCACAATGCGTGAAGTGTTTGAAAGGTTTTTATTTTGTTAATTGATATACCTTCCTTGATTGTGTATAGGGTGACATGAAGCGGGGTCAGTAGGACGTTTATTTTGCTCGGCGATGTGTATTGTGGGCAGATTTCTGAGGGCATCAATGCATCTTGGACCGAGATCGTTAAAGGTGAATATTTGATGCATTGCCGCCAGGGGCAGAGAATAGGGAAGGATTTTGCCCGCTACATAGCCTAGGATACCATTTATGTGGTGAGTTGTGGAGGGACATCAGTGGTGTGAGAGATCAAGCGCAGTGTTTGTACGAGGGTCTTTGCTTCTTTGGTGAAGTTGACTGAGCTCGAATAGATAGCTTCGTGCCTGTGTTGTTCACCGTTGTTGGATTAGCAAGTCTCTTGATAATTTTACAGAACTAGTGTTTTGTGGTAAACAATATCAAAGAATGGTTGCCTGTGTCGTGTTTGTGTAGTTGCTCAATCAGTGCTCGAATGTTGGGGGTTATGTTCTTAATGGGGTTTTGTTTTTGTTATTTAGGGTTCGTGATTCTTTGCGTAGGTTGTGCTGTTTTGGTGAGACGATTCATGGGAAAATGAGTTCGAGTTTGTCTTCCTCTCGTAATCCGGATGTTAGTTACTGTTGAGATTACGTTGGCTAACCAAGTGTGGGCTGTGTCTTGGAATTGAGTAGCCTTTTAGATTTTGTTTAACATAGGTAGAGAAAAGTTCCCAGTCAGCCTGTTGTAAGTAGGGGTATGGATAGTGGTGTGGGGTTTCCAGGTTGTTTTGGAGGTGGTGTCGGATAATTGTCTTAGGAGTAGGTGCTGAAAAGTTGTTTATGACGAATAGGTAGATGTTAGGTGTTCTTACTACATTGTCCAAAGCCCAGCTAGTCTTTCGTGAACCGGCTTAACTTTACGTCAAACTTACCTAGTTGATAAAGAACAAACCAGTCGCCAACGTAACACTTGCGGGCGACAGCTTCCACGTTCTCCTGGGAGGCGAGGCGCGACCGTGTGCGAAGCAGAATTTGTCTGAAGGGTCGAGTGAAAGTGGCCACACGGTACAAAAGACCCACACCAGAAATTACAGCCACAATGATGAACCTGACGGGGGCGAAAGGGCGTGAGGAAAAAGAACGAGAACCAATGATACTTTAAACAAAATTGACAACCGAGGGACTGAAGACATTAACAACGGCATTACCAGAACCAGAGAAAGATGTAGATTTTCTCGTTAAAAATGTTGAGTGGCAGGACGCAGAGACCATCGAAGCGCTCCACGGTACCCGAAGAACCGAATTTGTGGAAAGTACACTTCGTTACTTTTGGGAAAACCGCATCCATGGGGTCGATTCTGGTACCGAAATTTTGCTGCGTGAAAGACAACACGCGGGTGCCGTATGTCGTGAATTCGTAATCAAGAAACCTTAAAAAAAAGAAGCAAAAAATGATTAAATCCAACCGACCGCCTAATGGCAACAAATCTTAACGACACTGCGACACCAAACTCTCTTCCTACCTGTCTGTGAAGTAAATCTGGCCGACGACGTTTACGAAGTTGAGGATTTCACAAAAGAAGAATCGATACGCATAGAAGTTGTGGTTGTGGAGGTTAAGGGTGAAGTAGTTCACCAACATTGATTTTTGGTCCCTTTTACAAGAATCGTCGACGATGGGGCAGTTAAGTTGCATCACCAGCATCTTCACTTTTCCCCCTTCCCATACTTTCCACAAGTATCGGGGAATGTAGAACATGATGGCCTATAAATAAAATAAAAAAAACTTAGGAAAAAAATGGGGGGTATGGTACTACACCCCCCCCCGCCAATATTATTTTTATTAAGCCTGCTCCCGACAGAGGCCCATCCCCAACAACCTCGCGAACTTTGGCGCCGAACAGACGGGGTTCCGCCCGTAGATTTTGTCATTTATGTTCAAGCGTAGGAAATGTCAATATGTTGGTGTCTGGTTCTTGGTAGGGGTATTTAGTTTTGGGTGGTGACCGCAACGAAGTCTTGCCAGACAGACCCTCTCTGTGACGTGGTAGGGATTATTCTTGAGCCCAAAGCAATTATTGGGTCAACTAAAATGTACAAATGTTCAGGTAGGTGGATTACCATTATCGAGCTTGTTTTAAATTCCCTACTGTATGTACCTACAAAATGTTGCACAAAATACATGTTATACACGGGGTTGGGAAACATGTGACCATTTATTACAAGTCAATTCGGAGTGAATTTTGCGCAGTTGGACCCCAAACCCACACAAGCCGCCTCATCAGATTCCTTGGGATGCGCCTTGTGGCTTGCAGCGGTTGCTTATAGAGGTTCCAAAGTGTCTCTTTTCTGAGGGCACGAGGTAGCCGGTCAGATGCTTAAGCCTAGACAAAGGGTTGAGGGGATAGGGCACCCCACTGCGGTGAGGAAGATGGAGAGTTAGTACATAAAGGGATGCTGGCGGAAGGAGAGGCTAAGCTGGAGCCGGACGCCACCCCCCCTGTTCGACCTCCATCTCGTTTGCGAAACATTTATACACCAGGAGGGTGGGCAGAGGACATGCGCCTAACACCGTTTCTTGGAGACGATTAGCTATTCGGTAGATTGGGGAGACGAGCCTCCGCAGCTGCTCCCAGTTAGTTAGCCTGGAGTCCACCGCGATTCCAATGAAGGAAAAAGCCCTCCAGGCCTAAATCGAGGAATCAGCTTAAGCCCCTCGCGGGGATAGTCTTGGCAGACGAGTGCTGCAGCCTTCAGTTGTGGGTGGGTGGGGTTCCCTTCTTGTGAGAACCGGTGATCAGTGTTTGGAATTGTGTTGTTGAAATACTAGAGTTTAGTGGTCACTACGCCTGACCTTGCCTAGATTTAATGAGGTTATGCTTCACTCCCTATTTGGGATTGGTGTGGGTAGGGGGGGGGGGGGATTGTAAAAGCATGGAATCAGGAGGAGTATTCTTTAGATCTTGCCCTACTTCCTCTGGTGGGGTCCTCAGTCATTTTCAAAAGTAGAGCTTAAATACTAAAAGAGTTTCAATGAGAGGGCACACACATTTTGTATTGGCTGGCACCCTTTACCTGCAGAGAGAGAGAAGGGCAGGCGTGGCATGAGTTTCTAAATGGCCATCTCAACTTTTTCTAATTACTTTTCTCATATTAACTATATTAAGCGTGCGAATTAACGGCAAAGGAATTTTAGGCTCTTCGCGGGAATAAAGCAAGAGCTCAGCTTCATTATTTTGTAGGTGCAAACTAGTCCTCTAAAATAATTTACGTTGCAGGAAACTTTGGTTCCCTTACAATCAAATCTAAGACTGCAACGTGCAGTCTCTTTCCATTTCATTTTATTATCAAATTATAACCATTTTCAAATATTCACTTAATCTTTCATCCCCTTCTGCAACTAACAAGATATTTCGGGACTTGACTCATCCCAAAGCATCTCGGAAGGCATTAATTAAACTTTTACAAAACAATCAATTAGTTTGTTGTCTACCCTAAAACCCTTTATTAACAAGTAAAGATTAAAGGCCGGCCCTTATTATTTAGCGGGCGGGACGACCTGCAGGGGTGGAAGAAGTCTCTTGCTTAGGTCGCTACTAATACCCAAGTCAAGATCATTAATATAAATCAGAGGTCGGCGAACTTTTGGGGGTATTACCCAAAATTACCCCCGAAGACATGAAAGTTCACCGAATAAGGGATACACAGGGAAGATTCAAATTCCTCTTGTGCAATTTTGAAAGCCTTTCTAGCTCTTAACATACAAAAAAAGGACATCTGCGTTGTACTAACAAACATTGCACTTCTATTGTGGTGGTGCGGCAGAGAATATAAGGCGAGGTTGTCGTGCCGTCCTCCAAGTCGATGCTGACACTCCGGGTGCTGCAATCTATCTGGTGTACATTATTGCCAATTTAAGAAATGGTCCCCTCAAATTAATTTTATTTTTATTAAGAAAATGGAATTATTTGTTTGAGAAATATACAACTTTCTTAATTTGCTTTGCTTATTTTTTTTTTAAATGCAATTTAATTCATGAGTCCGTTAAGACAAAGACTTTCATTTTACTCGATTTGGGCTAATTTACCCAGATTCACGGACCTCATAAATCAAGAACAACGGTCCAAACACCGACCCCTGAGGAACCCTAATGGTAACATTACCATACTTAAGATTTAATCCTATTTATCCCATGCACTTCAATCAACTTTAATCAAAAGTCGCGTGGCACTCTGTCGAAAGCCTTACTAAAATCCAAATACCTAACCAATATCGTAATCCTCATCTCTATAGGTAGCATTCAACACTTTTTTATAAAAAAGAGTAAATTAGTCAAAACAAGATTTGCCCCGAGCAAAGCTGTGTTGAGATTCTTTAATCAACTTATGTTTATCTCCAGATTCCATAAATTTCCCAATCACTGGCCAGTAATTGGACATTGTTTTATTATCACATTAGCTTTCTTCCATGGCGTTGGTACAATGCTAGTCTCTTAACGTTTTTCTAAATAGGCATGCTAGGGACTCACTTAATACATCCCTTCAAAATCCTAGAAAAAATCTTTTCAGAGGCAGGTACATACATATCCCCCGCCAAAAAATAAAACTCCATGTATCCTAAAATATGTCCAAACTAACAATCCTCTCACTCAGATCCGCTACACATGCAGCTGGCAAACACACGCACACCCTAGATCTTCTAAAATGCTGAAGTATTACTACAAGAAATGGGTGCAGACCTACACACACTACTTGGGTCTACCATCTTCACATCCCTACTTCCAACTGGAACAGTAGATGGCTAGATGCCTCACTAGCTAAACGTTTCCTTTCTCATTTTACGACCCTCCACTAGCCTTCTAACTTAACAATCACCAGAAGTGGCAAAATGGCTTCCAAGAAAGTCACTATTCACGTCAGAGTGGAGGCAAGTCCGAAGGGGGTCTGCCACCCTGCTGTTCCCATTCAGGGAGGTGATTCTCTTGTCGCCTCGTCAGCTCCTGAGCAATAGGCAGGTAACGTGCACCAAGATATTCAACAAGAATGTGCTGAACAATGTGTGGGGCAACAGAGTCATTGCAGTAAGGTGCGGGGAAGCGCTCCAACAAATGGCGCCATGTCCTGCGAGTGTGCACATTTCGAAGAAGGCAGAAAGCGACCTGAAGGCGTTGCAGCATTACGAGGTAACTCCATGGGAACAGTTGTGACGCAATGAAGCGCAACTTTAAATTTTCCCTCGGCCGTCTATCTTCTTTGCAAGGCACCCGTCTCCGGGGTGCCTTGTGGTCGGTGTGGAAGAGTTAAACGGTGGTCTGGTCAACCAGTCCTCGCAGACTCTTTGGCGCTCTCTTTCCCACATGTCTAGGAACCAAGGAGAAGATAATCTGGACATATCCGCCAGGCTCACGGGAACGGTGGCATCACGGATAACGTGACAGAGGGCTTTGCAAGACGCTAAAGATCACAATCCTGTCTCGGAGCCGGACTAGAGTTATTGAAACCAACTCGGCCGTGAAGACGGACGCAGTGCCTGGTAAAACGGATCCAGCGTGACATGAATAAACAGAACACAATCAATACTCGCGTAGCTGTGAGAGCAGAGGCATAGTGACAGATATTCAAAGGTGGTACCCTAAAGGTTGACGTCCTGGACAGAACGAGAAGGGCCACAGGCTGAAGAGACAAACCTAAAGGGGCTTAGGGAAGTCTCTCAGCCGCATAGGCACCGTCGAGATCGGCGATGGATGCAGTGAAAGCCGTTAGTGACCAAGGGAGTCGGGCGACGAGCCTGGGCATACAAACACAATGCATTGTGTACAGGGCAGAGCGAGTCCCCATCACCCCCAAAACAGCCTCACGACTACCTTCAGGGGTGTTGGCTCGAAGGCTGACTCAGTAGAGGTGAGCTGCCATTTCGCCTTATTGGAAACGGTCACGATGGGAGGAGGAACCTTGGTTTTAGCGGAGGCTGAGTCTGAACCCTTTGTACCGTCAGCTCTACCAGGGGAAAGGCATGGGAGTGCAGAAACTACCTTGGTCATACATAAGCCTGGAGAGATGAGGAGCAGAGGATGCATTTTTTTAGAATTGAGGAACAAGACGTCCCAGGAGGCAGCGCCGGGTGTGATTTATCCATGAGATAATGATTATATGGGCTTGGAGCAACTTACACAGAATTTGGGTTGTTAAACCAACTTTACACATCTACATGAGCAATTTGTATGATGGAAGTGTGACAGTAGTAACACTAGGAGTGCATGAATGCCTTCATGCTGTAGTAATATTTACCAGCACACACCGACTCAGGGAGCCTATCATGGTTGAATGTAATGAAAAGAGTAGGGGTGGGTCTCAAGGCCCCCTCCCAGTTTTCATCACAGGAGATACAAAGCCATTCAACTAATATCTGGTAAGAGAATGGAATTGCACCGAGCAGCCAGAACCTCTGTGGATAGAAGAGCAAGTTCGGAAGAGGTAAGCAGTAAAAAGGTAGAAGAGGCAGCTCCACTAATGAATAGGGTGGGTTATCACCTATTATCATCATACTCCGGTGCTAGGTTATCCCGGGATGGCGTACAATCCACCCAGACACCATGTTTAGCAAAAAGCACACAACACCCGGAGGGACTGCACATCCTCCCGGGTTGAGGGGATAGTTGTAGAGAAAAAGGAACGCTGAGATGGAGCAAGTGCTATTAGTCAAACCTAATTTTCACTTTGGCTAGGTGACAATAGTTCCTCCTGGTACCAAGTGCAGGTAGACCAAAAGGTTGAGGGGATATATACAGTATATTTGCTTTGGCGCCACTCCCTAGACACTGGTACTGTACCAAAAGATACAAAGAAGGCAGTAATTACACCAATACACAAAGGAGGAAGTAGAGGGGTTGCAAAGAACTATAGGCTAGTAGCCCTCACCTCACACTTAATTAAAATCTTTGAGAAGGTGGTGAGGAACAACATCTACACATATTTAGTAGACAACAACCTACTGGATACCAGGATAACATGGCTTGAGGAAGGGCAGATCTTGCTTCTCTCAGCTACTTAGACATTATGACAACCAACTACCAACTAGCTGAGGGTAAAAAAAAAATGTGGATACTGTGTTCCTAGACTTCACAAAGGCATTTGATAAAGTGGATCATGGTATCCTCATGCACAAATTGTGAAGTCTAGGAATCACTGGTAAACTCAGGGTGTGGATCCACAGCTTCCTCAAATAAAAAACACAGTGTCTACAAATGGAGCTATGTCCCAAACAGGCAGAATTATAAGTGGAGTACCTCAGGGTTCAGTACAGGGGCCTCTGCTTTTCCTGATACTGCTGGGGAATATAGACAAGGAAATATGTCACTCCACAGTGACGTCGTTTGCAGATGAGACAAACATCTGCAAACCTATTCTGAACAAGGAAGACATGGACAAACTGTAACAACATGCAGTTCAATGATAAAAAATTTGAATTGCTTAGATGTGGCAACAGGCATGACATCCTTGAGGACACTACCTTGAAAACAAGAAATGGGCAAGAAATAAGAGCAAGCCCCAATGTGAAGTGTCTAGGAGCACACCTGAGCAGGATGGCACCTTCACACACCACAGAGGAAACTATAAAAAAAAGCCAGAAAAATCTCAGGATGGATACTGGGGACCTTCTACTCCCAGGAAGCAGAATGCCTGATGACTTTGAGGGCCCTGGTACACCCTGCCCTAGACTATTGCTGTCAGCTGTGGTCCCCACACAGAACAGTGGACATACAGGCCCTAGAGAAAGTCCAGCGCGCCTTCACTAGGCAGATCCAGGGCATGAAGGATCATCCTTACTGGGAGAGAGACCTAAACATCTACTCTCAACAAAAAAGAAATGAAAGGTAAATTATAATCTATACCTGGAAAGTGATAGAAAACCTAGTAACAAACCCATCAAACACAAACGAGATGGTAGCCATCTCAACCTCAAGGACTGGTCGCCACTGCTTGAGGAAAGTACTCTCCCCACAAGCACCAGCCAGGGTCCCAACCCAAAATCTTCAAATCTTGACCAAGAAACTTAAGGGATCTCCATGGCTGCCCTGCTGACCAGTTCAAGGCCAAACTGGATGCCTTCCTGGGAAGAGTCCATGATGAGCCACCAGTCCCAGGACATACAGATCTCTGCAAAGCAGCCTCAAACTATGTACCGGATTAGCTAAACCTACAGAATAGGGATAATGGGGCCGGAAGCAGCGGTGGACCACCAAGACTGTGAGGAAGTTACTTCAAGACGGATCTAAGTAAGTAAGCACATATAAAAAAGAAAAAAGTAGTACTTAGAGGGAAGCGAGAACTTTCCCAGGTGCCATGTCAGCCCAGTTACAGGGCTTCCCTAATTTGTACTCCTCTAGGTACCCCCTCCCCCCTGGAGGGAAGAGAGTAGTAAGATGGATTGAATTTGTGGAAGATACAAGACTGGGGAACATAACATAACAATTTCACGGATGACAAAAGCCACAAGGGCCTATCAAAGGTCATCCGCATCCGTCAAAACCCACCCACAAAAGCACCATCACCAGAGGAAGACAAAATCAAAGTCCCCCACAATATAATATAACATGACAAAAGCCACAAGGGCTCATCATAGGTCATCCAAGTCAAACAGCGTCTTTTTTTAAGGCACCCAAACTCCCAGGAAAACTACATCCAGAGGATTGCGTCCAGGACACTTAGGATATAAAAGTTAGGAATCGTTCAAACTTTGTGAGATTAGGAGCTAATGTCACAAATGTAGGATCTTTTTTTTTTATAAGAGCCAAAGGAAAGATCAAATTAGAAGTCAATTTTTGATCCTCATTTTAGTGTTATAATGAGTTTTATCTGATAAAATAATGGAATCAGTGGTAAACATGTAGATTAGCGGCTTGGCTGAAAAAATGGATTTTTGTTTGTTTATATTTCGTTCACCCGTGCTTGAATATTCATGCGCATTGGAGTCCTATTTGAAACATACACAGGCCATTTTTTTTAGAAAAATGCCCAAAACTCAGGATCATAGTAGGGTGGTCCCCCCCATTGTTTTTACCCCTACAAGAGCTGTCCCCTTAAATTTACTCCAAAAATGTATAACATATTGGAACAGGGATGAAATAGTTTACATCCCATCATGCGACCCGCCAATCTGCATATTTACCATGTAGTCAAGCTATAGCTAACCTGGTCTTTTGCAGTCTCCTTCTTTTCTTATAAGAACATAAGAAAAGGAGACTGCAAAAGACCATTCATGGCCTACACTTGGCAGCTCCTTATAACACGTCAGGGAATGCCTCAATTTGGGATGTGGGGTTGGAACACTTTTCCCATTCATATTAATTCTGGTAATACTTCAGATTTGGGGCGCCCGGTAGGTGGTGTTGTTAGCAGGCTACAATTTTGGGCTACAGCATATCTCTTATGACATCAGACAGTAGCTTCAGATGCGACCAATCACGGCGTTATATTTTTTTGTTGTTTTGGGGATTTGTAACTTAGTCTGTATTATTTACTAAATATCTGCGCCTCTGCTCGTTTATAGTTTTTTCTAAGTTAGGTAAGGTTTCTTGATATCTTTTATTGTCATTTTTTGTTTCTCAGTGAACGATAACAGCTTCTAACTGACAACATTGTAGCTATAAATAAAACCCGCTTAGCATTTGTTTCTCTCTCATTATGGCTTTTTCATGCTCTAGTTGTGCTTCTTCATTATTCAAATTTGGGTTTATTTTGCATGACTGAGAAAAACTTTTAGATTATTTAGAGGGGCATAAACTAATCAATAAACCTATAAAAGTAAGTATTGTTTGTCATTAGGTTAGGTTTTTCTGCCAGTAAAAAAACCCAGTAAATTCAAGGGGACTGCTTGTGGGGGGAGATATCACTGCAGAGGGAACTACCCTGCAATGATCCTGAGTTTCAATCAATTGGGGGGGTCTGGGGGGCACAGCCCCCCAGTATATACTTGTATACAAAAAAATATAACTCCAAAATTGTTCACATCTGACGCTACTGTCTGACATCATAAGAAATATATTGTAGCCTATAAACAGCGCCACCTATCCTGCGCCCCAAAACTGAAGTGTTACCTTAATTCTTAGTGATAATGAGGATCTAATGGGTGGGTATAGTTTCTGTTTTATTTAAGTGAAATTAGTTCCTTTGATGATCTTCCATTTCTCTTTTAGATTTAAATTTAATATCTTTGGATGCCACTTGCATTTGGTGTGATAAGTATTTTTCAAACCTCATAAAAGAGGTTCACAGAAAGACAAATTTTGTGGGTCATAGTGGTATTATTCTAGTTTCAGCCATACCACTAATCGAAGTTACACATATGGTGATTTCTTCAATAGAGGCTGCATAAGAACATAAGGAGACTGCAAAAGACCATTCATGGCATACACTTGGCAGCTCCTGTTCCAGTCAACACACAAAAGATTTCTTACCAGAGAACAAAATACTGAGCAGATATAAACTGCAAACACCAAAGTTTAGGTTATTTATTCCTGTTATATTCTGGGTTATTTGTTTAATCCTGCTTATTGGTGGTGGTGGGGGGGGTTCTTTGGAAGTAAAAATATGATAAAATCTAGGATTTGAACAAAGCATACAAAATGGGTAACCTCATATTTTTCCCTAACCATTATTAGATGCTCACATTGATTTTTTTATTGTTTTAATAAACAAACGAGAGGTGGGAATACATATAAAAAGTATAGGGATAAATTTGTGCTAAGGATTCTGATAGTCAACTGGATTTTGACCGTCTAGAAAGATCAAAGAGTAGGCTCTGGTCAGGGCAATAATTTCGTAAAAGTAAATTAATATCGCGGAAACCAAAAAACTTGTCCGTCTTAACTACAAATAAAACTACAAAAATAGGTCATTTTAATTTTAACCATCTTAAATTTATTATGAGATCTCTTCATTACGATGAGAATATCATCTGTTCGGTACTTACCTGTAGATACAAGAAAAGGGTAACCCACTGGTAATACTTGTGGTATTTTATCTCGTGTTGTTGGTCGGGTCCATGTAACGAGGGATTAGAGATTCCAACGTGGGGCACGTCTACGCCTACTTTCAAGTCACCTAACGTAGGTATGGTGAAAGTAAAGTGAATCCAACAGTATGTATCCATTAATTCATTATCGATATCAGATACAATGCAATCGATTGGATCACCAAAGTATTGTTTTTGTGTGACAAGCAATGAAAATGCAACCAATACAAACATAGTCGCTTTATAATGCAATCGGAAAATATTATTATCTATGCTTACAGAGTCTACTTTAAGTAGACCCTTAATTGAGCCAAACACATCATACATTTTGGTATGCTTTGTTTTTCAACCACTAGAATAATATGGTCACACTAGAGAAAATTCAAAATTTTAAACTCGCAAGGAGTCGAAGACCGTGTGTCGTGATGGCCTGACTTTAACTCAAACTCCATATTCCTCCCTTGCGAGACTCCTCTAGCCTCGAACAAGCTTCGTTGGATCAGGACCATTCCGAAAAGTTTGGGCATTTCAAATCACAAAATTCGGCGAAGGCAAAGTGGGAAATGGGTAAAGAGAGTTAAAATAATATTTTAAGGACGATAATTTGAAATTAAATTCACAAGAATTTTTTTCGCAGTAGGGTTAAATTTACAAACTATCCTGATCTTTATTGTTTCAGTTTCCATGCATGCGCGGTATCAAAATCCTCCTAATATTTTCTAAGATCTGTGCGTTGGGTTAAAAAAAATGGCAAGATGGGAGTCATCTTTTTTCTTTCTTTTTTATTCCCTGTTTTAAATTCGCAAAAATTCAGATTAAAAAAAAAATCGACCGAAAGAAAAGAAGTGCTTGGCAATTTTAGGTTTCGACTATTTTTTTTAATCAACAAAAAGCTGTAAGTACGTTCCTATGGAGAACTTTAATCTAAACTATTCCTCCCTGACGAAAACAACATTGTCAGCGCTATTACAGTAATCATTGAAACACATATTAGAGCTAATAATTTCAGTGACTACATAAAGAGTCCCAGGTATGTACGCATGTGTATACGGCACACACACAAACAATCCTTCTTTCACGAGGATATGGTTGTTTGTATGGGTTTCATCTGCTCCCATAAGGCCTCAGAGTTCAATATAGTAAGTAGGCTTCTTCGTCCTCGCTTGCACCTCCACGTTATGCGGTTTCCTGTCTTTGGTCACTACCGAAGGCCTGTTACCTTGGGAAAGGGGTGGGGTCATTCACTCCCGTTTGAACTGATCGTTGCAGGCATTTTTAGGGAAATGCACTCTAGTTTTCGCTTGCCATTTAATACTAGCAGGAAAAAATAACGTGTAACAGTTGGTGCTTGCAGTGACCAATTCAAGGGGTAGGAAAAAGTAAACTAGCATTCAAGAGCAGGGAGAATAGTAACTGAAAATGAAAAGGTTGGAATGAATATAGTACTAATTGGGAAAATGGCGGGATGGGATCGAAGTCCTAATAAAGAAAGACGAACGAGGTCGTTATGAAGTCGATTATGACTTAGGAAATACATCTCAGTGAAACCCCTTTCGCATTTGAAAGAGCTGAAGGAAATAAAAGAGCTCGGAATAATCCGACGAAATCGAATTCTGCTTTACAATCCAGTTTAGTCCAACTGGTACTTCCCCCTTCCCCTCCACCCCAAATCCTCTCTCGCCCCCTTACCCTGTGGAGGAACCTTCTCCTCAAAACAAGATCTTTTCTCATCTCGTCTCGTTTGCTACCCGCGCTTCCATCATCATTAGTTAGTAGATGTTCTTCTCCCTTAGTGGGGTCCCCAGGGCCCCTAGATAAACTGGTACGCTCTCTCGGGTCGTCATTTATACTTATTTTATTGTTTTTCATTCTCTTTTCCTTATTCTTCCTACGTCGTCTGCTTTACAATCCAGTTTAGTCCAACTGGTACTTCCCCCTTCCCCTCCACCCCAAATCCTCTCTCGCCCCCTTACCCTGTGGAGGAACCTTCTCCTCAAAACAAGATCTTTTCTCATCTCGTCTCGTTTGCTACCCGCGCTTCCATCATCATTAGTTAGTAGATGTTCTTCTCCCTTAGTGGGGTCCCCAGGGCCCCTAGATAAACTGGTACGCTCTCTCGGGTCGTCATTTATACTTATTTTATTGTTTTTCATTCTCTTTTCCTTATTCTTCCTACGTCGTCTGTCCTCATACGGATGTGGATGGTGTATCAGGGGTACAATGTCCTCACCGCATTCTCCAACGGCGCACCCTCTCGGACCAGGTACTCGCAATTGTGCACCTCCCGATCGCAATGTTTGTAGGAGGATCTACAACTATATAATTTTCACACAATTTCCTTATATTCACCACTTTCTTTACGCCTCCTCCTTACAAATACTGCGCGATACGTCCTCGTTGCTATTTCGCTTAAAATCCAAGGCAAAAAAACTAATCTGGTGGGAACCATCCGATTTCAGGCTTACTGATGTTCGCCCACCCTTAAAGAATAATAAAAAGAAAGATGGAACCAGTAAAAAAAAAGAAAATAGTGGGGAGAATGAAGACATGCCGACACCTACCAGCCCACCCAGAGCCAAGAGGGTGGGGTGACCCCCGCCATAACCCTCCACCGTCCCTCCCGGCTCAGACCAGGGATGAATGGACGAAGGCCGATCGGCGACCACCCTTCGAAATCAGCCGTCGCCAAAAAAATAGGTGAAACACTTGCAAAGAAAGACGGAAAAAATAATGCAAAATGTGAGAGGGGACGAGTGACGCTCATCCAGAAACCAGGTGTAAGAGTCTACATCGTGCCAAGTTGACCAACCAGTATTGGTTTGATGAGCATTCCATTCCGGTGGTTGTGACCACCACCTTTACCTGACATTAACCCATTCGAGCATTTGTGGGGCTGGGGGGGTCAGGTGGTGTCTTCGCAATCAAGATCCGGCACCTAAACATAAATCTCAGGGAACTGCGGACATCTATCGAGACGGCATCAGACCACGTCGTGTTGCTGCACTTCGCCGGGTTAGATGGGGTCCTATACGATACTAAGGACCTATCCGATGATTTCTAGCACTTAGTGTATCTATTAGCATGAGCTACCCCTCGATTGGTCACATATTCGCAGGCGGAGTTTTTGCGCATATTCTAAAACATAACCATCTATTATATATCAAGAAACAGATTAAGGCAAAAAATTAAACAAAATAAATTAAAGGCAAAAATTACTACAAATTAAATTAAGCTAAAATGGCTACAAATTAAATTTAGACAAATAAATGAGTACGGATTAAATTAAGGCAAAAATGACTACAAATTAAATTATTAAGTAAAAGTGACTACAAATTAAATTAAGGCAAAAATGAATCTAAAGTAAATTAAGGCCAAAACAATTGGCTGCAATTGGAAAATCACCCAAGTGGAGAAGAGAGAATAAGTTCCACTCCTAAAATATTTTAGGTTGATACCAATTGCCTGGAAACATCGTATGGCCCCCACAAAGAGGCTGCACCTTCGAGCTTTCCCCATGCCATATGGAGGAGGGGTACCCCTCCCCCTTCCCCATTGCCATCGGTTGTCTGAAACGAGACTGAGTTATCCTATGTTTTTTTTTCCTTCTGGTCAGTTTCATTTTCCCTGCTTTCGCCACTTTCCTTTACAAGCTTCTTCTCCTCTATCTATCGGGACAGGCGGCTAATTTTGAAGGCTAGTCGCCATCCAGCTTTCGTCCGCTCATCCCTGGTGGGGTCGGGGTCCTCCTCCCATTTGACTCCGGTGGGAATATTTGGCATGCCTTTTTCTCCACACCATATTCCCTTCCCACTTCCCTCATCAGTCTTTTCTATTCCCTGTAAAGGGGTATCAGGTTTAGCATGGAAACCATATTGCAGCCGACATCTGGAGGATTGCCTGTCCTACCGGTCCCAATGCCTGAAGAAGAATCTGCAGCTATATATATATATATCTTCCTCGCATTTTCACCTCCTCTCTCTTCACCACTGTTTACACATATTTTCTTACATACTGCGAGCGCCTCCCTCTTTGGTTTTCTTTTTAAAGTTTGAGGGGGAAAAAACCCACCGCTTTCGTCACTGCCTTTACTCTGTTTCACCCCACCACTTCTCTATACAATATGAATAAGAATATTCATGTTCTCATTCATCTCTAAAGTGTATAAGGGCTCACGTAATCCCTCATTGCACCACTGGAGAAAAATGTGCAAAGTTGCGCGGCTCAATAATTAATAGGATCCAGAGATGACATGCGGAGATACTCTTCCGTTTCCGTCCCAATCCAATTTCATCGTCCTTTGGTTGACGAAGGACGAGAACAAAAAATCGATGATAACAGAAAAATAGTAGGCCATTTTTTCCTCTGGGCTTTG
This sequence comes from Ceratothoa steindachneri, assembly GCA_963969495.1. Lineage (NCBI taxonomy): Eukaryota > Metazoa > Arthropoda > Malacostraca > Isopoda > Cymothoidae > Ceratothoa > Ceratothoa steindachneri. The sequence goes on from OZ018326.1 coordinate 71,530,200, forward strand.
AATGGTCGGAAAGGTTTTAACATAAAAATAAAGGATGAAAAAAGCCATTAAGGTCGATCAAAGTCATCTTAGTGAGAGTATCCCAAACCCAATAAAAGCACCACCATTGTACAGGGTGGCCCGGAAGTCCCTACCCATCCATTATTATCTTCTAGTTAGTTATGAATGTATTACTAATTTTTTCCTTCTTTTTCAGAGAAAATATGGCCGATAATATGGCAGATGAACGTCCATTTACACTTGCCGAGCGTCTTGTGACAAGTATGTGGATACATGAGCGCAACAATACTGTTAACACCCTGGATACAATAAGATATATGAATAGGTAGGGACTTATGAGCTACCTTGTATAATCTGTATGCATTGAATCTCGTCATTAGCTATCAACCAGAACCTGGCTACCGGTAACCAAGTCGCCCACAATTGGAACTCCCTACCCATACGCAATATGGTTCGATTTTGTTCAACTGAAAAATTGGTTCCTACTATTAATCTATTCCCCCTTTTTTTAATGAATTGACGAACCTTATTCATCTTCGATTCAATCCCCTCCCCTATTTCTTCCTTTTCAACCTGCCCCTCTCCAAGTCTTTGACTCTCTTGGCAACATGCTTCACTTCTCGACGCTCTTAAACCATTTTTATTTTATTCGTTCTTTTGGGTTCTCCTTTCTTCCAGGTGATTAATTATTATAAGTTTAATATCTTTTTTTCACCCCGCATTAAAAATGAACAATGTACACAACCGTTCTCATTCAAACCGTATCAAAATAATGAAGGCTTTGTTTAATAAACTTATTAATAGCCCGTCATTGAGGTAAGACCTACAATTGATATTGAGGTTAGGAAAAGACTGCCCCAATCGGAATCGTTCGCGAATCCCGTTTCATCGAATCAAGGTGCGAGGCCGAGAGCCGAGACACATTGAAGTCGCTAGCCACTCACCGGCAGATGACGTCAGGCGTGGGCGAGCAAGCGAGAATGCGGAACAGTCATCGCCGCCAAGCAACTTTACTTCGGCGATGACACTTTTTAATCTGTTGAGAAACTTCAGATATTTTTTAAACAATTAATTTGAGGAAAGAGATGGCATAAATGGTCAATAAAATGATTAACCCAAAATAATATTTTCAAAATTGTGAAAAATGATTCATAATAAATGATTTTTAAGAGTCGAAGTTTATCCGCAATTTAAATATCCGTTTTCTTACAGATGTTATTTTAATTTCTGCAAAATAATTGCGAAAATTCATATCTAATATCTTAAACAAGTGATTATTACAATATTTTTTAACCAGATTTTCTTAACTTTTGTTTTCCTATTTTTTAGTAATTGCCATAACAATTTTTTAAAGCCTCTATGCTTCAACCAGCCTCAAAATCATCTTGATCTGTGATCATTATTGCCTCCCGAATGATCAGAATCATTTTGGAATGTCAAATCTTCATAACTTTTCTCAAGGAAGGGATTTCATATATAAAATATCTTAAAAATTTAAAATGCCGCTCAGGACAGCGAGGAATGTTATCTATCCACCGCCTTACTCATTCAAAAATAGCTCTGCAATTAAATAGTGCCGACAGAGCAAACGTCTCCGCCACATTGATGAAGAGGAGGTTTAGAGAAGCCAGGCTTTTTGGTCGAATGACAGCAAAGAATACTCTGTTTAGAATTGTAATAAAACAAAGATGTTTGTTTAAACTGGGCGATTGTTGAGTGGAAAAGGGACAGACGACCTTCGTGCGCATTAGCTTTCGCTAACCACCTACTTGGTAACCGAATTCCTACCATTGTTCTTTCTCAATCTTAGCAAAGGAGCGTGCCTACTAAACCATCCTTCCTAATGGAAGCAATACACAGGATTTAGTCACGACAAAAGAGATTATTAACATTTTTTATAACTAAAACTTTAAGTCCAAATGAATGCCTAATCCCCCCACCCCCACCTCCTCCTCCCATGCGCCTCAAAGCCAACCCATTTGAATAAACTGCCACTTATCAACTTCGATCTAAGCATAATTAGAAGCATTTGAGGTTTGCTTGGAAAGAGAAGGACTGCAACCTCCGTTGGAAGGCCATCATTCCCACCGACAAGGCTCCACCCTGGAACACAAAGGGACATAAAGTCGTCTCTGTCTTTGGTAGGAGCAGTCAATATACCCAAACCTCCAAGGAGGCGGTACCCCCTAGCAGTGGTAGTTAATTCGACCGTTACCCATCATCAAGTCTGTCATGATTCATTTCCTGGGAGGATCCCCTCAGGTCGATCAAACCATCCATCATCATCATTCATCTCGTCAATGCTTAAACGAGGCAACTGAAGAGTAGTGGGAAGGGGTCACAGTCAAATCTTATGAAGAAAAAGACACGTACACATAACACACGGCTTAACATAGGAAGAAAAAACAAAACGAGAAGGAAACAGACGCAAAGGAACGAAACGCGCCTCCTGTAAGGGAAATGTAGGCCTTTCACGAAGAGTTCTGCCGAAGACATTACCAAGAAAAAAAAAGAAAAAAAAAAGCTGTGTCTGGGAAGCACTGTTTGCGGAGCTACAAATACACCACCGTCCAAAAATATCCGACCTCCTGTATTTCTATGACACCCTCCATAACTATTTCTAGAGAAAATTTAAGGTTTCTAAAATTAGTGTGCGATAGCCTACAGTTATTAACTACATATGGGTAAAGGTTAAACAAGTTTGGATGAATAAAAAGAAAGTTATATGCAAATAAGCCATTTACTAGAAAATTTAAGTGTCCAAAATAATCAGAACGCTTAGGTTTCTTGTTGAGAGAAGTGGCATTGTTTGCATAACTACCTTTAGTTCATTCTAATGTACGTCAGATCATTCTCTTGCCAGCTGTCCCCGTAAGGGGCGCGGCGATTTGCCATCTTGGCCGCCGTGCTGACGGGACTCAGCACCCCGTCCGGCCCCAGCTTAGCCTCTCTTCCTTCCTTCAAAACACTTGTTTCCTCTCTTTTCACACAACCTCTCCCACAACTTTCTCTGGTCAGCCTCTAATTTCACAGGGTAGATGCTGACCTTCCTTTCAGCCAACCGTCCCGCATCGGGGCTGAGGGGGTAGGGGACAATGTTCCCTAACCCCTGAGCTCCGGTCTGGGGTGGCTGGTTTTTAACAACCTGCTTCATCCCCACCCATACCTTCCTCACATCCCTTTTCCTCTCCTCTTCACAATCTATATATTTTACGCCGTGTTCAAGGTGGAGCCGCCATGACGATGGACTGCCAGGCCACCAGGCGGGAGGGGTGGTCCCAAATGGCGGCGCCTGGCTCTGCCGGGCTTGTAAGCACCTCTCGCAGTGCGGGCTACTGCGAGAGGTGTGCGCTATTGCATCCCGTGTTAAAAAAAGGGTCACCATGCCCAATGATAAAGATCAAATAAAAAAAAAACAACCCCCAACTTCCCCAAGAACAACGGAGCCGCCCTCGGGCAGCTCCAGCAACAAAATGGAGGTCCTCCCCCCTGTGCTTGAACAGGGGACCCTCCATATTTCTCTAACCGGAGAGGAGGCTTACTCCTCTCCTTCGCCTACGGGTGCAGGGGACTCCCCCTCACCCCCTTCTCTGGAGGTGCTTTCGGGCACCTCCCTATTTCCAGCGGCAGTCCCTCCTTTTCTTTCTAAGGGGACTGCCAAGAAAGCCAGCAGGCAGCCCATTGCCGACCGCCCCTCTTGTAAGCGGGTCGGTAGGGCAAACCCCCTTAGGGGGGAGAGGGAAGCCAGGCCCCTTCGGTCGCTTCCCTCAAAAGACCTGCTGGCAAGGATATTAAACCTTGCCGGGGTTAAGGCTTGTGCCTCCCCACAAATGACTCTTGACGCTGCCAAGGGGACCTGCGATGTCCTGGGAGGGGATGGCCAACTGGAGGCCCCTCCTGTGATAGACATGGTCCTTGAGGAGACCCAGCCTCAGACGGTAGGGCCTTCCATGAGGGGGAATCCGGGCTCGGCGCCAAGCACTGAACCTGAATCCGCCCCTATGCAAGGTCCCCCTCAAACGGCTGAGGGCTCCGAGGCAATACAAGGAGGGGAGGGATCTCCTCCGACAGGTGCCCCCACGACTACCAGGATCTTCTCTATTTCGGAGAGGGACCTGGTTGAGGCCGGCCCATCTGGCATGGCGGCTTCTGCCGGCGGAGGTGAGAAGTGGGTTCATTCCCCGCCCTCCTCTCCAAAAAAGAAAAAGACTAGAAAGACAAAGAAGACTCAGGGCTCCTCTCCATCCGCGGGGGCTGCGGGGACGGATAGGTCTGCTGCCACTTTGGTAGGCGACCAAGCCAAGATCGGCACATCCATCCCATCTACTTCCCCGTGTGCGGAGCCCCTGACTAAGACCAAGAGTGCACAGGGCGGAGCCTCGATGACATCGGGGCCCCTCATTCAAAGGTTACCTGGCGTTTTCGAGCCCGCTGGCTTCAAACGCTTCCTCGTTATTCGCTCCACTGATGGCACCATGTTGTCCAAGGGCAACATGATCCATCAGAGGAGAGGATTAGCTAGTGCAATTAGTAGAGAGCCGAAGGTGACCCGTTTCTCGGACGGGAGCCTTCTGGCGAATCCCGCCGAGGCGGCCAAGATAAGTGCTCTTCGGACACTTCATGGCACTTCGGTGAGTGTGACGCCGCACTCTACCATGAACTTTGTAAAAGGAGTAGTTTATGCGAGGGAACTCGTTGACTACTCCATTAAGGACATCACCCTAGAGCTGGCCGACCATGGGGCGGTCAAAGTCGAACGTGTGATGAGAAAACAGGGAGGGGCCTCGAGACCCACCCCTACACTCTTCGTCACGTTCGACTGTGACAAGCTCCCTGAGTAGGTGCGTGCTGGTTGGTACCGCTACCGCATGACGGCATTCGTGCCACTTCCGCGGCGGTGCTATTACTGTCACCGCTTCGGCCATACGAATCGCTCATGTAGACGTGCAAAGTCGGGGTCACCCGAAGTATGTGTAAATTCCTCCAAGGCCGCACACGATAAGTCCAAATCGTGTGTGGCCAAGTGTGTCAATTGCGGAGAGCCGCACCCTGCTTCTTCGATGCAATGTGGTGCATATCTCCTGGAGAAAGAAATTCTAGCCGTTCAGGCCCAGGATAGACTCTCATTCCGCGAGGCTAAGGACTTGGTCCTGGCGCGCCCAGCTCTGCCTGGGACGTCATATACCTCAGTAGCTAGAAAGGCACCCTCTCCTCCTGGCCCATCCAGGCCAACGAGCACGGTTGTTTCCGCGCCCATTCGGAGCCCTTCTGCGGGCTCTACCCAACTCGGGCGCTCCCCTGGTAAAGCTGGTGGCAAAAAGGGTTCATACCCAGCCCCGGCTAAAACCAGGGCTCCCCCCTCTTCCCCCAGCGTGACCGTTTCCCGCAAGGCGAAACGGCCACGCGCCTCCACCGAGTCGTTAGACTCACAGGAGGCAACACCCCTGAAGATGGTCGCTAGGCCATCTTCGGGGGTTCCTAAAGCTGTCCCCCGAAAGGAGGACAGCAACAAAGGAGCTTCGACTCCTTCGCCCACGCCCCGAGGTGGAGCGAGTGGCTAGGAGACGGTGGTTCCTCGAAAAGAGGGCCCCCCGCCTCCGAAGCCGCAGCGCCCGCCTAAGGTTTCGAGGCGGAGGGAGGAAAAGACTCGCATGGCGAGCCCAACCTCCCCCAATAAGTCCTCGAAGGCGACAGCGCCTCCAGCGATTTGTCCGGCCAACAGCGCCCGGGGTTCTGCCCCCGGGAAGCGTACGGCCATTCCCGTGAGGGTCTTCAGTTCGAGGAGGGCCCCCGCGTCTCCTCCGAGCTAGGCCTGGAGGGCATATTCCTTCAATGGAATTGCCGTGGACTCCGGGCCAACTAGGAGGAGCTGCGGAGGCTCGTCCCGCTCCCGGTTAGCTATTTTTTTGCAGGAGACCATGCTAGGCGCGTGCGCCCTGCCCGCCCTCCCGGGGTACAAGGGTCTTGCGACCCCACCACCGCGGGATGGCCGGGCTGGGGGATGCGCGGTTTACACCCGGCATGATGTCTCCGTTCTTCCTTTCTCTTTAGATACCTCCTTTCAGGCAGCGGCTGTGCAGCTGCACCTGGATAGGAGGTATACTATCATTTCTGCGTATATTCCACCGTCAGCTGACTTCGACGCAGGGGACTTCCGCCGCGTCGTGGCACGGTTGCCGAGGCCCTATCTCTTGCTTGGAGATCTGAACGGCAGGCATCCTCTCTGGGGAGATTACTCCATAAATACCAGGGGACAAGTCCTTGCCGATCTGATCGAAGAGCTTGAAATGGGTGTCCTAAACGTGGATGAGTTTACGCATCACTGTCCGAGAACCGCTTCATTTTCTTGCCTTGACCTATCTTTGTGCTCTTCGGATGCACAGCCTGATTTTGATTGGGGGGGTGGTCGATGACCTCCATGGTAGTGATCACTTTCCCATTCAAATATAATTTTCAGGGCAACTGCCGCCTGAGAGACCACCTCGGTGGTGCTTAGCGCGGGCGCGGTGGCCTGCATTTCAGGAAATGACTGAATTCTCTATCTCAGTCGAGGAGTTTAGGTCGGTAGATGAGGCCGTTGAGTTCTTCTCCGGCAACCTCATCGCCGTGGGCCTGACTACTATTCCTAGGACGTCTGGCCGTTTTGCACGCCGACCGCTCCCGTGGTGGTCGGCCGAGTGTGAGACGGCCCTCAAACAGAAGCGTTATGCCTACATGCGCTATAAGCGCCGCCCGAACGATTTCACTGTCGCTGAATTTCGTCGGGCTAGGGCTAGGTTCCGGTATATTTCGAAGCACGCCCGCCGCTCTTCTTGGCGGGCATACGTGTCTTCACTTAACGGGAAGACCCCTTTAGCTGAGGTGTGGAAGCGAGTCAAAAGGATTCGGGGCAAGTTCTCGCAGGACCCCCCTCCCGTTCTCCAGGAGAATGGGACCGCAATCTCGGACCCCGCGTCCGTGGTGAAAGCCTTCGCGACCGCTTTTTCTGCATTCTCTAGCCGTGATGCTGCTCCGCCAGCATTCAATGCACGTCGTGATGTCGCGGAAGGCCGCCGGCTGGACTTTACCTCCAGAGGCGGAGAACCCTTCAACGACAAGTTTACTGTAAGCGAGTTGCGTTCCGCTCTCGCTTCGTGCGCGGACACCACCCACGGTCCGGACGATATCCCGTACGCCATGCTTCGACCTCTAGGTGAGCGGGGCATGGCCTTTCTGTTAGATTTGTTCAACAGGATCTGGGTGGAAGGTCTTCTCCCAGACTCCTGGCGAATCGCTACTGTGCTTGCCTTTCGCAAACCGGGGAGAGATCACTCTACTCCGACCGGTTTCCGCCCAATCTGTCTAACCTCTTGCGTGTGCAAGTTAAACAAGAAATTAGTATGTTAGAAAAGCATTTTTCCTGGACAGCGGAGGCCATCTGTCTTGCGCACAGTGCGGCTTCTGCAAGTTCCACTCCACGTCGGATGCTCTGCTCCGCCTGGAAAATGCCGTCTGCGAGGCTTTCCTTCGTAGACAGCACTACGCCATGGTGTTTTTCGATCTGGAGAAGGCCTATGATACCGCATGGCGATACGGTATCATGGAGACTCTCCACACGATGGGGGCGAGGGGACGCCTCCCAATTTTTATATCTGAATTTTTGCGAGATCGTCGATTCCGCGTACGGGTGGGGGGAGCCCTCTCCGGCCCAAAGGAGCAGGAAGAGGGTGTCCCGCAGGGAAGTGTCCTCAGTGTCACACTCTTTGCCCTGAGCATCAACGGCATCACCTCGGTGCTGCCGGAAGATGTTCTCGCTACGCTCTACGTGGACGACCTTTCGATCTCTTTTGGCGCGGCCCAGATGCTAACTCTGGAGCGTCGACTCCAACAGGCATTGAACCGCGTCTCTCGCTATGCCGAAGCGCACAGGTTTCGGTTTTCTTTGGCCAAGACTAAGGTGGTGCACTTCTGCCGCCATCCACGGCTTCACCCCGACCCAGATTTGTTTCTTAATGGGGTGCGCCTGGATGTGGTTGAGTCGCACCGTTTCCTTGGTCTTGTATTCGACCGACGCCTCACCTGGGAGGCTCATATTCGCAGCCTTAGGGTCTCTTGTACCCGCGCCCTGGACATTCTCCGTTCCGTGGCGTTCAGCGCTTGGGGTGCTGATAGGGCTACTGCTTTACTTTTTTATCGATCCTTTGTTCGTTCGAAGCTCGACTACGTATGCGAGTTTTATGCATCCGCAGCCGAGCGTTTATTGCGGAAGGTGGATTCGATCCACCACACCGGCCTTCGCCTTGCGACCGGTGCCTTCCGCACTTCCCCCATTGAGAGCCTGTTGGTTGATGCTGGGGAGATGCCACTCGCTCTGCGCCGCGTGCAGTGTATCACTCGACTGTACGCGCGAGCCCAGCGCCTCCCTCAGTCGCCAACAGCTCTCACTGCATCCGCAGCTGATCTCGATGGTGCCTATGCCGTCGAGAGACGCCAGTCATACCCTAAGCCTTTTGGGTTCAGGGCCAGGAAACTCCTTCGAGAGGTAGATATCGCTCTCGGGCCGGTGGCGCCCCTGGTTTTGCCCAGGACGCCACCCTGGAGGGTACCACATTTGGCTATTTGTCGCCACGCTTCTGCTCCCAAAGCTTGTACTGCGCCGGGAGTATTGCGTTCGACCTTTCTGGAGCACACATCGTGTCACGCTGGAACCGTGCCAGTGTATACGGATGGCTCCAAGTCCCAAGAGGGGGTCGGCTTCCACGCCGCATCCCCTCTGTTTGAAGTCAGCGGGGCTCTACCAGGCGCTGCGTCTGTCTTCACGGCCGAGCTGGTGGCAATACACCACTCGGTACGGGAGATTACGCAACGTGCCTGGTTCGGAGACCGGATTGTGATCTATAGCGACTCACAAAGCGCCCTGAGTGCTCTCGGGGCATTGGAATCTCCACATCCCCTGGTTCGCGATATCCGTGACGCCACGGTTTTGGCGAGGTGGGCAGATGTCGAGATTATCTTCTGCTGGGTTCCTGGACATGTTGGAATTGCGGGGAATGAGCGCGCCGATGAGGGCGCCAAAGAGTCCGCGAGGACTCTGCGACAGGACCAGCGTTTCGCTCTTCCTCACACCGACTACATGGCAGGAATACGGGCAGCTCTTCGGACTGCTTGGCAAAGAAGATGGGAGACGGTCGAAGGGAACTTAAAGTTGCGTGCCATTGCGCCGCGACTTTTCCCATGGATCTATTCCTCAATGCCGCGGCGGCTTCAGGTTGCTTTCTGTCGTCTTCGAATCGGACACACTCGTGTGACGCATCGCTACTTGATGGAGCGCTCGCATGCGCCCTATTGCAACGACTGCGTCGTCCCCCAGACTGTTCGGCATATTCTTGTCGAATGTCCTAGTCTAGGTGATCTTCGCGCACGATACCTGTCTCGGTACCGGGATGGGCGGGGTCGCTACCGCCTGTCCCTTGTACTCGGGACGAGTGCGTGCACCATGACTGGTGGACTTATTGACTTTTGGGGTGGAGGCCGGCCTTCTCCCTTTCATTTAACCCGGTTTTATTGTTGTTGTTGTTTTTGTTATCGTTTTTGTTATTGCTTTGTTATTGTTATTTATTTTTATTTTTGTTTCCTGTTGAATTATTTTGAAGTAGCCTAGAACTAGTCTGTTTGTTTACGGCAACTTATGCCTAAGTCGGCAGTCGCCAGATAGCCCCTTAATCAAAAAAAAAAAAAAAATCTTGCCAGCTGTTGTCCAGGTAACTTCACTGAGAAATGCGTTACGCCACCTAGATAATAGTATGTCAACATATGACAAACGTGTTTATGTAAGTCTGGTAAATCAACTAGTATGCCAAGGAAGACCTCAAAAAGGAAAAAACTTGTGAAGAAGGACCGTTACAGGTTCGCTGGAAGAGCTTCTCGAGAGATGTTTGCAAGAGACGCGGAAAGAGGTCTAAAGCGAGGAATCCGAAAAACAATTCAAGAACTCTGGGAAATTCTTCAAAATGAAGGGAGTAAGATTATTGCGCAAATGTCAAAGATTTGTTCGTTCCTGTGGCAAGAAATGCCAAAGCATTATCGAGAATAAAGGCTTGCACACAAAATACTTATTACTTATAACAATGTTTCCTACTAATAATTTAATCGTTATATTCCAATAGATATTTGTTTCTGATGTTTGGATCATTTTGCACACTTTAAATTTTCTAGTAAACTGCTTAGCTGCTGATAACTTTCGTTTTATCCATCTAAATTTTCGTAGCCTTTACCGATATGTATTTTATACTTGTTATCGTACATCAATTTTGGAAACCTTGGATTTTCTTTGGTCAAATTAAGGAAGATGTGAAGGAAATATAGGCGTTCTGATCTTTTTGGATGGTAATGTAGCTTTAATAAAGCTTTGAAGTTACCATAGGTTACATCTCATTATGGGTTAAAGCAAGAGACGTCGATATGGGTCTTCTGTCAATGGAAGGATAAGCAGCGCTGCAGAAAATCGAACTCAAAGCGAAAACCCCAGCACAAGTAGCGGCCAACAGAATTGTGATCTGCAAGATACAGGTTTAAATTCTTATATTTTTTACAAAGTATTGTTTAACCAATGCTACATAACAACACTTCTTTGTATACAATATTCTTCGTCTTTGCCAAAGGGTCTACTTCACCCAAGACAATGTTGCTCAAATGGCGCAGGCACCAAAGGACACCACCCTAACTTCCTTTCTTCAAACTCTATCAACAAAATCCTTTTGCACAAACATTGTTGTATGACCAGGTGACCTCATACTGCACGTAAATGAACAAAAAGGAATGGATCAATTATAAAGGGTCGAAAAAATTGGTCAAAAATTTGAAAAAAAAAGTGCTATTTTTGATAATTTTTGTTTGCGGGTCGATCTGGCCAAAAGTTGTTCCTATGGCGATAATGGACAAAAAAGTGTCGCGGTTACATTCTTTTACACAGTTCTCTAAATATTAAAATGTAGCAGATATCTAAACCCGCGACGGAGGTCTAAACCCAGCTCACGTTTCCCCGGTTGGATAGTTTAGAGATTTATAGATTACTTTTCAGACAACCCCGTAATGGGCACGGCGATTTGCTTTCCTGGACGCCGTGCTGAGGGGACTCAGCGCTCCGTCCTGCTCCATTTTAGCCTCTTATCCTTCTTTCTGATACCCTGTATTCTCACCCTGCTTCCTCACTTTCCCTACAGCCTCTACCACACTTTCTCTGATTGGTCTCTAATTTCACAGGGAAGACAATGACCAGCTTCCTCTCACCCAACCATCCCGGATCGGGGCTGGGGGAAAAGGACAACGCTCCCTTACCCTTGAGCTCCGGTTTGTGTTGGTGGGTTTTTAACAACCCCCCTCACCCCTATCCTCACCTTCCTCACATACCCTTTCTCTTTCCTTTCACGGTCTATCAATTTTACACACAGCTCAAAGTGGAGCCGCCATGCCGAAGGGCTGTGTGGCCACTGTCCGGGAGGAGTGGTCTTGAATGGCGGCAGCTGGCTTCGCCTGCCCCGTATTTACCCCTCTCAGAGCGGGCTACTGCGTGTGGTAATTAGCGTTTGCGTCCCGTGATACTAGTAGCGTCACCATGCCCAATGATGTAAATTTTACAAATACCCTTTTCCTTTTCACTTCGCTTTTACCACCGTCGGAGCCGTTCTCGGGTATCTCCACGGCAGAAAATGAGGACCCCTTCCCCTGTGCTTTCTCAAGGGTGCTGAGGTCGTGTATTATGAGTTTACATGGGGCCGTCGTACCTACTCCCCAACTCTTCTCCGACGGATGCCGGTTCGCCAGTATTATGCGATAAAAAAGTACCCTCGAATGGAATCCGTGATGTATTTAAGGGGGGGGGAATGGCCACACGGAGGCCTCCCCTGAGATGGACGTGGTCCCTGAGGTAACCCAGCCCCATAGGGTAGGATCTTCTATGGGGTCGAACCTGGGCTCGGTGCCAAGGACAGAACGCGAGTCCACCCCTATGCAAGCTTCTCCTCAGACGGCTCGGGCTCTCGGGGATCCACGAGGCTGGTGCCTCTTTGCAGCCAATACATTCTCCATTTCAGAGAAGGATCCTGCTGAGGCCTGTCCATCGGGCCATCAGCGGAGGAGAGAAGCGGGTTCATTTCCAACCTCATCTCTTCAAGAGAATAGAAACCGTTAGACGAAAAAGACTAATGGTTCCTCTCCCTCCGTGGGAGCCACGGGGACGGACGGGTCCGCTGCCGTTTCGGTAAGCGACCAAGCCAAGATTGGCACGTCCAGCACCGGTGCTTCCCCGGGTGGAGAGTCCCAGACAAAAGACCAAAATTGCAAGTGCACATATAGGAGCCTCGATTACGTCTGGGCCCCTCTTTGGGACACTACCTGTAGTTTTCGAGTCTGCTGGCTTTAGACGTATTCTGGTTATTCGCTCCACTGATTGCAGCATGTAGTCAAGGGCAACACAATTTATCAGAGGAGAGCACTAGCTAGCGTGATTGGTAGAGATCCGAAGGTTACCCGTTTCTCGGACGAGAGCCTTCTGGCGAATTCGTCGAATCCCTCCGGGGTGGCCATGCTTAGTGCCCTTTGGACACTTGGTGGCACGCCAGTGATTGAGACGCCGCACTCTGCTATGAACTTCGTGAAAGGAGTGATTTATGCGATAGAATTCGATGACTACTTCATAGATGAAATCACCTTAGAGCTGGCCGACCACGGAGCGGTCAACGTCGAACGTGTGATGAGAAAACAGGGAGACCCCTCGATACCCATCCCTAAACTATTGGTCACGTTCGACTATAACAAGCTCTCTGAGTCGATGCGTGCTGGTTAGTATCGTTACCGCGTGACGGCATTCGTGCAACTGCCGCGGTGGTGCTACTACTGCCACCGCTTCGGCCATACGAATTGCTCCCGTAGACGTGCAAAGTCAGAGTTACCCAAAGTCTGTGTTAGTTTTTCCAAGGCCGCACACGATAAGTCCAAATCGTGTGTAGCCAAATGTATAAATTTCTGAGAGTTTCACCCCGCTTCTTTGAAACAATGTGGTGCGTATCTCCTTGAGAAGAAATCCTGGCCGTTTAGGCTCAGGATCGTCTCTCATTTTGCGAGGCTATAGACTTGGTCCTGGCGCGCACGGCACTGCCTGTGACATATTATGCCTCATGTACGAGCCCGAACATTTCTGCACCCATTCGGAACCCTTCTGCCTGTTTTACCCATCCCGGGCGCTTTCCTGGTACAGCAGGCGGCACAAAGGGTTCACACCAAGACCCGGCTAAAACCAGAGGGAATGGGGTCGTCGATGACTCCCATGGTAGTGATTACTTTCCCTTTCAAATATTATTTTATGGGCCGCTGCTGCCTGAGAGCCCGCCTCGGTGGTGATTGGCGCGGTCCACATTTTAGGAAATGACTTATTTATTTGTCTCAGTCGAGGAGTTTAGGTCAGTGGATGAGGCCTTTGAGTTCTCCGAAATCATCATCGCCGTGGGCCTGACTACTCTTCCTAGAGCATCTGACCGTTTTGCACAGTGAACGCTTTCGTGGTGGTCAACCGAGTGTAAGACGGCCCCCAAACATAAGCCTTATGCTTACCTGCGCTATAAGCGACACCTGAGCGATCTCACTGTCGGTGAATTTCGTCGAGCTAGGTTCCAATATTTTTGAAGCACACCAGCCGCTCTTCTTTGCGGCCATGCATGTCTTCCCAAAACGTGGAGACCCCTCTAGCAGAGGTGTGAAAGCGGGTCAAAATAATTCGAAGCAAGTTCTCCCAAACCCCACCTCCTGTTCTAACGGAGAATGTGACAGCAATATCGGACCCTGCGTCCTTGGCGGAATCCTTTGCGACAGCTTTCTCCGCCTTTTCAAGCCTGGGTGCTGCTCCGCCAGCATTCAATGCGCGTCATGATGTCACTGAAGGCCGCCAACTGACTTTACCTCAAGAGGAAGAGAACCCTTCAACGACAGGTTTACACTAAATGAGTTGCCTTCCGCTCTCCCTTCGTTCACTGGCATCGCCTTTGGAGTGGGCGATGTCCCGTACGCCATGCATCGACACCTGGGTGAGCGAGGCATGGCCTTCTGTTAGATTTGTTCAACAGGATCTGGGTAGAGGGTATCCTCTTGGCGAATCACTACTGTGCTCGCTTTTTTCAAACCGAGGAGAGATCACTCTACCCCGGCCGGTTTCCGCCTAATTTCACTAACCTAATGCGTGTGCAAGTTGAACAAGAAATTAGTATGTTAGAAAAGCATTTTTTTTTCTGAACAGCGGAGGCCATCTGTCTTCTGCACAGTGCGGCTTCCGCAAGTTCCACTCCACGTTGGGTGTTCTGGTCCTGCTAGAAAATGCAGTTTGCAAGGCCTTCCTTCATAGAAAGCACTACGCCATGGTGTTTTTTGATCTGGAAAGGAAAAGGCCTATGATACCGCCTCTCGATACGGTATAATGGAGACTCTCTACACCAATGGGGCGATGGAACGCCTCCCAATCATTATATCTGAATTTTTGCGAGATCGTCGATTCCACATACAGGTGGATGGGGGTAGGAGGCTTTCCTGCCCAATAGAGCAGTTAGAGGGTGTCCTCAGTATCCCACTCTTTGCCGTGTGCATCAACGGCATTCCTCGGTGCTGCCGGAAGACATTCTAGTTACGCTCTACGTGGACGACCTTTCGATCTCTTTTGGTGCGGCCAAGATGCCAACTCTGGTACGTTGACTCCAACAGGCAATGAAGCGCATCTCTCGCTATGCCGAAGCGCACAGGCTTCAGTTTTCCTTGGCCGAGACTAAGGTGGTGCATTTTTGACGCCACCTACGGCTCAACCCTGACCCAAACCTTTTTCTCAATGGGGAGCGCCTGGAAGTGGTGGACTCGCACAGATTCCTTGGTCTTGTATTTGACCGACGCCTCACCTGGGAGACTCATATTCGCTGCCTCATGGTCTCTTGTACCCGCACGATGGATATTCTTCACTCCGTAACATTCAGTACCTGGGTTACTGCCTTACGTTTTATCGATCCTTTGTTCCTTCGAAGCTAGACTACGGAGGCGAGTTTTAGGCATCTGCAAGCGAGGGTGTATTGCGGAAAGTGGGACTCAACCCACTACACCGGCCTTCACCTGGCAACCGGAGGCTTCTGTACGTCCCTCATTGAGAGCCTACTTGTCGATGCTGGGGAGATGCCACTCGCTCTGCGCCGTGCACAGTGCATTATTCGCCTGCATGCGCGATCCGACGCCTCCCTCTGTCGCCGACAGCTCTCACTGCATCCTTAGCTGATCTCGACGGTGCCTTTGCCGCCAAGAGACGACATTCTTACCCTTCGAGAGCTCTGTATATCTCTTGAGTCAGTGGCGCCCTTGCTTCTACCCATGTGCGCCACCCTGGTGGGTACCATCTCTGATAACTTTTGGCTATTCCTCTGCTCACAAAGCTTATACAGTGCCAGGAGTATTGCGTTCGGTCTTTTAGGAGCACACTCCGTGTGACGCTGGAATCTCGCCAATGTATACGGATGGCTCCAATCCCAAGAGTGGGTCGGTTTCCACGCCATATCCCCCATGTTTGAAGTCAGCAGGGCTCTGCCAGGCCCTGTGTCTATCTTCACAGCCCACCTGATTGCAATATACCGTTTGGTACTAGAGATAACGGGAAGTGCCCAGATCAGAGACCAGATTAGGATTTATAGCGTCTCACAGAACGCCCTTTGTGCTATCGAGGCATTGGAATCTCACCCTTCCTTGATTCACGATATCCGTGACGCCACAGTTCTGGCTAGCCAGGCGGAGGTCGAGATTATCTTCTGCTGGGATTCTGGACATGTCGGAATTACAGGGAAAGAGCGTGTCGATGAAGGCGGCAAAGCGTCCGAGAGGACTAGGGGACCAGAACAGCGTTTCGCTCTTCTTCACACTGATTACATGGGAGGATTACGGGCAACCATCAGGGCTGCTTGGCAAAGAAGATGGGATACGGCCGAGGGGAACTCAAAGTTGCGTGCCATTGCACCGCGAAGGTTCCTATGTCCCTACTCCTCAATGCTACGACGGCTTTAGGTTACTTTCTGTCGTCTCCAAATTGGAGACTCTCGCGGGAGGCACCGCCATTTGATGGAGTGCTTGCCTGTGCCTTATTTCGACGACTGGTTTGTCCCCCAGACTGTTCAGCACATTCTTGTTGAATGTTTCGGTCTGGGTGATCTTCGAGCATGATACCTGTCCCGGTACCGCGACGAGCAGGGTCGCTACCGTTTGTCCCTCTTACTTTGGACTTGTTCGTGCACACAGACTTGCGGACTATACGACTTTTTGGATGAGGCTCGTCTCCTCCATTTTATTTGAGTATTAGTTGTAGGCCCAATGTTCCTGCCCCGGGGGAAGACAGGCCTGCCCTCGACAGCGAAGCGCGCTTCTTGCTGCCTTTTTGCTTTTTTTTACTTCTGTTTTTTACTTGGTCCTTTTTATCTTTGTTATTTGTTATTTACATATTGGTATTTGTTTTTTAATATAGCCTAGTAGTAGTCAGCGCTGTGAGTACGGCGACTTTTGCCCTATTAGGCAGTCGCAAGTTGGGCTCCTAAAATAAATAAAATCCTTTCCAGAAAAGCGAATGGCGACAAAAAGCATCTTTTGAGGACAATCTTGCATACCATGTGAGAATCTCCGCTGAAAACATGGAGCAAGAAAATTTTTAAAACACAAATGTGCTTCACTTGTTAAGAGATGGCCACGTAAGCAGCACAGCGATTTATTTTCCTGGTCGCTGTATGATGGGACTCAGCGCCTCGTTCGGCCCCAACTTAGCTTCTCCCTCTTTCGCTAACCACTACCTCGTCTCTCTGTACCAACTCTCCTTTACCCTGTGTCGTGGTAAAGCAAGGACCGAGGGGTGGTGCACGTACGTATAGGTTTGGTACGTACTTCAAAACTCCGTGATTAAATCTTCTCTCTAAGAGTGCTATATTTTATTATTATTATTACGTTATTTTGAATCTTTAAGGGTTTCTAGGTCCATGCTCAGCGTTTTGAGGATTGAATTAAATCCATCTAAGAAATTAGACCTTTAATAAAAACATGAACCAAAATTGAAATCTAACAAACAAACTACACAGTTTTGAATTAAACAAGTTAGGGTGAGGCTTACTAAATTACTCAATTGAATATACAGTAATGGTTGACCCAAAGCTCACTTTAATATTGAACGCTAATTGACCTTCAAAGAAACATATAATGGGATTTAATTACCTTTAAAGCCTCACACGAGAATCGAGTTTGAGGCTGACCTTGGCCTCAATTTTCATGTAACCTCAAGAATGTTGTTTTCGAGGCGGTGCGTGGACGTTTTTACTGCCACCCCAGATGGCTGTCTGGCGCGAGGATAGCTTTAAAGCCACATATGAATTCGGGGCGTGCGACGGATGGCGTTAAGCACGTTGTCTTGGTAAGACGATTTCACCAACGGGACAGAGAAAGTATGCTTCTTCGAATCTTCGGGTTAATCTGGGAATAATTTGCGCTGACGAGCGATGAGCGCACGATTGAATCCTTTGACGAAGGGGAGTGGTTGAGGGAGTTCACTTTGGGGTATTTCTCAATGGCGAGGAATATCTCTGGGTTTTGTTGTACACCAGGATATGGTGTTTCTCTGACGAGAACTAGTTAAACTTGTTTCTCAATACAAGTTTACTTAAAGTTCGGTGTGACCACCAAGAACTGGCTCAGCATGAGCCTTTTTTCTACGTCTTTTTCGTTCGTTTGCCAGGCACTTACGCTGGACTTAGTTGTCTCGATGACTAACACGATCTACCTCATTCTTCTGCAGTGTTTCAATTTTATACTTCGCCACTCTACTAGGGGTAGGGGAAGGAGGGGGGGATGAGGACGGTGGAATTAATTCTCCTCCTCTAACGGTTTTTCTCAGAGCGTCTTTCACTTAGCCCTAACGGCACCTTCTGTCATTTGGTTGTCGCTCCTCTAATTTCGCATATGAAGTGAAATTAAATAGCAACTCTTAGAGGAAATCTTGCTGGTTTAACCAATGTTAGGCTTACCGGGGTCAAAACTCTGATGATTAGTGCATTATGTAGTTTTGGGCGGCGTTTTTGGTTTTCCTCGAGGCGAGGGGAGAGAGCTGGGGGGGAGCTAAGTAATAGGGTTACACCGCCAACAATGCCAGGACGTTGCGGTTACCGAAAAGGGCCTCAGTTTGGAGGGTGGGATATCGACTTACCTACACCCTGTCTCGTTCAATCCAGCCACCTTTTTTTAGTTGCTGTTACATTCTCTACCCTTTCATTGGGTTTTCTTCAAGTGACTCGTAAGGGTCATGGCGATGTGTTTTTAACTGGCTGCCGTGCTGACCGGGCCCATCGCCCTGTCCTGGTCCAGCTTTGCCTATTTCCTTCTTCCGCTAGCATCAGTTTCTACATTTCTGTACCAAATCTTCTCCTCTTTTCACTAGAGAGAGGTACTCATTATAGCCTTCACACTTGGTCCCTCTGGCTTGAGTTGAAATTAGGGAAGCCTCCCTGGCCACTGGATTTACCGAACTCTCTGACATAGCCGTGGAACGTTGTTGTGCTTCTACCTCGTTCCCTCTCAGCATTCCTTTTTTTCTATGACTATCCCCTCAACTGTCAACCTAGACTTAAGGACCTGACTAGCTACCTCACGCCGGGTCAGAAGAGAGGCTTTGAAACCTCTATAAACTATGCCCTTTAACGCTCGGAGTTCGCAAGAGACCGAACCTTAAGGGGTCATTACCGTTGAGAAACGAATAATGGGAAGATCAGTTTTTCCCCCAAAACCCCTTCCTTGCGTGCAATGGGATGACCACCTCTCTGCGGTCGTTTTCGGATGCACAAAGCTATACTGCTTATGGCGTGCGGGTTCTACTGCCCTAAATGCGTCCAGGCGAACTAAAAGTTTTGGATCCCGTCTATAGGTGTGCTACAACGGATCTTCAGATCTTGGCCGTCCTTTCGACGATTAGTGCGACCTATAAAGGAAATCTGCCATCTTCTTTCTGAATGTGGTTGCTCAGGTGGGAGCTGCGGCCTTCGGAAGAGACAGGCCAAAGGGCAAATTATGGTCAGTGTGCGTTGTTCTACATGTTGCAAACACCATTCATCAACCCACCCAGAGTTGACCTACAAAAGTCCAAAAGCCATGACAGGATAGTTGGGAGCGGTTAGAATTTAGAAGCCCCCTTGTGTTTGTAAGTCATCGTAATTTGGGGGGCAAATTTCAGACTATGCCACCATCTATAAATACTCACCCGACCTTGGTGTTGGAGCGGATGAGGAGTCTAACGCCAGAACCACTCTGCCCGTTGGAGGGGTTCCCTTCTATCCTTCTAAATGGAGCAAAGGGGTCTCCCCTCCGCAATCTTGGAACAAGCCCCCTTGCAGCTCCACTCTAATAATGGAGGTCTCCCCGCTTTATTATGGACCTCTCCGAGACCATTCAAGTGGAGAGGACGTTTCTACCTCTCCATATCTGACGGGTTCAGGGGTTTGCCTTACCTGCTTTTGTAGAGAGCCTCCGGGACAATCTCTACTTACGGCGGATTCCCCTTTGCTTTCTCAGAGTTTAACCAAAGAAAGGGCCGCCTATGTCTTGTCACTCCTGCTGGGGTCAGGTGAGCCACTATAATCCCCTTAGAGGGGTAAGAGACGGCATCGTCTTTTTGACCTTTCCACGACAACTTGGAGGCTCGAGGTTTGCCATTTTGATGGGAGCCGGCATGTCCGCTGCCTCTATCACCCCAATGCTGGTCAGTATGCTGTCCCTAGTGACATACGTGACGGGCCCTAAGCCTTCTTATTTCTATGTCTAGATACCCGATAACTTGAGGGGGATGACCAGTTGGAAGCCCCTCCCAAGGTGATGATCCCAGAGGTGTCCCCGCTCCATATTGCAAAGTCTTCCTTGGGGCTAATCTTGGATCAGTGCTACACAATGAATCTTAGTCCGTCCATGTGCAAGGCCCTCATAGGCCAGTACTGGATCCTGAGGACTCACAAGAAGAGGAAGGACCATCTCCGCCGCCTGATGTCCCCTTGACGGCCAAGATTTTTTCCATCTCGGGCAAAGATCTGGCAGAGTCTGGTCCGTAAGGCCGTTGGGCCCCTTTCGGGGGTAGGAGAGAAACAGGTTCAGTCAACTCCATCTACAAAGGATGGAGAACTCTTTAACGACATTTTTACGTTGAGTCTGTTGCGTTCCGCGTTCGCTTCATGCACAGACACCACTCCCGGTATGGATGATGTCCCATATGCCATAGTTGGCACCTAGATGAGCTAGGTATGATATTTCTGCGATATTTGTTTGACAGGCTATGGATGAAGGGTATCTTTCCAGACTCCTGGCTACTACGCTTGCTTTTCGCAAAGCGGGGAGAGATCACTCTATCCCGACCGGTTTCGGCTATATTTCTCTAATCTCTTGCGTATGCAACTTTATAGTAAATTGGTAAATGTTAGATTAGCATTTTCCCTGGATAGTGTATGCAACTTGTCTTCTGCACAATGCGTCTTCCCCAAATTCCATTCCACGTCGTTTGCTGCAATCCGACTGGAAATTGCTATCTGCGCGGCCTTCCTTTGTAGACAGTACTACTATCCCGTGTTTTCGAATTGAAGAAGGCATATGATGCATTATGGTAATACGGTATAGTGGAGACCCTCCAAACGATTGAGACAAAGGGAAGCCTTACAATTTTTATTTCTGATTTTCTGTGAGATCGACGATTCTGAATACGGGTGAGGAGGAGCCTTCTCCAACTCAACGTGACAGGAAGATGGTGTCTCGTATGGACGTGTCCTCAGTGTAACACTCTTTGCCTTGCGCATCAACGTTATCAGCTCGCTATTGCCGAAAGATGTTCTCGCTACGCTCTACGAAGTCGACATTTCAATCTCTTTTGTTGCGGCACGGGTGACAACTCTGGAGTGTCGACATCAACAGACCGCATCTCTATCCTGAAACGCACAGATTTTGGATTTATTGGCCAAGACTAATGTAGTGCACTTTTGCCGCCATCCACGGCTACACCTTGACCCAGACTTGTTCCTAAACGGAGCTCACCTGGAAGTGTTGGACTTGCACCGTTTCCTGGGACCACCCTTTTGACCAACGCCTCACTTGGGAGGCCCCTATTCGCAGCCTTAGGGTTTCTAGTACCCGCGCCATGGACATTCTTCATTCCGTCACGTTCAGCAGTTAGGGTGCTAATAGGTCTACCGCTCGGCTGTTCTATCGTTCCTTTCATCACTTAAAGCTTGAGTACGGCGTTGTCCTCAATTCTGTTAGGCACTTTAATGCGATGACTGCGTTGTCCTCAATTTTGTTTGGCACTTTTCTTTTGAATGTTATATTCTGGGTTATCTTCGCGCACGTTACCTGTTCCGGTACCGGTGACCGATTAAGTGACTGCACTTTAAAGACAAATAAGTGTTTAAACCGCTATCGTGTTCACAGAACCATAACCCAAAGCTACCCGAAAAGAAAGGAGAGGAAAGCAGAGAAGCGCAAACTAGACTTCCGCAGCTGCGACACAGAGCCCAAGTGAGTAAAAACAAGAAAAAGAACGTAATCTTCAAAGCTCTTCAAAAACGAACTATAAAATACTGATATGCTTCATACATGCACGCATAGTAATTATATCGAACCCCAGAAACTACAAAGACAAACTAAACGGACTACTGAAGCGAACGGCTTCCCTACGCTTTAGGTCCTCAATTCTTCAGAAATAATCAAGATGACTCTTGGGGAGGAGGAAACAGACACCATAAACGGACCAGATTCTGAAGAGAAATCTACACAGGAGTCAGAAGAAACCGAAAAACAAAAGGAAGATACCGAATAGGTAAACACTGATACAGGGACAGCCCCGCCAATAAAACTATGAAATAGAGGGAAGAGACCCCCAAACGCTTACACAAAAAAATGAAGAACGCAAGAAAGTAAATAAAAGCGAAAAGCCTCCCACCGATAACAAGGAGAGGCTACCAACAGACCGAGATTCCATAAGAATAAGAAGATAGAACCCAACTATCTCAAGAATGAAGAAATGTCAGGAATCTAACGAAAACCCACCGAATTAGACTTCAAATATATTTGAACATGACCTACCTTAGAGACTAAACCGAATGAAACTAAAATTACCCGAATATGGCATTTACCTGAATGTTACAACATTTACACGTATATGAAAATAAACCAACTCAAAATAGAAAGAAAACTAATAAAACATTAAAAATAACGAAAGTGAAAGCTGAAAAAAAAATAAAAAAGAAACGTCTAATGGATTGGCTCGAATGTTATTCTAAAAAAACAACAACTAAAAAACTAAACAAGAAGCAAAAAAGGTTATCGTTGAATCTCGTTGCACACTTAATACATTCTTAATATTTCACCCCTATCTTTCACTACTCTACTTACTTTACCTCGGTTCCCATTAAACTTATCACATCACTTTTATCATTTTTACTACCTTACCTAATTAGACGTATTTCTATTAGGCTCCTCGATAAATGGGGATTCAAAATGGCCTACTCTTATATGGTTCTGAGTACACTAGTGATCAAGTTATGTTGATTTAGAGTGGAAAATAATAAGTTATGGTGGGAAAGACAAAGGGTTGAAATATAGGCTAGGATTCCTCCATTGATAACAAGATGAATCAATAAATGTATTCATCTGAAAATAATTTTGATTTTTCACTTTCAACTTTTTCAGGATTTTCCCATTTGTTGCATGAATAGAGTTAATGGGAATGTTTTAAATTGGGTGACAGAGTGAGAGAAGAATAAAAAGCAGAGGGTAGCACTAAATGGAAAGATATAGCAAATGATGGATGTTATTAGTGCATGTTATTATTCTTGCTTTACTTTAACGACCAGTGCGGAATAAATATAGGAAAATTTTACAATTCAAGGTAATTTAATAGGCTAGTTGCACGGCCACACAAGTGGCAGATGATATTCAACCTCCAAAAATGTAAAGTTGGTCATTTGAGCAACCATCATAGTGAATTTAATTGTGAAATAGAAGGTTGCGGGTTGAACTCTGCTGAAGATGAGAAAGATTTAGGAAGCAGTTTTTAGATGCTACAAATAAGGCAAATAAGGAATTAGGCTTGCTTTATCAATACAAATATTAGTTATAAAAGTAAGGAAGTTATTCTCAAGCTATATAACGCTTATGTTAGGTCACATATGGGAGGTTGTATTAAGGTATGGTCCTCTCATCACAGACAGAGACGATATCACTATTGTAGAGGAAATATAGAGAAGAGTAAAAAAAATGATGGATAGGTTGAGACCACTTAAAAGGTTTTCATTTGAAAGGAGGTGCTAGTGATGCCCTCAACACCATGGTAGACTACCACACATTTCATCACTTTCATTAACTTTGAACTTTGAGGTGCTTAAGGGGTGAGATGATCTAGCTTTTGAAAATCTTTAAGGGGATTGATAAAGTAGAATTAGGGAAGTTTTCCAGATGGATTCTTGGAATGTTGTAAATAGCTCAGTTTGACATCATTCAAACAAAAGTTAGACAAACATATGGAGGAAGAGCATATATAAAGAACCTGATTTTACAGGTTTATATGTATTATAGCCAAAATTGGTATTAGTACTTGCATCTTTGGGGATTCGTAGTAAAAACAAAATATGACGAGCTTACTAGTTGGTGGCTGATAACACAATCTAATGGATGCAGATGTTAATACCTTGGGTAGGCTTAGCTTCTCCGTCAAAATTTATTAGCCTTCCCCCCCCAATTTGTTTTACCTAAAATAATAATATGATTTCAGTTACACACAAGGGAGAACATTACACAGCAAACATGTACATACATTTATTCTCAGATATTGTCTGGAGGAGGTTATTTTGCCCATGGCACTAGCTTTATATTACCATTGTGGTTTTGTGAACTGCCTGGTTTCTTACAGTTGGAAGAACTGACTGTATAGTAAAGCTCTGAAATTGTAATTTGCCCCTTGCCATTCCATAAGTTAAAATACCTCAATTTTTTAAAGAATTTATCGCCAATTCTGAAAGTTCATTCTAATAATTTTGTAGCAAACATCTTCACGAGAGGCTAATCTCATTTGTAATTCTATTTCCCAAACTGATTATCTTGAATAATATTTTATAAATCAATTTTATGTTAAAAATAAACGTGTTGTTTGTATTATTATAACTAGATCCGATAATCTCAATTCAAAAACTTACAACAACAATAATGCTACTTTTGGACTTTAAACTTTTTAAGTTTTGTTTGCTTGGTAGATGCGGTACCTACTAACGAACTCGCTGGTAAGTGGCTTTTTCTTATCATTCCATTTCCAACATTAGATATATGTAATCACGGGAAACTGAACCCTTATATATCAAGATGAAATTTGTTATATGTGTGGATAAAATGAAAAATTCACTAAATCTGACCAGTAATCGCTCTTATGGCAAGTTTTACAAATGTTATTCTTTTGATTTCTGGGCCTAGACAAAGATTTATTTTTCTTCTCTTTAAATTTTCACTCTATAACCCGCTTATGGATAAGTAACAAATATATATTATAGTAAATTCAATCTCTGCAAAAGTCTTTTAACTCATACAATGAGTGAAACATTATATATTATAGTGAAAGGACTTTACCACCATGGTAAAGTAAAAACTGTTGATTTACATTTAAACAATCTAGGATCTTACTTTAATAGCAAAAGGACGAAGATCGCCACAGTTTCATCTGATGAGGTTGACTCAGCGATAGCGACTGCAACTGATTCTCTCTCATCTCAACAACATGCTTGCTCTTCAAACAAGTTTTCGTTTATCCCTGATTCTGGTGGCGTCCTTTCCTATCAGTCTCCATCCGATCTTGGTGATCATAATCCTATTCAGCCTCGTGTAGTGAACCTACCGAAGACTCTGTTTGGAAAAAAAGTCGTTCATTCTAAAACAAATGGTATTCTGACTGGTCTTAGCTGGAATATTCTGTGGAAAACGACTCGTGTTTCTGCTTTCCTTGCCGTAAGTATGTTGCTGGTAACGATCAAGATAAGGTGTATACCACTAAATGTTTCAAAAACTGGACAAATACTACAGAGAGGCAAAACGGGCTTTCCAAACATATTGGATCAAAATCACATATGATTGCTATGGCTGCATGGATAGATCATAAAAAGTTTGAGAAAGAAGGTGGTTCACTTGAATCTCTCTGTGATAGCCAAATCCAAGTAAACAATAATAGATACTATCTCTCCAGAGATAGTATCACAAATGAGTTGGCATTCAGAAGGAGTGAGGGAGAGATAGGTTGAATCCATTTAGGATTATTTATAAAAATGATGGAATATACCATAAATATTGAGGCAAAATTTGCAGAAATCAGTCAAACAATTCCAGAAAATGCAAAATACACATCTCCATATTTTCAAAATGATCTGATTAGAATGGTGGCGCAGTTGGCGAGGAAGAAAATTGTACAGGAGATCAAAGCAAAAAATACGGAGTTGTTCACCATTAAATGTGATGAGACCAGGGATTCAGCTAAAGGTGAGCTTCTTTCTGTTGTAATCAGGCTATGTCAGAATGAATGGACCACCAGCTGAAACTCTTCTTGGGTTCTATGAGTTAGAGAGATTTGATGCAGACTATATCCCCGATTACCTTTTGCATCCGTTGAAAGATTTCGATCTTAAGCTGTTATTAGCAAAGTGTTATGATGAGGCATCTGTTATGTCAAGAAAACACTCACGAGAACAACGTCGAATCTCTGATCATGTTCAGAGAAATATCCCGTACATGCACTGTTTTAACCATCAACTTAACCTTGTTGTTTTTCATGTTTGTCAGAAAGTGGACATAGTGCAAAAGTTTTTTGATGTGTGTCAGCAGTTAAAGGACTTCTTGGCAAAGCCTAAAGTTCGCACAATGTACAACAAGTCAGGTGCTCCGCCTTTGGCTCGTCTAATGGAACATCGCTGGTTGGGCATTTTAAGACCATTAACACTATTGTGGAAAACTACAACATTATCACTTCAACACTGGATTTTTTCGCTGAAGGTGGTCCCATTGACATGTTGGTGACTGTTATTGGGTTGAAAAGGCTCTTATCCTAAGAGAGATTTGTATTCTCAGGTACTGTCATGTGTAAAGTACTCGGTGCATTAAAACCAGCGGATAAGATGCTGCAATCTAGGAAGTGCTCAGTCGCCAATGGTTACCAAATTTTTAATGAAACCGTTCATATCATACGCAACATTCGAACTAAAGAGAATATTTCAGAAACAGCTACACAACTGACAAAACGAGTTATAAAACATCCCTGCAGTCTGGACTCCCTCATTATGACCGCATCTACAGGACAAGAAGAATAGCGGCCACTCATCTCTATATACTTTGAAATACTGAATTCACTAACCAACGAGTTGGAGAGGCACTTCTCAGAGTGCAACAGCAAGTTGGGGGCATCTATTTTTACTTTACTATCATTGCAACCACTTACTGATTTGGTAAAAAAAAAAATCAGGACCCTAACCGCTCAAAAGGGGGTCACCAAGCTGGATCCATCATCTCGAACTGCCAATCACGCCATGTCTAGGATTTGGTCCGGGTTTTTTCTCTCCCCCAAAGAAAAGATAAGAAAAAGACTAAGAATACAAGAGGTTCCTCTTCCAACTTGGGAGCTCCAGGGACGTACGGGTCCACTGCCGTTTTGGGAAGCGACCAGGCCAAGATCGGTACGTCCGGCCCCCTTGCTTCCACGGGTGGGGTGACCCAGACCAAGACAAAAGTTTCAATTGCGCCAAGCCGAGCCTTGATTACGTCGGGGGCTCTCATTGAGAGACAACCAAGTGTTTTTGAGCCCACTGGCTTCAAACGCTTTCTGGTTATTCGCTCCACTGATGGCAGCATGTTGGCCAATGGCAACATGTTCCATCAGAGCACTAGCTAGCCTGATGAGTAGAGAGAAAAGGGGGCCCGTTTCTCGGAAAGGAGCTTTTTGGTGAATTATTCGGATCCCTCCGAAGCGGCCATGATTTGTGCCCTTCGGACAATTGATGGCACGCCGGTGAGTGTGACGCCGCTCTCCACTATGAACTTGTTCAAAAGAGTGGTTTATGCGAGAGAACTTGTGGACTGCTCCATATATGACATCATGTTAGAGCTGGCCAACCAAGGATCGGTCAAGGTCGAATGTGTGATGAGAAAACAGGGAGTGGCCTTGAGATCCACCCCTACACTTTTCGTCATATTCGACATTGACAGGCTCCCTGAGTGGTGCATGTCGATTAAGATCGCTACCGCGTGAAGGCATTCTTGCCGCTGCTGTGGAGGTGTTACTTCTGCCACCGCTTCGGCCATTCGAATCGCTCCTGTAGACATACAAAGTCAAGGCTACCCAAAGTCTTTGTAAGTTGCTCCAAGGCCACACACAATAAATCCAAATCATGTATGGCCAAGTGTGTTAATTGTAGAGAGCCACACCCCGCTCCTTAGAAGACATGTGGGGCGTATCTCCTAAAAAAGGAAATCCTGGTCGGTCAGGCTACAGATCTTCTCTTATTTCGCGAGGCTAAAGACTTTGTCTTGGCGCGCCCGGTGCTTCCTGGAACACCCTCGGCTCCTGGGCCCGACCAGGCTTATGAGCATGGTCGTTTCCGCGCCCATTCGGAACCCTTCTACGAGTTCCCCTCACCCCGGCGCTCCCCTGGTATAGTTGGCGGCACAAAGTGTTGACATCTAGCCTCGGCTCCTCCCCCCTCCCTTAGCTTGACCGTTTCCCGCGTGCCTCCACCGAGTCGTTAAACGCACAGGAGGCAAAAGCCCTGAAGGTGGAAGTGAAGCCGTCTTCCGCAGGCTCTAAACCTGCCCCCTAAAAGGAGGACATTACCAACTGAGCTTCGACTCCTACGCCCACACCCAGTGGTAGGCTGGGTGGTTCGAAGACGGTGGATCATCCAAAAGAGGAACAGTAGCCTCCGAAGCTGACCCCAAAGCCTAAAGTTTGAAACTTCAGTCTATAGGTTTAGGCACAAGCTTCTTTAGTTTCTTGCCAGAAAACCTTAAGTTATCTTCGATAAAAACTCTTATTCATCGAGCCTACAATATATATTCTTCATACAGACTGCTGCATTTACAATTCTCTTTCTAAAATCTTTCTTTAGAAATAATGGCTACCCTGACTCATTAGTGGGAAAACATATTAAAAAGTTTCTTAATGCTCTCTATAAAAAAGATCCAACAGAAAACACTGTAGAGAAATTATCCATTTTCTTTAGTCTCCGATACTTTGGTAAAAAATCAAACGACTATCCATATCTAGACCCAAAATTCATGGTAAAATATGGGCACAATATTGGATCCTATTTCAGCTATAAGGACCGAATTCTCTTCCCTTGCCGCTCCTCTCTAATTTATAAATATAGTTGTGAATCTTGCGATTCATCTTACAGTATATTGGTTCGACCATTCGGTCAATCAATCCATTGTCGCATCGAGCAGCATCGGGGAAGGTCGAGTCGCACGGGACTGATTCTAAACTAATCAGACCCCTCATCCATACGAGATCACATCAAAGTTTGCAAGTCTGTAATTAATATGGATAATTTTGAAATATTTAGTCATAGCCCCATCCCAGCGAACTACGGATATTAGAATCACTTTACATCCTAAAACTGAAACCTAATGTAAATATAAATCAAACTGCTTCCAATCTTTATATTGTATCATGAATTATTGATATTTTTATTCTTGTATTAAGCAGCTTATCCTAAATTGCACTATTCAATTTTAGTATTTTATGAAAACTAGAATTTTTTACCCTTTACTATCTTAGTTTCTTAGTACCGATAATGAGGCTAGGACCTCGAAACGTTCAAACCCAGACAAATAAAGATACTTTTATCAATAGCGTGCTTGGTTTTCACCTTCCTATATATATATATATATATATATATATATATATATATATATATATATATATATCAGGGATCATATAGGCTCGTGGCCCATTCTAAGTGTGTAAGTCTGGGGGCTAGTGCGCCGGCCTCCAACGAAAGAACGAGGAGCTGGCATGCCGGTCCCCAAGAATGTCATTACTCACGGGTGGAGTGGGTGGAATAGAACCCAAGAGGATCCGCCGCCAATAATTATCTTCAAAGAGTCCTCGAGAAGCCCCCTGTTTTTTCCTTCGCGAGAGCTTGATCCGCCCTTTTATTTTGTACGTCGCTTCGTGACCCCTGCGAAAACAAAGGGGGACCACCGAAATACCAATCAAAGAGACAGAGAGGGTAAATTCGGCGGAATGGCTTAAAGGGGAAGTTACCTCGCCCGGATCATAAAAGAGGAGGAAAACCGCCCTCCACTAGAAGACGTTTGTTGAAGGGGCCATGAAAAAATAGCACAGGAGGTGGTAGAGGTGGACCTGCCACAGGATGGCTTCAGAAGTAGTAAATGAGAAACCTCTTTACCAATAGAGTGGTGAGAGAGGAATCCCTCCACCAGTTGAAGCTGTGTTGTCGTGAATCTTCAGTAATTGGAGAGTAGTCTGAAATTTTTAGTATTTGTAAACAGAAAATTTTTTAGAAGTTTGTGACCATGAAAAAGGTTGGAGTGCTATAGCCCGCGTCTAGCCACTCCCTCCTATACCATTTCAAATTTTGAGACCTTTTACAGGTTCCATCTCTGGGCGTGTTAAAGAAAAATGTCCGCGCCTGTGCGGCAACACACACACACACACACACACACACACACACCAGAAATTACGCAGTGAACGGTTGCTTTCCAAGGGCCGCTGCTCCCTACAAATATAGCCTTATGTAGCAGAGAACGGCTGCAGGAAGGTGGTCAGCCCATTACACGCAGGGAAGGGGGATTATTGGAGCCAAATGGGTCATACCATTATTCGAGTCTCAACGCCCAGGACCCATCAAGCCTGTCTCTTACAACGCGCCGGTATCAAAGAACGTTGTTTAAAGAAGTTCCAAAGACTCTTCCGTAACACGGCATGAAGTAGCTGCTCTGGGCCTCCAACCTAGATAAGGAAGTAATGATGGGGTACTCTTAGGCAAAAGAGTACCTCACTCAAGCTGGGAGAATGTGTCGCTCCTCTGGGTGCCAGGTGCAGCAGTCTACACAGGGTACTCCCCTGTGGTTACGCATAAAGATCAAGTCTAACGAAACATACTTTATATATGTTCCTGTGTCTAGAATTATTTTGATGTTAAAAAACAAGGTCAACACGTGTGACTATAATAAGTTAGGGACGATTTAAATTATTTGTCTATTGCCATTTACCACGTTCTTTCACTAGAAGAAGTGAATAAACAAATAAAAGTGCGACCAGAAAGAACATGACTAGTAAAAAAAAGACAGGAAAAATGAAAAGGACGGCAATACAAAGCCTCATTGATTGACCGATGCTGAAGATAACCACCTGAGCCACCGTGCGCATGACGGCATCAGAAAGTCTACACCGAGATATCGCCGGAGGATTTTGCCTGCCCTTCTCTGGGCACCGGCACTGCACGTTGCTCTCTCTCTCTCTTTCTCAACCACCTTGCCCTCGGTGAGAAAGCTTGCGCGATCTGCTTGAGTTAAGCTAGCTAAGCTGGGGGACTTTTAGTCCCGCAGGGTCACCCATGCCAGTAAGGTAGCTTTAGTAGGATCCAGACTAAGGTTTGTCAAACTTCTCTACCACTTTTTGATGCGTTTCCTTGCATCCTCCTACTAACCTCTTCGATTCTGTTAGTACTAAGTTTCACCAACTCTCTTCAACTACCAAAAAACCCCTCCAACAAAAAACAAACATTCATCTTTGTTACACATAAGTTGTTTGGTAATAGGGCCTCACCAGCTACCTTATGCCGTGTGAGAAGAGAGGCTTTGCAACCTCTTTAAATAACGCCTTGGAGCACTCATAGGTTGCAAGAGACTGGGATTGAAGGGATCTCAGGCGTTTGGGCTACGATTAATGGAGAAATGCTAGGTACCCCTTAGAAGCTTTCTCCTAATGTGTAATGGCTTGACCAGACCCTGTGACCGCTACTTGGTGAACAAAGGCTGAACTGCTCTTTGGTAAAAGATCTTTTGTGCCTTGCTAGTTGCCATATCAGATAAAGATCTCGCATGAAGTCTTGGGCACTTAGCTTTACTATTTGCCTTAAGTCTGGCAGTTTTTAGTTGATTAGTAGGGCTTAGTAGGAAGACAGTTACACCTCAAGCACCCCTGTCAAAAAATCAGAGAACTAGTTCACTGGGGCTCTCGTGCTGCTCAGTTGGGAGCTGCGGCACGATTGGGGACGCCCGACCCAGGAGAGACCCTAGGGTTGGTGTGCTTGGTCAAAGGGTTTCTGTTGGCTGAACGACCGAAAACCTCCTGGAAATAGGTGATTAGTGCGAGAGAAAATAACACACACACAAATTTTTTTTTAATGTGTATGGTCCCAGAGTTTTCAAGATAGCGAAGAAGAATGGTCCTCCGTTCCGAAAGTTAACCTGCAAAATCTGCAAAGTTTATAGATGGAGTCAAGACTTCGGGGGCAGGAGCTGCAAGGAGCTCACAGATGCCGTTAGTGTCTATGACTTCTGCGAACTAGAGAAGCACCTGGGAGAGAGCATCGCTCAACTGAGAGAGGAGAACTCCCTCCTCAAAAGGGAGGTTCAACTCTTAAAAACAGAGAGGTTCAGATGCTCAGGCGAGAAGGCTTTTGACGTCCAAGAGCAGGAATCTTCTGCTGAAGGACTCCCTCAACGAGCCAAAAAGAAGAAAAGAAAGAGGAAAAAGGGAAAGAAGAAAGAAGAGAAATTAGAAAGAGAAGAATAGAAAGTAGAAAGAGAAGAAAATAAAGTGGAAACAGAGGACGAGAAAGTAGAAACAGAAGAAGAAAAACGAGAAACAGAAGAAGAAAAGACAAAGCAGACAAGAAGAAGAAGAAAAAATGTAGAGAAAAAAAAGGAAACCGGCAAGTCGTTTCCGAAAGGGAAAACTCAGTCGTCTGCAGACAAATGTGCAAGGGTCACCCTTATTGGTGGTTCTCAAGCACGGGTTCTGCAGCCCCTGCTACCTTCACTAGTGTGAAGGTAAGCTGCCTGCGAGGACGGGGTAACCACCACATCAGAGTAGAGGCGGAGAAATCACAGATTTCTGAGAGCTCAGTCGTTGTTCTGATGCTAAGTGGCAACGACCTTTACCTGAGAGGAGGTAGGGTAGGCCCTACGGATAAAATCCTCTACACAGTCATGGACGACGTGGACGATTGTGGGCTGAAAATCCGCAAGCGTGTTGTGGTCGGGATGCTCCCGAGGAGATGTCCAACACGGACCGCTCACTCGATGAACGTATCTTTGAACCAGCGCAGAGAGTTTTTTTGTGGACCCGTACCGCACCTTTTATGGTAACAATGATCTCTACAAAAGGGATGGAGTACATCTTTCCTTTAAGGCCTTTCTGTCGAACATGATCCAGGATGTCGTAGAGGGGACCCAAAGGAGTGTCCAGCACAAAGTTAAGGTGGATGTGCGCTAGTACGCTCGCGTCACTCCTGATACGACCTTTTTGGAGGTCGTTAAAGGGAGTGTCACCGCGCCAACAAGCAAGCAGGGAAACGGAAGAGGGTAGGGAGTCCTACATTCGGGGACTTCCTGAAAGTTCTTCTGTTCAATGCGAGGTCAATCAGGAACAAGTTTCTTGAACTTCGTGGCCTCATAGCGACGGAAGAACCCAAGATCGTGGCCATAACGAAGTCATGGGTAAAAACCTCTAACCGAGATTTTGAGGGAGTATTCATGATTCCTGGCTACCAACTCTTTCTAAAAGATAGGCTAGACAGAGAGGGTGGCGGTGTGATGTTGTATGTTAGGGATACATTCAAAACGACGAACTGCAACATTATATCCGACCACGAGCTCCTAGGTGTAACCTAGAGATAGGTCCTGCCAGATACAGGACCCTACTGCTTTATAGACCCCCTGCCCAACTCGTTGAAAAGGACAGGGATCTGTACCGGCTATTGGGTGAACTTGTTAAAGACAGTGTGTGTATCGCCATCGGCGATTTCAATACCCAAGTTAAGTGGCAAACCAGAGAACCCTGTGCCGAGAACGCACTAATCCTGGAGTTCGCGAATAACGAGTTCCTGAATCAATGGGTGAGAGAAACGACGAGAGGCAATAACACCGTCGACTTGGTTTTCACTTCTAAAGATGACATCGTTAAGGATCTCTCAGTAGGCGAAGGCTCCGTGATAGTGATCACTGACTAGTCAGATTTATAATCAAGGTCCCCAAGGTAGAGTCTGCGACTAGTAAATCAAGGAAACTTGATTTTGGAAGAGCAGACTTTGCAGGTCTTCGTGCTGGATTGACTGATACAAGTCTAGAATTGTGCGAGGATGTTGAAAGTTTGTGGAATAGTTTCAAAACTACCTTCATGAGTCTTCAATAACGATTCATCCCTTTGAAAAGCCTTCGTCGGTCTTTTGATCAACCAACGTGATTTAATTGAGAAATTGGTCAACTGCTGAGGAAGAAGAGAACGGTGTACCGGCAGTCAAAGATTTCTAGAGACTATGAGGAGTATCGTAGGCTAGCTAGGAGGGTGAAGTCCAGCATAAGGGCGGCAAAGCGTGCCGAAGAGCTCCGAGTGGCGAGACTTTGCAAGGAGAATTACCAAGGAGTTCTTTGGTTATGTAAACAGCCGTAGATCAATCCATTGCACGATTAGACCTTTAGTGAATGAAGAGAGGGCATTAGAGCACTCAGATGCAGAAAACCCTAACCTTCCCAACGACTACTTCTCTTCAGTGTTTACTGAAGAATGTGGTCCCATCCCCCAGCCAAAGGATTCTTAATCGGGGGGGAAACTGGAGGAAATGGACCTCACCCAAGGAGAAAAATAACAAAAAATCACTGATCTAAAGACGAATAAGTCCCCTGGCCCGGACGGTTTTCTACCTAAAGTGTTGAAAAAAGTGCGCGATCAAGTGTCACAACACCTGAGCACAATCTTCAACATGTCAATCCGGACCGGATGCGTTCCTAGAGACTGGTGTGAAGTAGAGGTGACTCCTATCTTCAAGAAAGGAGACCCTAGCCAGCCGTCGAACTACCGACCTATTAGCTCAACCTCAATAGTCGGTAAACTCATGGAAAGCATCATGGTGAACAAAATGACGGCATATTTAGAGTCCAACTTGCGATTGAGGAATTCCCAGCACGGATTCCGAAGGCAACGGTCATGCCTCACGAATCTTGTGGAATTCTTCCACTTCGTTGTCAGTGAGCACGACCGGGATAGGTCGGGGGATGTAGTCTATTTAGACTTTCAGAAAGCCTTTGATAAGGTACCACACCGCCGCCTTCCCCGGAAAGTGCGTGCGCTGAGCATAAACGGAAATGTAGCAGGTTGAATAGAGAACTGGCTAAGTGGCAGACGGCAACGGGTGGTGTTGAATAGACAGGTTTCTGAGTGGGTGCCCGTTACTAGCGGTGTTTCTCAAGGTTCTGTCCTGGGACCACTGCTGTTCATCATCTAAGTCAAAGACATGGACGGTAACATGGTTGCGAGGATTTGATTTCTAAATTTGCCGATGACACCAAGCTTAGTATGAACGTCACAAAGGAAGGAAATACTGTCCGCCTTCAAGATGATCTTCGGAAGATTGGAGAGTGGTTGGACACGTGGCAAATGCCTTTTAACGTGAACAATTGCAAAGTGATGCATATAGGTCACCGAAACCCCTACTCTCAGTATATCCTTAAGGGCACTGCTCTTGAATCCACTGACACTGAAAAGGACTTGGGTGTAACTATACCTAGTGATCTCAAGTTCTCGAGGCAGTGTATTGAGGCGGAGAAGAAAGCCCAAAGAATGCTAGGTTATACAAAGCGACAGTTTGGATATCGGAATAAGAAGATAGTACTGTGTTTGTATAACTCCCTGGTCCGACCGCACCTGGAGTATGCTGTACAATTTTGGAGTCCTTCGCTTCGAAAGGATATAGTAAGATTAGAACATTTGCAAGCCAGAGCAACCAAACTGATTCCCTCTATCAGACACAAGAGGTATGAAGATAGATTACTGGAATTAGACTTGTTCACGCTGGAGACACGGAGACTGCGTGGTCAGCTTATTGAAGTGTTCAAAATACTTCTAGGCTTTGACATTGTAGACTACAGGGATATTTTTCAGCTTAGCAAGAGTAGAACAAGAAATCACGGCTACAAACTTAAACTGAAGCGTTACTAGCGTGATCAGTGTAGGAAATTTTTCACATAGTAACTGCGGCCATTGTAACGCACTTCCAATGGAAGTTGTCAACTGCAATTCTGTTGAACAGTTCAAGTCGATACTAGACAAAGTCTTGAAAAATAACCATTTGGAGACTTGAAGCATGGTGTGAGTGGTTTTTTAGAGCGTCAATCTGACCCTTTAGAGACTGCGTCTGCTCCATTGTTCACACAAAGTTACCCTCATTGAATGGATCGTAAGGTCTACTAGGTACCTTTTTTCTTTGTTGCTCCTTGTTACTCTCTTTCTCTCTCTCTCTCTCTTTCTCTTGGTTATGTAAACAGCCGTAAACCAATTCATCGCACGATTGGCCCTTTAGTGAATGAGGAGGGGAAGGGGGCATTAAAGCACTCAGATGTAGAAAATTCTTCCCTCCTCAACGACTACTTCTCTTCAATATTTACTGAAGAATGTGGTCCCATCCCCCAGCACACGGATTCTTACTCGGGGGAAAAACTGGAGGAAATGGACCTCACCCAAGGAGAAATAGAAAAAGAGATCACTGATCTAAAGACGAATAAGTCCCCTGGCCTGGATGGGTTTTTACCTAAAGTGTTGAAAAAGGTGCGTGATGAAGTGTCACAAAATCTGAGCACAATCTTCAACATGTTAATCCGGACCGGATGCCTTCCTAGAGACTGGCGTGAAGCGGAGGAGACTCATATCTTCAAGAAAAGAGACCCTAGCCAGCCGTCGAACTATCGAACTATTAGCTTAACCTCATTAGTCGGTAAACTCATGAAAAGCATCATGGTGAAAAAATGACGTCATACGAGTATTTAGAGTCCAACTTGCGATTGGGGAGTCCCCAGCACGGATTCCAAAGGCCACAGTCATGCTTCACGAATCTTATGGAATTCTTCCACTTCGTTTTCAGTGAGCGCGACCGGGATAAGGCGGTGGATGTTATCTACTTAGAATTTCAAAAAGCCTTCGATAAGGTACCACACCGACGCCTCCTCTGGAAAGTGCGTGCGCTGACCATAAACGGAAAAGTAGCCGGCTGGATAGAGAACTGCCTAAGTGGCAGACGGCAACGGGTGGTGGTGAATGGACAGGCTTCTGAGTGGGTGCACGTTACTAGCGGGGTGTCTTAAGGTTCTGTACTGAGACCACTACTATGCATCATCTACGTCAACGACATGGACGGTGACATAGTTGCCAAGATTTCCAAATTTGCCGACGAGACCAAGCTTGGTATGGACGTTGCAAAGGATGGAAATACTGCCCACCTGCAAGAAGATCTTGGGAAGATTGGGGAGTGGTCGGACACGTGGCAAATGCCTTTTAACGTGAACAAATGCAAAGTGATGCATATCGGTCACAGAAACTCCCAATCTTAGTATATCCTTAAGGGCACTACTCTTGAATCGAGTGACACTGAGAAGGACTTGGGTGTAACTATCACTAGCGACCTCAAGTTCTCGAAACAGTGCATTAAGGCAGAGAAGAAAGCCCAAAGGATGTTAGGCTACATAAAGCGCCAGTTTGGATACCGTAACAAGGAGATAGTACTTTGTCTGTACAACTCCCTCGTTTGGCCGCACCTGGAGTATGCCGTACAATTTTGGAGTCCTTCGTTTTGAAAGGATATCGCAAGGTTGGAACGCGTACAAGCCAGGGAAACCAAGCTGATTTCCTCTATACGACATAAAAGTTATGAGAATAGACTAAGGGAATTAGATATGTTCTCGCTGGAAACCCGTAGACTGCGTGGTCAGCTCATCAAAGTTTGCAAAATACTTCGAGGGTTCGACGATGTTGACTACCGGGATATTTTCACACTGAGTGATAACACAACGCGTAATCACGGCTTCAAACTTGAACTGAAGCGTTACCAAGGCGATCTGTGTGGGAAATCTTTCACATACAGTATCTGTGGTAGCTGGAACGCTCTTCCAGTAGAAGTTGTCAACAGTAATTCTGTTAATGAGTTCAAGTCAATACTGGACAAAGTCTTGAAAAGTGGCCGTTTGGGCCACACCGCCGCCTCCTCTGGAAATTGCGTACGCTGAACATAACCGGAAAAGTAGCCGGCTTGATAGAGAACTGCCTAAGTGGCAGACGGCAACGGGTGGTGGTGAATGGACAGGCTTCTGAGTGGGTGCACGTTACTAGCGGGGTGTCTTAAGGTTCTGTACTGAGACCACTACTATGTATCATCTACGTCAACGACATGGATGGTGACATGGTTGCCAAGATTTCCAAATTTGCTGAGGAGACCAAGCTTGGTATGGACGTTGCAAAGGATGGAAATACTGCCCACCTGCAGAAAGATCTGGGGAAGATTGGGAAGTGGGCGGACACGTGGCAAATGCCTTTTAACGTGAACAAATGCAAAGTGATGCATATCGGCCACAGAAACCCCCAATCTTACTATATCCTTAAGGGCACTGCTCTTGAATCGAGTGACACTGAGAAGGACTTGGGTGTAACTATCACTAGCGACCTCAAGTTCTCGAAACAGTGCATTGAGGCAGAGAAGGAAGCCCAAAGGATGTTAGGCTACATAAAGCGCCAGTTTGGATACCGTAACAAGGAGATAGTACTTTGTCTGTACAACTCCCTCGTTCGGCCGCACCTGGAGTATGCCGTACAATTTTGGAGTCCTTCGTTTCGAAAGCATATCGCAAGGTTGGAACGCGTACAAGCCAGGGCAACCAAGCTGATTTCCTCTATCCGACATAAAAGTTATGAGGATAGACTAAGGGAATTAAATCTGTTCTTGCTGGAATCCCGTAGACTGCGTGGTCAGCTCATCGAAGTTTGCAAAATACTTCGAGGGTTCGATAATGTTGACTACCGGGATATTTTCACACTAAGTGAGAACACAACGCGTAATCACTGCTTCAAACTTGAACTGAAGCGTTACCAAGGCGATCTGTGTGGGAAATCTTTCACATACAGTATTTGTGGTAGCTGGAACGCACTTCCAGTGAAAGTTGTCAACAGCAATTCTGTTAATGAGTTCAAGTCAAGACTGGACAAAGTCTTGAAAAGTGGCCGTTTGGGCCACACCGCCGCCTCCTCTGGAAAGTGCGTGCGGTGACCATAAATGGAAAAGTAGCCGGCTGGATAGAGAACTGGCTAAGTTTTTTTTTGTTTTTTTTCAAGGGGCTATCTGGCGACTGCCCACTTGGGCATAAGTCGCCGCAAACAAACAGAAACAACAATAAAAAGGGGATAACGATCAGGGAGCAAGCTCCGGCATCGGGGGGAGGTCCCCCTTCCCCCGGCGCAGGAGCTTGCGACCTACAAAAAAAAACCCAAACAAACAACAATAACAAAAAAAACAAGTTAAATACGAGGGAGAAGGCCGGCCTCCCCCCCAAAAGTCAATAAGTCCACCTCTCATGGTGCACGCACTCGTCCCGAGTACAAGGCACAGGCGGTAGCGACCCCGCCCATCCCGGTACTGGGACAGGTAACGTGCGCGAAGATCACCCAGACTGGGACATTCAAGAAGAATGTGCCGAGCAGTCTGGGGTACGACGCAGTCGTCGAAATAGGGCGCAGGCGAGCGCTCCATCAAATAGCGATGCGTTACACGAGTGTGTCCGATTCGGAGACGACAGAAAGCGACCTGAAGCCGTCGCGGCATTGGGGGATAGGTCCATGGGAACAGTCGCGGCACAATGGCACGCAACTTTAAGTTTCCTTCGACCGTCTCCCATCTTCTTTGCCAAGCATTCCGAAGAGCTGCCCGTATTCCTGCCATGTAGTCGGTGTGAGGAAGAGCGAAACTCCAGTCGCAGAGTCTTCGCGGGCTCTTTGGCGCTCTCATTCCCCGCAATTACTACATGTCCAGGAACCCAGCAGAAGATAATCTCGACATCCGCCCGATTCGACAAAACCGTGGCGTCACGGATATCGCGAACCAGGGGGATGCGGAGATTCCAATGCCCCGAGAGCACTCAGGGCGCTTTGTGAGTCGCTATAGATCACAATCCGGTCTCCGAACCGGGCACGTTGCGTAATCTTCCGTACCGAGTGGTTTATTTCCACCAGCTTGGCCGTGAAGACAGACGCAGCGTCTGGTTGAGCCCCAACGACTTCAAACAGAGGGGATACGGCGTGGAAGCCGACCCCCTTTTGGGACTTGGAGCCATCCGCATACACTGGCACGGTTCCAGCGTGACACGATGTGTGCTTCAAAAAGGTCGAACGCAATACTCCTGGCGCAGTACAAGCTTTGGGAGCAGAGGCGTGGCGACAAATAACCAATTGTGGTACCCTCCAGGGTGGCGTCCTGGGCAGATCCAGGGGCGCCACCGGCCCGAGAGCTATATCTCCCTTTCGAAGGAGTTTCCTGGCCCTAAACCCAAAGGGCTTAGGGTATGACTGGCGTCTCTCGGCGGCATAGGCACCATCGAGATCAGCTGCGGATGCAGTGAGAGCTGTTGGTGACTGAGGGAGACGCCGGGCTCGTGCGTACAGGCGAGTGATGCACTGCACGCAGCGCAGAGCGAGTAGCATCTCTCCAGCATCGACCAACAGGCTCTCAATAGGGAAAGTGAGGAAGGCACCGGTCACAAGGCGAAGGCCAGTGTTGTGGGTCGAATCCACCTTCCGCAATAAACGCTCGGCTGCGGATGCATAAAACTCGCATCCGTATTTGAGCTTCGAACGAACAAAGGATCGATAATAAAGTAGCGCAGTAGCCCTATCAGTGCTTCAAGCGCTGAACGTCACAGGACGGAGAATGTCCATGGCGCAGGTACAAGAGACCCTAAGGCTGTGAATATGAGCCTCCCAGGTGAGGCGTCGGTCGAATACAAGACCAAGGAAACGGTGCGACTCAACCACATCCAGGCGCACCCCATTAAGGAACAAATCTGGGTCGGGGTGAAGCCGTGGATGGCGGCAGAAGTGCACCACCTTAGTCTTGGCTAAAAAAACCGAAACCTGTGCGCTTCGGCAAAGCAAGAGACGCGGTTCAATGCCTGTTGGAGTCAACGCTCCAG
Source organism: Ceratothoa steindachneri (assembly GCA_963969495.1). Taxonomy (NCBI): domain Eukaryota; kingdom Metazoa; phylum Arthropoda; class Malacostraca; order Isopoda; family Cymothoidae; genus Ceratothoa; species Ceratothoa steindachneri. Next base: position 71,570,469 of record OZ018326.1, read on the forward strand.
AGTTGGCATCTGGGCCGCGCCAAAAGAGATCGAAAGGTCGTCCACGTAGAGCGTAGCGAGAACATCTTCCGGCAGCACCGAGGTGATGCCGTTGATGCTCAGGGCAAAGAGTGTGACACTGAGGACACCTCCCTGCGGGACACCCTCTTCCTGCTCCTTTGGGCCAGAGAGGGCCATCCCCCCCCCACCCGTACGCGGAATCGACGATCTCGCAAAAATCCAGATATAAACATTGGGAGGCGTCCCGTGGCTTCTATCGTGTGCAGAGTCTCCATGATACCGTATCGCCATGCGGTATCATAGGCCTTTTCCAGATCGAAAACACCGTGGCGTAGTGCTGTCTACGAAGGGAAGCCTCGCAGACGGCATTTTCCAGTCGAAGCAGAGCATCCGACGTGCAGTGGAACTTGCGAAAGCCGCACTGTGCGGAAGACAGATGGCCTCCGCTGTCATGGAAAAAGGCTAATCTAACATTTACAGATTTCTCCATCAACTTTGCACACGCAAGAGGTTAGAGAGATTGGGCGGAAACCAGTCGGAGTAGAGTGATCTCTCCCCGGTTTGCGAAAGGCGAGCACAGTAGCGATTCGCCAGGAGTCTGGGAGAAGACCTTCCACCCAGATCCTGTTGAACAAATTTAACAGAAACGCCATGCCTCGCTCACCCAGGTGTCGAAGCATAACGTACGGGACATCGTCCGGACCATGGGCGGTGTCCGCGCACGAAGGAAGAGTGGACCGCAACTCACTTACCGTAAACTTGTCGTTGAAGGGTTCTCCGCTTCTGGAGGTAAAGTCCAGCCGGCGGCCTTCCACGACATCACAACGTGCATTGAATGCTGGCGGAGCAGCATCACGGCTAGAAAATGCGGAAAAAGCGGTCGCTAAGGATTCCGCCACGGACGCGGGGTCCGAGATTGCGGTCCCATTCTCCTGGAGAAAGGGAATGGGGTCCTGCAAGAACTTGCCCCAAATCCTTTTGACTCGCTTCCACACCTCTGCTAAAGGGGTCTTCCCGTTAAGTGAAGACACGTATGCCCGCCAAGAAGAGCGGCGGGCGTGCTTCGAAATATACCGGAACCTAGCCCTAGCCCGACGAAATTCAGCGACAGTTAAATCGTTCGGGCGGCGCTTATAGCGCATGTAGGAATAACGCTTCTGTTTGAGGGCCGTCTCACACTCGGCCGACAACCATGGGAGTGGTCGGCGTGCAAAACAACCCGATGTCCTAGGAATAGTAGTCAGGCCCACGGCGATGAGGTTGCCGGAGAAGAACTCAACGGCCTCATCTATCGACCTAAACTCCTGGACTGAGATAGAGAATTCAGTCATTTCCTGAAATGCAGGCCACCGCGCCCACGCCAAGCACCACCGAGGTGGTCTCTCAGGCGGCAGTTGCCCTAAAAATGATATTTGAATGGGAAAGTGATCACTACCATGGAGGTCATCGACCACCCCCCAATCAAAATCAGGCTGTGCATCCGAAGAGCACAAAGATAGGTCAAGGCAAGAAAATGAAGCGGTTCTCGGACAGTGATGCGTAAACTCATCCACGTTTAGGACACCCATCTCAAGCTCTTCGATCAGATCAGGAAGGACTTGTCCCCTGGGATTAATGGAGTAATCTTCCCAGAGAGGATGCCTGCCGTTCAGATCTCCAAGCAAGATATAGGGCCTCGGCAACCGTGCCACGACGCGGCGGAAGTCCCCTGCGTCGAAGTCAGCTGACGGTGGAATGTACGCAGAAATGATAGTATACCTCCTATCCAGGTGCAGCTGCACAGCCACTGCCTGAAAGGAGGTATCTAAAGAGAAAGGAAGAACGGAGACATAATGCTGGGTGTAAGCCGCGCATCCTCCAGCCCAGCCATCCCGCGGTGGTGGGGTCACAAGACCCTTATACCCCGGGAGGGCGGGCAGGGGGCACGTGCCTAGCATGGTTTCCTGCAAAAAGATAGCTAACGAGGAACGGGACGAAACGAGCCTCCGCAGCTCCTCCCAGTTGGCCCCGAGTCCACGGCAATTCCATTGAAGGAACATGCCCTCCAGACCTAGCTCGAAGGAGCCGCGGGGGCCCTCCTCGAACTGAAGACCCTCACGGGAATCGCCGTACGCTTCCCGGGGGCAGAACTCCGGGCTCTGTTGGCCGGACAAAGCGCTGAAGGCGCTGTCGCCTTCAAGGACTTATTGGGGGAGGTTGGGCCCGCCATGCGAGTCTTTTCCTCCGTCCGCCTCGAAACCTTAGGTGGGCGCTGTGGCTTCGGAGGCGGGGGGCCCTCTTTTCGAGGAACCACCGTCTCCGAGCCACCAGCTCCACCTTGGGGCGTGGGCGAAGGAGCCGAAGCTCCTTTGTTGCTGTCCTCCTTTCGGGGAACAGCTTTAGGAACCCCGGAAGATGGCCTAGCGACCATCTTCAGGGGTGTTGCCTCCTGTGAGTCTAACGACTCGGTGGAGGCGCATGGCCGTTTCGCCTTACGGGAAACGGTCACGCTGGGGTAACAGGGGGGAGCCCTGGTTTTAGCCGGGGCTGGGTATGAACCCTTTTTGCCGCCAGCTTTACCAGGGGAGCGCCCGGGTTGGGTAGAGCCCGCAGAAGGGCTTCGAATGGGCGCGGAAACAACCGTGCTCGTTGGCCTGGATGGGCCAGGAGCAGAGGGTGCCTTTCTAACTATTGAGGCATATGACGTCCCAGGCAGAGCCGGGCGCGCCAGGACCAAGTCCTTAGCCTCACGGAATGAGAGTCGATCCTGGGCCTGAACGGCCAGGATTTCTTTGTCAAGGAGATATGCACCACATTGCTTCGAAGAAGCAGGGTGCGGCTCTCCGCAATTGACACACTTGGACACACACGATTTGGACTTATCGTGTGCGACCTTGGAGCAATTTACACAGACTTCGGGTGACCCCGACTTTGCACGTCTACATGAGCGATTCGTATGGCTAAAGCGGTGATAGTAATAGCACCGCCGTGGAAGTGGCACGAATGCCTTCACGCGGTAGTGGTACCAACTGGCACGCACCAACTCAGGTAGCTTGACACAGTCGAACGTGACGAAGAGTGTAGGGGTGGGTCTCGAGGCCGCTCCCTGTTTTCTAATCACACATTCGACCTTGACCACCCCATGGTCGGCTAGCTCTAGAGTGATGTCCTCAATGGAGTAGTCAACGAGTTCCCTCACATAAACTACTCCTTTCACAAAGTTCATGATAGAGTGCGGCATCACACTCACCGGGGTGCCATGAAGTGTCCGAAGAGCACTTATCTTGGCCGCCTCGGCGGGATTCGCCGCATTCGCCAGAAGGCTCCCGTCCGAGAAACGGGTCACCTTCGGCTCTCTACCAATTGCACTAGCTAATCCTCTCCTCTGATGGATCATGTTGCCCTTGGACAACATGGTGCCATCAGTGGAGCGAATAACGAGGAAGCGTTTGAAGCCAGCGGGCTCGAAAACGCCAGGTAACCTCTGAATGAGGGGCCCCGATGTCATCGAGGCTCCACCCTGTGCATTTTTGGTCTTGGTCAGGGGCTCCGCAACCGGGGGGGGCAGAGGGGCCGGATGTGCCGATCTTGGCTTGGTCGCTTGCCATGGTGGCAGCAGACCCATCCGTCCCTGCAGCCTCCGCAGATGGAGAGGAGCCCCGAGTCTTCTTCGTCTTTTTGGTCTTGGTCTTTTTCTTTTTTGGAGAGGAGGGCGGGGAATGAACACGCTTCTCACCCCTGCCGGTAGAAGCCCCCAGGCCAGATGGGCTGGCCTTAGTCAGGTCCTTCCCCGAAATGGAGAAGGTCCTGGTGGTCGCAGGGGCATCATCCGGAGGAGATCCTTCCCCTCCTTGTACTGCCTGAGAATCCCCAGCCGTTTGAGGAGGACCTTGCATAGGGGCGGATTTGGGTTCGGTGCTTGGCGCTGAGCCCGGATTCCCCCCTCTCGAAGGCCCTACCGTCTGGGGCTGGTTTTCCTCAAGGACCATGTCTATCACAGGAGGGGCCTCCAGTTGGCCATCCCCTTCTAGGACATCGCAGGTCCCCTTGGCAGCGTCATAAGTCTTTAGTGGGGAGGCACAGGCCTTGACCTCGGCAAGGTTTAATATTCTTGCCAGCAGGTCTTTTGAGGGAAGCGACCGAAGGGGCCTGGCTTTCCTCTCCCCCCTAAGGGAGTTTGCCCTACCGAGCCGCTTGCACGAGGGGCGTTCGGCAATGGGCTGCCTGCTGGCTTTCTTGGCAGTCCCCTTAGAAAGCAAAGGAGGGAATGCCGCTGGAGATAGGGAGGTGCCTGAAAGCACCTCCAGAGAAGGGGGTGAGGGAGAGTCCACTACACCCGTAGACGTAGGAGAGGAGTAAGCCTCTTCTCCGGTTGGTTAAAGAATTATGGAGGGTCCCCTGCGCAAGCACAAGGGGGGGGGACCTCCATTTTCTCGGTGTTGCTGCCCGAGGGTGGCTCTGTTGATGTTCTTGGGGAAGTTGGGGGTTGGGTTTTTTTTTTATTTTCATCATTGGGCATGGTGACTCTATTTGTGCTACGGGACGCAATAGTTCACCACCTCTCACAGTTGCTCGTACTGCATGAGGTGCTTACAGGCCCGGCAGAGCCAGGCGCCGCCATTTGGGACCACCCCTCCCGCCTGGTGGCCTGGCAGTCCATCGGCATGGCGGCTCCACCTTGGACACGGCGTAAAAATATATAGATTGTGAAGAGGAGAGGAAAAGGGATGTGAGCAAGGTATGGGTGGGGATAAAGCAGGTTGTTAAAAACCAGCCACCCCAGACCGGAGCTCAGGGGTTAGGGAACACTGTCCCCTCCCCCCTCAACCCCGATCCGGGATGGTTGGCCGAGAAGAAGGTCAGCATCTACCCTGTGAAATTAGAGGCTGACCAGAGAAAGTTGTGGGAGAGGTTGTATGAAAAGCAAGGAAACAAGTGTTTTGAAGGAAGGAGAAGAGGCTAAGCTGGGGCCGGACGGGGTGCTGAGTCCCGCCAGCACGGCGGCCAGGATGGCAAATCGCCGCGCCCCTTACGGGGGAGAACTGGCCAAGTCGCAGACGGCAACGGGTAGTGGTAAATGGACAGGCTTCTGAGTGGGTGCACGTTACTAGCGGGGTGTCTTAAGGTTCTGTACTGAGATTACTACTTTGCATCATCTACGTCAACGACATGGACGGTGACATAGTTGCCAAGATTTCCAAATTTGCCGACGAGACCAAGCTTGGTATGGACGTTGCAAAGGATGGAAATACTGCCCACCTGCAAGAAGATCTTGGGAAGATTGGGGAGTGGGCGGACACGTGGCAAATGCCTTTTAACGTAAACAAATGCAAAGTGATGCATATCGGCCACAGAAACCCCCAATCTTACTATATCCTTAAGGGCACTGCTCTTGAATCGAGTGACACTGAGAAGGACTTGGGTGTAACTATCACTAGCGACTTCAAGTTCTCGAAACAGTGCATTGAGGCAGAGAAGAAAGCCCATGGATGTTAGGCTATATAAAGTGTCAGTTTGGATACCGTAACAAGGAGATAGTACTTTGTCTGTACAACTCCCTCGTTCGGCCGCACCTGGAGTATGCCGTACAATTTTGGAGTCCTTCGTTTCCAAAGGATATCGCAAGTTTGGAACGCGTACAAGCCAGGGCAACCAAGCTGATTTCCTCTATCCGACATAAAAGTTATGAGGATAGACTAAGGGAATTAAATCTGTTCCCCCAGGAAACCCGTAGACTGCGTGGTCAGCTCATCGAAGTTTTCAAAATACTTCGAGGGTTCGACAATGTTGACTACCGGGATATTTTCACACTGAGTGAGAACAGAACGCGCAATCACGGCTTCAAACTTGAACTGAAGCGTTACCAAGGCGATCTGTGTGGGAAATTTTTCACATACAGTATATGTGGTAGCTGGAACGCTCTTCCAGTGGAAGTTGTCAACAGCAATTCTGTTAATGAGTTCAAGTCAAGACTGGACAAAGTCTTGAAAAGTGGCCGTTTGGGCACATAAGGCGTTGAGCAGAACTGTGCCTGCTCAACTACTAGTCCAAAGGTACCCTCTCTGAATGGACCGTAAGGTCTTTTAGGGTACTTCTTATCCTTGTAGCTCCTTGTAGCTCTCGCTCTTTCTCTCTCTCTCTCTCAATCCTGTTTTCTCTATTCATCTTCCATTTCTTGCTTATTTTCTTTATCAAATAGCAAAAACCAATGAGGTCATTTCCGCCACTCAGTACAAAAGATACTTGCTAAGCAAAGGTGAAGTCAAGGAAAGTGAAAATGTAAGGTCTCAGAAACCTCTTGATTCGTCCCCACTCTTCAACGAAGTAACCCCCCCCCCCCTTATCTCTCCCTCAAAAAGAGAGCGAGGGGATGCAGATTGTATCTCTGACTTCCTGACCTCAAATTTGCTCCCGGAAACCCCAAATAGCCCCTCCCCTTATAATCTAGCGGCGATTATGTTTGTGATGTCAGACCTTTCCTGTCATTTTCTTTTTATCCGTCTTCTTCATTCTCTCTCGTATTAATGTTTTTTTCTGTTACTTTTTTCGCCACCCCTTTATCGCAACCCCACTCACAAAACCATTTCCTCCTTTCTCGCACATATAAACATTCACCCATACGTATTGGTACATTGTGATATTACCTAAATAAGTTCTTATCACACGAGTTATCTCGGATAAGATTAATTCTGATAAGATTCAAAGAACCAGCGATTAGATTCGTTCTGCCTCAACGGAATCTAAATGAGTCTAGTTGCACGATTTCTAGGTGTATTTCTCCATTCCTTAACCGACATTCTAAAGGATATTGCCCCCGAATTTGATTGATCTTAGTTTCTTCACAAGATCCTTCGTGAAGGGTATCTAAAATGTTGATCGGTGCCTTTTCTAACATTAAAATCAACATAAATTTTAAGCCGAAAGTTGATAACATTGTGTTTTGTCTTCATTATCGCTATACCTATATCTTGTTCATGGCCTCGGTTCTTCTAACTACACTATACGACTGGGTGGGTGAGTATTGAACCAAGCCTAATTAATTAGGCCGATGTTGTTAATTCATACATCCGGAATTAGTCGAGCTATTTAAAGTTATTGAATCTGCCAATGATATGATGAAGTAGCTTTGAGCAGGATAGGGAAATTGCTGCAGAATTAAATTCAGGAGATTTTTATAAACAGGGTATTTCTTCTCAAGAGTTACTGCAATACTTTCTACACCTTCATAAGTAACCCAGAAGGAATGCCATCTGGGCAAGAGGCCTTACTAGTATTCAAATCGTTTTTGAACCCTTTAATGATTTCCCTATCTATCTTATGGTTTCTAGATCTCATCCCCTGACCTAGAACTATAAGAAATTAAATAGTTCGGATTCTCTTATGTAAATACTGAAGCAAAATGATCATTTAGTACTTTACTATTTCCTCATCATATTCTTTTCTCAACTTCATATTTAATAAGCCCTATTTTATCCCTGATAACTAGCTACCATGTCGTTCACAGGTCTAGGTGACGGCTTAAAACACAAAAAATAAATCACTCTAACATTTATAGCTACATGAAGGAAATCCTATTCAATGAATATATGTGTGTTGTCAAGAGTAAAGTCTTCTGTAGACCCTCAGGGAGATTCAAGGCGTATCTGGGAGTCAGCAGAAGCTTAATGACGCAATTCCGCGATAAGGGCAGGAATATACTTCCGCTGTTCTCAGCTTTATAAAATTCAACAAGGCCCTTTCAGTTAGCATTCAACGTCATCAAAAATGTAGGATTCTACCGAACAGAAAATAGTAATAGAATGTTCCTAGAACCTTTTAAGAATTCCGGGTCGGGGGAGTTGTCTCTCTGCCCCCTAGTGCTTTTAGAAGGCCACTTGAAATATTTACTTGCTACACTTTTTCCTTTTCTTTAGCATCGTTTTATTTACTAACTTCCTTTCAGAAACTTTCTAGCATCCAGCATAGATGGAGAGGGAGGTGTACGGGGAGGGAGGGAGTCGTGTCTAGACTGTTTTCTGTGAACAGGTCTCGGACGCTCGTGGCCTAATTTCACTGGCAGGAAACGAAAAACTCCTCGTGAGAGATTGAGACAATTTGAAAGTTGCTCTGTTGTGATTTTTTAATTTGGTACTTGTTTTTGATAATCTACGTGAGAAATACTTCAAGAGTTCATTGCTTCAAGGTTATTTTTTTATAAAGTTGTTGCGGGAAGTCATTCTTTTTTAACTTCTATTGTTTTGTTTTTTTGTTACTTCTTTCTTCGCTCAAAAATAGACGCTATAATTCAAAGAGGATTTAGATTACTAAGAAAAGACATCACACATTCATTCAAGACTCTCATGGTATACTTAAATTCTGCTGATATCAAGTCATAGGGATGGAGTAAAGAAAAGGAAGTAATGAGAAAGGATAAAGAGAATTTTAAAACACCCAGGAACATTGCACGTACTAAATATATTGAGGGAACCAAATTACGGACTTGAGACTTCAACATTAGGCGAAAACCGACTGAGAGATATTTTGGGATAGCTTAAACTCAACATTCGAAAGCAAAATACCTAGATTCGTACAGTCATGGCCAATATTTTTGAGACTAATATATGTTTTTATTTTGTTTATTCGTTTTTAAAATTTACGTGATAGGGATAATTATTCTATGCTTTGAATTATTGCAGGTTTAGTAAAGAGTCACCATTTCAAAAGTAATAGGAAAAAACTGCATTTCTTCGCTGAATCCAAAATCGCTCTCTGGTCATGTTCCTGTAGGAGGTGAATTTCAGTCCCAGGAGCTTTGCTATTCGATCAAAAAGGGTAAAATGATGACAAAAATGGTTAACCCATATGATGTGTAATTATATTATATTTTGTAATATACATTTTTTAAATAAATGTTGAAATCTTTTTCAATTCCAGAAATGGTTCTTTCGAAAGAAAAGCGTGCAACCATTGTTGCTCTCCATCTAAGTAGCCTGAAATGCAAAGAGATAGTTGTTAAGCGCATTGCATCCGATACCACCACCCTTAGGATCATTAATGTCTAAAAAGACTGGCTACACTCCTGTGAAGAAGTCTTATGGACAGCCCAGAGCTTCAAATGAAGGCCAAGATCATTTCCTGGTAAAATCTCACCTCAAGGCTCAGGTTTCTGAAGGGCCAAGCTTGTTCACGATTGGAAGGAAGCGGGCGTCACCGCTTCAACGCGCACGGTGAGATGGAGTCTTTTCGACAAATGTCTCAAGTTGAGAAGGTCTGCGAAGAAACCTCATCTCACCAAGAATAATCTTACGGATAAGATCCACTTTTGTAGGAAATATAAAGAATGATTGTTGAAGACTGGGGCAAAGGGATATTCTCTGATGAAGATCCCTTCCGCTTGTTTGGAAAATCTGGAAGACCTCTCGTTAGGAAAAGAAAAGGGGAGCGCTTTCACGAGTCCTGTGTCGTGCCCACGGTGAAGCATCCAGCCACTCTCCGTGTCTTGGACTGTTTCTCATTTAAGAGAACTGTAGAACTAACATATTACCCAGGAACACTGCCATGGATTAAAAATGGTACCAATACGTGCTTCAACAGCATCTTTTTCCAACATTTCAGGACTAATTTTGTGGTTATAAGTGTACTTTTCACCATGCTGGCACAACTTGTCACAAAGCAAAGGCAATAATAAAGTTTCGGGCTGAAAATAACATTGAGATTTTAGGTGGAACTTTGGCCCGGGAATTCGCCAGATTTGAACCAAATAGAAAATTTGGGGGCGATAATCAAATTGGCGGTTGATTTGCAGAAGCCATCCAATTGTGAGCAGTTGCTTGTGTTTATTGAACAAAAATAGAGTAATATCAGTCAAGATATCATCATAAATTTAGTTTCCAAGCATTTCAAAACGAATTAAACCATTCCTAAAGTAAAATGGACATCATTGTAAAAATATGGCTGCGCAGAACAATTGACTATTTATTAATAAAATGGGCTTGGGCTCTAATATTTTTGTATATTTCTTCTTTAAATTATGATACAAACATATTAAACCAAAATACAACGTTTGATTAGTTCTATTCATTTTCTTATACGATAAAATATAGTAGTATATTTAAATCAGAACTTACTGGACCTCCTCTATTTCATTACCTTTTATAAAATTATTAGTGACGAAAGAAACTTTTTCAATGTGATTTAAGCACAAAAGTCAATTTGCACAAATTTTGCGAACTGAAGAGAGATTCATTTTCTGGTTATTGAGCGATCGTCGGGTCAGAATGGAGACAATTGTATCATTTTTCCCTTCAAAATTCAAAAAGAAACTCAAAGTTTGTAAAGAGAGTCATGTAAAAAAGGGGTGCAGATAAAGGAAATGAAAATATGCGGAATATATATATATATATATATATATATATATATATATATATATATATATATATGATAGTGAAACCACTGTATAGGAGCATAGAATTTGTTCACGAGACTAGTTTCGGTATGGAGTTTACCATACCCTCTGGGTTTTTAAGAGACTGGACGGTACACAGTCCTGCATATGACAGGTGCAGTAATAACAGGGAAGGGGTAGCTGTAAACTCCAAAGAAACCCGCATGATGTCATGATAGGCATGTGGTCTGACCTCAATGATTTCATCGTCGTTTGTTACTGAATTTCTCTGCGAAATTTCAAAAGTTAAAACATCTGATTTCAAAATATAAAATATCTCTCATAATGTAAACAGATGCGGGTGAATAGCAAAATTTTATAATTTTATTTATTTTAAAATGGAGAAATTAAGGAGGAAATCTCTACAAAAATTTATTTTTAAGTCTCTTAAAGAATTTGCTGAAGTTAGAAGTCAAAATATGTGGAAAGTAATGAATCCGAACGAAAAGACTTCTTGGGACGTTAGTCATCGAGGCCGCGCAACTCTCTTTTATCTTGCCCCGTTGAGCGGTGATATGTTATGAAAATATGCGCAAATGTTTGATGTTAATCTAATGGGATTGTGGTGGCAGAACCCCATTTTCGACAGGGGGTCCGTCGTCTTCGCGGAAGAACTTTCACCAGTTTGTAGACGAGGCTGAGACGCGCAAATATTGAGGCTTCGCCGTAAACACCCGACCCTCACTCTTTCTCCCTCTCTAAAAGTGTTGTTGTCGCTGGAGTGAAAAGTGAAAACAGGAAGCGAATTTCCTGTCACCTTTGAGACCTCGAAAGTCAGGACGCTCTAATGAATCATGGTAGTGGTTTTGGTAGGGGAAAGGGTGTTCTAGGGAGCACATAATGAGTGGCATCACTCGAAATTGTTCAAGTGTTTTTTCTATTTATTTACTAACAATGACATGAAGCGTTTGCAGATATTGTGTTGTTTGGGGCGACGGAAAGGTGGGGTGTCCTTGGGTGAGACTAACATGAGCATCTCAAAGAGACAAATTGGTAGAGTTAAAGAAAAGAAATGAATAAAAATGACACTGGTATTAAAAGCAGATAAACAAAAACCAGTCCTGCTGGAGCCAACAATTCAATATTGAACAGTAAGTCAATATGTCACTCATTTTCCGTGACGCGTTGGAAACAGCGAAAACTCCCTCACTTCCTCCCATCATATGTAGCTATCCTCGATGGAGATATATCTCCGATTCTGTCTCCACGGAGATTAATAACTGCATTCATTTGGCTACCATTAATTTATCGAAACTTTTGAGTTGTAGCACGATGTTTATTCGTTTTTTTTTCACATCCAAAATTGCGTATTCAGATGTTTACCTATTGTTTCTCTAACCTTTCTCCGACGAGATGGACAATGAGTGGGAAATAGGAAACGGGTAATTCAATCTCCATCTATCCGGCATCATCCTCAAATAAGTTGATAATTGTTATGAAAGTGACATCTCACATGCCCGTTATCTGGACGAGAAACATCCTGTAACAAGCACGAGGTGACAATGATACAAACAGTTCGCGCTTAACTTTATAAAAAAATAAGAAGTTAATTGATAGTGGGTGTTGATCTTTCCTAATAATCAGGTGAGGCATCTGAGTTACAGTGCATTATTACAGTTACACTTGGTGCTCCCCCTTCCATCTCTCTCTCCCCTGATTGTATTTTCCCTCATCAAAGGCGCATACAGTCCACCATGAAACGAAATTAAGTTCAAATAGTTCCTTAGTCGTAGAAATGGAAAGAGTACGGTCAACAACCTGTGCCCATGATAAGATATCCTGATGTTTAAGAAAGTTTAGTCGAAAGACACCATCTTATTATCTCTTTGATTTCATTGCAAAATATTTTAGTTTCAGTTGATGTTGGTTTGAACAATTATTAACTTTAACCCTTTTCATCTTTATCAGCAATTATCTATGATTGAATTAAACATTATCTCTGACTTTTAATTCGAGATAAAATAGATAATGAAGGGGGGGTTGGAGCCAATAATAAATAGTCACGATGAAATGACGGTATGCATTCATCTAACCTCTGGATGTATTAAATTAAGTATTGTCCATCCAAGGGATGGATGCTAACTGAACTTAGCGTTTCTTTTGATTTTGTAGGGAATAAGATCGAGTGCATGCTGGATATAGATTCAAGTCCCATGCAGAAGATGGTGAACAGCTGGTGTTTCATCATGGGGACTTTCACTGTGAACAAACATCGGGACGCAGAAGTGGGTAAAGAAGTTCCGTTTCCAGGTGTCGGTCCCTACCTTCAGGACGACGAGATAACTGTACACAGCTACTATCAATGGGTTCCCTTTGTATTGTTCTTTCAGGTGCGTTAAAAATACACACGTAAATAGTGATTTATCCAACACATGCAATCTTTTTGACCACCATTCGTCGATGGGGAAAGATCGCAAGCATAAGCAAACCTTATGATAACCCAGAGTCGATCATTTAATTAAATGAGTGATGCAGAGACATTCAAAATAGTAAATAAACATGCATTTTAGGGGGGCGAATTGTATATCTCCCATTTTTTTTATAGGTACTGATAATCTTTTTCTATATTTAAACTGTGATATAGTCACCCTAGAAAAGACGATGAATAAGTTAAGGTTAAGACATCTCAGCATCAAATAGCTAGGATTCAAAGGATATCCTTCTTTACTGTTGAAAAAAAAATTATAGTCTGGTTTAAATAAAAGGTCAAAGTGCGAAATGAATTATAGATTTTTTTCTACCTGACCCTTCAAGTAGAAAGAAATCTTTGAGGTGTTCGGAGATCTGTTGGGAATACCTCTTGCGTGAAAGCTTTGCAAGTGATAGAAAAAAACCCCTAAAATTTAACCACCAAACAGCTAGAAACTATCATCACCATCTTAGTTCGAGGAAAGCCTTATCTTAAGTGCGACTAATTTGAATAAAACTGAGCGGTTGTAATGAAATGAGCAATAAACCTTTGGTGTTCGAGACGTAGTGGAACGTGGCGGTCTGATGACTACTCACTCGGGTGTTTGATGTTGGACATACAAAGTGAGGAATATAGTAGTAGGGTATTTTAGTAGGATAAAATAGTGGTGACAATTGGGGCAAATAATAGGAAAGCGAAAATGAAAAGTAGAATGAAAGACAGGTCCCTGGTGATAGGGTATCCCTGGCCTTCTTTGCGTTTTGGTATATTTTTGTTTGACTCTCTCTCTCTCTCTCTCTCTCTCTCTCTCTATATATATATATATATATATATATATATATATATATATATATATATATATATATATATATATATATATATATATGTGTGTGTGTGTGTGTGTGTATGTGTGTAAGGCATTCAAGCCTTTGTAGCAGAGGGGTTTTTGGTCCCTACTGCTATGGTGAAGAGCTATCTGGGTTTTTTACACCCGGATTTTGCGTTGTTTTTGTTTTTTTTTATGGTAAGTTTATCGCGCTAAAATTTGGGAATTAGTACTTGACTAATTTTTAAAAAGGAAAGAGGACGTTTGGCTTTGTATTTTGATTTATAGTGTTAAGTATTTGGGATTATATGTGAACATTGGATTTATGTCGTTTGCTATGAGCAGTCTGCTGCTTGTAAAAGATCTTGCGTATCTTATGTCATCAAAGTCCATGTGCTCGAGTACAAACTTGGGAGGAAGGCGCCGGTGTATAGTGTCCTAGATCTTCTTTGTTCTTTGGTAAAGCTCTACGTTTATGGGGGTCAAACCCATCGGTCAAACATGGTAGTATATGTTTATAGTTTGAGAAATTGCTTTGGAACAGTGTATTAATAAAATAAATTTAGAAAATGTCATTTATATCCTCGAAATACTCGTACCTACAGAAATACATCAATTTGGATTTTCAGAACTCATTAAATGAATGTTTAAGAGATGAATTGCTCATGAAACACCTAAAGGAGGTAAACAAAGTAGATTTGAATTTATTCTTCCTTAATTAATTCTATAGAAAATAATACAAGTTCAGAAGTGGATTGTCTATTTACATGCATGTCTCTGTAAAAAGGCGGGAATTCCTTGCTTTCCTTGAACTTTGGCCAGATCTTCAGTTCGCATCTTTAGGATGCCGTTTTCATTAAATAAGTGTACATATCCTCATATACTAATTATTTTTTTATTTTTCGACAATGAGGATTCTCACGGTTAGCTCAGCAACCCATGTCCATCATTAATGCTTTTATACATATCATCTCTAGGCATTCACTTTTATTGTTGTGCTTGCTCTCTTCTTTCTTTAGTGAACAGGCATTTAAATTACGATGATTCCAAATTTACAATTAGTAATGAAATCGTTCCTATTTATTGGCCTAGGGAGTCCTGTTTTATTTGCCCCACTGGCTTTGGAAGCTATGGGAGGGCGGCATGTTCCGAAGCGTCATCATGGACCTATCGGTGAAGGACTGCCTGGGAAATAATCTCAAGACATACGAAAATAGAGGTGAAAGGTACGTCCCTGAAACATAAATATGATTTACTATCTGTGAAAGTTCACTTAATGATATTAATGATAAAATAAAATGAGGTTCTGATGGAGCCTGTTCAAGGTCGAGACTCCCTGATTATGCTTGCTTGTGATCGCAAACTCTAGTGGAGGAATGCAGCCGGTCCCAACAATCAGCCTGGAGGCATTCTTTGAGACACAACCAACAGGCGAGCGAGCTTGATTCTGGTCTCCTCACTTCAAGGTCGATCATTTCAAATATTTATTCTTGGCTTTCCTTCAGATACTCATTTCTCAATGATGTTTCACAACTTTCATAATTTACAGCCGTAATTACTTCTTCAATGTATGTATATATATATATATATATATATATATATATATATATATATATATATATATATATATATATATATATATATATATATATATATATATATTTTTTATATATATATATATATATATATATATATTTATATATATATATATATATATATATATATATATATATATATATATATATATATATATAGATATAAATATATATATTCGTTAGAACTTCAATTAGTATGAACGAAAGAACGTAGAGGGAGAAATTCATTTCTTTAATACATACAATGTTTCGGGTGTTAATTTCACCCATCTTCTAGTACTGGAAATGAATTAACTAAGCATTTAAGATTTAAATATATTAAGAATATTGAAATTACGGAATTAATGGAGAATTTTTCGTATTAATATATGGAGTAATGTGGAAATTATAGTTGATTGCGCTAAAATTCATGTTGGAAAATTTAAATCGTAATATTTGCTATATAACTTTTGGAAGAAAACACCCTTATGCATAATACAAAACACTAACTATATATATATATATATATATATATATATATATATATATATATATATATATATATATATATATATATATATATATATATATATACATATTCTTCTTGATTATTTGGGATAGGTTTCTGAATCGGTGTAAATTGATGAGTTCGGTTCTTGCATACCTTAATAATTTCGCCAATCTGTCCGCTCATGCCAGTGCTAGCAAGTTTGATACTCATGCTAGTGCTAGCAGGTTTGATACCGTCGACAGACATACTTGGCGAGTAATCAATATTGGTTTTGCCTCTGTTGAAAAAGACGGCCCGATGTATCCCGATTGCAACTGCCATGAATTTCGTCGTGTTTTTTTGGATCTTCCAGAGTCTCGAATATGGAGATCATTTCGGCTTTAGCAGTCGTGGCTCTGGCCATTATCCTTGTGGAGTTATTCCTTCGAGCCACGACCTGGGTGACATCGTTCGGGTATTGATCTTTTAGGGTTCTTTGATCCAGTGAAGCTAAGGCATTTTTCCTGAAGGACACTGGAGTTAGAAAGCGGAGACAGCTTGCCTATTTGTCAAGTAGCCACATCTATTTTTTCGTAGGGGGGAGCGAGTCTCAGTCGCGAGATTTTGTAATTCAGGCCTTCCATCCCAACTTTGTCGAAGGCATTTTTTTACGTCTCTTCAGATGACGTTGACCAAGCACCCCTTAATCTGCCCTGATGCGGCATGTTGAAGCATGAGGGCTACTGCTGTCTCCGTGTCCCGGTGTTTCCTGAATCCATGTTGTTCCTCGTCCAGTAGAAAGTATTCTGACAGGAGGGTCGTTAGTCTGCTCTTGAAAACTTTACCAAAAACCTTTCCGATCATCTCTAGCAATGAGATAAGTCTGTACTTCTTCACCTAATTTGCTGGGTTTCCAGGCTTCAGGATGAAAATCATCTTCGAAGTCTTTTGACTGTCAGGGAAGTATCACATTGCAAGGGGTGCATCGAGCAGGTTTAGCAGTCTAGTCCAAAGTCTTTTCGTTGCCTTTTTCACGTGCCTGATGGTAATTAGGTTGAGGACTGGTGCTTTGGGTCATAAGGATGAAATCGCCTCGCACCGTTCTGCAATGGTGACGTTGTTTCCTTCCTGTGATTTGCCAAGGAGTCGAATGAGGTTCGTGGTTCTTTAAGGATTGACCCTGTTTTCCCTCCCCTCCATACATTCGAGAACCTGATCCTCGAATTCTGGAGGAGGTTTTGAAAATATCTTTCTAAACTCCTCAGAATAACCTCTCTTTTTCACTAGGACTGGTCGATGTAGTTCCTCGTGCGATATTTCATTTAGGCCATGCGTTCTGATTGTCTCTCTTAGCCTGCTGATGGGCACCTAAAGGGACCTTGGATCCCTGCTGGTGTCTAATATTTTGATTAGATGGTTTCCCCTTATCCCTCAGTTCGTGAACTAGCTCGATATTCAGCTATCTTTTGAGTTAGTGAACGAGATAGAAATCCATGGGATTTTTGTAGTCAATGTCGAGGATGTGGTTGTAGGCAGCGGTGAATCGCTGTTGAAGCACCACTCTCTCTTGTGTAAGGGTGGTTGGCAGTAGAATTTAAAGGAGACTATATGAATGGGTAATGCGTCTGCGTTGGAAATTCAGACGTTGATAGATGTAAGTTATCGTCGAGATCTTCGGGTGCGCCGTCAAGATCAGAGAGGTCCAACGGGAACGCCCTCCTGCATGCATCCCAGCTGCTTTCGGCAAGTCTTTCCTAGGTGAAACGGAAATAGGTATAGGAGCAGCTGTTACGGTGAAAAACATTGGAATGTGGTCACTAGGTATCAGTGGTCTAGGATGGATTAGTTAGTGGAATAAAAAGTTGGGTTCGTAAGACTTTCAGTTTAGTAGCTGTAACTGGATACAGGAATGTACGGAAGTCCAGTCTGATGTTCAACGATATCCCTTCTTAACAAGAAGTCAAGATTCCTGCCTCTAGCTTCCTCCCTTACGTAGCCTGCTATTCTGTTCCTCGCATTCATGTCTCTGGAGAATAGTACTTGGTTCTACTTCTTAATTAGGGTGAAAAAGTCAACGATTGGCAAATAAGGACGGCGAGAAAGTTGATATCCTGCGCCCATCTCGATGTCACCTAGAGAGCCCCTCAGAATTATCGACAGTAACGATTCGTCCATTGGGTTCCCTGGTCTGTACTGCAAATCTTTCTTCTCTGCTATCACAGTTCCATCACATCTCTATCATGTAACGTTCTTTTGGACAAGCTTGTATCAAAAATCTTCTGTTTGACTTCGTCACTGTTGCCAGTTTCTGAGAGCAGAAAAATATCTGGGTACAGTTCTTTATATATGGCACAGCTTTTGCTTGTGCAACTGGCATTCCTGCACATTATGTACTAGAATAATGAGGCTATCCTTGCAACCATCTTGTTTCTTCGTTTGGCTTGTGGGCTTTTGGTAGTGCGTGGGGCTGTTACATCCTACTCGAACGAAGTTTCCTATAGAGCGATGGCTCGTAGAACTTGAGGTAGTATAGGGAGAGCCTTACTTATTATCATTTTTATTTATTTACTTATCAATATTATTCTTCATTTTAATTTTCCTTATGCATTTTCTTCTTCTTGACTGAAATTCTTTATTTCTTTTAAGTTGGCCCTTCGAACGTTTTTCTTCTTGAATTCCGTATTCTTCTTTGCTGGGTTGGTCGTTAATCTTCGTTTTTTTTTTCTTGATGCATCTTCATTTTCTTCCATTTATCTTGAGTTGATGATTTCTTGGTCCTTCTTGTTGAGTTAGTCCTTCAAGCCGTTTTCTTCCGTTTTCTTTCTTGACAGATCTTGTTAAAAGTTTTTGGACTATTGAGTTTCGAACGTGGTACCGTTGGATTTGAACGCCAATACTCTAGCCTCACGACCGGCTTCAGTCCGTCATTGGTTGGTAAATTTATCGGCTATTTATATTATCGAGTTGGAAGGAATTTCTCTGATACATTTTCGCACCCCTACAGTAGTAGTCATTCAGAATGATCTTGATGCTGTAATCCTCTTCTTATAGAGCTGATCCTATCTGACCGAGCACAACATGCATAGAGTTTTATGTGGACCCGCACAGTTAGTATACATCTTTACCCAATTTACACAGTGCATCCAGTCGTGACCGGTCTGGGCGCACTCTGAACAAATTTTAGTTTAAATGTTTTGAGGGAAAGGGATAGTCCGGTGGTCCTCGACGTTTTAATAATTGAAGCAGGTTAAGAGCTGGAAGAATCTTTCCCTTTCGATCTGATCGAGCTTCAGTCTTGCTTCTTTGGCTTTAAATGCCATTTTTATTTTCTCAAACTTGACTTTGAACTCGTAAGTGAAGCTACGGAATTTGACAACCTTTGCCACCTTTCCCCATGTTGGTTAATTTTTATTTCCAAATTGATCTTTTTTTTTTGGCCCTTTCACCAACCCAAGGGTCGACCCGCCTGCAGATGATGGCCTTTCTGGCATTAGTCGCTTGTGGTGGCTTGGGTACAAAGCCAATTGGAGGGCCGCTTGTGACGTTAATTTAATTAAGTCGGCCTCTGTATGGCAGATGACTGTGTAGCCTCTTGCCACTTCAATCAGCCTTCTGAGTCCGATCTCTAACTTTCAAAAGATGGTCTCGAAGACTGGTTTTGTCTGAGTCTTATTGGTATTGACCATCAGTGATACCCAAAAGTCCAGGAACTCCCCATAACCGTTCATGGTTGGGCAGTCTCATCGAGAGGGGCGTTGTCCTAGCTCTCATTTCTCTTGTAGCTTTCACTTTCCGCTTGGGTGAAGTAGAAACAGAAGGAATCGCCAATCAGTCTACCTCCGCCTGCTTAGTCCCTTTCAAGGTCGTCAGAAACAGTAAAACTCTCTAATCAGTCCTACGACCTTTTGAACAGGCCCCTTGGGGGAGGTCTAACTGAGACCTCAGGCCTCGATCACGACTTCTTCCCCAAGCCAGGCAGAAACTGTACGAATCTCCAATCAGTCCGTCTTTGCTTGTTGAACGCCTCTGTTACGAGCGATAGAAACCGGAGGAATCTCTAATCAGTCCGCCTTTGCTTGTTGAACGCCTGTTACGAGCGACAGAAAGCGTAGGAATCTCCAATCAGTCCACCACTCAGTACCAGTAGGTGGTGGCAGAAGGGGCACTAAGACCTTCCCGTTCTCCCTCAACGAGCTTTCATGGCCTTATGGTTCTGGAGAGTGGATTATGTTTCGATTGGCGTCGTCGGAGATGTAGCCATGTTCGAATTCAGCGGGGAGAGAGGAAGGGGTCCTTGGTTGATAGTGTCAACCAGGGGCTTGGCAGGGAATGCTTATGATAGTTCTTCCAGGTGCATTACAAAGCCGGGTGAGAAAGATTCGTGAGAAGCGATTTGGAGAGGCAGGTTCCCCCCCCCCCCCTCTCTGGGATGGGGGTTCCTTGTACCAGAGATCGGGGGTGTAGCTATATCGCTGGTTTCCGTAATGCCATTTGTAGGCGTCGAAATTATTTCATGGTGTAGGGGCCTCTTTCACTGGGCCTTGCCCCATCAACCTGTTTGCTGATTCCAGTCGGAAAGAATTTTATATCAGATCTCTAGCAAGATCAATTAACTATTGTCGTATATGGTATTTATTTCTAAAAATTATCTTAAAATCTTTATGGAAAAAGTGTCCCGAAGTATGCGACCTGCTCTGTCGTAAATATCACAGCCACGTTATGATTACAAAAAATACCAAAGACACCACCTTATGACCACAACAAATACCAAAGATCCTTTATGATCACAAAAAAAATACAAAATACACTTTATTACCACAACAAATGGCAAAGACACTTTATGACCAAAAAAATACGCCAAACATCTTATGACGTTGGAAAATACTAAAGCCACCTTATCACTACAAAAAATACCAAAGATACCATATGGCCACAGCAAATACCCCAAACTCCTTATGAAGATAACAAATGCCCAAAGTACCTTATAACCATAACAAATACTCAAAACACTTTAGGACCAAAACAAATACGAAAAAAACATTTATAATCACAAGCAAATACCAAAGACATCTTATGACCACAACAAATACCAAAATCAGATAGCAACCTCCAAAAAAATGACCAGGAATTCCCATCATTAAAAAAAAATTGCTACATTTTATATGTACTTAAAAGCATGGAAAATGGCACAGCGGAAGGTAAGTGGGAATAACACCTCCTTTAAAGATGTTTAAAGCGATGCTCTGAAAGATAGCTAGAACTCTGAATTAGGATCGCAATCAATATAAAATTAATGCGAATTGAACAAAATATATAAATATATTGACGAAATAGATTAGTTACTTCACTTTCAGAAGATTTACTACAATCAATGAGGGTAAAATGATCACAAATCAGTTCACAATTTGACTGAAAATAAATCTAAAATAATATTTTACGAGCCAACATTGAGGAAAATTACTTTTACAATATAGCTATGTTTCCATTTCCAACTTTTCTGTTAAATTTTGCGCTAAATTGACGTATCACCCTTTTCTCTCAAAGTGGAGTTAAGTACCACAGATATCAACTTCATGAATCCTGTAATTTCCCGCTCAACTCCGAAAAAAAAATCAGCTTTGGTCCTTCATTCCCATTTAATACCCAAAGTTGGGCATGGGGCTTAGAATAATTTAAATTATGCGTAGGAATATTTATAAAATAATAAAAATAACATTAAAATAATAATTGAATATGAAATGTGTTACAGTGCATTCCCGACCTTAATTACATTGAAATAAATTTGTAAAATAAAATGATTTAATTCTTTTGAAATTATACCTTTTTCCCGGCAATGGTGGCACGTACGTTTATTTCTTTTAATTAAAAATGGGAATAAGTGTAAAAAAGGTTGTGAAACACTGAACTACAAGTTAATATAGCAGTCAAAACAAGCGTAGCTATAGCATATGACCGTGGCATAGCCGACCACAACAGTACAACACCTGGCGATGAGAAGCTGTTTCCTTAGGGTTTGGTTGTATTCCCTAATCTACATTGATGCTAATAACTGCCTCAGAGGCAAATTTTGCTGTAGTTAATTCCTTTTAAATGGAAGCAATGTTTTCTTTGAAGGTTCAACAAACTTGCCAAGTACCTGAAAGGCCACTTGAATTCTCACAAGTTTTGGGCCTATAAGTTCTTCTTCTGCGAGTTCCTTAACTTGTTTGTATCAGCCCTGGTGTTCGTTCTCACTGACTGGTTCCTTGGAGGAGAATTTACCACCTACGGTACTGAGGTAAGTGTGTTCTATTAATATTTAGTCATTTATTCCGCTGCGTGCCATCCCCGAGAATAAGAACTAAGGAAAATAAAAAAAATCTAATATATATTTCCGAAAGTCTGTTATATATATATATATATATATATATATATATATATATATATATATATATATATATATATATATATATGACCGTTATAGAAGGCCACTTTGAGTGACCTTTAAGGACAAAAAAGGTCACCATTAAGGTTAACTTGAGCCGGGGAGTAACATAGGCCACTCAGATTTGGCAAAGGTGGCGTCACATGCTTATTTGGCTTGGTCAGGTTATATTAGGTTTAAATATTTACCCTTTCTATGTTTTTATGGACAAGTAATCGCCCATCCGCTTGCTCGCCCTACTGTAATGTGAAAATCGTTCTCTGTAAGTCTTTCATAATACACTACTCCATTACTCAACCTACGAACCTACTTAATCTACCAACTTTTAATTGTGTAATTTAACTCAAGCAGATAATTGAATTTGTTCAAGTGCTGAGAAGATGCCCGGTAGCTTTGCTAGGAATATAATTAACGGATTGAGGAAAGGATATAATGATTGATGCGATGGTTTGGGCCTTTTCCTCCATCAGTCAACTTTGAGCTTGTGTAATGGGTGCTCAATGCAATCCATTTAGTATATGTGTGTGTAAGGGGGCCAAAGCATGTGTGGGATAGATAGAAAGCAAAAAGTGGTGGAAAGAGAAGGAAGTGTTTGCGTATTTTTTGTTTGTCCTTGAGTTTTTACGGCGTTCAAGACTTTTATGTTATATTTAATATCTTTGTTTGTTATGTTTGCATTTGTTTTTGTTTGTGGTATTAGTTATTCTTTATTGTGTTGCTTATTTTTTTGTATTAATTTTTTTATTGTAGTTAATTTCGTTTTCATGTTCATTCTTTATTCCTTTTTCATATTTAAAAGTCAGTCATATTCGGTCGTTTTACCTTGTCATAGTAGGGTTTTCCTTTTACAATTTCAAATGGATGCTTCCTTCTACGTGTAGGTTTTAAGTCGTTCCTTCCCAGCATCGTCTATTGAAGGCATTGAAGCGGAATACGGTATTAGACAAATTAAACAACTAATAACGACATTGTCTGCCATCTACAAAACCCACTTTTATTTTTACCTATAGCTGATCGTGTCATCCAAACATATCCTGTATAATATCCACAACATTATGTTACGATTTATTATAAACAACTATGGTATGAATGCTACCATTCCAAATGATCTGACATAAATTATATTGATCGTCATCATTGAAACCTATATTTTTGCTTATACGGATGAACTTCACAATGGCTTGGATTTATTTCAAGATTTAAAAAAACAAACAGTTTAGTAGAATCACTTTATTATTACATTACAGGACTAGTTTTGGTATCCACTACCATCTTCAACTGTACAATGAGAAGACTGGACACACAAATGCTTAAATATGTCGAAGGGAATGACTAAAGTACATTATTTTGTTTCAGTTTCTATAAAAAGATGTAATTTTTTAGCACATCGTATCATTAAATGTTAAAAATAAAGTAGTTTAAATAAAGAGATGCATAGTTGAGCCGTTACGCCAGAAGATATAGAACCAATAGTTAGATTCTTAAATATTCTCATAACACGAATGATGTGATAGCATCTATAGGACTTAATAGAGCCACTTCTAGTTCTATACGCTTCAATCAACGACTAATGGCCGCCTAGACTGCCTGAAATTGCTGCAGAGGGGTATCAGGTGTAGCCGGAGAAGTTGGTTGCAGTTGACATGTGGAGGATTATTGCGCGCTCTATCGACCCAACGCTCCGAAGTTGCTTGCCCTCCCGCTCCTCGCTCCTTCCACACATTTTGACTTCTTCTCTCTTCACCACTTTTCACATCTATTCTTACACACTTTCGCCAGTGATGCCCTCGTTGCTTTAAGCTATAACTTAAAATATTTCCTTGAAATTTTTGTTTAAATTCTTTCGCTTCCCATAAGACCCTTCTCTTTGCCTCCCAATGTTTATATCTGAATTTTTGCAAAATCGTCGATTCCGCGTACGGGTGGGGGGAGCCCTCTCCGGCCCAAAGGAGCAGAAAGAGGGTGTCCCGCAGGGAAGTGTCCTTAGTGTCACACTCTTTGCCCTGAGCATCAACGGCATCACCTCGGTGCTGCCGGAAGGTGTTCTCGCTACGCTCTACGTGGACGACCTTTCGATCTCTTTTGGCGCAGCCCAGATGCCAACTCTGGAGCGTCGACTCCAACAGGCATTGAACCGCGTCTCTCGCTATGCCGAAGCGCACAGGTTTCGGTTTTCTTTGGCCAAGACTAAGGTGGTGCACTTCTGCCGCCATCCACGGCTTCACCCCGACCCAGATTTGTTTCTTAATGGGGTGCGCCTGGATGTGGTTGAGTCGCACCGTTTCCTTGGTCTTGTATTCGACCGACGCCTCACCTGGGAGGCTCATATTCGCAGCCTTAGGGTCTCTTGTACCCGCGCCATGGACATTCTCCGTTCCGTGACGTTCAGCGCTTGGGGCGCTGATAGGGCTACTGCTTTACTTTTTTATCGATCCTTTGTTCGCTCGAAATTCGACTACGGATGCGAGTTTTATGCATCCGCAGCCGAGCGTTTATTGCGGAAGGTGGATTCGATCTACCACACCTGCCTTCGCCTTGCGACCGGTGCCTTCCGCACTTCCCCCATTGAGAGCCTGTTGGTCGATGCTGGGGAGATGCCACTCGCTCTGCGCCGCGTGCAGTGCATCACTCGCCTGTACGCGCGAGCCCGGCGCCTCCCTCAGTCGCCAACAGCTCTCACTGCCTCCGCAGCTGATCTCGATGGTGCCTATGCCGCCGAGAGACGCCAGTTATACCCTAAGCCCTTTGGGTTTAGGGCCAGGAAACTCCTTAGAGAGGTAGATATAGCTCTCGGGGCGGTGGCGCCTCTGGTTCTGCCCAAGACGCCACCCTGGAGGGTACCACATTTGGCTATTTGTCGCCACGCCTCTGCTCCCAAAGCTTGTACTGCGCCGGGAGTATTGCGTTCGACCTTTTTGGAGCACACATCGTGTCACGCTGGTACCGTGCCAGTGTATACGGATGGCTCCAAGTCCCAAGAGGGGGTCGGCTTCCACGCCGTATCCCCTCTGTTTGAAGTCAGCGGGGCTCTACCAGGCGCTGCGTCTGTCTTCACGGCCGAGCTGGTGGCAATACACCACTCGGTACGGGAGATTACGCGACGTGCCCGGTTCGGAGACCGGATCGTGATCTATAGCGACTCACAAAGTGCCCTGAGTGCTCTCGGGGCATTGGAATCTCCGCATCCCCTGGTTCGCGATATCCGTGACGCCACGGTTTTGGCGAGCCGGGCAGATGTCGAGATTATCTTCTGCTGGGTTCCTGGACATGTAGGAATTGCGGGGAATGAGCGCGCCGATGAGGGTGCCAAAGAGTCCGCGAGGACTCTGCGACCGGACCAGCGTTTCGCTCTTCCTCACACTGACTACATGGCAGGAATACGGGCAGCTCTTCGGACTGCTTGGCAAAGAAGATGGGAGACGGTCGAAGGGAACTTAAAGTTGCGTGCCATTGCGCGCGACTGTTCCCATGGACCAATCCCCTAATGCCGCGGCGGCTTCAGGTTGCTTTCTGTCGTCTCCGAATCGGCCACACTCGTGTGACGCATCGCTATTTGATGGAGCGCTCGCCTGCGCCCTATTGCAACGACTGCGTCGTCCCCCAGACTGTTCGGCACATTCTTGTCGAATGTGCCAGTCTGGGTGATCTTCGCGCACGATACCTGTCCCAGTACCGGGATGAGCGGGGTCGCTACCGCCTGTCCCATGTGCTCGGTTCAGATTCGTGCACATTGACTTGTGGACTTGTTGACTTCTTGGGGGAGGCCGGCCTTCTCCCTATTATTTAAGCAAGGTTTGTTTGTTTTTTGTTTTTGTTTGCATTTGTTTTGTTTTTTTGTTTGTTTTTTTCCTTTAGTTGCACGCTCCTGCGCCGGGGGGACCTCTTCCCGACGCACCAGCTTGCTTCCTTTCCCCCTTTTGGGGTGTTGTATGTTTTTTCTCTTTAATTTTATTTTAAAGTAGCCTAGAACTAGGCCAGTTTTAATACGGCGACTAATGCCCAAGTATGCAGTCGCCAGATGAGCTCTTAAAAAAAAAAAAAAAAATCCTCTTCCCTCGCTGACTTAACTACGATTATTGCATACTTCCTCGGGGTACCGCAGGGGAACGTTATGCGTAGCAGAAGCAAACTTTTTTGAGGTGATATCTGGAGGATTGTGTGTCTTCCCACCCACAGCACCCACAGTTTCCCTTCCTGGGTCCAAGGCCTGTAAGAAGATTTGCAGCTAAATACTCTATGGTGTAAATGTAGAAAACGAAGTATCAAAATATATATTTTCTGGAAAATACTCGTTTAATATCCAAGAAAATTACATAGAATATTCATTGAAATTTGTCTCTGATAGTACCCAAGTTTTATCTCATAGAACAGCGGCTAAAAAAAATGTTATGGGGAAGGTTATGTGTATTTGAAGAAAGGAAAAAAAACAACCCTGAAATGCTTAAAGCAATCACCTTCCTCTCTTAAATCATCCGTGAAAGTCTTTCTGGTTTCGTACGACGTTTTTTTCGAAGTCCTGGTGGTTTTTCTCTTTCAACTATACAGGAGTAATCTCTTCAGTGGAGTTCCCAGCACATACCCTATTCCGTGTCTCCTTACGGACCCCACTCCCTATGTAAGCTTTGTAAACTGTCATCGCTTATTAACAAAAACGGCTGATTTCATTCGTGACTTAATTTTTTCGAAGAAATAATTTCACTTCGTTGTAACAGAATCTTGGTGTTTTAATCACCCCAAATCTATTTAAGATCCAGCTTATATCGATGGATAATCGTTCTTCTTTTATGTTTCTACTACTTTAGCGAAGTATTGACGTTGGCTTAATCGCTGATTTGCATATATTCCCTTCTACCATTCCAATCAATTTCCCTAACACCTTTGAAGATCTTCTCCTTCCTTGGCTCTGGAGCATTCTCTCAAAATGGCAGTTATTTACCCACCCTTAGTCATCTATCAGAGAGCTTATTCTCGGTGAGGGCAATATGATTCATCCTATTCCCTCATATATCTAGGACAGCGGGGTACGTTTTGGTGTTCTGCAATGCTCGTTTCTTGCTCCGCTCGTTTTTCGTCTTATGTGTCGCCTCTGTCTACTATTTCATTTCTCTGCCTAAGACACAGGCGAGACTCGTTTGTTGATTCTACTAGAAATCTCTTTATCCGTAAACATCATTACTGTATGGCTCTCGAACAACTTTCTGAAACAAACTCGTAACAAAACTGAACTGATGCTTGTGGACATCCTTAGTATCTCATACCATCTAGAACTATAGGTTCATAGACCATTTATTAACCTTGGTAGTTCTCCTTTTACCTTTTTTCAATATTGCCAAACCTCTAACGTTCACCTTCGATAGTCTTCTATCTCTTAAAGCTCAGATCAGTGACCTCTGCAAGTTTTTTCTCCGTAATCTTAGCTGTGTCTGCTACCAATTTCACCAGTTTCGAGACCACCATCCACGTTTGTTTTTATTACCTCTCCGTTTGACTACTGTAGCACTGTTCCTCGCTTCAACTCTTTGACCCCTTTAATCTTGCTGTCTATGTTTTTTTCTGTAGGAGACGTATCCTGCTTGGTTTGAAAGCTCCCCCCTCTTGCCCATAAGTTCTTAAATGCAACGGCAACCCCGTACCTGTTTTCCTCTATGAACTTATCCCAGACCCTGAGATTCTTATGTTCCAGTTCTGCCCATTTAATGTTTGTTCTTTTAAGTCGTCTGTGAAACATGGATCATCTTGCTTTCTCGATTTTCGCTTCAAATGTGTGGAATGAGCTGCCTCCTGGATTCTGCTGCTCCCTCTCCCTTTGTGTTTTCACACTTTCTTTGAAAACCCACCTTTTCTCCAGAGAAAAGGTGGGTTGTATTTTCGTTCACAAAAACCGTTACCTCTTCTATGTTTCACTTATGAATAATTTTATATGCGTAAATGTTCTTATGAGAGACTATTTGTAATAGACCAACCAGGAAATGGCTTCGCCACTTCCCCTACGTGGGGGAGCTTGCGCTTCGCTACTAAGATTAAAATTTAAAATCTAAAAAAAGCAGCCATGGTTAAATTTTTATAAATTTTCTGGAATATACCCCCTCCCCCCAAGCAGCCATCGTTAAATTTTTACTAATTTTCTGAACTTCACCATTTTTAATTCTTTGGGTTTTAAAAAAATCACAAAATTTCGATACTTCTTGTTATTTCTGAACTTCGTCATTTTGTTTTTTGATATTATAAAAGAATTATTAGAAATAACTTTGATAAAAAACATAAGTCATAACCAAACTAAGATGAAATTATTATTCAAATACTCATAAAATCCCCTTCTTAAATTATAGAGTTAGTAATGATGATAAAAGTGCAAAGAAATAAATTTCTCTCTAAGTTTTCTAACATTAAAACACGAAATCATCCGACCATTGTCACAAAAGTAATAGCAGAACTTAACTAACATTTTAAACTGCCAGTTTAACCTACCACTGGCGATAGCTCTATAACGTTGGGTAATATTACAGATGAATTTCTAAACCTTTGTTTCCAAACCCAAACTTTGCAAAGTGCACAAAATTATCCACTGGTACAAATGGAGATTGGACCAATGGACAAACACCTGCTCCTCAGATGAATCGCCGTTCACCGCCTTGTTTACGTTCAGTCTCATGTCTGGAGACAGTCCGCGGAAGCGTTCCATTATTTTCCTCTTCGTCCTGAAGGTTATTACCGTGGCAGGGAAAACATCTCCATATAGATATTATTTACTCTCATATAGTAAACTTTCAGTATTTTTAATCTACTCCTGTGAAGGGATAATACAGGAAATGGTAAATGCAGAAAACATGAAATAACACGTTTTGGCTCTCCCTGGAAGTACCGCTTCACCGACAGCTGCTATCAAGCAAGATCTGCCTCCCGTTACATCGAGTAGACAATGACAGATAAAATGAGCGAGACACAACGGCCGACACGCGATTCTTCCACTGTCAAGGCCTGTTGCAAATATTTCAAAGGTAGATAACACAAATGTCGCGTCTCACGAGAAACAATCGACGGAAAGCACGGTTATGTGGGCCAAGTTGAATGTTGGAAATAGGGCGAGGATACTAGCGAGAAAGAAGCTCTGCTCATGGTTAATCTAGTAAGCAAGACTTGATTTAGAAAACGCCCTTCAAGGGAGAGGGTGATCAATTTGGTTAATTTAGTAAGCGTAGCACGTAGGCGAGCAAAGCGAGCTCTCACAAGTATGAGGGGTTTAGGGGACCCTAAGCTTCCTCTTTTAAAGTTCTAAAGTGGAAATTGGCAAGACATATTGCTAGACGAACGGCATTATTCCTAAATTGACACCTGTTGCTCATATATTTTATCTGAATGGAATTTATTTTGAGGCTTAAGGAGGGGGGGCGAGATAACCCCGTTACGTATCCGCCCCTGGCTTTAAAGTCGAGTTCTGCATTCAATGGGAGGGGAACCGTAAAGACAAACATGCGTTCTCTCGAGCATGAATGATCATATAATTGTTCCATGCTAATTCGTCCTTGGGCAAGTCATCAATTCGTTACTAGGCAAATTAACACGCTTGTTTGCACTTAGGAGTTGATTGCAAATCCAAGTAAGATTATGGGAAATTTGTCTTCAAAAATTCAGTTTTTAACCAGGTTAATTATGTTGTATAACACTTTGTACACACAGATTTAAGTCGGTATTTTTTATCTTGATCGATCCTTTTTTTTTGGATAATTTTTTTCCCTGATCGATCGATCCCTTTTTTTTTAGATTATTTTGGGAAATTTTGCGCTTGCAAGACATTTTATTTTTTCGAAACTCTACGACCCCAGATGCCTCTTATTCTTTATAACGGGAGCTGCTTCTTAAAAGCTATAGATTAGCCTTTTGCACACGCCTTTTCTCATGTTGTTATGATTAACCTAACGAAATCTGGCGACGAGATGACCGGACACCATACAGAAAACCATCCACTTCTTTTTCTCCTTTTAAGACAGGGGGAGAGGGGGGTCAGGGGAGAGAGGAGGGGATAGAGAGTGGGGAGAAAGAGGAGGCAAGATAGAGGGGATAGAGAGTGGGGAGAAAGAGGAGGCAGGATAGAGGGAGAGAGAGGGGAGAGAGGGTGTAGGGAGAGTGGAAGAGAGAGTGGGGAGAAAGAGGAGGTGAAATAGAGGGAGAGAGAGGGGGAATAGTTAAAACATGATTTTTTGATTCCTATAAATGGACAGACAAACACACTGACAGACAGACTTTATTTTTATTATATAGATTTATTAATATTTCACTGACTGTCAATTTCATTTAATGAAGGACTCGGTGCAATGTGGACCTGCAAACTCAAACTATGTAGGTCCGTCTTGCTTACAAAGCTCTGACTTGTATAATGGTTGCTTAATTAATTAAAATCAAGTCCGTTTCTGTAGTTACTAAAACAAGAAAATGAATACAAACTTCGAAGACGTGAAACGAATATTGTGCAAAATCATTTTACTGCATCCATTGTAATATTAAATTGGTCCATTCAAATCGTCTGCGTTTGAAACTTCATGAAGTAAAAGATGAAATTCATGATACAAGGAAACCTCTGGAGTCATTTAGCGAGTGTGGAGAGGTAAAAATGTGGTGCGGGATCAAAAATGGAAAAGTGGACATTAGCTACTACTTCTTACACGAACGAGCGCAACTCGTAACAAGAAGTCCATTAATACAGTTTAAGAAGTTTCAAATATAGGAGGGATTGTTAAACGAAATGGCAAATAATAATATCATTAAGTGAAACAAGGAGAAAGCACAATAAAATAAGGATGAGGAGAAGATTAGTTAAGAGGATGGATAGTTGGAGAAAAAATTGTCCTAAAAATCATCGATGCCAAAAACTGCAGTAGCAGATGCAGTTAAAGTTTGCTGGTTTCAGTCCTCCTATCTAGTACATATGTCGCTTCTCGGCCGGACGTCAGCTAGGGCAAGCCCCAACTCCCCACCATGATGCCCAGTCGCGGAGGTAACCTCTCTAGTAAATAGTGTTAGCTTAAATAGAATCCGGACGGAGATTCGAAATGCCGACCCAGCGATTGCTGGGCAAGCACGTGAAATTGACCCACTTGTGTGTGTATGCATAAAAGCTTAAGGTGAAATGTGTGTATGGAGTAGATATTGAATATGCAAAATGAACATCCTCCATTGTGTTCCCCTACTGCATAACATCATATTCTCACGAATCGCTAATTATTTAGATACATGCCTTCTGGAGCTCAACTCCCTCCCAATTATGGCCACAATTCGGAAATATAAGAGACATTCACAAATAATTAAGAGTAAAGAGTAGTAAGTGACACGTAAGTAACAATATAAGTAATTTCTGAACAGCTGCTTTCCGTACGGCGGAAACGGATCGAAGGTCTGGCTTTCCAGGAATGTCGTTAAGGAAACACCACAGGACGGTACGGTTTCATACACTTTCAATGATTACTGAAGCAGATAATTCCGTCTTATTGCTCAAAAATGTTTAAACGCCCCCTCTTCAAATAAGCACAAAAGCATTTGAAATCATTTTTTTTCCATCGCTTTGTGTAACAAATATGTGGTAAAATTGAAGAAAACTTCTCTTTCGAGTACGAGACCAATTTACGGCAGCGCGGAGCAAACTACTACTCTATATCGGTCTGATTAATCAAAATAGGATTTAAATTTAAAACAATTAAAATAAGATGAAACTATATCTTATCCAAACCAAATCTAAGTATCGGATGTTCGGATTGAAGGGCAAAAATCAAAGTTAACAGAATAATTGACCAACAGAATCTGTTTAATAAGAACGAAGTTAACAGCCAAAATATCCTTAGATTTTGAAGGGCGGGGCACGCGTAAACTTCTAGTAATAAACATTCGAAGGTAATGTATGAAAAATATATGGGGAATAATTTAATAAAAGAGGTGTGAAAAATATAAGAAGAACCTTAAAAGTCAACAATAGGTAGGTAAATTGTGCCTTTGGTCCCTCGCATCCTGAACACCATTCTCAGACCGGATAATGAAATTCATATAAAGATCAGCCCACAACTGTTTGGAAGTTGAAGTTGAAGTTGATGTAATAAGAATGAAATGTGTAGTAGGTATATAAAGATAAAAAGAGGATTGAGATTTGCCCTGGTGTAGAGGGCTCCTCACAGGTTTGTCTAGTATTTGTATCATTTTATTTCTTCTCTTTATTTGTTGCTATTATTTGTATTTATCAGTTTATATATATATATATATATATATATATATATATATATATATATATATATATATATATATATATATATATATATATATATATATATATATATATATATATATATATATATATATATATATATATATATATATATTTATTTATTTTATTATATTTATTATTTTTTATATTTTTTTATTTATTTATTTTTATTATTTTTTTTTATTTATTTATTTATTTTTTATTTTTTTTATAAACTAAACTATAATTAGGTAAATAAATATTTTTACTCTTTCCTCCATCGTGGCTTTCAAGCCTTTCAAGTATATTGCTTGCTATAGGTTTCTTGTTTTATATTTTTATTTTAGATTTAATATATGTCTTGCCGGGTTTTTTTGATCTGAATAGTTGGTTGTCTTGATTGGGTTCGTTATGGGCACTACGCCTCCTTTACTCTTCGCTACGATCTCTTCATTATTATGTTTGGAAATGGGAGGAGACTAAGCTTTCATAGAAATATAGGATAGCGTAAGAGCACGACGGCCCCGCAAAAGACAATCAAACTGGACGTTTAGCAACAGACGGGAAAAATATTTATTTCTCTTAACAAATAAATCTCAGGGGCAATTTAGGGGATATTTGTCAATTTAAAGC
Source organism: Ceratothoa steindachneri (assembly GCA_963969495.1). Taxonomy (NCBI): domain Eukaryota; kingdom Metazoa; phylum Arthropoda; class Malacostraca; order Isopoda; family Cymothoidae; genus Ceratothoa; species Ceratothoa steindachneri. The sequence goes on from OZ018326.1 coordinate 71,603,453, forward strand.
CATTGACTACCTATTGCCTCCTTCTTCCACCCACTTTCATTGCTCGGGCATTCCACGTTTACACCTCAAACCGCAAGCATTTCCATTCTTAGGGCGTGTGACGTCACGCCGGAAATACGTTCGCCACGGATCATGTAAATTTCGTCGAAATGATTTGCCTGGAAAGGTTTCATAGCAACCCTCTCTATATTGCGTGATAAAAGGGGTCGAAACCTACAAATGTGCTTCTCATGAATTCACATATACAACATTCAGGGATTTTTCAATTGAGAACGGCTCGAGTATACACAGAATTTAAAGTTGAACTCACTGTAGAAAGAAAAGTGTGAAATTAAGTTTCATTTCATTACGTGTTTATAGTGAATGTTTATTCTATATACAGATTACAATAATAAAATTGTAATTAGCGTGTAATTATTTCACTATATATATATATATATATATATATATATATATATATATATATATATATATATATATATATATATATATATATATATATATATATGAATATGTACCACGGAAGGAAACTGAATAAAAATACTGGGTGTCATATTTTTCTTACCATTGAGTTTGAAAATGTCGAATAGACGAAAGTACTCACTCCAATCTGCTTTTTATTTAGTTTCCTTCCGTGGTACATATTCATATTTATAGTTATCACGCGCTAACTTCCGTGATATTTCCCATATATATATTTAGTTGTACCACGTAGGGAAAAAGAAAGGTGATTGATTGGAGCTAGTACTTTCGTTATCTTAATAACATTTTCAAACTCACAATGGTTTATGAAATAGAGGGAAACTGTATTTATACAAATCAATGTTTTCCCTATAAAATAAGATGGTCAGTTTTTTTTCGGACCTCTGATAAGTTTAATTTGAGGAAGAAAGATAGGACTGGATTTAAAGAAAACAAACCGGGGATTGTATTTACATTTATCTCCTTTGTGCTGGAGATTAGGAACGATTCACAGATATTTCTGCTAATAAAATCATTTATATGCATTATGGTATCTGCTTTTGACCAGTTAATCTGGTGACCCATCAAGTTGTTTTAACATTGGTACTACATACAAGAAATTATCATGGCAAGGTAAAAATAATATGTTTTGTAAAGGTTCTGTTTTCCTTAACTTGCGGTTACAGAATGTTTTTTAGCTTTATAGATGCAATTTTCCAAAAGATATTTCGGGTAACACAGATTGAAGGTAATCTCTTCAATTTTTGTAAATTCTTGGTCTATATAGTCAGGACTACATATTCTGAGTGCCCTAAGATACATGGAAGAAAATACTGATGTTTTAATATTTTTAAAATGACCTGAATAAAAATGGACATAGGATAAATTATTTGTCGGTTTCTGAAAATAGAAAACTTAAAACTGTCTGGTTATCTAATTATTAGAACGTCTAGGAAAGTAAATTTAATTGACGCAACTGATGAATTAATAAATAAAAGAAAACTATCGAGGTCAAAATCTTCCTTTAGTATTCCCAGGTCATCGTCTACATAGCGGTACCAAACAGTTTGAGTGGCCCAAATCGGTAGAATCAGCCTAGTTTCAAAATATTCCATATATATATATTTGACAATAAGGGAGATAAGGGATTACCCTTAGCCATGACCAAACACTTGTTCGTAGAACTTGCCATTGAAACTAACTTTACATTCCTTAATGCATAAACAAATAAGTTGAATGATCGAGTTGGACGGTGAAGGCAAATCATAAGAATAAAGAATTTTAGCTAGGAAATCCAATAAGGCATCAACGGGCACTTTAGTGAATGAAGAGGTAACATCAAAACTGACTAATCTCAGGTCTGATGTTAAATTCATATTTTCTAACTTATTGCAAAGATCAACTGAATTTTTTATATGTGAAGGCGATATGGATCCTAAGATCGGAGAAAGTAAATTTACTAATTATTTTGAGAGTTTATATTGAATTGACCCAGTTGCACTGATGATTAGTCTAATGGATTGCCTGGTTTATGGATTTTTATTAGTCCATACAAATAAGGTAATGATGAACCAATAGAAGAAACTAAGTCAATAATTGATTTGTGTTTTTTTAATATTTTTTATGTCTCTATTAAAATTCTTAATTACATCATCTAAGGGATCGCTTCTTAACGGTACGTATTCAGTAGTATCAAATAACAAAGTAGCCATTTTTTATAAATACAATGTTTTATTCATTATTACAGACATGTTGGATTTATCAGCTTTTGTAATATGCAAATTATTTTCCATTTTTAATGATTTAAAGGCTGTTTTAATTCGTTTCGGAAAATTATGTAAACTCTTATTCATATTATTCACTACTGAATAAACACTCCCTTTTGCTATGTCTATATGGTTTTGTGCTATGTTCTTATTTCTTTCGAATCTAGCAAAGGCAGCAGCAATGTCCACACTTTAAGGTTTTTTGTTTATTAAGAACGAGAGTCCATATCCTAAGGCACGTTTCGTGCCACATCGGTTGATATTGGCTTATCCGATAAATTCACAACGCAGTTTTTTAAAATATTTTTTGTTCCATTTACTATCACTTATAAGGCGGTTTAAATTTTTCGTTAGGTGGATGTTTAGATTATGTAGATTCCTTCTGAGCTTGTTGTAGATGGCATCTAACAACGGTGTTTTCCAGTCCCTTGGTACATCACGTATGAAGTTATGTTTCACACTACGCAACTTTTTAAACTGTAAAAACTCATTTCTTTTTGTGGCTTTCATATGTTTGTTCAAAGAGAGGAAACTGAACTGACTAAAAGGATGTTCACTTTCATTGCTCAACCAGGCGGGCAGTAACGATTTGGGAATCACATTCTCCTCTAAACACTGATGTAGAAATTTCCGTCGAAGTCTTGTAAAATGGGCTTTCATTAAGGATTTTGAAAGTCCTCATAGAGATGAGCGAGGAAAGGGAATAGGAGGCAGAAGTTACGCGTGGTGTCCATTATGGGTAAAGATCACGGGAGGTAACACGTGAATAAGTATAAATATTTGGTTGTACCAGGTACGGAAAAGGAAAGATTGATTGGAGTTAGTACTTTCGTTATCTTAGTAACATTTTCAAACTCACAGTGGCTAATGAAATAGAGAGACTGCACTTATACAAAACAATGTTTTCCCTATAAAATCAGATAGGCAGATTTTTTTTATAACCTCTGATAAGTTTGATTTGAGGAAGAAAGATAGGACTGGATCTAAAGAAAACAAACCGGGGCTAATATTTACATTTCTCTCCTTTGTCCTATCTTTCTTCCTCAAATCAAACTTATCAGAGGTTATAAAAAAAATCTGACCATCTGATTTTAAAGGAAAAACATTGCTTTGTATAAATACAGTGTCCCTCTATTTCATAAACCATTGTGAGTTTGAAAATGTTACTAAGATAACGAAAGTACTAACTCCAATCAATCTTTCTTTTTCCCTACGTAGTACAACCATATATTTATACTTATTCACGTGTTACCTCTCGTGATCTTTACCCATAATGGACATCACACGTAACTTCTGCCTCCTGTTCCCTTACAAAATAATGTTCAACTTGCTGTATATCTACATAATTAAAATTTTATGAATATTTACAACCTACAGCTACATTAATGTGAACTTCAACACAAATTTCCCACTCTTGTTCTATACCACTCATTTTCCTTCTTCATATTTTTTGCTATTGTTTTGTTTCTATCTTCTTTTTCTCTCTTTTCTTCTTCTCACTCATTCAAAGAGCGAATAGGTCAGAGTTTAGGTGGCATAGGGAGCTAGTTAACCTTTAAATTAAATCTACAGGGACACCTCAGCTTCTACATAGATGAATTTTCGAAAGCTTTAGTTTCCGGCCCAAACTCTCTTCTCAACTGAACTGACTCCGTAAAGTGACTATGTGAGAGGAGAAGCAGGTCTTAGACAACTATCTCTTTGTGAGTTCTCACTGTGTAGAGGAAAATGTGACCTTTTCTGACCTCTCATGACCTACTAATAGTGGACTGGATTGTTTATACTCCCCGTTTCTCTATGTTTTCCCAACCTTATGGTGTTGTGGTGTTGATTAATGGATTGTTGCAGGATTTAGGTTGGATCACTTTAACATCCTCCACCCTAATGTCGACATTTTAACCCCTGATGTAGTCGTTTTAACATTTTTCCCAAACTTTTTGTCCTCCCATAAAAATATTTTACTGAGGTTTGGTTAGTTATCCTAACCTAACTAAACCTAACCAAATCCTCACTTGCCGACTTGCTATCATTATTCCAATTTTCTCTCCAGCAATAGAAACACGAATCCAAAATGGCTTAAATGAAGTATTGATTTAGCAAACAAATGTTCCATTTCTTATGAATATTGTGTTCTTAAAGCGTTGGCAATTTTATTTTGGCATTTCCAACCAAACCCATTAGAAATCTTTGAGCATTTGGACCACTTTCTTCTTTTCAGCACGTGTTACACTTAGTGTTTTGTTCTAAAAGCCTATTTTGTGGTAATCAGCAAATTACTGGGAGTCGGTCGTCCACAAACAGGGCAAGAAGGATAGTCAGGATAGTGCTTGTGAGCATCAAGAGCCAACGTACGTAATAACTGTAAGACTCTAAACATGTCTCGTGATAGTAACAGATTGAACCCGCCGACCTTCGTCACTTCTCAGATTATAATCCTGTAGGGATAAATTGCCATCGTGTTAAGGAACCACACCAACGATGGTTACAGCAAAACTTGAGTACTTGCCATGTTTTTCATGGTACTTTCGAAAGATGACTCTTTTGGATGTTTCATTTACTTTTTTCGAAGGAAGAGAATGCTATGCTTACAGTTTAGATGTCTCTCTCCCAATGATGTCTGGCAAGGAGTTTCCAGTCTCGGAAAGTCCTAATTTAAAGTCCAAAGCGTTTTATTAATGCACCCATTTTTTTATTCTATTTACATTCGTAATTAATTTTTGTACCCATTTTTGTGCAAACACTTACTGCCCTACCGTGACAAAATAAACTCAAATTAATGCCACATTAAAACACCCTTCCTTGAAACTAAATAAATGCTTTCACCTGTTTGTCTATTATATTGGCCCAGACGTCTGCAAGTCACCTGTGATTTGGCAACATGTCCCACTTTAACTTCTTTGACCCCTGCGGGCTGCCTTGGTCTCGCCGGAGTCGTTGAACTCTCGCTTCCATTTCTCTGTCGCTCCGGCAGCCACGAGCTCGGCGCGCAATATCCAGGCTCGCTGCAATGGCTAATCCCAGAATACCGCGCTTTGCCAGTACAGGCAAGATATGAACCAGAAAATAAGCTTGAATTATCAGTCAGACTTAACATGTGAGGCAACACATGGGTACACCTGTGGGGCACTTATGGAGCGGAGTCCAAATTTCTTAAGATGAGGAGTAGGGGTCAATACCAGACCAACACCATCAAAAGCAAGAACTTGCCCAACAAAAAACACCCACTTTTAAACGAAAGGTTTAGTGGATGTAAATATGATGATTCTGCGGTTCAATTTCATTAACAGAAAGAACTTCATAACATCTATCTATCGCTCATTTCTACCTTTAGAAATGATGCCCCATGCCTTCATTTGAGGTTGTTGAAATTTCAAGAGTAACCCGTCACAATGAGAAAGACGAAAGCAATGGCGGTGTCGGGGCTGTTAAAGAAAATAAACAAGTTGAGGGAAATGACATTTAGGGAAGGTACAAAATCAAAGTAGAAGCCTTGGGGTGCATCGGAACGAGAGGGTGCGACTCTTTTGAATATATCTCCATTTCCTGAGCAAAGCTGGTCTTCTTTCGGAGTGAGCCATAACAAGAGAAGTTGAATTGAAAAAAAATAATGATAGGCAATTTAAAAATATATATAAATATTTTGAGTCAAAAACCTTTTTTTTTTAAATAATTTTAAATAATTTTTATGATTTTTGCTTGAGAAGACACGTTCTATAAGGTTTAAAAAATTGTTCCTTCTGCAACCATTAGTCGAGGTGGAGCGGGGAAGGGAAGTAATGAGGCTTGCAGCGGGACCACTACGCGTGATTCTCTCACTCCCTTCAGCCTCATTTCAACCCCTTTTTTTCCCACTATTTTACTACTCGTTTTTTCATTTCATTATTTTTCTTTTGCTACTCACGTGTTTCACACCTTTTTAAATATAACTCGGTTGATCTATTTTTTTCTTATATCTGGGTACCTAACACCCATGCCTTCACTAATGACAAACAAAAACACCTATTACAATAATTGTGGACTTCGGTAATTCCATCTTGCTTCTTTTCACCTGACTTTTTATTAGTTAGAAATTTTGAGTTTAATGGGGCTATTGACACCCCTGGTCACTTCCCTTACTAGTTAGCACCGTCAGTGATAAGAGAGTGCATACAATCCAACTCGAGGGGTTAAATTCAGGTCGCCTTAGAAAAGAAATCTGGCGCAATTGCTGCGTTATTAGGTTAGTTTTTGTGCGCAGACCAAAATACAACAGCGCTCCTCTTAGTACCTCTTTTTGTACACATAAACATGCGCATATACGTACACCCACAGACACGTTCACGTTGACAAGCCTCTCCCATCTTTGATCAAGCAAACCAAAGAAGCGTAAAGCAAAATCAGACCAACATATCGGCATTTACTCAATCTCGCTCGCTCTAATCATAACTGACCACAAACACTAATCAATGTAGGAAGGCCTTTGTTATTCGTTCTGCTGCGGTTCTGAATTAGTTCTTAATTTCGTGTTTCCTTTGTACACATAAACATGCGCATATACGTACACCCACAGACACGTTCACGTTGACAAGCCTCTCCCATCTTTGATCAAGCAAACCAAAGAAGCGTAAAGCAAAATCAGACCAACATATCGGCATTTACTCAATCTCGCTCGCTCTAATCATAACTGACCACAAACACTAATCAATGTAGGAAGGCCTTTGTTATTCGTTCTGCTGCGGTTCTGAATTAGTTCTTAATTTCGTGTTTCCTTTGTTAATCATAAAGGCCGTAAGAGAAAGTTAGTCATCGTTCGTCAGGGACGTCGCGAGAAGGTCGCTTTCCCATGCCAACCAAGAAGGCTGAACGACGCAGTAAATAGTTATTACGACTCTATTTCCTCATAACTTGCTTCTCTATAAATGGCACCGGTACAAAAAAGAAATCGAGCCAGGTAACACGTTTCATGCTCCGTACCTGATCTCCCATCGGCATTGCATGTATGTTCGTGTACACTGCAAATATCTTTAGGAAGACCGGGAGGATGGGGGGTCTCTACAACACAAGACGATAGTCCGAAAAAGGGGAGGGGGGATAGAATTCTGCTGAATCTCAAGATGATGAGTTTTGCAGTTGAATGGTCGGAAAGTCTTAGTATAGCGCCGACTTCCCGCGAGGAGTTCTGAGAATAGTATAAAATTACCCCAATAGGTGCAAATTACCCAATCGCAGGATGCAAATCAATAAGGAGTTGTCGAGTACGAACCCTCCTACTCCCCTCCCGTTATAGTATAAAACTAGCTTAATGAGAAACTTGTTCTCTCTCTTTGTTCGACTTTTACTCCTCTTTAAATAGTCCACTATCTTTTCCGCGCCTGAATAGTCACAACAACGGATGAAAGAAAAATTATACTTTCTTAAAAATAACAAAAAACAACAAGAACAAATGACGTCTCGTTATCTCTCTCGCAGTCTATGTTTAAATAATAATAGTATTATTATTATATAAGTAAAATTCGTACCTCACTTAGATGGCGCATATCCAAATTTCTAAGAAGTGTTACGACTGAGCATAAAAACTCAGCCAAGAAGTTAACTCGTTTTTCGCAGAGATCAAAGGCGAGAAGCAACTCATCAAGGCAAAAAAATGAGGTCGAAATCCTTATTTTCTCATTAGCAATCCACAAAGAGCGGTTACGTAGTCTTTTGTGGCCTCGCCCAGACATGCCAAAAGCATTGATTGAAGATATATTTAGTAAATAAACGCCTTAAAGAATTGCTTAGCGTAGAATAAGTAAGCGTCGAGGTAGTCATGAATTAAAACAACAAAAATTTTCTTTCGTTACACTAGGACATTTACTAGATACAAACTTGTAGTGAGATTAAAAGCTGCCAGGCCTGTTCCGAAAAAATACTCATTTATTCCTGATGTGGCATATGTAAATAATGAGGAAAGGACCTAAAATATTTAAAAATATTATAGTCGTTCTCTATACGTCGGTTGGATATACAGGCCATTTTATAGCCCGTTAAGGGTGATCTCCTTTGTACTTTTACATGTCTTTCCACTGCTTTACGAACTTATTGTAAAAATAAATATCCTTTTTCCTAACCAAGGTATTCATACCTAATAAGGTTTGCCATAACAATCCTTGCGACTTGACTCTTTTGGGCAACTCAATTCCATTCTTTTAAACCTTTTCCATTTATTATTCCTCTCACTGCACCACAAAGTGGGCAAACCATCGTCGTTTATACCAGTTTGCTTTTCTTTCTTAGCACTTAAGCTATTAAGGAGGTGTTATATTGTCACTACGCCCTTTTGCAACGTATAGGAAGATGTTACGTTAGAGACATCGCGTGTCAATAATTTCCCCCTACCATCACTCCTGAATGAGGAAGAGTCGCAACTTTTCTAGACTGTAAGATAAGAGGCCCGACCTTTCTTCACATGAAAATAAACGATCTCCCCCACCCGAGATAAAAGGATATGCAACGTAAATGACTCGTTAATTTTCTTGTTTTTAAACTAAATTGTCGAAGGAAGCGGGTCATCTCTTACATGAGTGAGGGGAACAATGTTTTCATGCACTTCGAAAAGCTTGTTACCCACGTTGTGATCGAGGGTATTGCAAAATTTGACACTTAAGATAATTGACCCTAATTTTGTAGTCGTGCGGAAGAGCGACCACAACCTTCCTCACCTAAAAATGAAAGCATTTGGGGTTTCCTGCATTGCGGTTGCTTAATCCTCTGCTCGACTGCGTTGTCCCCCAGACTGTTCGGCCCATTTTTGTGGAATGATGTCCCAGTCTGGAGGATCTTCGCGCACATTACCTGTCCCAGTACGATACCGCTTGTCCCTTTTACTCTGGACTGGTTAGTGCACACAGACTTGCGGACTATACGACTTTTTGGAGGAGGCTGGCCCCCTTCACCTTATTTGACCTTTTTTTTGTTGTTGTTTCGTCGCATGTTCCTGCGCCGGGGAAGGCGGGCCTACCCCCGACGCAGGAGCGCGCTTTCTTCTTGCCTTTTTGCTTTGTTTTCTTGTTGCTGTTACTTTTTTAGCCTTTGCCCTTTTTATCGTTGTTATTCGTATTTATATATTGTTATTTGTTTTTGTTGTTATTTGTTTTTTAATATAGCCTAGTAATAGGCTGTGTTGTGTACGGCGACTTATGCTCAAGTAGGCAGCCGCCAGATGGGCTTCCAAAATTAAGAAAAAACAATTTAATCTTCTGCTTTTTTTCTCTATAGAGAAATTATTAATTCAGATGACCACCTTCGCAGGCATAAATGATTCGTGATGCATTTATCAATTAGATTCCTTTAAAAAGATACAATTACTGGAAAAAGTTGCATTCGAGGAGGGCAGCGAGTTGAGGTGTCCCAAATCGCGAAACAATTTTTGTTTGAGCTCCCTAATGTAAATGAATACTCGTAATTCTCTAACTAAATGATAAGTATTTTCTAGACTTGATCACCCGCATGAGTGTTTAAGTTTGAACTTTAGAATGCGCTCTTTCTATCAACTTCTCTTTGATGGCATTCTTCTGTCGTAGAAGACAATGGAGTTTACGCTAAGGATGGGCCAGGCTGTGGTTGCTTTGCAGCGTCTGCTTCGGTTGCACAGTCGCATTTTGAAACGACAGACGCGGTTTCAATTACGTCAATTGTTGTTTTCTGAATTTGTGTTTGTGATGATTAAGCCCTATGCCGTCGGCGATGCCACCTCTCCTCCCAAGTCTCCAGTGGAGACCTCTCTTTAAGAAAACATCTTTCTTTACTCTTATCTCCGCTTCTCTCAGATCTATACTATAACTCTCACAGCATGGTTCCATTCGTTGAAGGTCTGTAGCTACAGCTTCACAGTCTGATGGGTTGATAACGCCTGAATTGAGGTTACTCTTGTAAATGTCATTGTGTTAGGGGACAAGGTTAAAGTGCTCTGGAGTCGGTGGCAAGTTCACCATACAAAATACCTTTGAGATTTCTGCTGACGTGAGACCAAAACAGCACAGATACTTTAGGGTGGGGTTGGTGGAGAAGGGCGAATATACCTGGGCAAAAGTTTCCTTGTTTGAAACCCGGACTTTCCAACCAATGCCCAGGATCCTTCTGAGACATCATAGGTGAAAGGCAGTGAGTATGCGTTCCAAAGCAGAATCTAGAGTCCATACATCACTGCCATACAAAAACATTTAAAGGGACTCAATACATCTTTATCCCTGTGTTGATGGTAAGTATTCAATGACCACAGCCCCTCTCTGTAAGATGCCTCATCGCTGTTGATGCCTTGTCAATCCGCTTGTTCAACTCGGCGTTCAGAGAGAAGTTACTGGAGATGGTACAGCCAGGGTAGATGTTCTGCTACCTCTAAGGTGTAGTTACCGATAGTAAAGTTGGGCACCACTTACCTCTTAACCCATGATGTTGTCTTCTTAAGACTTACAGTGAGAAAAATCTATGCTTGCACTAGTGAAGCCTTTATGAGTGATTGTAACGCTTCCTCGGTGTGTGAAGTCAGGACAGCGGCGTTTGCGAATAATATCTTTTTAATCGTTACTCTGCACCTTGGTTTTTGCTCGGGGATGCGCGAGATTCAGGAGGATGCCGTTGCTTCGGGTTGGAAGGTAAGCGCCATGTTCTGAGTGGCATAAGACATAGATCAGCAGCGGGGAGATTTCCAAGTGTTCGAGTGAGAACACACCTTTGCATCACTTGTTCTCGATTGGCAAATGGCTCGAGAAGGGACCGACATATCGCAGGGTTCCTTGGCATAGTTTTATGGAATATTATCATCTTCAAAAACTTGTGGGAAAAGGTGGCATTTAGCCTTCTGCAATCGAGTGAAGAGGCCTCTCCTGCTAACCAATTTGAAAGTTTTGACCTGGTCGACGAAGAAGTTGTATAGACATTGCCTCTTCTCTCAGCATTTCTGTAATCGCTTAAGTGATAAAGAACACGTCGAATGTTGAACTTTCTGCTCTGAATATACACTGCGCCTCGGGATATTCTCATTCAGCAAGCGTTTGCAGCCATTATTACAAGGGCGAAGGCTTTCCCAAAAATGAGAAAGAGGGATATTCTTCGATGTGTGGATTTACCCCTTCATCTTTGTTAGGACTTTGCTACCAACTAGGTAGATTTTGGCGTCGCAGCCAGTGCTTTGGAAGGTGTGAGTGACAGGAACTGTGTTTGAAGAGGCTCTAAGACTCTAGGGGTGATGACTAGGTCCAGTTTGCTGCGAAAGAATGCATACAGAGATCATGGTACTAGCACAGATCCAAAAGTCTGCCTATGCCCAATTAACTTGCCAACATCCAAGGGGCCAATGGTGCAGGGGCATGAATTGAGATGGGCTCCGATCAGGCGTTTAATTATCCAATCGTGTGCATCTGTTTTGTGGAGGAGAAATCTCCAAAAGTCTCCGTTATTATTGAGACGCATGAGCTCTCGGTCTCGGTCGATTATGACAGGTTTCAGGCGTCGTAATCGTGTTTCAGAACATCAGAGAAGCCAGAACACAATGCCCTGACATTCCAGCTTCCTAGCAGGGAGATTGGTAATTTTATTTTTTGTTTGCCTGGTCCAAAGTATGTACATATGTAGTATGCTCTTCGGTCAGACAGTTTATGGTTAGCAGCTTACTAGCTGGTGAATGGTGTGTTAAAGTAAGTGAGAGCTAACTCCTAGGAATACAATAGTCCTTCCTACCGTCGGCAACGGTCATTAGCGTCCGAGCTTGTACCAATTGCTTATTCGTCTGGGATTACTTCCGTAGCCTTCTTCCAAAGAGGTCTACAAGAAAGTGAGGTCAGCAAACAATGGCCTTCCCATCCTGCTGTATCGCCAGGAGTTCAGTCACGCCATAACGTAGCAATCTGTGTGTAAATGGGCAAGGGCTGAAGTTGATGCTAAGGGCACACTAATGTTGGTCAAGACATATACGGTGGCCTACTGCATGGTAGGCCAGAGGTTACGCGGTGATCACTACATTAGTAAATCAGAAGGTCTGTAATGTGGTAGCCCTTTCCTTCAGTGTGTGGTATGGTACCTCCGACCCGGCCTCATCCAGCTCTGAATAAAATTATATAATGGATGCTTAAAATACACCACTCCGGCTACCATGTTTGGAGTTAACGTTTGCTTTTATATTTTCTCAGCCTTTATCACTACTGTATTGATCTATTTATTCACTTTTCCTTCATCTCTCTGTCCTTGCCCTAATTCTTCCATCACTTAATATACCTGCCACCATATTATTTCCACTAATTTACTTTATTTTATTAATAATAATTCTCAACCTTTCATTCATTCTTTTCTTTCACCCATCCTTTCATCTCTTTTAAATTGAACATCGGTTTACCTGGTCACGCCCAGCCGAAAACACGATCATGAACACTCTCTGCCCACCAGGATAAAGACTCTCAAAGGGTCTAGTTCTGCCTTTGGAATACTTCATGCTGACCTTGACGTGGCTGTCTAAGAAAGGCAGTAAGTAGAACCTTCGCCAGAGCCAGGATCATTCTGGCTCTGTATTTAGTGCCAAGTCCATTGCACGTTCGGGTATGAGGAAGAGTCATTAGTTAATTTATCTGAAAAGACAGTCTCCTCTTTCTCGTGGTAGAGAGAAAGAAATATAATCTTGTAATAACCAGTGCCATTTTGACATTCCTTAGCCTCTTCTAATGGACTTAATAACGCTACTTCTATGCGCATCTGATCCCATATTCCTCCATTAACTATATTGCTTATGTCTTCGCATTTAAGTTTATGATAGGTCGTATCAGAAAATGGATACTTCGTGAATGCAGTTAATGGGTAAAATGAGAATGATTTTACCCATTGAGAATGATTTTACTGGGACAGTTTCGAGGCAACCCCCTTCATCCTTATTCTGTCAATTACAATTCTCTGCAGAAAATCTCTTTTAAATTCTATCTTTTAAGTAAAAGATTTTTTTGTGCAAATAATTCTAGTTTGCAGCTGAAAGATGAGACACGATGCTTGGAAATGTTCTGGGCGAAGTCATTCTCAATTTACTGCTTTTTGGCCCATTAAACCCCTCAAGGGAGTGCACACAGTGTAGTATGAAACCTGATACCTGGAAGATCTGCACGCACTCCCTGTCCAAGTACTACCTGCATTCTCAAACTAGACTAAGACTACCTAGGCTTTATTCCTTCTGGACATTTCGATTTTACGATTTTTTCGCCGCTTTCTTTCCAAGCATCCTCTCACTCGGCTTTCGGTGAATTTCGCAAGCTAGTCGCTGACCAGCCTTCGTACATTCATCATTGGTAGGTGTCGGGAAAAAGGGTGGTTCGCCCCTCCCTCTTGATTCAATTTGAAGTGGTGGATTTTAACTTGTCTGCATTGTCCCCACCATTTTCTGCTTCGACTTCTCCTTTCTTTTTCTTATCTATCCTCTGCTGCAGACAAGGCGGCGTCATGTGTAGCACGGACAACCTTGCTGCAGCTTACAACTGGAGGATTGTGTGTCCGCTCGGCCCTGGCACTCGCAGTTTGCCTTACCAGCCCCAATGCTTGCAGGAGGATCTTCACTTCCTTTACAGATCTCTCTCCTTTACAAACTTTCTACATGATACAGCCTCGTTGCTATTGCGATTTAAATTTGAGGGAGAAAGGGCTATTAAACCACATTCCGCTTTTTTTAAGTAAAAAGTTCGGTTTACTTCATTACTTTCTGCTACGATTTGGGGACTTTGCTTCTACACGGTCTCTTGTACTCAGGATGAGTTCGTGCACAGAGATTTGTAGGATCTTTGACTACTTGGAGGATCAGTGATTGGTAGAAAGGTAGAATACGAGGGGGGTTGAGTAGTGAAGAGAGGGGAGGGAGATAGGGTAACGAATGAGGAAAGAAGAAGTATTAATGAAGGACGCCCTGCGATCACACATTGTCCGTTGTTTTAGTGTTGTAATTGATCTTAGTGTCCTACTACGGGATCTTTTGTTTTATTTTATACTTTGTATTGTTCTAGGTATTTTGTATCCCACTACGGGATCTATTGTTTATTTCTTTTCCTTTAACTTAGTTTGGTTCCTTTTCTTTATTTGAATCTTGGTTCGGGTTCTGGGACAAGAGCTGCAAGGTTCTCTTTGAGGAAGATTTCACCTAGCTTGGCCAATATGTCCAGACTTCTTTCGTGTAGAAAAACGTTGACCGGTTGAATTCTTGTCTTTACGTCCAGGCTTCTCGAGGTCCGGTAATCTTGCCACCTTTTACTAGTAATAACCCGAAGTCTTCGATCTTTTACCCTCTGAAGTCTGATCAAGTTTGTTTTTGAAGCCGCATTGAGTGTTATAGCTGGGTACCAGTTTAGATCTAACTAACCGGTGCATAGTTTCTTCTCGTTTGCTTGGGTTAGGTTTCTAAATCGATATAACTTGTCCAGTTTGGTTCTTGCGACGCCAATCCTTGCGCCAATATGCCCGCTTAGGTCAGTATTGGCAGGTTTAATACCGAGGACAGAGACAGTTGGCGAGTGATTCTTCCGATGTCTTTCGAATCTGGAGATCCTTTAAGCTTCAGCAGTCGTTGCTATGGCCACCATTCTTGCGGAGTTAGGCCTTTGAGCCCCGACTTGGGTGACATCATCTGCGTATTGTACATTTAGGGTTTTTTGGTCAAGTAGCTCTGGAATGCCTCTCAAAAAATGGCAGAGAGAGTGGGGATAAGGCATCTTCCCTGAGGGACACTAGATAGAAGTTTAAATACCTATTCTTAATCCTTCTCGAAGGCGATGATAGTTTGACTGAGCCCAGGCAGTTCAGGTTGAAGCATGAGAGCTAAGGCTGTCTCCGTGCTTCGGTGTTTCCTGAATCCATGTTGTTCCTCATTCTGTAGAGAGTGTTCTGACAGGTGGGTTATTAGTTTGCTGTTAAGGACTTTCTTAACAACCTTCCCAATGATTTCAAGCAATTAGATAGGTCTTGATTGATCACCTGATTTGCCGGCTTTCCAGTCTTGGGGATGAAATTCATCTTTGAAGTATTTTGGCCTTCAGGTTCAACAGTGTAGTCTGAGGTCTTTGGGGCGCCTCTTTAAGGTGCCTGTTGGTGATTAAGCTGAAGTCTGGGGCTATGGGTAAGAACGATGAAATCGTCTCCCACAATTCCACACTGGTGAAGTTGTTCCCCACCTGTGAGTTGCCATGGAGTCGGGGGAGGTTCATGGTTCTATAAGGATTGAACCTCTCTTCCTTAGGCTTCATGTATTCGAGAACTGGTCCTCGAGGCCTGGATCGAAGTTTTCCTCCTCTTCTTTGGAGATTTTGAAAATCTCTTTCCAGACTCTACGGAAGAGCCTTTCTTTTTTATTAGGAGTGGTCTTTGTAGTTGCGTGGTGCGATATATCAGTTGGGTCATGCGTTCTGGTTGTCTGTCTTAGCCTGTTGATGGTCACTGAAAAGGACCTTAGGTCCTTGCCGTTGTCTGAACTTTAGAATAGACGGTTCCACTTCTCTTTCAGTTCCTGAGCCAGGTCGTTGTTCACCTGTCTCCTAAGCTGGTTAATAAGATGGAAATCCATAGAACTTGTATAGCTGATGTCGAGGATGTGGTTGTAGGCAGCGGTGAACCGTTGTTGAAGCATCAGTATGACTCTCGCTTGTGTAGCGGTGGTTAGCAGAAGAATTTTGAGAGAGATCACCGGAATGGATAATGCGTCTGCGTTGGAAATGCAGATGTTGATAGCAGTAAGTTCATCATTGAGATCATCTTCGGATTCGCCGACTATATCAGAGAGGACCAGCGCAAACACCCGCTTGTGTGGATCCTTGTCTGCCTTCTTGAATTCTTTCCTGGGTAAAACGAAAAGAGGTATAGGGACAGCTGCTACGGTGATCAGTATTGGAATGTGGTCACTAAGCGACAGAAGTTCCGGACAGACTAGATGGTGGAATGGAAATTTGGGGTTCGTGAGAATGATATCCGGCTTAGTGGTTGTCCCTGGATACAGGAATATAGAGAAATCCCACTCGATGCATTCCACGATATCTTTTCTTAACAAGAGGTCCAAGTTCATGCCTCTAGCCTCCGACCTTGCGTAACCTGCTATCCTGTTGCTCGCCTTCAGGTTCCCAGCGAATAGTACTGGGTTCTCCTTCTTAAATAAGTTAAACAGGGCATGGATAGGAAAATAAGGACGGTGGGGAGGTTGGTATCCTGTACCCATCTCGATGTCACCTAGAGAGCACCTCAGTATTAACAACAAGAACGATTCGACAATTGGATTCTCTACTCTGTACTGTAAATCTTTCTAGACTGCTATCATAGCTCCGTAATATATGTAATATATATTTCTTATAATTTTTTTTAGGAGAATGTACCCCCAAATCTTCTGCTCGTCGTCGTCACTGCCCCAAGTTTATATGAGCGGAAGAATATCTTAGTTCAGTTCTTTAATATATATTGCATAGCTTATGCTTTTGCAAATGCCATCCTTGTACAATATTTTCTAGAATAGTAAGGCTATTCCTAGCAACATCTTGTCTCTTTTTTCTGCTTGTGGGCTTTTTGGTAGTGCATGGAGCTGTAGAGCCTGCTTTACAGTCGTCGTACAGCTTGATCTTCTTCTCCATCAAAGCTGTTTTGACCATCTCCTCGTCTACGGATAAATTAAAGCGCCTTTGGAATGGTCTCTGCGGACTCCTGTAGCTACGTCCTTCAGAGAGATTGCCTTTCGCTGGGTTGTTTGCATATTTAGTGCGATGGTGAGGTTGATTTCCTTATCTTCGTACGTTCATACCTTACTGTGGCTGACTGGAAAGACACGCTAGTGCCGTTCTGTTGACGTCTCTTCGGTTCGTTTTCATTGATTCTTAGCAGCTTGGATTTGGTTGGGTCTGGCACCGTTTCTGGATTTCTTCAGGTTTTTGACGGGCCGTCTCTTTTCTTCTTGTTTTTTTCTGGTTGTGGATGTGGTAGAGTTGCTTCAGCTGGTAGTTCCTGGGCCTTGGTTGCTGAGAGAACTTTGGCCGATTGCGGGTTGTCCTAAAACTTTATTGGTTCTGTTCATTTGCAGTTATCATCTTGTTCATCTCTGCGTTGAATGTACCATGGCAGGAGAGATTCACCACGTGAGCATAAACAATACAGGCCAGCATCTTGGGGCACGCAGAGTTAGTTAGTTGTATGATAATTTGAGGTTAGATTGGATTTGGGATGGGTTGCTGTACTGGTGTGGACTTGGCGGCCGCCGCGTACGAATAACGTGGTCTGTCTGCTGCCGAATTCTGCCCAGTAATGTATGGCTACTGGTGATGTTAATTTAATTCTCAGCTTGTTTGTGGCAGGTTGCTCTCTATCTTCTTGTCACTTCGATCAACCATCTGAGTTCGATCTCTAGCTTACCAGTATTATCGAGCGGGACAGTGTCCCAGCTCCACCTTCTCGTGTATGTTTTACCTTCGCCATATATGAGATAGAAACAGGATGAATCTCCAATCAGTCTAACCTTTTCTGTTTAGTCCCTATCGGGGTTGGCAAAAACCTGAGAAATCTCTAATTAGTTAACGACCTTCTGAGCAGGTCCTGTTGAGGAATCTCCAATCTAGGGAATCTCCAATCGGTCTGCCTGTGCTGGTTAATGCCTCTGTTACAACGACAAAAACAGTACGCCGATCAGTAGCAGAGGATGTCGTCACCATTGGCGCAAAGTCTTTCCCACTCTCATTCAGCGAGCTTTCAGGTCCGTGTGATGCTGGAGAATGAATTATGATTCACTTGGCGTCGTTGTCGAATGTAGCCGTGTTCGGGGCTTGCGGGGAGAGGGGGTAGTTCTTCGTGGGTGGCGTCAGCCCGAGGCCTGGCACGGAAGGCCTGTGACAGCTTTTCTCTGTACATAGCAAAGCCGAGTGAGAAAATTTCTTGAACCACGATTATACAAAGCAGGTGACCCCTCCCGGTGGAAAGGGAGGGGGGTCCTTGTACAGGAGCGCTTGCTATAGCTATTCCGCTGGTTTCCTTAATACCGTTGTAGTTTGTGTATTGATGAGATGTTTATGAAAGTAGGGTGATAGATGGAGATGATAGTGAATTCTGAATTGTGCCACGTTGCCTGGCAAACGTTTTCCTATTTTTTTTAAATTTTCCTTTTTGCAGTCTTAAATTTTATATTTGTATTTTTAGCCTTCAAGCCTTGCCTTTGTTCTCGTTTGCTCATTTGAGCATTCGTATTTAATATATATTTATATATATATATATATATATATATATATATATATATATATATATATATATATATATATATATATATATATATATATATATATATATAAAGGGTCTTTCAATTAGGGCGCTCGATTTTTAAATGTAAATAAAACAAGTTGTGTGTGATTTATGCACTCAATTTATTTTAAATTTGAAAGTAAATTTTATGGCATTAAGTGTAGAATATGACGTCGTTCAAATGTCCACCGCGGCTTCGCTTGGTCGCATAAATCTGGCTGAATTTGCTAGATGGTGTTCGTTATGTTGACTTTGAGGACATCAACTGTTTGCGGATTATTCGCATAGACCTGCGATTTAAGGTAGCCGCAAAGAAAGCAGTCTAATAGCGTTAAATCGCATGATCTCAGTGGCCAGTTGACGTCGCCGCCGCGCGAGATGACCCTGCCTGAAATCGCTGGTGCAAAATGTCTATCGTGGCGTGCGCAGTGTGGCACGTAGCACCATCCTGTTGGAACCACATGTCGTCAGTATCCATATCAGGCATATAATCCAGTTGAGGTCAAAAGAAGCTGCTTATCATCGATGTGTAGGTCTCGCCGTTGACGATTATGCTAATCTCATCTTCGTTCTCCAAAAAATACGGCTTGGTGATTCCGTTAGACGAAAATCCGCACCAAACAGTGACTTTGTTGGGATGCAATTGGTGCTGGTGTATCTCATGTGGATTGTTTTCCTCTCAAATCCGACAGTTTTGCTTGTTCACAAATCCATTAATCCAAAAATGGGCCTCGTCGCTGAAGATGATTTTTTGGGGGGTTATTTGGGGCAACTTCCAACTGCTCTAGAGCCCAATCAGCGAACACACGTCGTTGTCTATGGTTGTTTACTTTAAGTTCCTGAGTAAGTTGGATTTTATACGGTTGCAGACCCAAGTCCCTACGCATAATTCGCCAAACTGACGTCGCAGAAAGGCCAAGTTCTTGTGAACGACGAGAAATTGACTGCCTCGGATTTTCCCGTACACTCTCATTTACAGCGCGATGTTTTCAGCAGACCTTGCGTTTCGGCAACGCACAGGTGTTGGCTGATCGTTGATCGACCCTTTTGCCTCGAATTTGGCCACCAAGCGTCGATTAGTGGACTCGGCAGGACGATTGTGGCGAGGATAGAAATCACGTAATGCGTGGAACGGAGCACTGATTTTGATAATAACATTTGATGATTTGCACACTCTGTTCAACACTATTACCTTCCATCGTGACTTGCCAAGTACTACTGAATAGTTCACAGTGAGATGGCCAGATTTCGCTTTAACAACATGGCCACTATCGCCTGACAAAGCTCGAGCGACCTTGTTGGAAGACCCTTTAGATATCATTTATGTATTTCTCCTTTTTTCTTCCTTGGGTTTTCATTTTGTGTCATTTTCTCTATATTCTGTTCAGTTTGCCAATTTTCATTTTTTTTAACACAATTAAATATTCATTATTGAATGGGATAAATAAAAATTAAGAATAATAAAAAAATTAAATTTGCACAAATAAAACTACGCTCGTTGCGAGGAACAGAATAAATGAATATCACGAATGAATTCGGATTAACGGTTGACCGAAGTGGCTATGAAATCCTTGGCACGTTGTCGTTGACGTGCTTTTTATTTCAAATTTAAAGCGAAATACTAACGAGGGCATCTCCCACAGAAACTTTGTAAGGAGAGAACTAAAGAAAGTGGTCAAAATAGATGCAGTGAATATTTAGAGAAGACAATTGCCTGCAGACATTGGGGCAGGCAGGGCATACTGCGAAAGTTAGAGCCGGGGTGTTGACTTTGATGAAGTCGGTGCTATTTTCCGGAGTGCATTAGAAGACAACTTCGATAGATTGACGAACGATTGGTCGGCAAACGATTGTCGAAGTATGATTCTGCCGTGGAGAGGTCGTCAGGAGCGAGAGTAGCCTCTCGTGGAACCATTGATTACGACATATAACAAACCGGAAACGTCAGATGCGACAGACAAGGACGGCAGGTAACAGACGGTGCGAGATAATCGGCTCCATAACATCGTCAGAGAGTGAGGCTTAGCAGGCAAAGTGTTCCGTCAGTAAAGGAAGAGAATTGAGACTACTGTTAAAAGATCCAGGCAATATAAAACAGAACGGTGCAGTCGATCATAGTTACATCAACCGAGGGGCCTCACTGTGTTTTCATCCTAGTTTCAGGTCTAGCATTGGCGACCTTGCTGCCGCGAACATCTGGAGGTATGCATGCGGCCCTAGCCCTATATATTCAGCACAATTTCACTTTCCCAACCTCACCACTTTATTTTCACATCTCTCTTTACAAAATTTCAGGCGTAAATTTCCTCATTGGTTGTCGCTTCCTAATATTAATCAAATAATATTAAGTAAATAATAATAATGACAATAATAATTACAAGCGGGTTAGAATGATATTCCGGCTCAGACAAGTGCGGCTTCATTCCTCAACGGGAGTAACGAGAGCTGAGTGTATATGTTTATATGACAGCTGACCTCCTTATCTTTGAGATACGCCCTTTTTCCCCAATGAGGGGCGATAATTTCTGGCTTTTCCGGAATGCGGAGCTTTCCTTATGAGGCAGCCTTTGTGCTGATACGAGGGGCGGTCAATAAGTTTTGCGAATCGGTAGGGCAAAACAGAGGAAGGGAGGTGGCTGTTTGTGGGGGTGTTAGGACAAGTTATGACAAATCAGGACCTGCAACCGCACGCTCCTGCCTCGTCTATTTTAGAAGCAGTAGCTGATCGCAGATCGTTAGTCACAGATCTTTCAACAATGGAGAAGGTTGAGCACCGCGCAGTGATAAAATTTTTGACCAAGGAAGGCAAGAATGCAAAAGAGATCCATGAACGCATGGTTGCAGTGTACACCAACACCGCCCATTCCTATACAATCATTGCTCGCTGGAATAGGGAGTTCCGCCATGGTCGTGAGTCCCTTGAAGATGACCCCGTCCAGGACGCCCGTCAGACGTGACCAACGAGGACAATGTGGCCCGTGTGGAGAGGATGATCCTCGGGTGAAGGTCGAAGAAATCGAGCGAGAACTTGGAATATCACATGGAAGTCTTATCAACATTATCCACGACAATTTGGCCATGACTAAGGTCTCTGCCCGTTGGGTCCCTAGAAACCTCTCGCCCCATGATCGACTTTAACGTCGTCAAAGTCTAGAAGGCCAGAGCTGCACAAGCTGCCCTGCGCGAGTGCGGATTTGAGGAGCTCAACCACACCCCCTACAGTCCAGATCTGGCCCCTAGCGACAACTTTTTATTCCGCCAGCTCAAGGCTGCACTGCGTGGACGCCGGTTTGGGGACGATGAGCATGTCCATCTCGCCGTCCAGGAGTGGATTAAACAGCAGTCGGGAGATTTCTGTTTGTCGGGAATTCGAAGTCTCAGGGACAAGTGTCGCAAGTGCATTGAAGTCGAGGGTAGTTATATTGAAAAATAATAAAACACTTTTCCTCATATCTCGTTTCTTTATATCCGAATTGCAAAACTTATTGACCGCCCCTCGTATACTCGATGGACTTAATGAATTTTATTTCCATGGTAAGAAAGCACTACACGTTTCTGCTTATCGCTAAACTTGTATACGGTTGTCCTAGCAATGGTTTTTCTTAAGTGGCACTTTTCGCATTCTGGCATAAGTACTTTCACTTCTTCCCTTTCATACCAAAAGGTTTTTATATATTTCAGGTAATTCACTTCTTGAATATGGACCCAGAGAACAGAACAGATCCAATGTATATGGTGTTCCCCAGAATGGCGAAATGTACCTTCCAAAAGTTTGGTCCCTCTGGAACCCTGGAAGTGATCGATGTGTTGTGCTTGATACCAACCAATATTGTCAATGAAAAGGTAAATCCTTCCTTACTTTCGCAGTTTCTGATACTGTTGTAAAACACGTAATTGGTGAGTTGAAGTTGAAATTAAATAAAAAAACCTATTCACCTCGTTGGAATGAAGATTTGACTGAGTTCCATTTTGTTCCACCATCGGTAGTTTACCACCTGGGCTCAAATATATGCAATCGTCCAAAACTAGAGGACAAAATACTAAAATCTACATCTTCTTGACAATATTCGCTAAATTTTAATTAACATTGCAGGTAATATTCTTTGAAATTTGCCTGTGATAGTATCAAAGTTTCATTTCATAGAATAACGGCTAAAGAAAGTTAGGAGGAAGTAAATGCGTATTTGAAAAATAGATGCGTCTAAAACTAGAGAACCGTAAGTATAAATTCAGCTATATCCAGAAAGCAACATAATTATCTTATAGATAATTGAACAAAATGTTAATAAGAAGTATACACAGCCTGTTCTGAATGACTTAAACACACCTTTTAGCCGCAGGACTTCACTAATTTGTCGCATTGTTCGGACGTGTTTCCATACTTCTTCCAATCTTTGCGAGAGATCTTCAACATTCGTCGGTTTCAGAGCTATAAACTTCTCACCGAGTATCTGCCATAGGTTTTCTGTCGGGTTTAAAGGATGGCATTGCGCAGGACAGTTCAGCACCTCGATATTCGCAGCATCCAAGAACTGCTTCACCGTCTTCGGTGGCACGGAGTATTCATTGTCCTGCATGAAAACAGGCCGACACACTCCCGATGTTCAAAGAGAGATCACCTCTTCCTAAAGCATATTCTCTGATACCACAGCATTTACTTTGCCGAGTAAGAGAGCGGATTCCAGCGCTTAAAAACATGTCCCATTCCATAACGGTGCCACATTCAAATCCAACCTTCTTTCTCGGATAAGTGGGATTTAATCTTTCACCTACACGACGCCTTACGTGCTGCTTCCCATCCAATCCAAACAAATTAAATTTCTTTTCGTATCTGAAAAATTCTCTTTCCCACTTTTCAGCACTCGTCAGGACATGCTTGCTAGCGAAGGCCAACCTAGCGGAATTATTCCTTTTACTTATGAGTGATTTGTTAGCAAGGGAGCGTGCTATTGATCCGACCTCTCAAGTGACGCGAAACAATCTCGCGAGAATCATTCAGCTTCAGGTTCTAGGTAACTTGACGTACAATGCAGGCTGTTGTCTCAAATTTGTCCCTCGTCGTGTGATCTTTTCTGAGAGGTTTTTTTTTAGAGGGCGACCCGTTTTCTAGCTACACATACAGGACTGGGTATTCTCACGAATTTTATTATGTGGGAAATCACATTTTTTGTCCGATTATCAATACCTAGAAATGTCAGATAGTGTCATTCTTTTACTCTTCAACTAGACAATCTGCTTTCTGAACGATTTGCCGACGTTAACTCATCACGCCATCCTGACTAATGAATATTTTCATCTGTAGTATTCTACAATACACGTGGGACAGTATTCTTCTCCTCGATCGTCACCTTGTCTCGGTGGAGAAGCTCGCGTGCTCCAACGACTCATAGAGCAGCCTCAGTGTATTTGAGCACCTGATCGAGAGTGAGGAGCCAGAACAAGAACGATCATCCAACTTAAATCCTCCATCGGCCAAGCAGGCAGATGAGATGACGCATTCTGGATTCCAATGTCTGCAAGGACCGATGGGAGGTTGTAATTGTGAAGAGGACCCGGTCGTCGCGGTCTCCTGTTCCACTGGGCATCAATCTCCGCAGTGAAGATCGTGGGTGCAATATTCGTGCACCAGGGCATCCACGCTAAACAAATCACGCCCAGGGGTATCCGGGAAGAAATCGCCAATAAAAACCTCGGGCACAAGTTATACTCGTAAGCGAGTGGTGCCATGACTAACTGACTGACTGGGACAGTATTGGCATATAAGAGTTACAAATTTTTCACGTATATTCTCAGTTACAAGTTATTGTTCTGTAGTTCTGGGCGCATCCTTTCTTCCAATACACATTACTTTGTCCATTAAAAAAGATTTAGCCGCTGTTCTATGAAGGAAACTTTCAAGCTCAAATTTCTCAAATTTTAAAAAATATCTTGTGCAATTTTTATGGAAATTAAACGAATATTTTCAATAAAATGTAGGTTTTGTTATTATGTTCTCTGGTTTTGATGGTACTCTATGTGGTTGATATGATTTATTATTTTATCTAGTTTTTTAGTCTAGTGTTTTTAACTAAAAAAAAAGCCTTTTAAATAGGGGGTTTAAAAAGTGACTAAATGGTCAACCATTAGAACTATAGCAGAAAAGTCAAGTGAAAATTTTTGCCTCTTGATACCTGTAATAATACTAATAATAATCTTCGATAATTCAACAGATGAACAATTCCAACGCACTCGAAGGTGCTTTGCTATAAATATTTCTATTTCTAAAAAGAACCCCGCAAAATATAGTGTATATTGTAGATATAGCGCTTTAATTAATTAGGGCGCGGAAATTTTTAATTATGATGTTATAACTAAAAATAGATCGGAAGCCATCTCGTGATTAAATTCCGCAAATAATACTTGAGTATGGGGTGTTGAGGGGTTAGGGTGGTTATTTTGTTAGTTAGTTTTTACTAAGGTTCGGTTAATTTTTATGGGTTCGTTTAGTTTGGTTTAGTAAGTTGTTAGGTTTTGTGTTCCGTCTTTCCCACCTGAAATGGTGACTTATAGTCAGTCGGCAGATTGGTACTAAGAAAAAAAATGGAGTTCTTTTTATAAAAAACAATATATAATGACTTACTTAGAAGACAGGTTTAAATAACCTTCCTCCTCTAACCTTCTACATCGTAGTTAAATTAGCATCATCGTTGATAATATGAATTTCTTAAATCGGTGCAATTAATCTCTTCTTCCCCTAGGCTTATGACGTCACAACAGCGGCAAATAATAGCTTTATCCCTTGAAAAATACTACTTTCAAGTACAAATAAATCGGAACAATATTGCTTTGCACGCCAAATAAATAACAACAGACGATTTAGATAGGCCTATAAATAGCAACATACAATTATGATAAGCCTATAAATAGCAAGAAACGACTTAGATAAGCCTATAAATAGCAACAGACGGTTTAGATGGGCCTATAAATAGCAACGGACGATTTATATCGGCATATAAATAGCAACAGACAATTATGATAAGCCTATAAATAGCAACAGACGACTTAGATAAGCTTATAAATAGCAACAGACGACTTAGATAAGCCTATAAATAGCAACAGACGATTTAGTTAAGCCTATAAATAGCAAAGGACAATTTTGATAGGACTATAAAATAAATTGAAAGTAAATTTTCTTTAAAAAGTTGTTGTTGTTCATCTGTACAATTACTTAATCTTCAACTTTAGCATTTTTCCCTCAAGGAGACCGTGAGAGCCCAATCCCTTTCCTGGAAGACCCACTGCACCAAGGCCCTAATTTTAAGGAATCATTTACATAATCAAAGCCTATTGAATCCAACTTCTTTTAAGCAAATATATAATGAGTCACTTGGTCTTGATTTGATTTACAAATCTTTTTATGTTGGGAACTGGCAAACATACCCTCACTCCTTATTCCACCATTTGTAGTCTTTCCCTTCTTCTGGTGTTTACATAGGTAAGTACAGAAAAGGCTGGTTTACACAAGTCGAAAATTGTAAAAGAACTACAAGTCTTTATTTCGCAACGTGTCAATAATGATGGTAAATTTATTCTGAATTCTCAGAGAGGAACTTCCCTGGATTCGTCTTTAGTGCGAAAGTTTGGAAAATAGTAATTTTTTCCTCCATTAAGTTTAAGGGGGGCAAATTTTAAGGATCGAGTATCACCTACAACTCGCATGCATATACCTCCTTGCTTCTCAAGGCTAAATTGTGAGGGGGGGGGGGAAATAAAGCCTTTGAAGGAATGGCACGCCCTCCCCCGTCACCAGTGCCGCCCGAGCTAGAATGCTGCAGATAACATCTATATGATTGTATGCTCTCCCATCCTTATATGCCTGTAGAAGATATACGACATATCGCTTCGATACCCTTTTCACTTCTCTTTTCTCTACGTTCTTTATAAACTTTACAAAGTTTTTATGGGATCCCTTCGTTAGATTTCGCTTTAAATTGAATTTTGAAAATCGAAAGTAAAAAAAACGTGTTTATTAGATGTTTTCGTACAAACATTGACAACGCTTTGCTTCTCGTCATCTCTGATTTACTCGTGAAGGAGATTCAAATGCCTTCTTCCAACCTCTCCGCATTGCTTAGCAAATAGGTAGACAGGGTTGAAGGGGACGGTTTTGTGCGTAATTCGCACCTCGTGTGCAATTCGCATTTTGTATCCAATTCGCATTGTTCAATTCGCATTTTGTGTGAAACTTACGTTTCCTGAATAATACTTCATTTTCACAAATCTATCAATTACACATTAATTCAATGAGGCGACGAGATAAGACAAGAGGTAAGCGACGTCATTCGCATCCTAAATATTAGGTAATCTTGCGTCCCCTTTAGCCGGTGCCATAGCACCCCTACTAGTGGCTCGGAATATACGCATATACTCTAACATGCACTATTTACCCATAATTTGGTCTTCCTTACTCTACCAGTTTAGGAATGTCTATTTAAAGGCTTTTTGGTGGAGGTGGCTTTATTTTTTTGATGAATAAAAATAAACCCAAATCTCGATAATGAGGTCGCAGATGGCAATTTCGAGTTCTTGATAACGAGAAACCTCTTGAATGAATGGGAAGCAAAAGATGCTAATCGCGCATCTGTTACTCACTAAGGAGTAAGATAAATCAGAATAATCTCGCAGACTTTGATTCGGCGACTAGAAAAGTGGTATTTATTGCCCCCTAGCAGGGATTTTCAATTGATGTAAAACAGCTTTAATAAAATGTTCAAGCTGGTACACTTTACGAATACATCCCTATTTTTTTCTTCAGATTTATGTATTCATTTGGATGTGGCTTGTCTTCCTTATGTTCATCACCTCAGCTTGGCTCGTCTTCAGGATTTTCACCCTCCTTCTTCCCTCCCTCCGATGTCGACTCCTAAAGGTGAGATTCACAACGGGGTTACAGAAATGGGCGTAATTTTAGTTAATTGAGGCACACTTCCATTTTCAATCGTGGACGAAGTCATCGGATAATGAATTTCGCATAAAGATCAGAATAACTATCACTGGGAACCACACATGCTTGTCTGGGACAAGCTATGGTTAGAAACGAAGGTGCTGACAGAACGGAAGTTCTGTGTGTGATACGAGTATGCATCAGACTCGACGCATCGCCTCATTGGCGGCTGCACACATCGAGCGCCGAAATAAATTTGTGTCCACATTGGTTCCGGGACTCTAACCCGGTACAAAAAAATGGAAATCAAACACTTTATCCACCAGGTCAATGAAAACTTCAATGAGATAATTTCAATCGTGTTTATACGCTAATAACGCAATTATAAATAATTTACTGGGTTTAATTTTGCATGTGTTCTCTAGGTCATCACCCCCAAGGGAGTGTTCGCCTCGATAATCATGCTGCAGCTGACATCTGGCTGCTTGCCTGCCCTTCCCCCTTAATTTAGATTAGCCAGGTTCTGTGAAATTATGGGCTCTCTTAGTCCAGAGCGGCCCATTTAATCTCCCCTCTAGATAATTTGAGTTTCATACCTTCCAAACACTTTCACTTCGCCCATCTCAACACTTTCTTCACAAACCTCTCATTACAATTGCTCGACGGAGATATCCTTGGTGATTTTCGCTTCGTTATTTAATAAGATAAGAACAATAAATCCTTTATGCCAATGTCTTTCGTCTTTCCCAGCTGAGATTGACCCAAACATTCTCACGTTCGCTCTTTTTGCCTTAAGTTTCTGTGACCACGAAAGATGCAGCAGAGAAGCTTTTTGATGTGCCTCTAACCAGTGGGTTTGTCTTATTTATTTCTCATACTTTGCCTCAAGTAAAGAGAAAAGAGATATAATGAATCAAGATTACCTCAAATAAAGAATAATAAAGCAAGATTACCTCAAATAAAGAAGCAAGCTAGATAATGAATCAAGATTACCTCAAATAAGGAAGCAAGTTAGAGAATGAAGCAAAATTACTTTAAATAAAAAAGATAGCTAAATAAGGAAGCAAGATTACCTCAAATAAAAAGGAAGCTAGATAATGAAGACATATTACATCAAAATAGAAGTAGGTTATATAATGAAGGAAGATTGCAATAAGATAGATGCAATAAGATTACCTCTAATAAAGAAGCAAGCTAGATATTGAAAAATGACTTAGCTTAAATAAAGAATAATGAAGCAAGAATGCCTCAAATAAAGAAACAAGCTAGATAATCACGCAATATTACCTCAGATAGAGAACTAAGCCAGCAAGATGATGAAGCAAGATTACCTGAAATTATGAAACAAGATCACCATATAAGAGCAAAAACAATTTGTCGAAGAAATGGAAGAGTCCCCAACTCATCAAAAATGGAATTTGAACAGTTACCAATCAAAAACTGTGCCCAATTCATGCCTCCCTCGAAAAATGGTCTTCACCTCACTCCTGTCTCGAAAAGAAAATCATTATAAAAATCTACCCCCATTTGGAAGATTGTTGAAGGTGCTCACGAGGTCAGACAGACGGCATTTTCACGAAGCACCAGTGACAGCGGGGAAAAGATAAGATAAACGTGGCTTTGCGGTGCCTGAGTGGAAGTCACGAGACTATGATAAAGAAAGTGCGAAAAAAGATTAGCCCACAGCGATATGTCGCCTCCCTTTGAAAAGAAATAGTGAATAAGGCTAATTAGCTTCCCTATTAAGAGGATTTTGTCTTTAGTAGAGATAAATTAAAACGACAACTGCCTGGTTATTGTGTCGGCCATTGAGAAAACCTACCACATATTTCATCACTTTCATTAACTTAAATTTGAACTTAATAAATGAATCATCTGCTAGTAACTGGAACAATAAGAGGAACTGTTGTTTATGCTCGTATAAATATTTCATACAGGAGTAGATATACACATACATACATGGACATACGCAAACATATATATTTGTCCATTTGGGATGAATTTTAAGGTAAGGTTTAACATAAAGAATTATGGTATATCTTGAATGCGATTCAATCTGGTGTAGCGAGGAGGAAGAAAACCCTCTTAACTTCGCTAACTCTTAAGCCATCAGCAAAAATAAAATTTATTTTAGAACAGAATTTAAAATTTAATACTGGCATTCAACCACACTCCCGTTAGAAGTTGAAAGTATGAAACAAATGATGAAAGAAGTATGAAAGAAAACGAACCATTTGAGTTGCATCAAAGTAAAAGATTGTACGTAGACATGTGTTACACTAAAATAATATATGAAAAAAGTTTTTTTTTTACAAGATTAATCTTCTTGAGGTAAATATATGATTGTACGAGCAAACACGAAAGACGTGAAATATGTGTTTTTTTGTCCTTTTCTCAACATTCTTGGTAACATGTTGAAAGAGATTATTTTCCTGCAATTTACCTTTACTTTTTAAAATATTGGGTCAATTGAGGAGGGATATTCTGTCACCTATCCAGAATAAATCGCGACCTTAATATGAGTCTCGACCTATAAACATCTAAATCACCATTGAACCTATTTAGGTGCCCTTCAAAATTTACTAATCTCTTAGAATTAGTTCGCAATCACATTAACAAGTTGTGTCAGAATGCAAATCCAAGTCCTTTTGGCCATTTACAAAGGACTTCGGTCACAAATCAACATAGCAATCGCGTTTTTCGCGATAAGTTTCCCGCAAAATAAAAAGCGCAGTTCTACACAGCAAATTCAAACTGACATTACACAATTATAAACGGCGTGTTGCAGATTTTGCGTATTATGTCTATAAATAATTATTCGTCACTTTTTTAACATTCTAATGCACCTCGGCACACTGCTTTTTTTTTATTTAGCCCCCCCGCCTCTTTTTGCAACATGTTGGACCTCTTTTTTTTTCAATTTTCTGCCACCTCGAATCGGGTTAATTTGCAATGAATCTGTCGCAGTTTGATGCAGTTTTGAAGCAGATTTCTAAGCTACTGGATAACGGAGTGGTCTGAGGAGCCTATTAACAGCATTTTAGCGACGTGCAGTGTGTCGGTTCCTACATTTCCACCGCTCAAACACTTTTGTCTTTTTCGAATGACCATTTTTCTTTTTACACCTTTCTGTTTTAAATATTCCATTTCTGAATCGCCTTCTTTTCATTTCTGGCCATTCAATAAGTTTATAATCATTGATTAATTTCATTTTGTCCTCTTCGTTAGGAACTCCTTAATATTTGCATAGTTTGATATGAAACATAATCAATCTCCATAATATATCCATACGAAGACTATTTGTCCTTAAGCAGCCAGTTGCGGTAATCCAACTGTTGCGATTCACAATCTCGTGCGACGTTCTTAATAACAGTTCTTTGTTTTTGCTCCGTTAAAGAACTACTGGATTCCCACGAATGCCGCAAACGGCAACTTTCTTTTAAAAAATATGTGTCGAACGGGACCTTAAAATAGAGATAAATTAAAGCTGGTCTTTTAGGGTTTTATGTTCCGTCCTCTTTATTAATTTCCCTTTGGGGGGGGGCTATGCATTTATTGAATTATACAATTAAAAGCTATAAGCAGAAGAATTATGCTCATGGGTCATTTGATAAAAATAATCAGAAATTCGAAGGATTTATAAAAAAAAATATCTGCATTTCTTTAAAACAAAACATGTAGTTTAGGTTTATTATGGCTCATCTATGTATCTGATCATTAGGATTTAAAAGCACAGTAGCAACGAAGCTGTATCACGCAGAAGGTTTGTAAAGAGAGATTTGTAAAGAAAGAGGAAGTGAAAGATATATGACGACAGATTCTCCTGCAAGCATTAGGGCTGGAGGGCAAACTGCGTGTTTTGGGGTGTGGTGGAAAATACAGATAAAAAAAAGGAAAAAAAAGGAGAAAAAATAGTAGTGAATAAAATTAGAAATGAAAATATTATAAAAACTAATCCCATGACCACTAAATGGCAAAACCATGAGAGCGAACTGGAAACCTCCAGGAATACGCTTGCATCAAGAACGTCCTTGCTAGGACCGTTCATTACAAATGCACATCGTGATTGCTCATAATTCCTTATCCTTACAGATGCGAGCGCCCCAGACATTGCCCAGCGAGCTCAGAATAGTGATGGAGAGCGCTAATCTCAGTGATTGGTTCTTGATTTTCAACTTGGGGAAGAACATGGAAAAAACGGTGTTTAGTGAATTTGTGGCTTACCTTTCCCGCCAGCTGAGCGAGGGTTATACATCCGAAGGTGACGAGGAATTTCCTCTCACCAGTGACAAATAAAAGCACCCAAAGTAGGTCTCCTTTCTCATCGAAATAACGTATCAACTCTAGCCAAGGAAGAGCGAATCAAATGCGGGAGAACAGTTAATTGAAGTGGGGTGTTTTTTTCGGACGCTTTTCACCCACAGTCGAGTAAGTGGTTGAATACTGTAGCTCCAATTGCACTTTACAAAGGTAACTAGGTTGAGAAAATTAAATTTAAAGCAGAGTTATGAAGTGACACATCTATTTTTTTTGTTGTAACATTTTTTAGGGAATTTAACTGTAATTTCAAATGCGTAATTAAGTGGTAATAGTAATAAGTATTAATTAATTGGATTTCAGAATCAACCCTTTTAAAATTCCCCTCCACAGTACATCCTTTTAGGTCCTTTGAGTTTGGTAGCTCAACTCTTTAAAATTGATATGCATTTTAATTAATTAATTCTTACTATTACGATCTTACTAATAATTAGTATTATTTAAATATTGACGTCATTTTTAGACACGGGTTCGATACTTATCAAATATTAAGCCCAAATTATATTAACGCAAAAGAAAAGTTAAGAAGTTAAATTTACATTTTTAATTAACCTTTTGGAGGCTTTAGACTCATAATATCTCCGGTTTTAATAGGCAAAATGTGACTAAATAAAATGTCTTCCTATATTTTTTAATCAATTAACTTGCCCTTTTTTTTCCTTCAAAACAAAATAAATTGGAGATGAAAGATAAAACTCGGATAAGATGGCCCTAAAACGGGGAATAAGGACACCTTTTTTAAACTCTTCGTAGCTTAATGATAGCAAGAATTATTCTACAGAAGCTTTAATTTTTGTTTGAACAACCAATAAGTTAAAGTGATCTCATCACTAATTATAATTTAAGAAGGGGATTTTTTCGAGTATTTTGAATAATATTTTCATCTTAGTTTGGTTATGACTTATGTTTTTTATCAAAGTTATTTCTAATCATTCTTTTCTAATATCAAAAAACAAAATAGTGAAGTTCAGAAATAAATATATAACGGCCGTATGCTAAGAAAAATGTGAAATCCACTTTTATCAGATTTAGTGTAGCTTCACAATTATTTATTAATTTATTATATGAAAAAGGCTAAAATGTAAAATACTTTTAAAAAAAAAAGGATTTTTGCTCAAATGTGCATTTTAGCATACGGCCGTAAGTATCGAAATTCTGTGAATTTTTTAAAACCCAAAGAATTACAAATGATGAAGTTCGGAAAATTTATTTTTATATATCTGCTTCTTCTATAGCAACGTGATATTTTGAAAGGGGGGAAATTATTATAATTGGCGAAGTTCAGAAAATTTATAAAAATTTAACCATGGCTGCTTTTTTTAGATTTTAAATTTTAATCTTAGTAGCGAAGCGCAAGCTCCCCCCGTAGAGGGGAGTGGCGAAGCCATTGCATGTTTTTTTTTTAATATATTCGGGTGCACATATTAATACGATTGCATATTTGAGTATCCCAAAGGTCTCAATTATATTATTAAATTATTCCATATGCAATGAAGCATTTTTTCCATATTTATCATTATTTTATGGATAAAAAAGAATATACTGAAACTCATGATGGTGTACCGCTCCAAATACAAATATTATTAAAAGGAATGAATTCCAAATGTAATTTCAATTCCAACACTAGATGTGCTAATATGGTTGTACCTTATTTGGGAGAAACCACTCCGTGTGTCTTTATACTGGAAAGGGCAATCAAGTAGACTAGTAGAGGATAATATGAAAATAAAGTTATATTCTGTTAAAAAAAATTAATTTCCTTTAGATATAGAGATTTCTGCGGCGCCCTGTTTGCATATTCAACGTTCCAGCATAGCCTTTGCAGCGGCGCTGGATCTGGTCGATCTGTTCTTGCTATCCGATGTTTCTTCTTAACAAATGTGTTATTGTTATCCGATGTGTCTTCTTGTTATCCGGTGTCCTCTTATTATCCGGTGTCTTCTTGTTTTCGATGTGTCTTCTTAGCAGATGTGTGTTCTTGTTAGCCAGTATTCTTGTTTAATTAATTGTTGATGTTGCTATTTGTTTTCGTCACGTTGTCTAGATGTGTTAATTATATTTGTTCACTTTAGTTTCATTCCTATTTTGAAACAAAATCATTTCGTTTATGTTTATGTCATTTATTTATATTTAATCATATCTAAAATAATTTGCTGTTTGGTAGCCATTGTTGAATTTAATTTTAATAAGATTTCATGACTGATCAAAAGATCTAAAAGCGATTTTTACCCGTATGTGAGCCGTTGCATTTGTGTGAACTTAAGAAATGTTCTTTCGTCAAAATGTGAATAATTTGCACACATAAATTTCAATCACTTTTATAATTATTTCTAACCCTAAAAAATGGAATCAATTCGGAGTTATGACACATTTATTGCAGAAAGATTTTTGTCAATTATTATAAATATGAAATATTCGTGACTTGGGAGAGAGTAAAATAATGCGATAAAGATTATCTTTCAATTCATACAAAAGATAAGAGAGAGAGAGAGAGAGAGAGAGAGAGAGAGAGAGAGAGAGAGAGAGAGAGAGAGAGAAAGAGAAAGCGATTGGGATAGAGTACTAATAACAGTGGGGAAGAATGTATTTGGTGAATTGAAAAAAGTACATTTTCCTACCTAATTCAAGCATACTGAATTCAAATCTGAAATCAGATTCTCTCTAAATGCTACAGATTTTTCGTAATATCAATAACTAATATTATACAATAATTTTCATTTTATCACGCCTATCATCATGCCCTGAAGTAATTTTGAATCATCCTTTTGCGTTATTTATAGTAAAGCAGGTTTTGTTGTGCAAACATTTTATTGCACATGAGAGAAGAAACTTGAATTACACATTAAGATTACAAATACTGTAATCAAATAAATGCTAATTTATTAATGACCGCACATCAGGCTGGAGGACCTCTTCTTGATTTCAATCGGGCAAAAATTTGC
Source organism: Ceratothoa steindachneri (assembly GCA_963969495.1). Lineage (NCBI taxonomy): Eukaryota > Metazoa > Arthropoda > Malacostraca > Isopoda > Cymothoidae > Ceratothoa > Ceratothoa steindachneri. Next base: position 71,638,099 of record OZ018326.1, read on the forward strand.
GTTATAACTCTTTCTCTTGTAAGTCTTCTCTAGCTGATCTCTTCTAATCGTCCAGCAGTAGTCCGCCATTATGTGTCTATCCCAGTGACCTTGGTAGCGCTCTTCCACCGCCATCAAATCCTGATGGAAGCGTTCCCCTTGTTCGTCGCTCATGGCTCCCAGATTCTCTGGGAATCGGTCGAGGTGACTATTTAGGAAATGCAGCTTTACACTCATGTTGCACCCCAGATCACGATATGCTAAAAGCATATTAGTAACCAGATCCTCGTAGTTATGCGCTTTTTTTTCCAACAAGTTACGAACAACGGCAGAAAATGAGAGCCAGGCTGCCTTCTCTTTTTCACTTATGGTGTTCATGAATCTAGAATCACTCGACGGCGAAGAATTCTTGATATAATACATATCTGACAGCGATCTCAGAACCGGCAAAGGAGGGAAAGTTTTGGAGAAAATTTCCCAAACACCTCCGAAAACTTCCAAAAGAGAGATAATACTCATTTTTCATCACCACTCACCATCATACTAATTTCATTTTTCTTTTTAGCGGCCCCACTTATGCAGAGTGTGTGTGTGTGTGAGAGAGAGAGAAGGGACGGACTGCAACCTTCGGTGCCCATTACGGCGAAGGCCCCTTCCAAGACTATAGAGGGACATACAACCGTCTCTATGGTATGTTGGGGAGCGGTCGCGATTAAAAACCCTCGGGGGGGTGGCGTTGTCAATAAGTCCGCCATACAATCACACCCCCGAGAGGATCCCACTCGGATTCATCTCATCCATCTTTCATCATCCACCCAAAGGCAAATCCCTTTTTACATCCAGGCGGCGGTTTATCGAGGGGGGGGGGCCTCTTCTCCCAAAAAGAAAAAAACCGAAACTTTTAAAAGAAAAATAACTACAAATCACCCATAAAATAAATAGTAGTGAGTCCCGAATCAGTGAAAAGACCAAATACTAGAAGATAAAGTGTGCCTCCTCTTTAAGGGGAGCCACCCAGAATAATGACGACCCAAGATGCAACAAGGGTCCCGCTTAGGTGTATAAGCGGACAAGGGCACTGTCTATAAGACTCTGTTCGGTAAGCTAAACGTGGGAGTACTTAGGCTGATCGACACACCAGTCGGTTACGTCGCAGTGTGCGAACGCGAAAAAGATATTGAGGCACTAACTAAGGAAGAAGGGGTAAAGCACCTTAAGGAGATAAACCTTCAACCAACTACGCCTCCTCAAATCCAGGCACATAGGAAGGTCGTGTGCAGAAGGCTGGACCCATGGGTCAGCCAGCACACAAAGGATGAAATTAAGGAGGAACTAGAGAAAAACCATAAGTGGGCGAAAGTGGCCGAGGTCATTAAATTTCGCAACAAAAGAGACAACACGGATTACTCCCATGTCTTCAAGGTTGTCTTCACAGACATGGAGATGGCGTCTAAGGCGAAAGAGAGAGGGCTGCTTCTCTTTAGCGCCAAAATCAGTGGTGATCAGGTCGAGCGCGAGGAATACATACTCGTGCAGATCTGCTTTAATTGCTACCGTCTAGAGCATCACACCACGAAAGACTGCAAGGAGCAGGAATCAACATGTTCTAGATGCAGCCTAAAGGGACACGGCTGGCGACATGGGGCAATGGCGATGTCATGCCCCCAAAAGAAGGAGATAATCAGGAGAAAGACTGAGACAAAGAGGGCCGAAGGTATTGGGAGGGCAAATACCTCCTATACCCAAGCGGCTAAAACTACCCCCTCAGGAAAACGTCTCGAACAACCAGAATCCGATAACCTTCATCAGAGTAGACAAGGACGACAAGAACGCCAGAAAAATACTTACGTGCATCCTCTATGCGCACGTAAGGAATCTAACCAGCCCAGGGGGCTTCGCCAGAGAGGTCAACAACATGTTGAAACACAATGGCTTGGCAGAGATGTGGTTCCCGGGAAACCTCCCTTCAGGGGATGTCCTGCAGGTACAGATTGGAACAGAAAAAGAGGCGCCTGCGACCCCCTTCCCTCGGGAAACCGCGGAGAGAGAGGGTAACAACAAAGAAATAGAACATAAAATTACCCCACATAGGTCACCTTACAAGGACCCAAGACTAGTAGCGATGAAGAAAAGGGAAGAGAGTGCGAAGAGAGCAGCCAGACGTCTCAAGCAGGCTGAAGGAAATCTCCTATGCTCGGCTTCGTCATCAGAGGACGAACGGGAGATCTATCAACCTCCTAAAAGAAGCAGAAACCCGAGGAAAGTCAAGGAATTCGATAGGGAGGAACTGAACATAAAGTTCTTCAGAACGGAGGAAACTTCCCTTCCTAAAGCCCTCATGGTGGGGGAAATCATTAAAGGAGTGAAAGCGGGACTATTAAAATGGTCTTACGACTCCCCGGACCGAGATGCGCTGGTAGTAGCAGCGCTCATAGAGGCCAGAATTAAGTTATATAGGGACTCCTACCTCGCCGTAAGCGAGGCAGAGTTCGGAAGAATTCGGACCGGGCAAAACTCACGCAGCGAAAACCACTAACATAACAAACCAACATACACTACAGAACATAAACAAGGAGAACACCAACAACACATTAAAGATTTTGACAATTAACGTCGACGGATGGGTAGGGAAACACATTCCTTACGGAAACATTTTTCGTAAAGTGGATCCCGACCTAATCCTCATCACAGAACACGGCGTTAACACAACCACGAACAGCATAAAAATATCCAATTACACAGTCATTAGCAAAAACTATACACAAGAACGGTTTGATGGCGCTGCCATCGCGATCCGGAACAACTTAACATGCAAAACACTTCCAAGTCTAGATGAATCATTCGTGGCAGTAGCAATACCTACCCTGGTTGGAGACCTGACCGTAGTGGCGGCCTATCACGCACCGCGACGAGATTACCTGCTGATCCCTAATTTTTACAACTTCTTCGGGCGCGGGAAATTGACATTGCTTGGCGGTGATCTTAATGCCAGATGCAGTGCATCGGGCTATGGAAGCACTGATCAAAGGGGAAGAAACCTGGAGATGCTACTCGTAAGAGACAGACTTCAGAGGGCCAGGCCAGATTTCCCGACCTTCATAACACAACGTTCGGCAACAAAGCCGGACATTGTGTTGACATCTAAAAACTTCCCCTTCAACATCGTCAATGAGCCCGGACCATTGGTTCCGAGCGATCACATCCCGATTCTCACTACCATCTCGCTTGCGCCAATACTCAAGCCCGTTCCACTTAAAAAAAGTTACGCGAAAGCTGACTGGGAGCTATATATATAGATACTCAGTACATACCAACCAACTGATCTGGAAGATGCTAATCTCGAAGCGATTGATGAGAAGATAAACAAGATCACATCTCCTCATTCAAGCCGACGAGAGATGTGTTCCCAGAATCTCCTATAAAATTCTACCACAACCTGAGTGGACAGACGAGATGAGAGAAACCTCTCGAGAACATAAAACAATCTATGATGAGATCGGCAGGACAGGAACTACTAGGGAAAGGACAGCCAGAATGAGGCATCTAGCCATGGAAATGAGTGACATCATAACAGAAAAACAAAGAACGATATGGAATGACATCATTGGGAGACTGGACAGGGAGAGCGATCCCGTAAAATTCTGGAATAACATCCGGAGAATTAGGGTATTGCCTCCCAGACCCAGAACCCAACTTAAGGAAGGAGACGACATCATAGAGAACCCAGAGTCTCTCGAAAGAAGATTGAGATCGCACTTGCAAAAGATTTTCGCTATATCACTGGAGGAGAACGACGACTTCGACCAGGACTTCGAAGACCAACTGCTCGACGACCTCGGCATAATGATACATAGAACCCACCCCCGTCCGCAAGTATCTCAGGAAAGAGTAATGGTTGACCACGGATGCCCGATAACTGTCGAAGAAACCTTGAACATCATAAGGTCCTTCAAACAGAGGGCTCCAGGCTGGTCTGGGATTACGAAAAACAACCTCGTAAATACCTCAAGGCAAATTATTTAGGGATTGACGAACACAATGAACGCCGCCCTGAATACAGGCTACTTCCCTGATGGATACAAGATGGCCAAAATCATCTTTATTCCAAAGGGGAAACAGCCCTCAGACCAGGTGGCAAACTATCACCCGATCTCTCTTCTTGAGATGCAGGGTAAAATCTTTGAAAAGATTTTAGCGAATAGGCTACAAGCTCAACTGAGCGAGTTAGGAGCGCACAACCCCCAAAATATGGGTTCCGCAAAAAAAAGGCACAGACACCGCCCTGTCACTCCTAACTGAGAAAGTATCATACACCCAAGCGAACAGGTTCTATGTATACATTGTTTTGAGGGACGTGCAAAAGGCCTTCGATAAAGTCTGGCTGGAAGGACTCCAATACAAGATCCTGAACCTCCAGCTAGACTCAATTCTGGAAAGGATCCTCTGTGACTTCATCATGGACAGAAGGGCGTGTCTCATGATTGAAGGGCACAGAGGCCCAGAATTCGAATTAAAGTCGGGCGTTCCTCTGGGAAGCTGCCTGAGTCCTCTGATTTACTTGGTCTTCACCATCCACCTTCCAACTCCGGTGCACAGGAACACGATGTATCTGCAATACGCAGATGACGTCACACAAATTTCCCCGTGCCCGGAGAGAAAAGCAAGGGCGCAGGCGGCTCGCACGATAGCGGAAATCAACAACATGAGCCAATTCGAGAGACTATGCAAAATCAGGACCAACAGGGACAAGTTCAAAATTGTACCGATTAACCACGAGTTGACATGGCCCATCATCATAGATGGGAGAAGATACGGCTACTACTCCGCCGAAAGCACCGTCCTGGGCCTTAAAATCACCGACCATGGATACCCGAGACACCACAAGGAGAGGCGGAACCCGGCAAAGAGAGAAATCTCCAAGCTCTACAGGTTTAGAGATGTTAGCTCGGCCAACATAAGGAAAATTTATATGATGTATGTCTGGGCTATGCTTATCTACTTCGCAGTGGTGTGCAAAGCGGCTAATAAAACTTCGACGAAGAGGCTCCAACGTATCCAGAACACTGCCTCTCTGCTTATCAACAAAGCAAGAAGGCGTGACCGAATTAGGCAAAGCATCTTGCACCGGAGGAAACGGTTGGAGCCCATCAATGTCGTCACCTAGAAACTGGGCAAAAAGATCTAGTCTACTTTGACGAATGGTATCATTCCAGAACTACAGAGAGAAGGCGGCAGGCTAAATATACCTGCGTAGCTACGGGCGAAAGCCTCACGCCGAAGCCGGTTCCCGAGCACAAAACTTTGTTCACGAGAAAATATCACTCCAATATACACATAGAAAGCTATAAAAGGCTTGAATGCTACAAACATTATTACACTAAAAGTCAAAACAACAGTGAAGAAGAAAAAAAATACAACAAAAAGAGCATTAAAAACCCACGAAGGAACACAGACAGACGTTAAAAAACACAAAATAACAACACAAATAAAGGAAAAATGAAATCAAATAAAAATAAAGCGATGCCCTCGCTACTAGGGAAAAACATCCCCCCTCCCCCATCTTTAATTGTCACCCACTATATCTTCCATTATACCATCTTTTTTCGAAAAACTGAGTACATCATCTTCATAGAATCACTCAGAAGTCTTCGGATTTGGGGACCATCAAATACGCCTGCTTTTATTTTTTCGTATGACAAAGCAGAAAACGCCGATACTATGTACTGAAAACAATCATTGTCAGTGCTCAACGCCTTGGCATACTGCTTCATCAACCCCAGTTTGGGATGAAGTGGAGGGAAAACAATCTTCTCTCGACTTACGATTGGCTCATTAACAATGTTTAGCATTCCTGCTTCTAAAGTTTCCCGAACTGGCCAATCATTTTGGGACCAGTGTTTGTCACGGGCTCGACTGTCCCACATACAGATATAACATGGAAACTTTGTATATCCCTTCTGCTGGCCAAGGAGAAAGTTGGCCATCTTAAGGTCTACACATTTGATCCAATTGTGTTCACGGTACTTAAGTAAATCCATGACCATTCTTATGTCATCGTGAGTTTCTCGCAGATGGACAGAGTGACCGAGAGGAACTGCACCAAAGTCATTGCCATTATAAAAAGGACACACTTGAGGCTACGCTTAGAGCTATCCAAAAACAGTCTCTACTCAGCAGGGCTATAGGTGCCAAGTCCCAACTCGGAAAACATACCAGGAACATTGTGGCAGTATACAAATTGTTTGTCCTTAGAGAAATACTTAACAAATATACTCTCCCTTGTTCGGTATTATGATACCCCTACCGACCTGCAAGCATATGTCTTTCACTCAACTTGGAGGCTAAAGGTTCTGCAGCTTTCTTGGAGAGCGCCAAATCACGTATCAAGTCATTCAAATCCTCTTGATTGAAACAATGAGGAGCTAATGACTGTTCAACATCTGATGATGAATCTGCAGACTCTGAGTCCATTCCGTGGACGTCCATATCAGGTACATCATTTTCATCCTCGGAGGAAGCATATCCACTGAAAATCGGAACTGGTAAAGACTTAGAATGAGGTACTGGCCGGATCGCCGAGGGAATGTTGAGGTAGTCGCTCTTGTGCTGAATTTTCTTGCCAATCCCTATAGTATTCATCAGACAGAAATAATAGTCCAATATATGATCCTTTGGCTCTCGCCACACCATGGAGATTCCAAAAGGAAGACCATTTCTCTTTCCTTTCGTCCACTGACAAAGATTTTCCACACAACTATGGCAAACAGCATGTGGGGCCCACTTCTTATCTTGATCGCCAAGATGAACATCAAAATATGCCTTATAAGTGCGGATCAAAAAGTTTGATATATTGCGTCTTTGACGAACTAGCATGTAACAGCCACATATGTAGCAGAGGGTGTCTGGATCATTAACGCAATTTCCCCTTGACGAAGCCATCACTCTAACATGAGACCTTAAAAAAGAAACAATAATGTCAATATTTTGCACAATAACACTTATTACTATCTTACTACTATGTACTGTGAAGTGTTTGCTTTTTACAAGCACCCTCTCTGTCCGTCCGGAGGGCAATTTTCGGGGAAACGAGAAAATAGAAATTACAGAATAACTATAGCATGTAGGTAAAAATGGATTATATATTTGAAATCAGCATGAAAAAATTAATTAAATTGGCAGATAAATCTAAGTCACCAGAAAATGTAATTAAAATTGTTCCCCTGTGTAATTATTAGCATCCTCTTCTTTCACTTACTACTTTATTTATTTTTATTGTTTTTATATCAGAAAATAAAGACCTTAAATCCGCAATTCCTGGTTTCTTGGCCTTTCCTTTTTTTGTCACGTGTACACCCCTCTATGTTCCTATGTGGGTCGGATGTAGCCATTTCACTTTTCAATGAGTTTTTTAAAGTTTTGAAGGTCGTCTATTCATTAAATCTTTTTTATCAAACTTATTGAAATAATTGAGAGCACGCGACTTTGGTCTGCTGACATGGGTCTTCACAAGAAACGAATATTCAAAGGAGAGGAAGGATTTGAGATCAGTAGCCATCTTAACACTACCTCGGGCAGGCCTGAGAGACGCTCTTGATGCCCGCCTAGCAAGTAACTGTATCTAACAGCTTTAATAACTGTATTAAGTAGGTATTTTAACCTTCAATTTTGCTGTCGCAGTTGACTGTATCGTGGATGAAGAGTGTCTCCCAAGCGTAGCCGATACTGCCTCCAGGTGGCTACCATTGCTATACGAACAACATACCATCACTGTGTAGAGTGCCGTTTTCTTTACTTTAAAGGATTTAGTTCGGATGTTCTTGAAGTATTGCTTCAATACCCTCAGGGGGTATCGAAACCTATTCTTGGGGGTATCCAAAAAAGGCATCCCGGACCGAGTGCGCCCTAGAATTGAGGCTTTGGTTGCTTCGAAAAAGAGAGGAATACAAGACTTATGCAGCTCACAGTCGAAAGGAATCATGCTGAATGAGCACAAATAGTGTTGTGTAACAATAATCTAATGTGTAAAATGTATAATAATGTAATGAGTACAATAATGTAATATGTACTGCTTTATTTATTTATTTACTATATAAAAAAGAGTCCATAGCATTAAAAGTAAAAGGTTGCGGGTAGAAGGATAATACTGGAGAAGGGGTATAAGGTGTATCAGGTTGACTTGGAGTTGAATTTTGGGGTATCGGGGCTGAAAAGTTTTAAGAACCACTAATTTAGTTGGTTGGTGTGTGGTTAGGAATCGAGTGTCAGTGGAAATAGAGAAAGAATTGAAAGTTATAAGAATGGGAGATTAATTCTGAATAATATTGAGGTTAATAGTAAGTGGCTTGAGTACTTTAATGAGCTGTATAACATAGGTATTGAAGAGTAGACGAATACGAATGAAGTATTGAATAAAGGTGAATAAGGGGCGTAATATCTGTTGCATTCTTACAACAAATAATTTTTTTGTTAGCAAAAATGGTGAAAGTGATGATGATGGCTTTTAGAGTTATCAAATGTCGCATTGATGGAAAAGGATTTCTAGACTAGCCTGGAATGGCACTTGCGAAAGAATGCGTTTTAGAAGGCGTTAGTTCTAGTGCGAAAAACAATTGAAACAGCCCCACAGGGAGAATAAAATGCATATTTTAGTCCCTGTCCTCTTTTCGTACGAATGTGTTTCTGATCCTTCTTCTTCACACCAGGATTTACAGGTGAAGCTCTTTGCTCTAGTAATCCGGTCCATCTCTCATCTTGTTCACTTCTCCCATTTTCCATGCTTTTCTTTGTCTTGTGCAGTCTGCTTTCGGGTCATACCTTGCTAAGGCTAGAGAGAACTGACCAAGATTAATAAAGATTATCAGTCTTACCCATACTTGCCCCATATTAAAACCTAAAATTAGCAACCATGATTACCTAGTTGTGAAAAAAAACTCGTTGTCGATGCCCCCCAAAAAATGAAGAGAACTTAAAAAATACATATTTTTCGCTTTATCATAGTCAATGTACGACGCAAATGTCAATTATGGTCAAAGTTCTAAATCGGCCTTGAGGCTCACGAAAGGCACACATACTTATTAAAATAACTATAAACAGAAATATGACAGCTTTTGTTTTCTAAATATTTTTATTTCTCGTAAAGTACTTTGGTTTATGTATTTTGATTTTTTCCTTATTTTCTTTTATAAATCGCCAACTTTTGTTAAGATTGCAGCTTCTTGCACCGTCTTACAATGTGTCGTGTGAGCGTGAATGAATGTGCGTCGAGGGAGGATAGCGTGGATTGGATTCCTTCCGTCGTGGGGTACCCCCTCCCCCTCTCTGGCCGCGCTATTCCTTGCTATCGAACACAGACTGGAGAGGTTTATAGTTATATGAAGTGAGAGAGGGTTGTTTCCGCATCTTTGGGCAAGTCTGGATGACTTCCGCCCCCACTCTTTCCCCACCGTTACCATCCCCTTCTGCTCCCCGGTTCCTTAAATAGCATTTTTAGGAAGTACTCAACCCACAGAGGCTGCTCTAGTTGCCTGAGTTAGTCTCTGTACCGCTGTGACAACTTCGGATCGAAATCGAAATTGTGCGAAGCAATATTTGAGAAAGTGATTTGTGATACTCGCTTCGAGTAGTGAAAGAAAATTGGGAAAGTGAAAAAGTAAGATACGGTTCGAAAAGTGGACCACTGGCTTGCGATCTAGGAAGGTTAAGGAAGAATCTTCACTCCTTCGTGGAGACGGGGACCGAAGCCTCACCTGGCCCGCACGTGAGCCTGAAGGAAGTTAAAATAAGGTAAAGTAACATAAAAGTATTTGGACATTGGCCCGTATTTCTCTCTCGCCTCTCCCCTTATATAAAACGCCTTTAAGTGTACACACACAAATACACATACACATACATCCCCTAACACATCATGTAATGCAAGAGAGATGATGGAAACTCTACGCATTGCTTTGGTAAGACTGATTGACTTAAATAATGGTTACTCAGCCATTTGTGCGAAAGAGGCCGACTGTGAAGCCTTGACCTCGGACAAAGCTGTTGAATGCCTTAAGACGATCAACCTAAAACCGACCACATCGCCACAAATAAGGACTCACCGCAGCTTGATATGCAGGCGCCTCAGCCCCTGGGTTGGGAGCCACTCGTCGGACGAAATCAAGGAGGAAATCGAAAGGAACCACGAATGGGCAAAGGTAGCCAAGGTACTAAATTTCAAGCAATACACGCACGTATTCAAGGTTGTATTTGAAGACACGGCTATGGCTCAAAAGGCTTAAGATAACGGACTACTGCTCTTTAACGGGAGAATCTGCCCAGTGCAGAGGGAACGTGAGGAGTTTGTCGACTTGCAGATGTGCTTTCCATGCTACAAGTACGGCAAACACACCACTTCTAACTGCCCTGAGAATAAAGACCTAAAGCTATGCTCCATCGGTGCCAGTCGCGACCATTTTTGGCGTGACTGCAAGAACACTGCCACGAAATGCTTATATTGTGAAGGCCCACACCGGACCATGTCTATGGCATGTCCAGTCAAAAAGCAGGAGATAAGCAAACAAAGCAAACTCAAACGTGAAACAGATGAGATGAAAGCTAATTCGACCTACGGAAAAGTTGCAAAAGCCGCCATCGCCGAGTCAAACAACCAGAAAACCTACCTTCACATAGAAAACGAGCATTCCACGAAAATAATGTGTTGCATTTATTATGCACACATTGCAAACATAATTCGCCCTGGTACCTTTGCCACAAAAGTCAACCGCATGCTTTAAAAAACGAGCTGCAGGAGATGTGGTTCCCCGACAACCCTCCTTCAGAGGAGGTTAAGCGTATAACCGTAGCTCCTCAGTGCCAAGACAAGTGCCAAAAAGTGCCAGCACCACATAACACAGCCCTCTCACGTGACCTCCGACTGAACAAACCTAAAGAACCACATACAGAAAAACAGGTGCCACTCACACCAAAGAAAGACACTACAGTAAAAACAAACACACACACGCCCACACCAAACAAGGAAGCAGTGCGACCCAAAGATACCAGGTCTCCTCGGTCGAGAAAAATCTTCAAAACTCGTGGCCCAAGGTCTACCTCTTCATCACGGGGGAGGGAACACCAATTAAAATACCACGCAAGAGGCTTCAACCTGAAATTATATGCCTCCGAATCGGCTTCGTTCCCAACTGAAATTGATTCCTGCGAAGTATCGGAGGGTCTTAAGACCGGACGATACAAGTGGGAATGCTCAGACGAGGTTCCGGAGCGGCAGGTTGAGGAGGCCCTCGCACAAAACAAGATAAAACTGACCACAGACTGCTTCCACACGATCACTGATACGGAATTCAGAAAGAAAAGAAACGGCAGGGAGCGCATCCCGCCCAGTACACCCCATGGGGCTAAAGTAGACCGCGAATAAGCATCTACTTTAATCCCACACACTAAAGAACCAACATTACACAAAATGACCAACAGACTTACGATTGTACAATTGAATGTCGATGGGTGGGACGGAAAAGGTTCCATCTATGGCAAAATTTTGCGACAAAGTGACCCTGACATTGTACTTATCAACGAACACGGAATGACCGCGCAAAAAGAATTAAAAATATTTCAATACGACGTCATTAGCAAAAACTATAGCCAGGAATGGTATGACAGCTGCGCAATAGCCGTTAAAAAAGGACTTAAATACGAAAAACTATCCGACTTAGATGAATCATACCTTGCCATTGAGGTAGGCACTACCCTCGGGGGCTGGTTGTGGGGGTACCAACCCCCAAGACGCGGCTATGTGCCCATACACAACCTTCTACAGATCTTCAGCTATAAGAAAAATGTAATCTTTGCTGGAGATCTGAATGCAAGGTGTGCAGCGGCGGGGTATACCTCATACAGCAATGCAGGCAGAAACATCGAAGTATTATTTGACAGACAATACGTGACAAGAATCGGACCAGAATTCCCGACATACATTACGGGAAGAGCAGCAACAAAACCTGATATTGTCTTATCCAGTATCAGGTTTCCATACAACTACTACATTGAACCGGGCCCTTTCATTCCGAACGACGACCAGGCTATTAAAATTACAGTTGGAGTAAATTCCCATTCAAATTGCAATCCCACAATGCAAAAGCTATAAGCAGGCGAACTGGGAAAGCTACAGAAATTACCTTCTAAATTATATTCCAGACCCTTTATTCGATGCCAATTTAGAAGAGATAGATAAAGAGCTGGATAGAATTACCGACTTCCTAATTAAAGCAAATAAAAATAGTATTCCCCATATCAAATATAAAACCCTTCCAGCTCCCTATTGGACCCCTCCCATGAAAGCCCTGGCCCAAGAACATAGGGACCTGTCCAATGTAGTAGCGCTGATAGGCCCCAACCACAATGACCATAGAAGAATAAGACAGATTAAAGACGAACTCCAGACACTAATTACGGATCAACAAATACTGATATGGGACAGACTGATTGAAGGACTCGACATAGAAAGAGACTCGCGCACATTCTGGCAGACATTTAAACGTTTAAAAGGACAACCTCCACAGAAAAAATTACACTCATGCACGACGGTAAAGAAATTGACGAAACTAAAGAGATTGAGGAAATGTTTAGGATTTTCTGGTCTTAAATCTTCAAAATTACCCCCGAAGAAAATGACAATTATGACATCGATTTCGAAAATGACATAATCCAACAGCTAAACACACAATTACACAAAACCTCCCCTCATCATTATGTGTCACAGGAAAGAGTGATGGAGGGCTATGGGAGTAAAATAACTGCCCAAGAGCTCTCCGTTGCTCTAAAATCCTTTCGTCAAAGAGCACCGGGTACCACGGGGCTGACCAGGGAGAATTTCATCAAGGCCCCGCCTAACGTTCTGAGTGGGCTTCTTAACATCATGAATGCCTCTCTGAACACGGGCTACTTTCCCTATCAGTGGAAAGTGGCCAAGATGATTTTCATTCTCAAATCAGGAAAGCCCTCGGACTGCCCTGCCAGCTTTCGGCCGATATCTCTCCTAGAATCGGCTGGCAAATCTTCGAGAAGATATTGGCAAATAGGGTCAACTCTTTTCTCGATGAAGCCAACTTGCATAACGAGCAACAACACGGCTTCAGAAAGAAAATAGGGACTGACACGGCACTAGCCGTTATCACGGAAAAGCTTGCAAAGATCAAGGCAGGCAAAAGGCATGCCGACCTGGTGCTCCGCGATGTCAAAAAAGCTTTTGATAAGATTTGGAAGAAAGGACTACAGTTTAAGATCCTTCATGTAGACCTTAACCCCATTCTTGAAAGGATTCTATGCGATTACATAATGGAGAGGAGAGCATATATTCATATCAGAGAACACAAAGGCCCCGAATTCGAGCTCGAATCAGGGGTCCCACAAGGGGGCTGTCTCAGTCCCCTTTTATACAACATTTATACACGAGACTTACCACAACCTCTCTCCTAAGGTACGATATACGTCCAGTTCGCTGACGACATATCGCAAATTTGTACCGCCGCTTACTTTCACAGGGAATGTATGGCGAGAAATACGGCTAGGGAGATATCTAACATCAACTCTTACGAGAGGAAATGGAAGATATCAACCAATCCCCCAAAATTCAAAATAATTTCCATGTTTCGCAAGACCTTCAACGATATACGGGTAGAATGGGAGAGAATCCCCTACTTCCTGGAAGGGACGGTTCTGGGGCTCAAAATCACCACAGGAGGCTACAAGAGTCATATCGAACGAACAGTCGCGAATAGCAGGAGAGATTTGAGGGAGTTTTATAGGTTCCGTGACCTAAATCGCTCAAATAAACTCAAGATATTCAATGCGTGCATTCGTTCGAGACTCTTGTACCCCCCGGTGCCGTTGAACGCGAGCGCCAAGACCCACATTGCGAAACTTCCAAGTCATCCAGAACAAAGCGGTGCTACTCATTACAAACACCCGAAGAAGAGAACGAAAAAGACAGAGAGAGTTCCACGACTCGGTTGGATTATCTCCGATCAACGTGGCGCTCCACGAGAGAGCTAAGAGGATATGGCAAGCCATTGGCGCCCGCTTGACCCCTGATTTCTCCCGTACACACTTAGAAATCGAAGTAGACCGACAAGTAAGACCATTCAAGAGTAGTAAACTACAGTCTGCCGGTGACGTGACTCCGAAATGCACGTAACAAAACAGACAAAATACAGAAAACAACCAACGTAATGCGCAGGTTCATTTAGTAAAATAAATCCTAAAATAAATTTTTGGGGGGGCAAAACTTAAACTAAAATCCAAATTCCCTATTTCAATTCAATTCAAATTCATTTATATTAAAATGATAATAAACTTTTTCAAAAACTCACAGCGGGAATAAAAACCGCCTAAAATAAAGGCTTGATGGCTTAAAGATCATTAAGATCGAAAATAATAATTATAATTAAATTAACTATGCTAATTTAATTAAATAAACTATAAATTTTATAGTTTATTAAACAACCCCCCCCCCAAAAAAAAAACTAACAAAATCAACAGAGCTACCCTTTCACCAGGGACCTTTTTATTCTGTCTCCCACACATCATCTTTTCTTTAAATTCACCCTTTAACCACTTTACTCTCTTACTATTTTCTCTCTAACTCTACCTAAATTTCACCACCTATTATGTCCAATGTCCTCGACCCACAGAACATTTCTGAAGTTTGAAGAAGAAATAACTCTCAAGCTCATCTCTCTAAAACTCTCCTCAAACTCTCAAATTCCTGGACTCAGACAGAGACAAGTTCCGAAATTTGAAAAAGAAAGATCTCTCAACCTAATCTTTCTAAACTCTCCTTGAACTTGAGGCTCAAACTCATCGACTCAGCGACAGAACAGTTCCGAAGTTTGAAGAAGAGGGAACTCAGGGCTCATCTTTCCTAAGGCACTTATAAATAACTCCTCCCTTAGTATAAGTTTCAAATCCGTTGTTCTCTCCGACCAAGGTAAGCTTACGCCTTTTTCTTGAATTTGTTCTGCGTGTTTCCTCGAATTCATATCGAACCATTAAGCACATCTCACATCAAATTCATCTCAAACTCTCAAACTCATTTGGCCCTTTCTCTCACCTAAATTCATTCTAACCTTCCGTCTTTTATATTCATACATATCTTTCTATTTATTTTGTACCCTTAACTAAACTCTAACTGACGAGAGCATCCAGAACTAAACATAGTTTCAAATAATCTCTGAAGAGGTAAATTATCTTTCCAAATTAATCGGAGACGAGCGCCTCTGATCTAACCGCTAGCTACTTGCTTAGCCATGCATTGTTTTGGGGTAATAAGCTTGCCGCTTTTGATTGATTACTAGATTGAGATCTTCAATTTATTACATTACACATCCGTGCGCCAGCTTAGCCACACGAACTTAATTATAACACTTTTGCTTTGGCTAATTTTAGGTTATTATGAACTATAAAAGTCTCTTCAAAATGTACATACAATTCATTTATTGATCGGACTTCGAATTTACCGCGAAAATACACTAGTCCTTGACAAATCGTATGTGACTAGTTTAGGTTTAATACTGTAAGCGTTGTATGTAATGAGTTGGGAGTGAAGTAGCAAAAAAGTCCATTATGCACCTTTAACCTAGCTAACGTGTTCATTTCATCGGCGGCACAATGGTAATTCAGCTAGCTAACAGTTTTACTAGCGCAGGCTATACAAATAAATAAATAAAACAGTTTTATAAAAAAACGGTTTGGAACATATGGGGACATCTATAATCTACATCTTAACAATAAGATTATTTTGGATAGTTAGGCTTATCGTATCATTTCTCAGTTCACACAACACAGAGTTGACTAACTGTTAGCTCGTGGATTTCTTCTCTGAAATTTGGAATTACGTTTCGACATGACACGCAATAGACGTAATCGACACAGCTCAAGGAAGGATTTTAGAAAATCTAGTTCCGGGTCAGAAAAAATTGTGCTGACAACATAAGTCAGTTGTAACCTTATGATGGGAAATCAATGTCCTTGTAATGACAATGATCTGTAAACTTTTAAATTTTAGATTTGGCGTGAGACTTCTTGCGTGGGCGTGGTAGAGAGAGAGAGAGAGAGAGAGAGAGAGAGAGAGAGAGAGAGAGAGAGAAAGATGTTAAGGCTGAAAGCGTGAGTCTAACGCTAGATGCGTGAGAGGTGGCTTTTTCTCTTATATCAATTTTTCTTTAATAACTGCAAAACATTCAAGTAGGCGCTGCTCTTTGTGAGTGCGTTAATAACGTGACTCTAAAACATTTGCCTAGTGCATTCCCAACTTGTATGGGTTTTTACCATAACACCTGGATTCAAGGTTTCATACACTTAGGCCCTTGTGCCCTCTTAAACCCTTCCATCTTTGTCCTTTCAAAGTTAACAAGAGTTGTAACCGACACATAGATTTCTCACCTCTAGTGTGTAGCCCTAATCGCTCTATTTTGTTCCAATGTACTCTGAAAACCTGCAATTTAAGGAATAAAGTTATATTATTTTTGGTAGCAGTGGGAGTTAGAATCATTAGTAAACGTGGAGCTTCCTCCCGTTTTCTATTAGCAATACTTCTATAGGGTTAGGTGGTGGTTAAGGCGGACTCTTTATTTTTCTTTTGTTGGAGAATTCGCCATCTTCTTCTTCTCCGTTCTTCGAAGGTCATGGATGTGTCTACTACCTTGGGAGAGGAGCACCCCATAACGGGTGACGAGACCTACTTCTTCAGGCTTACGTAATGTTTACAGAGACTGTCCTTGTGACGACCTGGCTATCTGAATCTCTCTGTAGGTCTATCTCTCTCTGTAAGACTGTCCTTGTATGTTTTTGCAAGCACTTTTATTCTAACTAAAATTTAGGGTGTGACTCCGTTTCTCCAATCCGAAAGCTGGGCGGAGCTTATTTAATCAGAGGGTATGTCCATGTATTAGTGTAGGCGCGTGTACAACAAAAGAGTGTTTGAATTAGGAAATCTGGCCGATCTTTATCAGATTGATATCCGTAACAAAATTCGATTTCGTCTTTCACAGGTCCATGTCAATGGTTGGTGGGTAAGGCACATTCATAATTTTGTGTGCACAGCTGTTTCAATTGTATTCGTTATATCTGCGTCCAAACCGTCGGCTCGCATCTGATTTCTAATGCGTGTGACCGTTTGTATGTTTATAGTGGAAGCACAACGACTTCATTTGTATTATTTACAAGTATTTTGCTTTGCATTGATACAGAGATTATTAGCTATCGACTTAGTGTTATTTACAAGTATTTTCTTCGTTTTGCATTAATTAATTGTTAACAGATGGCATATTATTTAAATGCTTGATTTGTGTGCCCAATTCAAGATTTTATAGGGCCAACAGGATGCTCAATTTGCGAGGTTCCTTGTTAGATCTATTCCACATTGTAATTGGATACTACACTTCTAAAGGTGTTCATTAAAGCTCTTATTAAGTTAATATATCTTCCTCGTTTAACGTTCCTTATACGGGCACAACTGCACGTTGTTTCTGCCTTCTGGTGATGTTTTCAAATTGACTTATTGGTTACTAGGGACGAGGGTGTTCCAAACCATTGCAGGGTCATCAGTGATGTGAAATGTCACCTCTCGCTGTTTACAAACCCTAGCATCTGAGGCCACGGAGTAGTTAAATTACTGTACATTTGCTAAATTTTCGAAATATGATGGCCTTTTCACAGCTTATTTAACTTTATATATTTATTTAATTTTAATCATAAATAACATAAAAATATTCGCATTAACAAGTGGCCTTTTTTTTCTCCTATCACTATAATTAATTTTCAACCTGAGTTGCGAGGAAAAATAGACAAATATTATTACTTGGCAACATAGCACAACAAGCCTAGAGGCAGTCATGCAAACACATTCGAGTATTATTTATCAGTATTTATATTTATAAGTCATGGTACTTTATTTAAAATGCTTCGGGCGAAAGTAAGTTAACTAATATTTAATTATTTATATATTTTATAAATACTCGAATGTGTTTTCATGACTGCCTCTAGGCTTGTTGTGCTATGTTGCCCAGTAATAATATTTGTCTATTTTTCCTCGCACCTCAGGTTGAAAATTAATTATAGCGATAGGAGAAAAAAAAAGCCACTTGTTAATGCGAATATTTTTATGTTATTTATGATTAAAATTAAATAAATATATAAAGTTAAATAAGCTGGGAATAGGCCACCATATTTTGAGAATTTAGCGACCCTGTTTTGAAATAAAATGCTTCGACAGTACTGCTTGAAATACAGCAATAACGTTAAAAAATTCACTAAATTTAATTTATTTATTTGCTAAATGTCCTATCTAGTACATTTCTAATTAAATATACCACAAATACTCCATCACTCATCAAGTAATAATATATTAAATTATCATTCTCTGGATGGAATTCAGCGTAGTATATATAATATGACTAATTGTGCAACTGTACATGTGCATTTTATATGATGCACATTTGAGACCTGTAGTCGATCATTGGGTAAGGAAGTAGTAAGGTAGACAAGACGTTCCCTTACACCCACATATAATTCAAGTAATAATAATGATGCATACGCTTGTTCAGGGACCGCTTCCTTAAATAATGACGTGGAGCTCTTTTTATAAAGAAGATACTCTCAAGGGATCATTTCCATCACTAACAATAATGTATACATGACTCTTCATACATACATCGCCTTTCTTACGTAAGGCAAAGGTGTTCGTGCAAGCATAGGCATTTTAACGACCATCACCCATAGTATTAATGAGGCGTTCGAATCCTCTGTGGAGGTCACAAAATATGTTCAATTGATTAACTGCAAGGTTAGGATATATTAATGGTCGGTGTCCACTGACGTGTGGCATCGCGCCACACGTTACTTGATAGCCAAGCTATCGAGTAACGACAATGCGTTACCGAAAATTAATCACGTCTTGGATCTTCTACTAATAAACCATCTATGTCATTAAGTTTCTCTGAGAGGGAAAGTTCAAATAATGTAAGGTTTAGTGACAGAGGCCACTCCAAACGCATCCTGTGGCGAGGCTATTGCTTCGTTTCTTGTCGTTAGGAGTGTCTGGTAGCGAGTGGTTGCAAGGTTTGGTACCCATTGCGTACTGGCATAGGCGCAAGTTGGGTGAATGCTGTTTGTGGAGGTGGGTGATGGATCCCTTTGAGTACTATCATTGTTGTGTATACTTTATTCATTGTGGAGGTCATTTGTGCAGGTTTTTTTATGTTTTCAGGGTTGTCTTGGATTTGTGGTCGTTTTCGTAGGTTAGGCCTGATTTTTGTATGGTCTAATTTGTTGAAAGAAGTTTGTATTGAACAATTTCCTGTTTTCCCTCTGAAAGTGTTTGTTGCTTGCTGTTGTGAGTAGATTAGCGAATGTTAAAAGGCTGTGTATGGGCAGCTGACCTGTTCAACAGAGTAGCCTTTAAGATTTTATTCTATGTAGTTGGTGAAGAGGTGCCAGTAAACTTTTTTGTAGTCAGTGAAAGTGTATGGATTTCTTAAGAGCAATTTGTATTATGCATAGCTGGTTGAAGGATTTAGGTTATTTCCTTGTCAACAGGCCCTTGGTGAAAGCCTATGGTAAAATAATGTATATATTTACCGTATAGGAATATTCCTGAAGCCTGAGGTTTCTTAGTTGTTCTCTTAAACTCCATAAAACATCCTACCTACAACAAAGTCAATAAACTCAGACTTCATACGAGATATCGGACATTAATTAGAGATGAACAACTAAGAAAACAACCACAAATAAAAAAGCACATATAAAAATTTAACATTCGAGTACTGATCCAGTAATAACAAACACGCTTCTGCTAAGCATTCCTAGACGCACTAAAACTCGAAACAGAGCTCAAGAAATTCTGAAATCTTAAGGACTCGCCAACTCAAATAACGGTGAGCAAAACACGCATGAAGCCATTCACTCAAACTTGAACGAGACCACTTTCATCAAACCAGCAAACTCTTCCATTCAGCAGCAGGCCAAAATTAGTAACAGAGCTGTAAGCAAGGACAGCTATTTACAAAATACCATGACTACCTTCATAATTTACTGCAGGAATGGTATCTCAATCTCTACGGCAGGCTAAATCTTTCCCCGCCTATTGTCCCGATTACATATCAAACATATACTTGACCAAAATAGGTCGCATATGAATAGAATGATTATGTCAGAGAGTATTTAAGAGAAAGTGCTCGCAGAGGGTGTGGTAGACTGGATAGACAAATTGGAAAATTCATCTAACTCAGAAGACGTTTTTCGCCGATAAAGTAACGTGACTTTATAAGTGAATTATTTATTCAGGTTTCCCTAAGGGGAGCCGAAGAAGAAGGAATTTATAGAGCGCGAATAAACCCCGACGAATGTCGGGCTAATTCGTCCTCGCACCCCCCGTCCCTGCCGGGGAAGGGAAGTTGAAGTGAACTGAACTGCCATTCATCTAGCCACGTCCCAACTATGCCGTTCGTGTGATAGGCATAATTGAACTCGGCGTCAGTGGCAACCTGGTTACGAGGCGATGCTGAAAGCTTTGGGAAAGAGTTCGCTCTAGACCATGAGGGTAGTTTCCGGCCAAGACCACAGGGGGACACGCAACCGTCGCTGTGTAAGTTAGAAGCAGCATCGATAACCAAACCCCAGACGGGGCGGCACCCCACGGGTGGTGGTAGTTGATTCAATCACCATCCATCATTAAATCCACCATATATCACCCATCTGAGAGGCCTCCCCGGGTTCACCCACCATCATTTCATCCCTCCATCCGGCAGCTCACGTTCATGGAAGCTCGCTTGCAACGGTGGGGGGGGGGGGGCTGCCCCTCTCAAGCGCTCTAATAAGAAAAAGGAAACTTCTTTATCATTGGAACAAGCAGAATAATATAAGAATTGTCAAGCAACCAGAAAACCACGAAGAAGGAGCGACCATACTGTGGTTTTACCGCCCCTCGGGGCCCGTGCAGAAAAGAAGGCCTAAGCTCGGACTCCCCGGTTCCCGTTGCGCACCATAAGCGGGCACAATAGACCAACCAAGGAGAAGGTATTCAAAGCCGTATATGGGAAACTTAAGATAGCCATGATAAGGCTACTGGAGATCCCCGCGAGTTACGTCGCTGTCTGTGAGACAGAAAAGGACGTAGAAGCAATGACAAAGGAGGCTGCGTTCGAGGTCCTTAGTGAGCTTGGCCTGCAACCAGCAATTACACCGCAGATTCAATCACATAAGAGCGTGATCTGCAGGAAATTAGAACCATGAATAGGAAACATTCCGGAGAAGAAATACGAGATGCGATTATGAGGAATCACTCATGGGCGAAAGTCACGGATATTGTAAAATTCCGAAACAAAAGAGATAACACCGACTACGGCCATGTATTCAAAGTAATATTTGGAGAAGCCTCCATGGCCAGAAAGGTGAAGGAGTCTGAGCTCCCGCTTTTCAAAGCCAGGATCAGCGGGGAGCAGAATGAGAGGGGGGAATTCCACTCAATCCAGTTCTGCTTCCGCTGCTACAAAATGGAGGCCCACACCACCCACGAATGTCAGGCGCCCGAGGAACTATGCTCCAGATGCAGCGAACCAGGACATCAATGGAAAAGCTGCCGGAGCCCTCGCGAAAAGTGCATCAACTGCGGATAGGGACATCGGACTATGGCTATGGCCTGTCCAATGAAGAAAGACCTGATCAGGAAGAAGCAACAACAGAGCCAAGATGAGGTGACCAGGAAAGCAAACACCACATATGCCCAAGTCGCAAAAGCAGCTTATTCAGAGAGTGCAGTCAAAAAAACATACTTGAAAATTCAAAATGAGGAATCTATCAGAATTCTGACATGCATCCTGTACGCCCATGTCAAAAATCTAACATAGCCTGGATGTTTTACGAAGGAACTTAACCTGATGCTAGCCAAAAATGGCTTGATCCAGATGTGGTTCCCGGACGGCCCCCCATCGGGAGACGTCCAACAACTGCAAATGGTTCCTAAAACAGATCAAGAGGCAGAGAAACAAAAAGGGAAGTCCAAAGAAAAGACCAAAAGGTCGGACCCTAGAATAGAAGATATAAAAAAGGGAGGCTGCTGCCAGATCTTCGGACAACTCCAAAATTAAAAAGGAAACCTCAGAGGATTTGGAAACCACGAATTCCTCAGACGCTGAAGCCGCGCCAAAAGCTAAGAAAGGTGGAAAGAGGAAGCAGATGGCAAAAAGATGTCTCGATGCGGATGAGCTAAACCTCACAATATACGCATCGGAGCAGTTCCCTTTCCCAAAAGATAAGGATACCAACAAGATCCTAGAAGGAATCCGGAAGAGATACTATAAGTGGGATTACGATGCCCAGTGTGAAGAAAAGGCAGTCGAAGAGGCCCTCTTCAACAATAACATCACCCTCTACAAGGAAACACTGGAAGAAATACCCATGACGGAGTTCAAGAAGAAAAGGAACGGGAAAAAACGTCTCATCACCAGAAAACACTAGGAGCCAGTAAAAGAGAATGGAAAACCCGAAGAACAGGTCAAAAATTGTAACACTCAACGTTAATGGATGGGACGGAAAAGCAACGGCGGTTGGAAACATATTCCGTGTGCTAGACCCCCACATCATATTGATTTCGGAGCACGGTATCGATACAACATCTTACAAAATAAAGATACCGGGCTACAGAGTAGTTACAAAAAAAAACATTCTCAAGAGAGGCTTGACGGCGACGCGGTGGCAATTAAAAAGAATCTCTCGTTCAGGCACCTTCCAGAACTGGACGAGTCATTCGTGGCGATAGAGATGCTTACATTAGTGGGCAACCTCGTGATCGCGGCGGCGTATCAACCCCCTCGAAGAGCGTACCTGCCCCTCAACAACTTCTACACCTTGTTCGGTCACGGCAGAATGGTATTCCTTGGGGGTGACCTCAACGCCAGATGACGAACGGGTGGCTATGGTAACACGAATAACAGAGGCCATAACTTGGAAACGATTATGCGACGCAAAAACATCAAGAGAATAGGACCGGAATTCCCGACCTATATCACCTCTCGGGCAGCAACAAAGCCCGACATAATCATGACAAGTGACGGCTTCCCATTCAACTACAATAGCGAGCCAGGACTATCAATACCCAGCGACCATATAGCGATCTTAACCACCATTTCACTCGCTCCGATCCAGATTCCGGTCCCTCTCCGCAAAAGCTATGCCTCAGCTGACTGGGAACGCTACGGAGAAATCCTAGGCGTATTCGAACTAGCCGACCTAGGTGAGGCTACTCTAGAGGAGATTGACGGGGAGCTGGAAAGGATAACAGCCCTCATCATCGAGGCTGACCGCGAGTGTGTACCCATGATAGGGTACAAGACTCCTCCACAACCTCGTTGGATCGAGGAGATGAAAGAGATCGCCAGGGAGCACAGGAAGGTGTATGAGGAGATAAGAAGAGCGGTTACAAATCGGGAACGAAGCTCGCTGCTGCGTCGCCTGCGCGACGAGCTAAAGCTGGCTATTAACCGTCAACAGGCGGAGATCTGGAACAGCCTAATAGCGAGGATGGACAGCGAGGTGGCCCCTGATAAATTCTGGCGCCTAGTGAAAAAATTAAAGGCCTACCAAGTAGAGGAAAGAACCGCATTAAGGAGGGCGAGGACTACTTGGAGGATCCGGCGGTTCTGGAGGAAAGATTCTGCACGTTCTTGAAGGAAATCTTCTCAATAACACCAGAGGACGATGCGGAATTCGACCATAAATTTGAAGACCATCTGATTGAAGAACTCAACCAGATCATACATCGAACGCACCCATAAGCCTATGTCGACGAAGGGAGGGAAATGGCGGACCATGGCCGACCAATAACAATGGTAGAGGTCATGGAAGTTATAAAAACCTTTAAACAAAAGGCGCCAGGCTGGACGGGCATCACTAAGAACAATCTGGTGCATGCCCCCCGGCAGATCATTCAGGGAATCACTAACATCTTCAACGCTTCGCTGAATACGGGCTACTTCCCCGATGGGCTAGGAATGGCTAAAATCATTTTTATCCCTAAAGGGAACAAGCCCACCGATCAACTGGTGGACTACAGGCCAATATTCCTCCTTGAGTTTGTAGGCAAAGTATACGAGAAGCTACAAGATCAGCTGACTGAGTTAGAAGCTCACAACCCTCAGCAGCACGGGTTCCGCAGGAGGTGGGGGACTGATACAGCCCTTGCCCTCCTAACCGAAAAGCTAGCCTGCTGTAAAGCTGAAGGGAAGTACGTAGACGTGGTGCTGCGAGATGTACAGAAGGCCTTCGATAAGGTTTGGCTTAAAGGTCTACAATACAAGATCTTAGGCCTCCAGCTAAACCCTGTCCTGGAAAGGGTCCTCTGTGATTACATCATGGAGAGAAAGGCTCAAATCTCGATCGAGGGCAACCGAGGACCCATATTCGAACTAGAGGCGGGGCTTCCACAAGGTAGCTGTCTGAGTCCGCTGCTATACCTTGTGTACACGTTGGACTTACCTGCTCCAGTCGGGGAGGATGTGATGTATCTGCAGTTTGCAGATGACATCACTCAAATCATCCCCAGTTCCTATAGGAACGCTGGAGTTCAAGCAAGGGAGACAGCTAGCGAAATCGATAACATTAACCGATTCGAAAGTGGAAAATTAAAACAAACCACCGAAAGTTTCAGATCCTCCGAATGATGATGATAGTATATTCACTCTTAGAAAAAATTTGGATAGTAGTAGATAAAAGTAGGTGAAAAAATAAAGATTTTAAGATGGAGGGGGGGCCTAGTAGGAGGGCATCGCAGACTTTTTACTTTTGGTTATTTTACTTTACTTATTTGTGTTATGTAGTGTCTATTATGTATTGATTTATTTACGTGTAACAGGCGTTTTCTTCTTATTGTTCGTGTGTCAGATGTTGTTGTACTTATTTTTAGTTAAATTCTTGAGCATTTAAGCCTTTTAAAGCTTTTGGCTCGGCAATTAACCTGTGTTGTTATTGTTTGATTTTGTGGATATCCTGTGTTTGTCTCGTTACGGTTGTGTTGTATATTGGGTATCTGTTAAGTGTATATTGCTGTAATTTTTTCCTGTGTACAGTGTTTGGTGCTTGGGAACCGGCTACGTCGTGTAGCATTCCCACGGAGTCGTGCAGGGATGCCCACTCTGCCACCTATTTCCCGTGATTCCGGTATGACATCATTTGTAAGTGTTAGCCAGACCCTTCTCCCCAGTTTCTTGGTGAAGATGTTGATAGGATCTAGTTCCTTTCTTGCATGGAGCTCCCTCTGACGGCGTTGGTCCCGCCTTCTGACCTTGTTGATCAGTAGGGATACAGACTTTTGCACTCGCGGCATTTTTCTCATTGAGGAATTGTTTGCCACTTGAGTCACTACTGCGGGATAGATGAGCTTAGCCCGGGCGTACATCAGGTATATCTTCCTGATCTTGGCCGAGCTAAGGTCTCTAAACCTGTATAGCTTGGAGATTTCTCTCTTCACCAGGTTCCGCCTCTCCGTGTAGTGTCTCGCGTATCCGTGATCGGAGAACTTTAGGCCCAGGACAGTGCCTTCGGTGGAGTAGCCGTATCTCCTCCCCTCGATGACTATGGGGTCCGTCAACGTGCGGCTTTGTGGGACGATCTTAAATTTGTCCCTATTTGTTCTTATCTTCCAGCGTCTCTCGTACTGGTTGATGTTGCTTATTTCCGCTATTGTTCGCGCTGCCTGATCCCTTGCTTTCTTCACCGGGCACGGGACGATCTGGGTGATGTCATCTGCGAATTACAGATACATCGTATCCCTATGCACCGGCGTTGGAGGTCGATGGTAAAGACCAAGTAAAGCAGAGGGCTTAGGCAACTTCCCTGTGGAACGCCTGACTTCAGTCCGAACTCGTGTTCTCTGTGTCCTTCTATCATGAGACATGCCCTTCTGCCCATGACAAAGTCACAAAGGATCCTTTCCAGGACTGGGTCTAGCTGGAGGTTGAGGATCTTGTATTGTAATCCTTCCAGCCAGACTTTATCGAAGGCCTTCTGCACATCCCTCAACACAATGTCTACATAGAACCTATTCGCACGGCAATAGGCTATTTTTTTCTGTCAGGAGCGCTAGGGCGGTCTCGATGCCCCTTTTTTGTCAAAACCCATGTTGTTGGGGGTTGTGCGCTCCTACGCGCTCAGTTGAGCTTTTAGCGTGTTTGCTATGATCTTCTCGAAGATGTTGCCGAGCATCTCCAGAAGAGAGATTGGGCGAAAGTTTGCCACCTGCTCCAGGGGCTTACCTCCTTTCGGGATGAAGATGATTTTAGCCATCTTGTACCCGTCCGGAAAGTAGCCTACATTCAGGGAAGCATTCATGGTGTTGACCAGTCCCTGAATGATTTGCCTCGGGCATTCACGAGATTGCATTTCGTGATCCCGGACCAGCCTGGTGCCCTTTGCTTGAAGGACCTTATGGTGTTCATGGTCTCTTCAAAGGTTATCGGGCAACCTTGTCCAACCATCTCTCTATCCTGAGATACGTGCGGGTGGGGGTGGGTTCTATGAATCATTGTGCCGAGTTCGTCTAGTAGTTGGTCTTCGAAGTCCAGGTCGAAGTCGTCGTTTTTCTCAGGGGAAATAGCGAAAATCTTTTTCCAGTGTGTCCTGAATCTTCTTTCGAGAGACTCTGGATCCTCAATGAGTTCTTCTCCATCTTTTAGCTTTATCCTGGCTTTGGTGGGCAGTCCCCTTAGTCTTCAGACTGTATTCCAAAAACTCTGTGGACTGACCTCCCTGTCCAGCCTACCAATGATGTCATTCCAGATCTCCTGTTGTTTTTCTGTCATAATGTGTTTAAGTTCCTCGCTTAGTTGTCTTATTCTGGCTGTCCTTTCCCTATTTGGGCCTGCCCTACCTATTTCCTCGAGGATTTTCCTATGTTCCCGAGCGTTGTTCCTCATCTTGTCTGTCCACCTAGGTTGTGGGGGCATTTTATAGGAGATCCTGGGGACGCATCTCTCGTCGGCTTGTACGAGGAGATTGGTGATGGTGTTTATCTCCTCGTCCACCTCTTCAAAATTGGCGTCTTCCAAGTCGGCAGGTTGCTATTCGCCGAGCATCTCTCTAAATAACTCCCAGTTAGCTTTCGCGTAACTCTTCCTAAGTGGCACTGGCATGAGAATCGGTGCCAGCGACATGGTTGTTAGAATGGGGACATGGTCACTCAGTAGCACAGGACCGGGCACGCTGCTGATGTTGAAGGGGAAGTTTCGGCTTGCCAATACAACGTCCGGTTTTGCTGCCGTATGTCGCGTTATGTAAGTCGGGAAGTCTGGTCCTACTCT
The DNA here is from genome assembly GCA_963969495.1 of Ceratothoa steindachneri. Lineage (NCBI taxonomy): Eukaryota > Metazoa > Arthropoda > Malacostraca > Isopoda > Cymothoidae > Ceratothoa > Ceratothoa steindachneri. The sequence continues at coordinate 71,665,413 of OZ018326.1, forward strand.
CTGAAGTCTATCTTTCTCGATGAGTAGTTCCAGGTTCCTTCCCCTCTGGTTGGTGTGACTGTTACCTGAAGCTGCGCAACAGGCGTTTAGGTCACCAGCCAGCAATGCTATTTTTCCTCGTCCAAAGATGTTATATAGGTTGGGAACGGGCAGGTATTTTCGGCGTGGGGGCTGGTAAGCCGCAGCCACGGTTAAGGCTCCAACTAGGGTTGGGATTTCAACAGCCACAAAGGACTCCTCTAAGTCTGGAAGTGTTTTAAACTTTATGTTTTTTACGGATCGCGATAGCAGCGCCATTGTATCTTTCTTGTGTGTGTTTTTTTTGTGATCACAGTGTAATTTGGTATTTTTATTGTATTTTTTCTGTGTTTACACCGTGTTCAGATATGAGGATCAGGTCGGGATCCACCATGCGGAAAACGTTTCCGTATAGGATGGATTTCCCTACCCAACCGTTGGTGTTGATTATGAGTATTTTTAATTTGTTGCTAGTGTTTTCCATGTTGTTAGTTTAGTGTTTTTGTTTTCTAAGTGGGTTTGTGTGTGTGTGTATTCCTTATTCACTTTTTCTATTTTCTATTCTTCCCATTCCTTATTTTCGTGAATTCTGCTTCACTGATGGTAAGGCAGGAGTCTGTATATAACTTTATCCTTGATGTCATGAGCGCTTCGTCTACTATTGCTTCCTGCAATGGTGCGTTGAAACAACATTTCAGTTGCCCAGTTTAAACCCCTTCGACTATCTCCCTAATGGTGGGGTCTTCTGGGAATGGGGTTTGCTCAGTTTTGAAGAAGAGCATATTAAGCTCTTCTCCATCAAGGGTCTTGGGCAATTGGGGAGCCTTTTCCCTACTCGTGCTTCTCGATCTCGATATATTTTTTTTTGGGGGGGCTGGGCCTTTACCTCTTCCTCATCTTCCAAGGACGATGCGGAGCTTGTGAGGTTTCCTTCTGCCTCCTTTATCTTCCTCGCAACCTTCTTCACCTTTTGTTCTCTCTTCCTTTGGGCTTCTATTCTAGGGTCTCTGTTGTTATTTGTTATTTGGGGGGGGCTTGGGTTTTCTTTGTTATTCCTGTTGCTTCTTGGTTTTCCGCTGGTGGGAACGGGGTTGCTGGGGCTTCCTCTTCGGGTTCGTACTGCAGTTGCAGTACATCCCCCGATGGAGGGTTGTCTGGGAACCATAGTTCCTCCAGACCGTTCTTTTTGAGCATGGTGTTTAGCTCAGTTGAGAAGCAGCCCGGGTTAGTTAGGTTCCTCACGTGAGCATACATTATGCACGTTAGGATTTTGGTTGATATTTTATTCCCGACCTTTAGATATGTTTTGGGGGCTGGGGCACTCTCAGATGGTCTACCAAGTGGGGTTCTGGCTGCTTGTGCGTAGGAGGTGTTGGCTCTCCTTACGCCCTCCGCCTTTCTGTCTTCTGTTTTCCTCCGTTCCAGCTCCTTCTTTTGGGGGCACGACATGGACATAGCCCCGTGTCTTAGGCCACATTTAGGGTATCTCTCCTCCTTTGCCTGGCATTCTCGCCAGCCGTGGCCTTTGGCACTGCATTTGGAGCAGGTGATTTCCTGCTCCTTGCAGTCCTTGGTTGCGTGTGCTTCGAGCTTGAAGCACCGGAAGCAGATTTGAATAGGGGTATATTCCTCCCTTTCTATCTGCCTCTCGCTTATCTTGGCGTTGAATAGCAGAATGCCATTCTCTTTTGCCCGCGCTACCATGGAGGTGTCATTAAATACAACTTTAAATACATGGCTGTACTCAGTGTTGTCCCTTCTGTTCTTAATTTTTACTACTTCCGTTATTCTGGCCCATTTTTGATTTCTCAAAAAAATTATGAGGTTAGTGATGAGTGAATGGTGAAGTATTAAGTCTCTTTCGTGACAAATGTGATTTTCGGAGGGGTTGAGGAAATTTTCACAACTTTTCGTTCTTTGCCGCTTCTGAGTAATAACTGCCAGTGATTTTTTCAAGAATTCCGAGCAATGAACCGCCGAAAAAGGGACGACGTCATCGTCAGTGACGAGCTTTACCTGTACTCCAACGAGGGTAAAGTCCTGGGTCTGCGCATCACCTCAACGGGGTATAAGGCGCAACTCAACAGCCGGATCTCCCTAGCCGAGAAGCAAGTGAAGCACATAAAGGGGAAGGGCAGCCCTGCCCGAAGGGGGACATGGGTCCCCCCGCCCCCCAGGACACCAAACGGATCCCCCTCCGTCTGATAGCGGGGAAACAAAAACCTACCAGGCAATCGGTATTTGAAACGGTCATCGGCAAGATCAATATAGAGCTCACCCGTCTCATCGAGACATCGAATGGGTGGGCAGCAGTCTGTTGGGAGAATAAGGACGTGAAAACCCTTGTTTCAGACCAGGCTAAGTAACCCCTCAGCGAGATTGGGCTCGAAGCGGTAGTCCCCTACGAACTACTCGTGAGGCGTGCCGTCATTCTCAAAAGAGTGGATCCCTACTTTGCGGAGAACTCCACGGAAGAGATCAAAGATGAGCTGAACGCCAAACAACAATGAGCAAGAGTGGACAGGGTAGACAAGATAGGAAAAACCCTGATTAAAGTCACCTTCGGCACCATCGAGATGGCTCAAAGAGCGTTAAGGGACGGCCTCCTGGGTTTCTACCTTCGCGTCGCTCCAGAACAGATAGAGGCAGAGGATTATATTTACATAGAAAACTGCCAAATCTGCCTGGCCATCGAGAGTCACTCGACAAGAAACTGTCCTACGAATATACAAACTTGCGCGGCATGCTCCAAAATCGGTCACGGTTGAAGAGATTGCCGCGAGGAACAGCTGAAATGCGTTAACTAGGAGGGGAGCATCGGGCTCTGGCCATGAGATGCCCTCTAAGCAAGGAAGCCTTAAAAAACAAGAGACTGAAACTAAAACAGCAAAAGGAGGAAAAGTCACGCGAAATTTCATATGCCACCGCGGCATCTACTCCCGGAATCGTCACATTGATAACAGATAGAGTGACTCCGAAGCTAATCCTGCCGGCCGAAAGCAAGGAAATTATGACGATGGTCATAGTCGCCCGCCTGGCGAACCTTGCACGTCCCGGCTGCTTCTCGGAGGAACTCAACACAATGTTAAAACACAACGGTGTAAAGAAGAAATTGTGGTTTCCACCGAAGCCAGCATCTCATGACGTGCCGAACATCAAGTTTATTGATGACACGCAGTCTGAGAATACCGACGAATCAAGTAAAAAAGAAAATGAACCAACCAACAATCAAGAAGAGGATGGGAGCCAAGAACGTGAAAAAAGAAGATAGCGTAGAAGTAAAAAACACCCCGAAGGAAAAGAAATCTAAGTATAAGAGGAGCAACAAACCCCCTAAACAAATAGAAGAGGAGAGTCTGGATGGGGAGTCAGAAGACGATCAGTCTTACCCCGGAGTCCCCCTGATCGAAAAAGTCGATGTCCTGGAAAAGGGACACTTTTTCGACGGGGAACAACTTAAACTAAAAATTTTCGGCACTACCGGATGTAGACCCGAAAAAATGAACCAAACGCACTTAGTAAAGGGCATTAGGAACGGCGAGTACAAGTGGACCTTTGAGGGGCCGTGATTCCCAAAGGAAATGGAAAGCCTCCTACGCAGCGGCACGATGTATATCCCAGAGTCCAGTCGTCACACAGTGAACTCATCAACCTACAAAAACATAAATTGCGGTATGATGACCTCAGCAATAAACTAAAAAGTAAGTAATGTCAAAAAGTGTAAAGCGCGCAAATAAATAAATAATAGAGCAAAAAAGCTTAAAGGGAAAATAATTTATCAAAGTGAATAATTAGCTAAACGTTTTAAATAGATAAATAAGCAAATAGATATATGTGAAAATTAATAAATAAACGAATATAAAATATTCAAGTGTTAAAACAAATTAAACGGGTGAAAATATAGCGGAAAATGTAAATAGGAAATTATAAAATTAAGATTATCAGTCAGTGTAAAAATAAAGTGAATTAAAAGTTAAAATTAATTAGATTATAAAAAGCATAATATGTACTGTGTAAATTATACAGAAGTACATGTCATAAAATAAAATTAAGAAAACCAGTATTTTAAATTCAAATGATTATGTATAGAACGTAATAAATCCAAACAGTTATATATAAACCAATAATAGACAGTAGGTAATAAAATAATAATAAAGTGTAAATAAGTTTCCAAAATTAGTGTAAATATTAAAACCCAATTAGTGGGTAAAATTAGTGTATGTATTAAAACCCTATTAGTGGGTACAACTTAAAACTGTAAAATAACAAAAAGCTGAGCTCCTGTGTTTATTTCTCCAGGAGAAATCTCTTTATGTATCTTTGCCTTCGACTAAATCTTTCCCCTCCTCAGCTATATTTTTACTTTTTTCAACACTTTGACTATATAGTTTTTTGCATTGTATAAATTTATTTATTCAATGTGAAAACTACTTGTACTCTTTCCAATAAATATATCATCATCATCTCCCTAGCCAAGAGAGAACTGGGAAAATTGTACAGGTTCAGAAATCTCAGCGCCAAAAACATCAAAAAACTGTACAATATCCTGGTGCGACCAGTACTGGTGTACCCTGCAGTGGTTATGCAGGCAGCTAGTTCAACCTCTCTCTCAAATTTATGCAGAGAGTCCAGAACAAGGCTATCCTGCTTATAACCGGCACGAGCAGATTGGACTATATTCGGCAGACGGAACTGCACCCAAGAGCAGGACTCGAGCCACTGAATATAGTCCTCCAGAGGCTAGGGAGAAAGACCTGGAAAAAAGTCGAAAGCGAAATCCTCCCGCAGATAGAAGCGGACCTGGATATACTGCAGCGAGCTATTGGATGAGCTATAAGAAGAGCACTATTCCCCAGTGGAAGACTGTGCTCCCAGGAAAATCAAGTAGCCTTGTACAGATAATGAAAACTATATACCCTACCGTACACACGAAGAAGACTACTAGAATATGACTCAACAAATGACTCCACGATATAGACTCCACGAATGAACAAATAAAAAGAGGCGAAGTGCCCAAATACTAAACAATTGCAAATATATAAAAAGAGGCGTAGTGCCCAACACAAAACGTATCAAAATAAATAAAACAATTAAAACAAAATGGGGCGTAATGCCCACAAAGGCGAAATTAAAACAAAAATGAAAACAAAATGAAAATAAAAGCAAAGCTAACGAGTTAGCAAAATTATATTTGAAAGGCTTAAATGCCTAACGACGGAGGAACTAGATTTATATAGAGAAATCTATCTCTCTCTCTCTCTCTCTCTCTCTCTCTCTCTCTCTCTCTCTCTCTCTCTATATATATATATATATATATATATATATATATATATATATATATATATATATTTGACAAAAAACAAAAAATAAACAAAGTTAAAAAAATAAAGGCAAGAGTAGTTAACAACTACAGAAAGGTTAGCTTAACGCTGACACCAACGTAAGTGGAGGATGAAGAGAAAAGCAGAAAAAAGCAAGATGCCTGGGATGCCCTCTGCACCAGGGCAAATACAAATTTTCTTCATAACTATCTACAACTACTACACATTTTCACCACTTATTTCATCCAAAATCCAAAGTCCAAGGGTGTGGTAGGTGAATTCGCCGCTTGGAACGCTTTCTCGCTGACTCACTTACGATTGGTAAAGTAATCACGGAAAGCAACACCGCCCTTTCCTTCGAGGCGATTTTTGCCCTGGAGGTTTGAAGATTAAATTCGAAGAAGGTCACCTGGATGGAAAATTTTACGCTTACGAAAAAGAAGATTTTAAGATAGAAGACCAAAAATCCTCCATTTGGGAGGTACAAAGAAAAAGAGAGGATACATTTTTTAATTAGGTGCATCATATTCATCATGATCGCCTAAGCCCCCACCCCACACCCCCAACCTGGGCACGATGCCTTGACTAGTGAACGTTGTCACTTCAACCTCGTCTCAATTATGCAGTGCACTTGCGATTGCATAATTTGGGGTACGGGAGGAGGAAGGTCTGAGGAATAGCCCGCTGCCAGATACCCGTGATCCCGTATTTTTGGTGCCTAGAGCGAGCAAACAAGCAAACACAATTTTTGAATTTTATATATACATAGATTTTCTTCCACAAATTTTAGCCTATTTGATTTTATTACGACCGGAACAATGTTAGTTAGTAATCCACAATTACTTGGTTTTATAGAATTATTGCCTACTTAAAAGATCTTTCAGGATGCGTTTATATTGGTAGAATCTTTTTTTTCTCCAATTTAACAGCTATTCACTCATTAATGGCTGTAAAGTTCTTAATAGTCCCGAATCATTATCTGTAAGAACTCACTAACTAACAAATACATGGTTTTTGTTACAGCAAGACACAAAATAACGGCAGATGCCCTTTCGTATTAAGAAAAACACCGAATTCTTATGACTCGAATATTGGGGTAATTTTCTTGTTCACCGCAGTAACGGATATTGCCACTCAGAATTAGTTTCTCCGGTTAGTTTCAACAAAAGAGAATTCGGAATAATTCCCCAAATCCGTATAGAACCTCATTTCCTCACAGCGCACGGAAAAGGTCGACAGAAATAAATTCCGATGGGCTTCTCACTTCGAACTTGGGAAACGTGCCTTGATTCTAGTTAAGGGATTTCTTCCCCGTGCGTCGCCTTTTCTTCTCTTTATTGGAAATTCTCCTGAAAACTCATTCCTTCTAACTAAACTCCCCCCCCCCCCACCAGCAAAAGAAAGAAAATTATATTCAAATTTTATAGATTCACACTGGTTTTGCTTTTAAAACTTATGGACTCGACATAAGAACATTTGTCATACCTTTCAACGATTTTTGTCTTCTCTATTTTTGTATTTTCTCGCTGTTTCCTTTCCCACAGGTCGCCATGGTACGCAAAAAAAGAACAAATGGGTCAAACCAATGATCTACCTGAATATTTTATGGTTGTACTTTTGAACGTTTGCGTTCTTTGCTTGAACTTTATCTAGAAGGTTCACGCCTTCCCAGGCCGAATATTTTGAGTTAAAGAGATTTACTATTGTCATTTATGGTATTTTTTTAACCTTTTTAAATAGACAATTTTTCAACTTGTGCACCATTTTTCTTAATATCTCTGCTTCCTTCATTTCGTTTCTCTTGAGTCAAAATGGGTGCGTTTATTTCCACTAAGTAGCTTAGACAGGATTTTATTTGTCAGAACCAAAGATGCCAAGTTTAACAAAGATTCGATCTTTGCACAGATTTGTTCCGGATGGCTTTTTTGACTCCCTCCCGCCCTAAGAATGTTGGGTATGAGTCGGCATATCCTTTATATCTCTCATCTTCTCACTATTCTTGTATTTTGCTATTCATTCACTATTTCTTCCTCTCTAAAGAAAGGGGAGTTATCATGTCCCCCTAAACCTTCTAAAAAATACTTTTTCGACGCTCACATTGACTTTCTCTTTTTTATTCTCCTTTCGTTTCCCTCTTCTAAAAGGCCTATTGAAAAAGTGAGGTTAGCGTGTAGTGGTGTGGCTTGCCGGTGTGACTTTTTCTTCAGACGAAAGCGATTCAAAAGGCCACGGTGGGCTTCTTTCATGACCGAGGAAAGATTAAGACCCACCCGACTTCTCAGAAACGTTGGATCTTACCGAATTTAGGACTAAAGGCGAAGAGAGGGATTTTTTTGCTTCCACGAAAGGAAATTCGAGGCATTACAAACGTTAATCAGCGACTTGCGTAAGACAAAGGAGTCGTTTTACAATTAAAATTTGTTGTTTTTTTGTACACTCTCTATTATTTAATAAATTTACTACAAGAAGTAAATCTCAACTAACAATGGTATAGGAGCTAATTAAAAAGGAAATATTCATGCAGATATAAGAATAAACGAGAGAAGTAAAGAGATCTAAAAGGATATTTTTTCTTACGCTCTGTCAGATCGATTATACAACTTCTATCCTTATTAAAGATGTAATGGTAGTGAATAGCAGAAATTCTTGGAACAGGTATAGCAAGGAGTGTAAATTGTGAAGGAATTTGGATTGGAAGTGAAGAGATTTAGTGCAAAAGTCTTCTAGGAATAAACTTTAGAAAATTACATTGATGAAAGTTCAATTTCCTGATACTGTACGGAAGACAACACCCTGAACTTAGTTCTCGCTGTTTGGTAGGAGTGAATTATGTCCATCATAAGTCAATTATTTCAGATATTTTTTTTCCTACTACTATGGCAACTTTTTATGGAACCATGCCTAATTTAGTGGTGTCCGTCAGATGGGAAGGATTTTGGTAATTTCATAAAAAGATGGGAAGCCATTGTAATCCCGCCCGTTTGAAAAAAAAACACCAAAGACATGACATAATAATAATAATAATAAGGATCTTTGTATGGCGTTCTTCAAGGCAATGGTCCTTCATAGAGTGAAAAGATCATTCTATCGATTAAAGAAAAAGTAGAGACAAGAAGTGGGTCTTAAAGGCACCAAGAGAGGGGGGGGTGGAGGTGAGTGTATAAAAAACAGGCATATCATTCCACATTCTCAGAGCAAATATAAAGAACTTCCCCTCACCCCACCATGCAATACAGAAGACAACGAGAAATAATCAGTTGGAAACCGAAGCGCGAGCGCAGGGTTCCCTTGGGCTAGGATAGGGTGATTAAGGATGACAGGAAGGAGGGAGCTACGACTTTTAATGTCGAATAAGTAGTCAAAAGGACCTTAAAGAAGATTCCGTACCAAAAGGGCAGTCATTGCAGATTGAAAACAGGGACGTTGCATGAGAGAAACGGACTCTCGAGGGTAGATCATAGGCTGAAAATTCTTGAACCAGTTCGAGAGGACGAGAAAACAGAGAGAGGATTTACAAACGTTGGTACCATGAGTTCTAAGAAGCACCTGAATACATAGTTGACTAGGTGACGTACAAATTTTTAACTGTATCCGAAAATGAGGCATGGTAAGCGCCAAGGCTCTGATAAAGAGCAATGGTTTTGTTGTGAGCTACGTCCTCAGGAGTGCCTATCACTAGTACCACTGTTTCATCATAATTGATTTTAAGGAAGCTTCCAGATTTAATTGGTGATGATGTTATGGGTAAATGGTAGATTTATTAGAGTCAGCATACCAGGCTGAGCAAAAGGAGCGATATTTTTGGAATGACAGACCAAAACGATGTATAAGGATACCTAGGGAAAGAAGGTAGATGCGAAACAGAGGTGGACCGAGAATGGATCCTTATGGAATGTCAAAATGGATCTCTGCAAGACAAGATACATTATTATCAATACGGATAGATTGAATATAAGCAGAAGCAGTTAAGAGCAGTTTCAGAGATAGCTAAGAATTCACGGAGGCAGTGACGAAGAACAGTAAAGTCAAAATTGACAAATGCCACCTAGAGGTCAAGAAGTACCAGCATGAAAGGCTATCCAGCCTGGCATCGGTTTGCACGTCAAAGGCGCCCCCTTACGTGTAGGAGAACTAATTCAGTGTTGTTGTGTCCTGACTTAAAATCAAATTGAAATATCGCAATGGCATTGGAGGAGGACAGGTGATCTACAATCCGTCCTAACACCAGCTTTTCAAGGACTTTGGAGAGGAAGGAGAGTTGAGAATTGAACGGTAGTTTGCTGTATAGTTTGGCTTCTTGTTCGGTTTCTTTAGGATAAGACAAACAACAGCGTGTTTGGAATCAGTTGGTACTATTCCAGACAACAGAAATGTGTTAAAAAAATCATTGAGATAAGGGAGAACTAGGAGTAAACACTTGGAAGGAATGAGTCTAGGGGAGAATAGGTCAGTTTTTAGGAAAGTATGTAATTTAAATATGTTGATAAGTCGAAAATAGGCAGGGACGACAAGATAAGGAAGTTGGGTTGGGGAAGAAAAAGGGAAAATTACTAAATGGCACTGAGTAGGGGCAGAAGGTATGACAGAGCGGATATGGACTATCCTATCAAAGAAGTCAAGGGAGATAGGGGAGGAGATTTGGGTTTCACAGTGGCAGAGAAAGAGTAAGACGTTGTAGGCGAGTGGAGGTGGGGATAAGGGCGGAGGGCATGTAGGGTAGGAGGGGAGGATCTGGGAGAAAGAGCGGAGGGGTATGTTGAGGTCAGCGCAGGTTCTGACAGACTCTAACGGGGGAATGAGATATGCGAGATACCTTGCCATCTGCCATTGATTATTTGAAGGGAGCAGACGATGATAAGGCTTGGTGGCAAGGTGTGTTAGAGAGTAGTTTGCGAGGGGAGGGGAGAAAGCGGAATGAGAAAATGGTCAGAAATTGCTGAGTAGCGGGGGGGGGGACAGTTATTGTTATATAAAAATTGGGAGGAGGAGTCGACTAAGCCAAGTGTATTCCCGTGAGGGCGGGGATGAGGCAGATTGAGAGAAAGAGAGAGAGAGAGATAATAAAGTTGAAATGTTAAGAAGTCACAGTTAGGTGGCGGCATTCAGGGGGATTAGAGAGTGCTATGTAAGATGCAAAAACTGTTGTTGTGAGTAGAAGAACATAAGAAAAGAAGGAGTCTGCAAAAAGCTAATCAATAGCCTATACGAGGCAGCTCTTGTTCACATCACCCAGTTCAGTTCAACCTAGCAACGTCATCCATAAATCTCACCAATCTATTCTAAAAACTCTGCAGTGGAGATGCTTCTATCACATGACTACTGAGTCTATTCCATTCATTTTACCAATCAATTTGGAAATCTATTTCTACTAACTCTTTCCTATCTTGTTCACTAAAAATAAGAACCTTACTTCTATCTCCCTTATTATAACCTTTTACCCACTTGAAGATTTCAATCAAGTCCCTTCAAACTCTTCTCCTTTCTAACGTATGCGATTTAGTCTCTTAAGCCCTGCACTATAAGGTGAGTTCATCAACCCATCAATCATCTTAGTCATCTTTCTTTATACCGACTAAAGCAAACCAAAATTACACCGCATGGCCAACGATTTTCTAAATGTGTACACTAGGAGCTCACTTAAGACATCTTTACATTCCTTCAAAATCCAATTATACCTATTTCTTTTGACACTATCTCCTTTGTAATTAAAATATTGTTTATTTTTTCTTTTTATTACCGGTGAAGATCAAGGTTTCTTCAGAGACAAATAGAATATCCTTGAGTACTATCGCCCATCTTCAGATTCTAAAATCATAAAAAAACAATAAAATGAGATTGCTTTGTTAAGGATATTAAATTATTAAGAAATCCTATAAAATGTTGGACAACAAAGAAATATCGAATTATTCTCACAGAGGAGGAGGAAGCGAACAAAATGATCTAAGGCCAAATTAATGCAATTTCATAAAACGAGAAAGATTAAAAAAGTAATCATATTAAAAATTAATTATGACGGAGTAAAAATATAAGAGCTGAAAATTATGAACAAACAAACACTATTAAAATGACCGATACTATGATCCTATTAAAATAAAAGATAAAAAATATTATACAAAAGTAAAAGGTCTGACAGGTAAAAACGACAAGCTGTATTATTCTTGTTTTATGAAATTAATACCCAAGTCTCGGTAATAAGATTCAGCGACCTGCTTTTTCTGCCACCTAATAAATTCGCTCCGATCTAAATGTTTAGATTCACTATAGTGTCTGTTTTTGAGTCCCCCCTGGATTATATCGCTCAAGAAGCAAAATGAACCGTTGCGAAGGGGGAACATTTTTATTTTCTTTCACCCCTTTATTTTTAAGGCTCCAACACATGAATTCAAATTCGTACATTTAAACGATTTTACTCTTTTTACGAACCATTTCCTAAAGGCTTTTGATATATCTTCATGGCCATGCAATTTAGCTTTCTCTTGGTTCTCTGCTCATTTTCACTTTGTTTTTGCTCTCTAAATCCACTAGTTTCACCCCTTATTCTTTTCAGTTGAGTTAACGTGCCTTCACTGGACAGCTCTAGTTTCCTGACCATTCTCAAATGTCTTTAAATAACCACCCAATTACGGTCACTGATATCAGTTTGGCACGATTACATACGCCGCAGTGATATCATCGCACCGCCCATTGATTACGAAATATTGGCAAAGGAGAATCATTAAGAGGGGTCTTAGCGACGTTATTTCCAGGAAAACACTCAGTATTGGCATCATGGTAAAGGTCACAGAACAGCAGGCTCAAACTTCGTTTTGTCTCTCGTTTGTTTTCATAACAAATGAAGGGTGGATTTTGGACAATCGTTTTACTTTATTCCAAATGGTATTGAACGCATATAATACCATGCACAGTTATTCTTTATCTACATGAAATTTTACAAGAAGCCAATGAGTTCATATTTTATCTTGCATCGCCTTCTAATAGATTTGGCTTCCTCGGCCAGACAGTGAGATACAAAGCGATAAGTATTTGGAGTCGATTTTTTTTGCCTTTTTCCAAAATATCCCACGATATAATGATCCGTCCACTTATCTAGAATACTTTGCTTCTTAGTCAGCCTCGAGGAAACCTTTCCGGTGGTTGTTGCAATATATTAATAATCACTAAAGAGGGTGGTAAAACATAATGGGAATATACCAGGTATGTATATTTCGAGTCTATGGTAAGGATACTATGAAACACACAATAAAAGCAGGAACTAAACTTTTATAAGTGAAACGGAAAACGAAATAATTTCTTACCGCTCCGAAATCTGCCTGCGAAGCTCAGGTTATTATCGACTTCCCGTGATGAAAAGTGGGCTAGTCTTTACTGGATTTGAAAGGCCTTTAAGGTAGGTAACAAACTCTGATTGGTATTTTTGGAAAAGTTAAATGCCTTCCCAAGGCATTTAACTTTTCCAAAAATACCAATCTGAGTCCCAAATTTTCTCATTAGTTGGTAGTTACCGGATATTACAAAAGTACTATTACACTCGTTATGACACTCTCAACAAAGGACACAATGATAGTTTTGATGCAGTTAGACACGCTTTTATTGTTTTAGCATATACTTAGGTTTATATTGTAATAATAATCAATGTGGCCACCTTCGGGGTCAAGCACGACTTCTAGGCTAGACCTGAAGGCCGTGCTTACGTTGCGGACGAAGTCCTTCCTCATGCTGACGCATACGCAGTTGACCGATGACGTTGCTGTGGCGGACCTTGTAGGCCTTGTCCTCAACATTCGCCCACACTGCGGCGGCCAAAACTCCTTCGACCAGAAGTTCGTGTTCGACCCAAACCGCATTGCACGGTCTTGCCCATGTGGGCCGAGTCACCGTCCTTTTTATGATCTTTCCCACCCAGGGCAGGACTTTCGTGTCCAAGATATCCCTGCGATCGATCGCAATGAGTCTGTAACCAGCCACGAACCCCATCGGTGGAATCCACGACTCCGAGCATCATCAAGGAGGCCGGGTGCTTGTTCGTGGAAACGTAGCTGAGCTCGGAGACATCCTGGTTTAAGCTTACTACCCGGTCGTGCTTCAGGTTGATGACCGGATCGACCGTAAAGGTTTTTTTCATCATAAAAATGAGAATTCGATTGCCATAGCTCTTCGAGTCATTGACAGCTGTCCTGACGTTGTTATCGCAAACGGTCGGTAAGCCGAGGCCTTTCCACACCCTTCAAGAACTTGCCGCCCTCCTTCTTGACAGCCTTGGGCACTGTGGCTACCGATATGTTCTTTTTATTCGTGAGCGAAGTCATTTTGTGCTTCTGAGCACTTTCGAAGGCCTTTCTCACAGCCAAACGGTTGACAACTTGAGGTCTGCCTAAAAGAGGTCGATATTTGAGGCCTTCCTCGTTCTTGAGCCTCTCCGCAACTTTATGGAGGGTCATCCGGCTGACGATGAGCCGCTTGGCGATGTCGGACTTGTTATGGCATGGGAGCAAAGATCTCGATTCTTTTTACTTCCACCTCGACACACCTGCACACAATGCAAAGATATTTTAATGACACGTACTGGAAAAGTAGAACTTTAAGTTGGTTTGGCAGAATTTTTTCTATGCACACGTAAACCTCTTGAAAGATAAAAAAACCCCGAGTGTAATAGAACTTTTGCAAACTCTTGTAGTTGTAGAAATGAACTAAATATGACTTGAATATTTGAAAAGAAAGGTGTGAAGGTTTGATAAGATGAATGAGTTTGAAAAGAGACTAAACGATGCAGTCTGAAAGGGATTTAATTAATTTGGTTGTAAGTGTGAGGGAATCAAAGTTTCCTGCAACGCAAATTATTTCACAGGTTACACCACTAGAAAAATAATGAAGCTAAGCACTTATTTTTAATTCTAAACTTTACACCTACCTACCACTACGTGGTAGGTGTATGGTAGGTGTACCCAGAATAAAGTGAATGCCGGAAGACATTCATTTAATTTCGAAGGCTTATTTGAGCGATAAACCTCCATGAGCGAATAACCAAATAACACCGAAATCGACTTTTGCTTTTTAATTAAATTATATGAATTCGGAAACTTGGCTCTAACCTTTTTGACGAGAGAGAGAGAGAGAGAGAGAGAGAGAGAGAGAGAGAGAGAGAGAGAGAGATAGAGAGAGAGAGAGAGAGGGTGTGTGTGATTTATTTGAGTTATTCGTCTGTCATTTTGGTTTCTCATTTCCGTCCCTTGTGACGCTAATGTTGCTTATTTTAGGCTCGGGGACTGATTTAATCATGGGCTTTCGACACAAAAATGGTCACAAATGACAACTCCCGTTTATTTGCTTTATTAACAGGAGTGTGGACTCTCAGTCTTTCGTTTAGGGACATAAAAGACCTCCTCCCCCACATTTCCTGGCTGTCATCAAATGTGTTGGTATTAGTCACATTCAATATTTATATATGTTAAATATTATTATTTAACCACGCGGGTTGAGTCGGAGATGAATTCGACTTGTAAACACCACTTTCATCACTACCAGCCCCTCCATACTTCAAGAATGGGTGACGTCAAAGCCATATGATGGGGGAAGGGGGGAAAGAAAAGATGAGAACCCCCCCTCATTCTCATATGGCGCCACCGACCTCGACTCGATTATATTTCTCACTCGGAGGATTCAATGGTCCTCCACACACCCTTATATTACAGCCAAAGGACCATCCTCACTATTAGGTCACATCAAGGTAGGTCAGGTCACTAAATACATTCAAAGGATTATTCACCTAAGCGTATTCTCTCGTTGTGTTGGTGCGGGCATATTTAATCAGCTTCTACGACGCGCGGCTTACCACGATTCTGGTATTCTTACTTTCTCAACTTTTGGGGCTAAAAAAAATAAGATGAAACAGAGATTCTTCAGGTGATCCCTAGTCTCTTGTCCACATTTTCAATTTTATAACCTTACCACTTTATTTTTATTAACTTTAGCGGCTGAGGTACCCGTTGGTCTTCGCTTATTTGGCTAAAAATAACCCCCATCGATAGAAGAGGGCGCCGAGCTCTAAAGGCTATATTAATGGCGTGAAGAGGAATAATATTTCCTTGTTTCATACTTCGTATACAACGCCTACATGCACTTGGAAATTTTGCCCAGATATGTACATGTGTACACATTTTCCACCAACTGTTTATAAAGTTTATGACTGTTTCCATAAAGAAGAGAACCAGCCGGAGTGATTTAAATTCTGCGTTCCTTTTCGTCGGTCCTATGGGTAATTTAAACGTCATACTCGAATCTTCGCTCAGTATTTCTTTATCTTAGCCTTTTTCTTTGATCTTCTCTTTTATCTGCCATCATTTTTATTTTTGTCAGTTATTTTTTATATCCTATTGATTATTTTTTTTTCTCCCAACGCTAATATGAAATGGATGTGTCATAAATCCCCAACACGCACACGGAATTTTTATCTACTTCCGCATTCAGCTGTGCTTCTCTCTTACTCATTCATCAAACCCTCACGTATTTATTATCTCCAATCTTATTCACCCCCATTGATCCTGAACGGATGTTCATGGATCTTACCTCACTCCATACCGCGATAAACAGATCAAGCTCCACTTTCGGTGAGAGAGCTTGCGCGATCTGTCAGTAAGGTAGTTTTAGTAGGATCAAGACGAAGAGTTGTCAAACTTCTCTACTACTTTCTTCCTTGATAAATCTCCTAGCATCATCCCCCTACTAGCTTTATCTATCCTGTTAGCATTAAGTTTCTCCGATGCTCTTCAACTGTCTTAGAAAAAAAAAATTAAAAATCATCTCTATTATACATGAGTTGTTTAGTTATAAGAACTTCACCAGCTCCCTTATGCCGTGTGAGAAGAGAGGCTTTAGAACCTCTATAAATATTTATACTTATAAATATTTATACGTAATTGCAATTTGTAACCTTTAATTTTTAAATTCCAATTGAACTGCCTTTATGTTTGAACAACTCGATCACTTCAATAATATCGATCCAGACATAAACCATTTTGATGAATTATATCGAAATTTTAAAGGAAATAACGTAAGAAACCAATACTATGATTGTGATAAATTTAACACTACATTTTCATTTGAAAAAACAGACATGTCCATTTTAAATCTTAACATTCGATTATTGCACGCAAACATTGATGAATTTTCAATATTTTTGTCAACACTTAATTATAAATTTTCCGTTTTGGCATTCACCAAGAGCTGGCTAACAAATAATAATAAGCACCTTATCAGTGTCCCAAACTATAGCTCTTTTCATTCACTACGCGACGTAAACAAGATAGGGGGAGGTATAAGCGTGTATATATATATCTGACAGACTCAATACTAAAAAAGTTGACGAAATTAGTATTTTCTATAACTATATTGAAACTTTATTTATATAGACCTCATTCTGGTGACCCTGAGATGTTTATAGATAAGATTGTTGAATTAATCAATTACTTCAATGTTACAAACTATGACGACATAATAATTACAGGAGATTTTAATTTCGACCTATTAAACTTTGTAAACCACGCATCAACTCAGTCCTTCCGCAATACTTTTTATTCTCATTCCTTACTTCCAATTATAACAAAACCAACAAGAATAACCCAAAACTCAGCAACACTAATTGACAATATTTTCAGAGTTCACCCCGAAAATTACTCTTCCGGTATTCTCCTTTGTGACATATCGGACCATCTTCCTATATTCCTGATCCAAAAGTCCTTTTTCAACTCGAATAATGTTCATTAAAACCGTACAATAACCGTACCTTATCAATTCCCTTGCCATATGACAAACCGAGCAACATTGCATCTACAATAAATAAAGAACTTGAAAATGTTTTCATTTGGCTTTATCAATAAATGTAGATAAAACCAAATATATTCTTTCTCTTACAAAAAATCTATTGAATTGCCCCATATTAAAATGGGCGACGGAATAATTTATGAAACTACTCATATCAAATTCCTAGGCATCTTTATTCACAAAATCTGAGTTTCAAACAACATATTACGCATATCTCAACAAAACTATCAAAATCGATTGGAATATTATATAAATTAAATAAGTTTCTTCCTTAAATCTATTCTCCACTCTTTATATATGACAATGGTGCAACCTTACTTGACATATGGCATAGAGAGTTGGTATGGGAAATATCAAAATTATACCAAAAAATTAGTCATATTACAGAAAAAAGAAATTCGAGGTATCCATCAACTCGACTACAAAGAGCAAGCACACTAATCGATATTTTAAAGAATCCAGAATTCTAAAATTAAATGATCTCTTTGTTTTTCAAACATCCTTATTCTTTTACAAAACAATAAATTGTTCCTATAATAACTATATATTTAATATGTTGCAAACAGCTGATAATACCCATAATTACCAAACCCGCAATAGAACAAAATTTATTTCACCCTTGTATTCAAAATTAAAATCACAATGTAGCTTTCTGTACAAATCTATCAGAATATGGAATGGCTTGGACGACAATATCAAATCCCAAACCAATTTAGCTAAATTCAAAAAAGCTCTTAAAAACAATATAATTTCGGCTTACTAAATTTCTATTCAGTTTTTATTATTGTGTATTTATTTGTTACTGTACACTATTATACTGTGTACTATTACTCTGATTTACAGGTTATTAATATGTTATGATTTATATACGACTGTTGACTATGTTACTATAATTATTCGTTATTTGCAATCTCTACAATGGTTAGGTTCTCAAATGTATACTAAGTTGTTTATATTTTTATAACAAAGGCGTTCTCTGTTCGTAAACATGAAGGGATTTTATTCTTAATAATGTTATGCTTAATTAGCTGTTAGTCTTAAGTTTTAAGTTTCTGCCCTAAAAGTCAGTGACTTATTTTGGGCCCATAACTAATCTTTGTATGTATATATATACAAGTATGTATAAAGTACTTATTGTAACTTGTCATTAAGATATAAAATGTAATATTTTTATACTGTACTTTGGATTAATATGGAATTAATAAATAAAGAGACTGAGATTGAAGGGATCTCAGGCGTTTGGGATACGATTAATGGAGAAATACTAGGTACCCCTTAGAAGCTTTCTCCAACGTGTAATGGCCCGACCAGCCCCCTGTGACCGTTACTTGGTGAACAAAGGCTGAACTGCTCTTTGGTCAGATAGCTTTTGTGCCTTGATGGTTGCCACACCAGCAAAAGATCTCGGATTAAGTCGTGGGCACTTAGCCTTACTATTTGCTTTAAGTCTGGCCGTTTTTGGTTGATTAGTAGGGATTATTAGGAAAACGGTTACATCTCAAGCACCCCTCTTGAAAAATCAGAGAACCAGATTACCTGGGGTTCTTGTGCTGCTCAGTTGAGAGCTGACGCACGATTGGGGACGTCCGGCCCAGGGGAGACCTTAGAGTTGATGTGCTTAGTCAAAAGAGTTTCTGTTTGCCGAACAACCAAAACCCTCCTGAAAATAGGCGGATGTGGCTTGTGCGAGAGAAAATCACCCCAAAAACACCTCTTATGCATATGGTCGGACGTTAAAGTAATTTCAAATGGCGAAGAAGAATAGTCCTCAGTTTCACAAATTAACCTCCAGAAAATGTAAAGTGTACAGATGGAATAAGAATTTCGGGGGCAGGAGTTGCAAGGAGCTCACAGATGCCGTTAGTGACTGTGACTTTTGCAAACTCGAGGAACATCTGGGTGAGCACATTGCTCAGTTGAGAGAGGAGAACTCCCTCCTCAAAACAGAGGCTCAACTCTTGAGATCAGAAAGGTGTAAGTGCTTAGGTGACTCCGGACGGAAGAAGACACCCAGCGTCACAGAGCAGGAGTCTTGTGCTGCAGAACTGGCTCAACGAGCCAAAAAGAAGAAAATAAAGAGGAAGAAGGGAAGGAAGAAAGAAGAAGAGAAAGTATAAACAGAAGAAGAGAAAGTAGAAACATAATAAGAGAAGCCAAAGGAAGACAAAAAAGAAGAACAAAAAGAAGAGGAATATAAAGAAGAAAGAGGAAACAGAAAAATCGCCTCCGAAAGGGATAACTCTGTCCTCTGCAGCTAAATGTGCGAGGGTCAACCTTATTGGAGATTCTCAAGCACGAGATCTGCAGCCCCTGCTAGCGGCCCGCCTTCGTACCAGTGTGAAGGTAAGCTGCCTACCTGGAGGGGAAAACGCCCAAATTAGAGTGGAGGCAGAGAAATCTCAGATTTCTGAGAGCTCAGTCGTTGCCCTGATGGTAAGTGGCAACCATCTCTACCTCAGAGGAGGTAAGGTAGGCCCTACATCTAAGATTCTTCACACGGTAATAGGAAATGTGGATGACTGTGGGTTGAAAAGCCGCAGACGTGTCGTGGTCGGGATGCTCCCGAGAAGAGGTCCAACCTGGACCGCTCACTCGAGGAACGTCTCTTTGAGCCGACGCCTGGCAGATTTGTGCACGGCGTAGGGGATCTTTTTTGTGGACCCTTACCACACCTTTTCTCGTAGGAACGATCTCTACCAAAGGAATCGAGTGTATCTTTCCTTTAAAGGAAAGGCTGTACTCTGTAACATGATCCAGGATGTCGTGGAGCGGACTCAAAGGAGTGTCTGGCACCGAGTGAAGGCGGATGTGTGCCAGTACGCCCGTGTCACTCCTGGAACGACCTTTTCGGAGGTCGTTAGAAAGGGTGCCACCACGCCACCAACTGGGAATAGAGAGACAAATAAAACGGAAAACGAAACTGCGTAGGTGATTCCGTGGAATTTCTTTTGTTTAATGCGAGGTCAATCAAGAACAGGTTTCTTGAACTTCGGGGCCTTGAAGCGACGGAAGAACCTGATAGGGTGGCCAGAACAAGGTCGTGAGTAAAAACCTTGAACCGAGATTTTGAGGGTGAATTCACGATTCACGGTTACCAACTCTTCCTACAGACAGACTAGACAGAGAGAGTGGCGGTGTGATGATGTAAGTTAGGGATACATTCAAAACGACGAACTGCCACATTATATCCGTCCACGAGCTACTAGGTGTAGACCTAGAGATAGGTCCTGCCAGATTAAGGACCCTGCTGCTTTATAAACCCCCTGCCAACTCGTTGAGAAGGATAGGTATCTATACCGGCTGTTGGGTAAACTTGTTGAAGACAGAGTATGTATCGACATCGAAGACTTCAACACCCAAGTTGATTGGGAAACCAGAGAACCGTATGGCAAGAACGCACTGCTCCTGGAGTTCGCGAACAACGAGTTCCTGACTAAATGTGTGAGAGAGCCGACGAGAGGCAATAATATTGTCGACTTGGTTTTCACTTCTGAGGATGACATCGTTGAGGGGCTCTCTGTAGGCGAGGAGCTCGGTGGCAGTGACCACCGACTAGTTAGATTTGTAGTCAAGGTCCTAAATGTAGAGTCTGTGTCTCGTGAATCGATGAAACTTGATTTGAGAAGAGCAGACTTTGCAGGTCTTCGTACTAGATTGGCCAATGTGAGGCTGGAATGGTGTGAGAATGTTGAAAATTTGTGGAATAGTTTCAGAACTACGTCCATGAGTCTTCAATCACGATTTATCCTTTTGAAAAGCTTGCGTCATTCTTCTGTTCAACCAAATGATTTAATCGAGAAATTGGTCAACTGCTGAGGGAGAAGAGAAGTATGTACCGGCAGTCAAAGATCTCTGATGACTTTGATGAGTACCGTAGGCTAGCTAGGAGAGTGAAGTCTAGCATAAGGGTGGCAAAGTGTGCCAAGGAGCTCCAAGTGGCGAGACTTTGCAAAGAGATCACAAGGAGTTCTTTGATATATGTAAACAGCCGTAATATTGGCCATTTTGTGAATGAAGAGGGGGCATTAAAGCACTGAGATGCAGAAAATGCAAACTTCCTGAACGACTACTTACGTCTCTTAATACTGAAGAGTGTGGTCCCATCCCTCAGCACATGGACTCTTACTTGGGTGAGAAGCTGGAGGAAATGGACTTCACACAAAGCGAAATAGAAAAAAATGAATGACCTTAAGACAAACAAGTCCCCTGGCCCGGATGGGTTTCTACCTAAAGTGTTGAAAGAAGTGTGTAATGATGTGTCATGACATCTGGGCACACTCTTCAACATGTCAATCCGGACTGGATGCGTTCCTGGAGACTGGCGTGGGGAGGAGATGACTCCTATCTTCAAGAAAGGAAACTCTAGCCAACTATCGAATTACCGACCTATTAGTTTAAATTCGATAGTTGGTAAACTCATGGAAAGCATGATGGTGGAAAAAATGACGTCATATTTAGAGTCATATTTGCTATCGACCAGTTCCCAGCACGGGTTCCGAAGGCAATCGTCATGCTTAACGAATCTTGTGGAATTCTTCCACTTCATTTTCAGTTAGCATGATCCGGATAAGGAGGTGGATATTATCTACTTTGACTTTCAGAAAGCCTTTGACAAGGTATCACACCGCCGCATTCTCCTGAAATTGCGTGCACTGGGCATATACGCAAACGTAGCAGGTTAGATCGAGAACTGGCTAAGCGGCAGACGGCAACGGGTGGTGTTGAATTGACAGGCTTCTGAGTGTGTGCCCGTTATTAGCGGTGTTCTTCAAGGTTCTCTCCTGCGACCACTACTGTTCATCATCTATGTTAACGACATGGATGGTGACACGGTTGCGAAGATTTCTAAATTTTCCGATGATATCAAGCTTAGTATGAACATTGCAATGGAAAGAAATACTGCCCGCCTATAAGAAGATCTTCAGAAGATTGGGGAGTGATCAGACACGTAGCAAATGCCTTTTAACGTGAAAAAATGCAAAGTGATGCATATCGGCCATTGAAACCCCCGATCGCAGTATATCCTTAAGGGTACAGCTCTTTAATGCACTGATACTGAGAGGGACTTGTGTGTAACTATCACTAGTGACCTCAAGTTCTCGAAGCAGTGTATTGAGGCGGATAAGAAAACCCACAGGATGCTAGGCTACATAAAGCGATAGTTTGGATACCATAACAAGGATATTGTACTCTGTTTGTACAATTCCATTGTCCGGTCGCACTTATGGTATGCCGTACAATTTTGGAGTCCTTCGTTTCGAAAGGACACTACGAGATTGGAACGTGTGCAAGCCAGGGCAACCAGAGTGATTCCCTCTATCAGACACAAGAGTTATGAAGATAGGTTATGGGAATTAGATTTGTTCTCGTTGGAGACCCGGAGGCTGCGTGGTCAGCTTATTGAAGTGTTTAAAATGCTTCGAGGCTTCGACAATGTAGACTACAGCTTAGCGAGAACAGAACCAGAAACCACGGCTACAAACTAGAGCTGAAGCGTTACCAGCGTGATCTGTGTGGGAAGTTTTCACATACAGCATCTGTGGTACATGGAACTCACTTCCAGTGGAAGTTGTCAACAGCAATTCTGTTGAGCAGTTCAAGTCGCGTCTAGACAAAAGTCTTGAAAAGTAGCCGTTTGGGCACATAACCGTTGTGCCTGTGTTCTTCGAGGCCGTCAATTGACACTTTCGAGGACTGCGCCTGCTCAACTGTTACGCCAAAGGTACCCTCTTTGAATGGATTGTAAGGTCTACTAGGCTACTTCTTTTTCTTTGTAGCTCCTTGTAGCTCCTTCCCCTTCCTTTTCCGAATTGGAAGCTTGAGCTTTAGAGGTTCAGGGCTATTACTTCACATAGAGAATATGTGAAACATGGAACGAGAAACTTGCAAGGGTAGCAAATATTTCCAGGGTTGAACAATTTAAGGATAGAATTGACCGAATTGGTTTTAGTGAGCAATAAATTGCATATCGATAGGTAAATATTTTTTTTTCAACGTATTAGTTTGCTGTCGAAAGTCCCTTTCTGCTTTGCCGTGCCCGCAGAGGCGGGTGGAGAGTCTTTATTTGTACTATGTTTTTCCTCATGTTATATGTTAAGGCTTAATCCTATATACATAGTACCCCCTCAGTATGGATAGAAATGTATTTTTAGGCACCATTATTCCTTGTGACTTTCCTCCTGTCTTGCTATCATGGTACCTTTCTCCTCAACTCCTCTCACCGAAATGACGCCGCTTGGTTTTCCAACTCTATTTTGAATGCAAAAAAACATAGTCGAGAAGTTTCTTCCCGTTGCTCGAGTTCCAGGTAGGTAAATAGGGGTCAGCTTCCCTTGCACACTCTCTTGCTACTTATTACTACACTTTTTTTCTGAACTCTTTCCGTGAAGCTCACTCATAGTCCAAGCTTCTAGCTCGTCTTTCCCTTCAGTCCCCTCAGTCTCCACCCTCAACACCCTTGCTATTTTTTCTACTTTCTTCTCTAACAAGATAATTCATATCCGTTAATGAATTTCCTCTGCCTCTGCTTTTCTACACTGAGTAACTAGTAACTAGCCCCCACCCAGCCCGAGCATATATATTTCACTCCAGTGACTCCTGAAGAACTTGACCTCCTCATTTTATCATCAAAAAAGAACTTTTCTCCTCTAGAATCCTCCCTTCTAAGTTTCTACGGGCAGATCCTCCCTGTTCTTATTTTTTACCTGATTGGTATCTTCAACAACTCCCTTTCATTAGGTGTAGTACCATCTGATTTCAAAAAGGTTCCTGTTCGCCCAAGCCTTAAGAAACCTAACCTAAAGTCGCAATCTCCGGCAAACCACCGCCTAAACTCTTAACTTCCGTTCCTTTCTAAAGTTCTAGAAAGGCTAGCGTCAACCCGCAATCTCGATTACACGTTATCCAATATTGATGATATCATCCACTCGAATTTAGAGGTGTCACAGCCCTGAATAAGCTTTCCTATAATATAAATGACCACCTTCGTCGCGTAGTCGATACTGGTCAGCCTTCCATTTTGGTACTTCTTGATCTCTCGGCAGCATTTGACACTGTTGATCACATTGTTCTTCATCACCTTCGGGAATTTCTGCTTGTCCATGGAACTGCACTTAACTGGTATCGCTCATATCTTTCATATCCTACCCAGTCTATTCACATTTGGAGTGATCTATTTCGACCGACAGAGGTGTATTAGGTGTTTTGAAGGGCTCGGTTCTTGGTCCTCTTCTGTTTCGTACATATCTCCTTGGTATTATTGGTATTCTTTTGCATTACCCAAGATATTATATGGGCATACGACATTCGATAACTTTCTGAAACTCAATCATGACGAAATTGTAGTTTTATTGGTGGCTCCTCCACCGAATCTGACTTGCTTTAAAACTATTGACTCTTTTCTTAACATTTGTCTTCCTGTTTGCTTTATATAACAAAGCTAGAAATCTGGAGGTAACTTTTGGTAGATGATTATCTCTGAAATCCCATGTTGATAATGTCTGTAATTCCTCTCATTGCTTTGTCCAAAATCTTAGCCGCATCTATGAGTACATTCGATTTGAGTACGATACTTTCGAGATTGCTATTCATGCTTACGTTAACATCCACCTGATTACTGTAACTCAATTCTTGCTGCATTATATGCTGCCACTTTTCGATCGCATCAACTTATTCAAAACATTGCGACCTGGGTTATTCTCTGTCGGGGACGTTTTTTCATGTAACCACCCCGTTCCGTGAACTGCACTGGCTACCCATTTGATCCAGAATCTTGTAGTTGGAATTTGAAACTTGGTGGAATTTTAGAGAGAGAGAGAATAGTAGTAGAATAGCAGAGTGGTGAAATTGGGTGAAGTTAAAGAATAGTAAGGGTGTGGGAGACAGAAGTTAAAGTTCCCTGGTGAAAGGGTAGCTATGTTTTCTGGAAGCTTGGTTTGTTTTTGATTTGTTTTTGTATTTTTGATTAATAAACTACAAAGTTTTATAGTTCATGATAATTAAATTAAGGTGGTTAATTTAATTAGGTTGATTTTGAGGCATTCAAGCCTTTGTATGGGGCGGATATTTTCCCGCTGTAGGTTTTTGAAAAATTTGAGTGATTTTACATTTCTGAGTTTACTTTATTGAAATTTGGTTTACATTATAGGTGTGATTTTTTACTAAAGTAACTTGGACACTACGCTAGTCATTTTATTACTCTGTCGTCTTTGTGACGTATATTTAGGAGTCACGTCACCGTTTGTCAGTGCTTTACTGCTTTTAAATGGTCTTATTTGTTGGGCGACCTCGATGTCTAAGTGTGTACGAGAGAACTCTGGGGACAGGCGGGTGCCAATGGCTTGTCAGATCCTCTTTGCTCTTTCGTGGAGTGCCACGTTGATCGGAGATAATCCATCCGAGTCGTGAAGCTCCCTCTGTCTTTTATGTCCTCTCCTTCGGGTGTTTGTGATAATAAGCACCGCTTTGTTCTGGATTCTTTGAAGTTTCGTAATGAGCGTTTCGGAGCTCGTGTTAAGCGGCACTGGGGAACGGGGGAGGGGGAGCCTCGAGTGAATGAGCGCATTGAATATCTTTAGTTTATTTGAGGGATTTAAGGTAAGGAACCTATAGAATTCCCTCAAATCTCTCTTGCTATTCGCGACTGTTCGCTCGATATGACTCGTGTAAACCCCAGAGATGATCCTGAGCCCCAGAACCGTCCCTTCCGTGCAGTAAGGGATTCGTTCCCCGTCCACACGTTTCTCGTTGAAGGTCTTGCGAAACATGGGAATTATTTTGAATTTTGAGGCATTGGTTGATATCTTCCATCTCCTCTCTCGAAGGAGTTGATATTAGTTATCTCCCTAGCTGTGTTTATCTCCATAAATTACCTATGAACATAAGCGGCGGTACAAATTTGCGATATATCGTCAACGAACTGGATGAATATAGAACCCTCAGAGAGTGTTTGTGGTAAGTCACGTGTATATATGTTGTATAACAGGGGACTGAGAGAACCCCATCGAGGGACTCTTGTTTCGAGTTTGAATTCGGGGCCTTTATGCTCCATGATTTGTATGTATGCTCTCCTCTCCATTATGTAGTCGCACAAAATCCTTTCAAGGATGGGGTTGAGGCCTACTTGGAAGATATTATATTTTTGGCCTCTTTTCCAAACCTTGTCAAAAGCTTTTTTTTACATCGCGGAGCACTAGGTCGGCATACCTTTTATCTGCCTTGATCTTAGCGAACTTTTCTGTGACCTTGGCTAGTGCCGTATCGGTCCCTCTTTTCCCTTCTGAAGCCGTGTTGCCTCTCGTTATGCAATTTGGCTTCATCAAGAAAAAGAGTTAACCCTGTTGGTCAATATCTTCTCGAAGACTTTGCCGGCAAATTTTAAGAGAGATATCAGGAGAAAGCTGGCAGCGCAGTCCGGGTTTTTTTTCCCCACTTTAGAGGTGAAAATCATCTTGGCCAATTTCCACTGGTCGGGGAAATAGCCCGTGTTCAGAGTGGTGTTCATAATATTAAGTAAGCCACTCCAAACGTTGGGCGGGGCCTAGATATAATTTTCGCAGGTCAGCCCCGTGTAACCCGGTGCTATTTGACGAAAGGACTTTAGAGAAATAGAGAGTTCTAGGGCAGTTATTTTACTTCCATAGCCCTCCATTAATCTTTCCTGCAACACACAAGGATGAAGAAAGATTTTTTTGTATTTGTGTGTTTAACCGTTGTATTACGTCAGCTTCGAATTCTAGGTCGTAATTGTCATTTTCTTCCTGGATAATTTTAAAGATTAAAGACCAGAAAATTCTAAACTCTCCTTCTATCTCGGCCGTCTACGTAATTGTTTTTCTCGTTGTGTTTGAAGGTGAATTTTGTGGGTGAAGGTTTTCTTTTTAGACGTTTTACCGTGTGCCAGGAAATGTGCGAGTATTTTTCTATGTCGAGTCTTTCTATTAGTCTGTCCCATAGTAGTGTCTGTTGGTCCGTAATTAGTGTCTGTAGTTCGTCTTTAATTTTTCTTAGTCTTCTGTGGGCATTGTGATTGGGGTATATCAACGCTACTACATTGGGCAAGTCCTTATATCTTGGGCCATGGCTATCATTGGAAGGGTCTAGGGGAGAGCCGGGAGAGTTTTATATGAAATACGGGGAATGCTATTTAGATCCGCTTATATTAGGTAGTTAGTAAGTTTATCCAGCTCCTCATCTATTTCTTCTAAGTTTGCATCATACAACGGGTGGGGGATGTAATTTGAGAGGTAATTTCTGTAATTTTCCCAGTTCGCTTGCTTGTAGCTTTTGCGTTTTGGGATTGGAATTTGAATGGGGTTAAGTCCTACTGTAATTTTAATAGCCTGGTGTTCGTTCGGAATGATGAGGCCCGGTTCATTGTAGTAGTTATAGGAGAATCTGATACTAGAAAAGACTATATCGGTTTTTTTTGCTGCCTTTTCAGTTATGTATATCGGGAAATCGGGTCTGATTCTTGTGGTATATTGTCGGTCGAGCAGTGTCTCAATGTTTCTACTTGCATTGCTTTAGGAAGTATATCCTGTCGCTGCACATCTTTCATTGAGATCGCCGACGAAGATAACGCTTCTCCAGTGGCCAAATATTTTCAAAATATTGTGCACGGGGACATAGTATGGTGTGCCGGCAGTTAGTCAACCCTTTCCGGCTACTGGTTAGCCAAGGACTCTTATTCTGATTTTTTAAAAGTGAATACAAGTGAAAGTGAATTTGTTTTTGGCTCGCTTAGAGTAGTGTTATGAAAATTGGTTTCGGTGAAAAAGCGCGATTTACGTTCGAAAGTGGACTTCTGCTTCTCAAATGGAGGAAAGAGGAAGGCGGATATTCACACCCTTGCTGGAGTAGAAGAACCAGAGGTCCACCAGGCATATTCGCAAGTTCCCCAAGGCAAGTCTGAAGGTATAGAGAGGGAAAAATTATTGGACTTTGGTCCTCCACCCGCATCACATTCTTTCATTCCACTCCTATTCTTTTCTTTTTCAAACTAATTCCTGGTGCACTCATTTATTTTTCCTCTCCACAACACCCCCATGAGTTCCCTCTCCTCTCCTTTGCAGCTTTGCAGCTATATTACGATAGTATGCTGGGAAAATGAGAGACCCTCCGTATTACTCCCTGGGTCAAGGTAAAGTTTTTGAAAAGATATATCAATCACTGAACATTGCGCTGGTTAGACTAATTGATATTAACAATGGTTACTCGGTCATTTTGTGTGATGGAGGCCGACTGTAAAGCCTTGACCTCAAGCAAGGCCGTTGAATGCCTGAAATCGAAAAACTTGAAACCGATAACACCTTTACAAATCAGATCACACCGTAGTTTAATCTGCAGATGTCTTAACTCATGGGCTGGGTGCCGTTCTGCAGACGAAATACATGCGGAGATTGAAAGGAATCACCCCTGGGCTAAGGTGTCTGAAATTGTTAAGTTCAAACACTACACATACGTCTTTAAGGTTGTGTTTGAGGATACGGCTATGACCCCAAAAGCAAAGAAGAATGGTCTGCTTCTCTTCATCGTAAGAGTCTGCTCGGATCAGATGGAACGCGAAGTTTGTCGAATTATAGATGTAATTTCAATGCTACAAGTACGACAAGCCCACCACGTCCAACTACTGGAACAAGGACATTAAATTGTGCTCTATCTGCACTGGCCGTGACCATTACTGGCCAGACTGCAAAAGCAGCACCCACAAAATGCCGTTATTGTGAATGTAACCATCGGACCATGTATATGCCATGCCCGGTGAAAAAACAAAAAAAAATAAAAATAAACGCAGATAAAGCGCGAAAGCGAAGATATGAAGGCCAGCACAACCTACGCTAAAGTAGCCAAAGCTGCCATTGCCGAGAGCAACAACCAGAGAACTTACCTGCACATCGAAAACGAGCAAACCACTAAAATCATATGTTACATTTATTATGTACACATTGCTAACATTACTCGTCCAGGTACCTTTGCCATGGAGGTTAACCGCATGCTAGTTAAGAACGGCATGCAGAAGATGTGGTTCCAGGAGAAATCTCCATCGGAAGAAGTTATGCGTATTACTGTAGCCCGCAATGTGAGGATACGTGCCAGAAAATCTGTCCAAACAGAAACACAGCCAATTCACGAGACTCCAGACTTCAAAAACAAACCCATGCACAAACAGAAAAACAAGCGCCTACTACACCGAAAAAAGACACCACCACCACATAAAACACACAAACTTACACACCAAACACTAAAGCAGTGCGACCCAAGGAGATTAGATCTCTACAAGCGAGGAAAACCTCCCAGGCGCGCCTTCCAAGGTCAACCTCCTCCTCTTCGCGTAGTAGAGAGCATCAGCTCAAATATCACGCGAGAGGACTCAACCCTAAGAATCTTTGCCGCCGAGTCGGCTCCCTTCCCAAAGGAGCTGTATTCCTGCGAAGTAGCTGAAGGTCTCAGGACCGGAAGGTACAAGTGGGAATGCTTGGATGAGGTTGCTGAGCGGCAGGTCAAAGAGGCCCTCGCTCAGGAAATGGTAAAACTGACCCCGGACTGCTTCGTGACCCTTACGGACACATAATTCAGGAAAAAGAAAAAAGGCAGGGAGCGCACCCAGCCCAGTACACCGCAAGGGGCTAAAGTAGAACGCGAATAAGTGCCTACTTTAATCTCACGAACTAAAGAACTAACACTACACAAAATGGCAGACATAGTTAAGATACTACACATGAACATCAATGAGCCGGACGGAAAATGTTTTACCTATAGCAATATAATACGACTGAGTGACCCTGACGTAATACTCATATCAGAACACGGACTGACCCCACAAAAGCACTTAAAACTTTTTCAATACGACGTCATTAGTAAAAATCAGTCAGGAACGTTATGACGGATGTGCAATAGCCGTCAAAAAAGGATTAAAATACGAACCCTTAGGAGATCTAGATGAATCTTACCTCGCCATTGAAGTGGGTACTGCCCTCGGGGCACTGGTCTTTGCCACAGGGTACCAACCCCAAAGACGTGGCTATTCAGAATCCCTTTCAAGGTCCTTCTTCTTATATTTAATATATGAAACACCACACTACCCTCCTTTCTGACTTCCGCAATGAACCTATCCAGTCGCCTGGAACTCTACGTTCTGAATCAACCCCCTTACCCTCTTCATCTCGGTTACATGGGTGACCATGCTTTCTCTACATTCTGTAGATCCATTGTTGTGGAATGATCCTCATATCCCTGTGTGTTTTAAAATGTTCCTTGATGACGCATTTATTTTTTCAAGCTTTTCCTTAGTTGGTGGATGGGCGCTCTGTGAAAGCCCATAATCTTGAGGAGCGCTATACAAGACTATCTTATTATTATTATGCGACTGAGAGGGTCTTAACATCCCACTTCCTGTTCTTAGTACAAGAAGTAGTTTACGTATTTTTCTCACCCAAAACTTCGAAATTTGGAACCAAAAGGAAACTGACGTCGGGAGAGAACAACACGAGGAAAAGCGAATGAATAAAAGCTATGCAAATGCTGCCCAGTGAGAAACAACGCCTCGTTTTCATGACGGATGCGAAAAGGGCGATTTTTTTTACATAAGATCAAAAGCACATAGAAGTTCAAAACCCTCCAAGGAGGGCGAGGCCTGAATCATAAGTAAAACAAAATAGGAGTAGTACTAGATAGGTTACTGAGGTTTTCTAAGCAGTATATTGATGCAACAAATAGAACAAATAGAGTTAGGTTTCATTATCCTTAAACCATATAACTAATATGGCCGACCACATTTAGAGTACTGTATACATGCATGGTCCACACACTTAATAAATGATATTAACCTGCTAGAGCCAGTGCAAAGGAGGTCAACAAAGATGATACCTTCCTTGAAACACCTTAAATATGTAAACAGGTTGAGGGCACTAGATATGTTCTCATTTGAAAGAAAGTGTGTGAGAGGAGAGATGATTGAGCTTTTTAAAATTAGTTCTGGGATGAATAAGTTGGATTTTAGCATGGTGGTCGAGTCGAAAAGTAGCAAGAGGACTAGAGGCTACCACTTGAAAATCAAAACATAGGTGTAGGTGAGATGTGAGAAAGTACTTTTTTACTAACAAAGAGTGAAATTACTGAAATGGTTTACCACAGAGATAATAAACAGTCCAAATTTAATCGTTTTCAAGCGCAGGCTAGATGAGTATATGGAGAGGGTAAGTTATCATGTTTTTTACGATGTATTAGGGTATATTACATATTGTAATATCAATTTGTGCATATATTATTGCGTATTGTAGCTGTATGAGTTAGTTTTTGATAAACCGTGATTGTGATGCTTTTTTATGTAGGTTGGACGCTATCTTGTGGATGCAGTTCATTTGACCTCTGATAGGCCCTTGTGGCTGTTGTCATCTCTTGAATGATGGTATGTTATAATACATGATATTCAATAACCAACAGGCCCTTAAGTGGGGTGAGTCAGGAAATTTATAATGGGATGACAATTCACTTTGTCTTAAGGCAACTCTGCGAAAACTCTGACCACATTATCACCCCAAAAGTTCTTTCAAGCATCAAACCTACAGTCGTTAGTAACTACCCCACCCCCCTAACCCGGTGTTACCCTCGAACCTATTGCTAGAATCTATCGGAGAAAAACGACTTAAGAGTTAAAAAGGAAAGATATAGAAATAGATAGGACAAAGTTTGCTCAATTTTTAGCCATTGGACGGATATGTGTTCAGAAATTATCCCCTCAGGAGTTTAACACAAACAACTTACAATCAATGGTGAACCATGGTGGCTTCTCTGTTATGGTGTGTGTGGAGCAATTTGCAATGATGGAAGGTCAAAATTGGTTGTGTGATATAAGAGTACCCCGGAAAATACATTTGGTTGAAGATGGGGCTTCCTCTCAATCTCATATTACCTTAAGGACAAAAGATTGGGATAACCAAAGCGGCATCAAACGAGTTCCTTGGCAGAGTCACTTCCCTGGCATGAACCCGATTGAACATTATGCGGGAAATACTACACAAGACTACGGAAGAAGTCTTAAAAAACAGGAACACGATTGGAATTTCTGAATTCCATAGGTTATACATACATGGTCTGAAATACCACAAGCTGTACTCTCAAGACTTAGTAAATCTATGCCTAGGTGAATTGCAGCTCTAAAACCTGCCAAAGGGAAGTACACAATGTATTAATAATGCACTTGCAATGTTCAAAATGTATTGCATTCTTTAAATTTATAAATAAGTGCTATAAATGTCTAATATTTAAAAAAAAACAGCCTCACATCTCACCTCAAAAGCCTTTTGCTTGCTGAAAACAGCCAATTGTCTTAACCTATTACATTATTCTAACCTATAAACATCTGGGATTAATTTGGTTGTTTTATACTGAACCTTTGCTAAAATTTCAACATCCTGAACATAGTAAGAAGACCAAGATCAATAAAAGAAGCATTAACCCATTAAGGAATAAGTTTCGAGACATTTCACTTTACTAACATTATTTATTTTGATAAAATAAGGAGCTTATTTGGTCTCAGGTGATTATTATCACTTTTCCTTTCCTTATTCTATATTTTGTAAGTGTTTATGCCATCTCTAACACAACTATGATTGTCGTGGTATTGTTATTGTTGCTTTAGAGCGCCAGTCTGATCCTATTAATTATGAAAGACAACAATACTTCAATATTGGCTGAGTGGACTTTTAATTACTTTATTGTTGAGAGTGTGTCACAGCGTTTAATCCGTTTTAAGGAGAGAGCCCGTTAAACACGTAAAGGATCCATTGAAACACCAGAATTATCCAAAAATAAATTTATATTTAAATTTATCAATTAACTGCCAAAAAAAATATTTACAATCACCTAATAAGTTTAACGGAGCTAACCATACTTAAAACCGGGCCTATTTCAGAAGCTATTCATTCAAGTCCAAATTGAAATAGGCTCCAAGTAAACAAACCAATTGCCGATTAGTTTTTTAATAGTGACACTTTTAGATTAACATTAAACTTCAAATTAAATTTCGTTCTTCTAACTGTAAATATGACGGGGTTCACTAACAATTGTTTCTACTTCAGTTAATTTGAGTACCGTAATAAACTCATACTAAAGCAATACGAATATAAATGGTCATTCTAACTTACATGAAAGAAAGGATCAGGGGTTGCTGGATGTCACTAGATGGCTTTTCTCGCGCTTCGTTGTGTTGGAGCGGCCGATTGTAGATTTTCCTCGAGATGGGAGGGGGGGGGGAATCCGATGTCTAATTCTTCTTTTCTACGTAAAAACTCGGAGGGAGGAGTTGTACTCTCTGGCTCAAGGAGTGCTCTTGAAGCCTCTTTGTATCCTAGTCTTCTTCGAGGGGTTGCCCACTAGATTTTGCGGTATACGAGGAGCTTTTGAATTTTCTGGAAAACTTGGATCTTCCTCGGATATGGTTTCTTCTTCTCTCTTCGGTATTAAAATCGCAATTTGAGAGTCACTCGAGGGTGACTGGTTCTTCTATTATCTGACTTGCAAAATTCCTGTTTGGCACTAGGAATGTTGGTCCAGCCAAACTTCTTACTAAGCCTGTGCAAGATATTTCGGTCTGGCACTGATACAAAACGTAACGTTCTAAGTTATTTCGAATTTTGGGCAAGGGACCGATCTTCTGGAACTGGTCCTCTATCGTCTCTCAACGAATAATCCTTTCCCTTTCCTTCAGGGGCTTATTTATAGCCTGGCGACCGCCCCATCTAAGGAGGAAGGGGCGAGGCCGCAGAGGGGAAAGCGAGGGGTGAGACCGCAGAGGGGAGAGCGAGGGGGTGAGGCCGCAAAGGGGAGAGCGAGGGGTGAGGAGGGTGGCACCGCAGTGCTCAAGTTGGCTTGTTAATTAGAGGCACCACCAACCGTCACCATCCTTGGTGTTCCTTTTGACTGGCACCGCTTTTTGTGGCGATTTAATCACGGGCCTCCGGATCTCGTAGGTAATTGGATCCTTTGAGCGCTGCGTAGTAATGGCCTTTGGTGGTCACCTTGGCACAGCGGCTCGCTCCCGACTACTTATGCGGCGGGGAGATCAAGAAGGGTAGGCCGTTTGACTGTTATTCCGTCAGCTAACGCCCGACGACTCTCCTCATCTGGCTCGATTCTCTTGCTTTCTCCGCAGGGGGGGGTACTTTAACATATATGTCCGCCTGGCCCTCCTGGAGGCTTTATGTTGTAATTCCTCTACAATGATCATTCCAGGCGAAGATTAATTCTAATAATCATGAATATGAAAACAAATGACAGGCAATAAGATAATCAGTGAAGAATTCCTCATAAAATCACTGAACTAAAATTCTAATCTAAGCAATCGTTTACTTCCAATTGAGATTAATCCTTTGGAGATCTCTCTCATCTGTTGAGTATACAGAGATCCAGGCAATGGCTTCGCCACTCAGTGATGATGATTAAATCTGCCACCGAGAAGGACTTAGATCATATTAATGTCCGAGTATTTCGACCCCTTCTGGTATTTCGTGAGCTGAGATATACAATGTGGATTAATTTGCATGACTCGAAAAATAATATATTTTAAATTATTGACGATTGAGCTATCTATATACACTCATGTATTTTCACTTCCCCTTATTTCATTGCTTTATTAGCGTACTTCGTTTCAAAACTTTCTGGCGAGGATGTTGTTGTGTTCTTAAAGAGGTAGATTGAATTATTAGGAAGCATAGTAAAACTTATGTAATTCAACAGGGACCTTTGCTACGCGAAAAGGGGGTGGGGGGAAGAAGAGACAAAAGAAGAAAAAGTAAATATAGAGCGCAAAATGCGAGGAACATCAAGAATGACTTAGACTTTTATAGTACAATTCGTCAGTCCTTAATATTGTAGCTTGTCAGCAGTATTTAAAAACAGTATCAACAGTTCGAGGGGAAAGCAGGACGAATTTGAAGCCTTTTGAAGGACCCTAAGAAAGAGGTTCTTTATGTTTGGCGAGAGAGACCTTGAGCGAGTGCTTCTCGGGGTTATCTCGAAGGCGCCCACTCATGAACGCAGGCAGCTAAGATTTGGGCTTACTTATCGCCGACACTAATTGGCCGTTGTATGAAGGTTTCCCTTCTTCTCTATCACTGTTCAAGTTCGTATTTTGACTACCTGTGGGAGTTTGTTCCTTGGGGTGTATCAAACGCCCCCTGTACCTGGTATTTAGATTTGTCTTTAACTATTTTTTTCTTTTTATCAACTACATTTTTCCTTTCATCTCTTTGTCTTGCCCATCCTCCGCCGAGTTAAAATGTCCATCAATGGCTTGTACTTTTTCCAGGGATCGTTAAGTTCGTATATCTTCCTAGAGTGCCACTCCTCGTTCTTCCATCCTGTACTGCATCTTAAGGCAATCCATACTAAGCTAGCGCTATGCTGGAGTGGTTTTGTTGTATTCCACTAAAGTCTATAACTTTTAGCGCTTTCATTTCAACCTAACCTTGATGATAATATTTTTCCTACTTCAGACTCCACAATAAAATCAAGTGTTAATTGAGTATTTGCTTTACAAGACCATATTAGTTTATTTGAGAGATCAACTCGTGCTAAGCCTCAATGGGTAGCTTTGAGGTATCTATTTCAGAATAACAATCATACCAACCCCCTGTGCTCTCTTCAAATGGAACTAGATTCTTTCAGTAACAAGCAAAGAATTCATTGTTTAAAGAAATAATTCGTTGCCGAGTACTAAATTCGTTGTCTTGGTGCATCGGTTTATAAAATTAACCTATTTATGTGTACTTTTATACACGTTTGGTGATGTATGTTTTCTCCAATCAACCGTCTTCAATTAACCTCTTTATGTGTACTTTTATACACGTTTGGTGATGTACGTTTTCTCCAATCAACCGTCTTTATATCCTTGAAATTATCTTCATCCTAATGACCAACCACTTTGGTTCAATTTCCTCCCGTCGCTATGATTTTGTTTGTAGAACTTTGGTGGCTGTTTTAATAAATAATGGACTCAGACGTTTCTTTAGCTCACATTGATTATATCAATATATAGAATACAGATTAATTTATACTAGTGACCTACTACAAGATATATCAACAAATGTGGAACACAAAAGAAACCAACGACTAGATAAAACAGCCGCAAACACGTATCTGTTAACACGAAGCCTCATCCTTTGCCGCTGCGTTGTTTTGTTTGTCATTTCGCCCAGTGTTTCAATGCTTTCGACCGTCAGACGCATATCGAGGTAATATTGAAAAAATAGAAATTTGAAAAGATTCAAAACAGCTTAGGAGTAAAAATCAATACCAGCAATTAGTCTACAGTTTTAGTTTATATTAAATCGGAGTACGAAGGCAGACAGCTTTGACTTGTAGTTTTGAGTCTACACTCAAATTAAGATG
This sequence comes from Ceratothoa steindachneri, assembly GCA_963969495.1. Classification (NCBI taxonomy): domain Eukaryota; kingdom Metazoa; phylum Arthropoda; class Malacostraca; order Isopoda; family Cymothoidae; genus Ceratothoa; species Ceratothoa steindachneri. The sequence goes on from OZ018326.1 coordinate 71,701,958, forward strand.
ACACAGAAATACGTTCACAGACATTACGACTCTCCTTTTTTTCATATTATCTCTCCCCCCAACACAGGTTAAACGTCCGAAAACTTACACATACAAATCAACTTTTACTTCCATTACTCTTACTGATGCAGAACCGAGTGTGAAAGAAGTCCTTATTACAGTTCGTTAAAGGCCAATTGAGGCGAGAGGGCAAGGATTGACTCTGGTGTGGAGTCTTCACCTAAATTGACGTCTTCCCAGTAAGGCGCTGATTCAAGTGGTCTTTCATGCAGGCTCTCACCCGTTTGCCTATCCCCCACCCCCATCCCCTCCTCACGAGAGGTATTCAACTTTCTCCCCGCCTCGGCTTGAAGGTGGAGGACACCAGCATCACCGGCGAGCAGCCATGGCCTTTTCTATTCCTTTTTGGTCGCTGAATCTACACAAGCGCCTCCAAGCTTAACATCACAATGCAATTGGAGCTTAATAAAATTAACATTTTAATAATGCAAGCTACCTTGGAGAAGGACAAACGTCGCATTAAAAGTATGTTGGTTGAGCTTGGGGAAGGGTGTGTTCATGGTGTAGAGCCATCCCACATATTTGAGGGCGTCGTTCATGCACTGACCGATAACTCCCTCCAAATCTTTGTTATTTTACATTCCGTTAAGGCACTAATTCCTTGGGTCTGATCCCGTATTGAGGTACTGGATTGGGAAGCTCTTGTACAAATCCCTTGTTATCCTCGATCAATTATCGCACCACTTGTTCTTCTAATGCATTTTTCACTACTTTCCTTGGTTTGTTCTTTAAGCAAAAAGGGTTACGCTTTGCTGGTTTCTACCATATTTATCGTATCTGTAAAACAGTCGGTGCGTTGCCATTCCTTTTGTCCTCTGTCAAAAGCGGCCTCACACAACGGGATCACAAATGAGTTTTTATTGGGTAAATGAAGGATAATGGTTCGGCTTAGCAAGTAACAGAAGTTAATTGGGCTAAGAACGGCCATAAAATTAAACGGGAAACAGCTAATTTTACGAGTGTTTAATGCAATTTTACTTCTGTTAGGTGGGGGCCGCCTCGGTTAAAGATAGAAAAAACGACCATTAATTAGAACGCAGTTAATGAATGATCAACAACAGACTTAAGAATACATAAATGAGACTAAGTAAAGCGGTAAATCAGGGTACGGAAAATGGTATCTAACTGCTGCATGACACTATATAAAAGACTAGGCATTCAATTTTAAGAATTTACTAACAAAAGAGTATATAAGAAGTTAAAAAAAAGTATTATTAAGGGTCCTTGTTTTAGGAAATAATAATATAAAAGGATTAATGAAAAATCGGAATAATCACATATTTTTCAGAAATCAGAATTCGAGGTATTCCTCCGATTCTTTCTCGGATCATACGAGTGAATGATTCAATTTCTGTAATTTTTAGATCAAAATTTTATTATTTACTCAACCTAGGCACTCCATCACTGGTAGTTACAACTTAGGGGTTCTTTAGTACTTGTCAAGGCAAGACTGATCTCGCTAATCGATCTTTAGTGTAATATAGCAACCTCCGACGACATTGGCTTATGCTAATTTTCTGCTAAATTGTGCGAAATCTACTAAGAAATATGTGTCTACGTAGCCTGATATTATAACTACAAGAACTAGAGATAGCAAAGAAACGAAGAGCGCAATGCTCGCCCTTGTGCACAGAATTTGAAATCTAGCCTGAAGAAAGATGCATAAATTTAAAGTGAGTCAATCATACCTAAATTGGAACTGGTGTCCAAAAATTAAACTGGTTATGACGTTATTAAGATGCATGTGAAAAATCCTTTAAAAAATAACCACACAGAAAGTGACCAAGGAGTTGCACTTAAGCATAAATGAAAAATTCCTGTTAAAGATTTATCAATGAATGGGGATATTATCAGTATGAAGTCCCCTCATTTGGAGGTTAACTTCACTCTTATCCAAAGATCTTAAAGCCACTTCTGTCACCCCCAAATATATCTTATACACTTCACGAACAACTTTGAGCTTTAAAACGCTCCTTTGTGGCGTGGAGGATAGGGGAGTGGGTGGGGTAGTGTGCAGATAAGATTTATGACAAGTTCATGAAGTATCACTGAGTTCATTTTGTAAGGTGGGTGGGTAGTATAGCTCTTTTTCACATCAATATTTCGATTCGCTTACCAACCACTCCATCCTGACCAACTTTCTTATCACATATCGTGAAGAAATTTAGCTCCTGCTAAAGAGAAAGCAAATTGGTGTCAATTGATGCGGACTTTGACCTTTGCGAGTAAACATGCGAAGGAAAGACATGATTTGAGGAGAAAAAGAAAGACATTCCATTCGAGTCATCGACTGATCTAGAGAGAGATTTAAAGGGGAAAAGGAGAAGAATGGTAAAGGGAGAAAAACTGAGAGAACGAAAAAATTGAACTATTAACTTCACTTAAACGAAAGTAAGTGAAAAGAGTGTTGGAAGTTTCTACTAAACCACCCAGAAGTGAGTACGTACACGACAGAACGTGTATACATAATAACCCTTTTACATTGTCATGAGGATGAAGGCGTTCATATGGCGACGCCGAAAGTCTCGAAGTTTGAAGCCTAACTGAAGACGAAACCAGATGTGGCCGACTTACGTATAGCGAAATGGCAATGGTTTTATTTTATTCGCAGATCAAAGCAAAAATAGAAAGATCTAACGAAATTCTTCTGCATTGCATAAACTTCATATAAATAAATACTTGAAAATACATTTAGCATTTCTTGAACATGTGTAAAATATCGTCAAAAGTGCTATAATATTCTCCGAAGAAGATTATGGTATTAATAATTTGTTACTTCTTCGAATACCTCAGATTTCTTCACAAATCGAAGAAGGACTGGTTAAGTGGAAAATATAATACCGGGTATTGCAAAGGTCCTGTTACATTCGTCATGACACTCGATAAAGGACACAATGATAGTTTTGATGCAGTTAGATACGTTTTGATTGATTTAGCATATAAATATGTGTTTATATTGTAATATAAATCAATGTGGCCGCCCTCGACGACTGGCTCGCGCTACAGGCTAGACCTAAAGGCCGCGCCCACGTTGCGGAAGTCCTTCTTCTTGCTGGCCCAAACGCGGTTGACGGATGACCTCACTTCATCGAATCTGCTGTGGCGGACCTTGCAGGCCTTGCCTTCGACATGTACCCACACGCTGTAGTCGAAGTGATTGAAGTAGGGCGACTGCGAGGGCCAAAGTTCCTTCGGTCAGAAGTTCATGTTCGACCCCTAACACTCTTTCACGGTCTTAGCAGTGTGAGCCGAGTCACCGTCCTGCTATAAGATATCCTTCTAATCGGCCATGGTGAGCCTGTAACTGGCCGCGAAACACACCGGTGGTATCTTCTCGCCATTCGAAGCGACGATGCCGAGCATCATCACGGAGGCCGATTGCTTGCTGTTGGACACGTAACAGACCTCGGAGACGTTCTGGCCGAAGCTTACCACCAGGTAGTTCTACATGTTGATAACCAGATCGACCGTTAAGGTTTTCCACCAGAAAGAAATGAGACTTCGATTGCCATGACTCATGTCCCTTAGAAGGCGACGGCTGCTTTCCTGACATTGTTCTCGCATACGGTCGGTGAGAAAAGGCCTTTCCACGCACCTCAAGCTCTTGCCTCTCTCCTACTTGACAGCCCCGGGCACTGTGGCCACCGAGATGTTCTTGTGCTTCTTCGCGAGTGTTGTCATTTCGAACTTTAAAACACCTTAGGAGACCTTTCGCATAACCAAACAGTTGACAACTTTAAATCTACCTGAAAGAGGTTGATCTTTGAGGTCTTCCCCGCTCTTAAGCCTCTCCACGACTTTGTGGACAGTCAACCGACTGACTTTGAGCCCAAGCGCAGGAGAGCAGAGATCTCGATTCTTTCCATTTGTAAAGGAAAGGGACGCCAAGAAGAATACCCCCTTTATTTGTTTTATGAAAATTCCTTCCCTCTCTCTGTATCCTAAGTATAACTATACGTGGAGTAATCTCTGACCCCAAAGAGAAAAAAAAGAAGAAAAAATTCGAATATCCGTCAGCCGCCTCACAGGTGCAGTTAATTAAGTTGGGCGTGCTAAAAGCTTTTACCTCGCCGAGGAAGCGCTAATCTCCGTAGTCGGGAAACTGCTAGCCGAAGGTTTCCCGCCCACATCGTAAAATCCATTAAAGCTTGGATCAGGCGACAAACGCTAATCCATCTAGTCGCCGGAAGTGGTCAGCCAGTCGTCTGAGTCTGCTAACGACGAGAAACCAAAAATATGGCCGTCATATAAATACCCTGGGTTTTCGAATATCAGCAGATTGAGTTTGAGAACCCGTCGCCTCCGGTTCAGATCATGTGTCTGCTTCCCCAAGTCCCTGGTATTCGCTTATACCATCGTGATGGATCTCACCAGGCAGATACATCTCTTTTGTGAAGGCTTACTCTGTTCAGAGCAAGCCTCGAATCGTTTCGTCCCCGAAGGATTGGCCGGGATTCCTCTCATCTCATCTGGCCCTCCCCCCTTGCTTTCAAGGATCTCCAGTTTCCCGTGTGAGATTTCGCGCCGAGACGCGTCAGTCTCGATATTTGGAGGTTGCACTTCTCTGGATCAGAGGTGCCATCGTTCGTCTTCAAAGAGGATCGTGAACTCGTCTTCTGCCCCCCCCTCCTCCCCTATTCATCTTCGTCAGCGTCAGGATATTCGGCAGAGAGTGATGACCATTGTCCGTCTCCATTTCCCCGCGCCGACTCGCTAAAGGATTTCCCTTCCTCGAGGTGACTCCACTAAGGTAAAACGACCCTTGATTGTATCTCCCGTTAATCGACCCACTTTCTGATATATAAATATTCCCTCCATATAACTGATTTATAGCATTTCATTTAAAAGCCAAATAACGAGTAATTAACTTTCCCTGATTGCCAATTAATCTATATTCTTTCAGAATTGTCCTTATTTACATTACCTATATTTCATGTATGTATGTATATATGTGTTAATTAGTGACTTATTAAACTTATATTTTTGATTTTTACTCTTTAAATATACCCTTGAACTGCAACTTGGTAAGCTCATTAAACACTATCGGCCCCTGTAGTAAAATCACACTCTTATACCTCGTAACCAACGGATTACTCTTACGAAGTGAACGTACTTGTGCGTAGTGAAGACGCGTACGTACATTCGAAGATATAATATATATAACTGTATATATACATATTCTCGTGACTTTTATCTCTTTCCTTCCAACCAATAGATACGAGTACATACTCGTATATGTATATATAGAAGTATTGTCTAGGGAGGTGACCTATTCTTGACACACACGAATACAATGGAAAATAAGTTTTAATAACACGTGTTGGAAAAGTAGAACTTTAAGTTTGTTTGGTGGAACTTTTCTATCACACACGTAAACTACTCGAAAGATAAAAAAAAAGTGTAACATAATTTTTGAAAAAACCCGCTAAGTTCCAAAGAAAGTGCTGTCTTTTAGAGCCATTAAGCCTGACCTAGCCATCCAGTGCCAAACAGATTTTGCATTGGACAACTCCACATTTAGGCGATTATATTTGATTTAAAACTTAAATATTTTTGGTCTGAAGAGAAGAACTTATTATGGTAATCATTGGGGAAGGAAGAGAGGAGAAGCAGGAAGCAGAACATGGACAAATGTGAAAAAAGGTTCCTTTGTCGAGACGTCATGAGTCGCCCAGTTGACAGAAAATCTAACTTTCAAAATGTTACTCCCAACGAATCTGGATTTCGCTATGGATCATCCACTTACCACATTTCGTGGTAGACCATCCCAATATTGGCCACATTATAGGTAAACATAAGTTATTTTCCTCAAATCACTTTGTTTCCTTATTCTCACCTGAACCCCTCTAAACTAGTGCCCTAGGTTTTTGGAACTTGAGTTTTCTCTGCCTTCTCGTTAGAACTTGGAGTGACCTTGGTTGATGTGAGCTCAAGATTACAAAAACCAAAAGTTTAAATATTTTCCTTAATTTTAGATTTTCTCTCGCGTAATTTCATATGTCTGCCCATCTGTGTCTATCTGTAGGTGTTTACCCACCGGTGTGTGAACACGCCCTGGCGCCTACCAACCACTGCACCCCATTCCCTACTGCCTTGTGGGTTCTGCCTTTTTAGACAAAGACTAGAACAAGGATACCTCGATCACAAACCAGGGTCTGGAGTGCCTCTAGGCGAGCACCAGCAGACCGGTGTCTCTGCAGCTCCCTGCAGCCGAGGATGGTGCCTGGCCGTCTCAAGCCTCTCCTGCCACCAGGGTCCTTCTTCCCTCGGTCAAGATACGGGTCCGAAGACTGCACACATTAAACCTAGTGCAGGTTGCTGCCGTCAAGAGGTCATCCGTCATCATCGACCTCGATGGACTACCCAAAGCAAGGTTCCCACTTCGAGGCCTCTTATCTTCAACCTGAAGATTCCGATTCAATCAAGTTTGTCTCATTGATAGGGCTCTAGAAACAGGAAATGGGGTAGGGTATTGAGATATTCCCTAAAAATAGAGGTATGTAGTCATCATGGCACCACTCGAGGACGAGTATAGTTTGTGCCGAGGCTCTATCAATGGTTCGCTTTGGCGATTTCTCCCCGGGTACGCCTGGGCGTGATTTGTTTAGCGTGGATGCCCTGGCGCACGAACATTGCACTCACGATCTTCACTGCAAAGATTGCTGCCCAGTGGAACAGGAGTCAACGACAACCGGGTCTTTCCCCAGCTACAACCTCTTATCCGCCCTTGCAGACATTGGAATCCAGAATGCGTCCTCTCATCTGCCTGCTTGGCCGATGGAGGATTTGAGTTGGATGGCCGTTCTTGTTCTGGCTCCTCACCCTCGACCAGGTGCTCAAATACACTGAGGCTGCTCTAGGGGACGTTGGAGCACGCGAACTTCTCCACAGCGACAAGGTGACGATCGAGGAGAAGGCGTATTTAGTACTGATGGACCAAATCCTATAATACTCTTCAAGGAGTTATTTCAATCAGTAACTTACACTACACTGCCCAACGATCAACCACTTTAGAGTCTTTGAACGTTCACATATTTTTTAAGTTGATATTTACGGATACAGGATACAGTTCAACCGAATGGAAACATCGCTTCCGAATACATCGAAGTTGAGCCACATCGTGCGTGCTTAGTCTCAGGATGGACTCCCGATTCGGGTTGACTTACCGGCAGATGTCATACGCTCTAGATAACGGTGGTTCGGATTCCACGTTGATCAGTAGGTCTCCACTGAGAAATACAGGCAGACTAAATTAGGCCAGATCGGTGGTACAACCCCTTTTAAATACTTATTATAAACCCCCAATGAACGTATAATAATTACTTTAGTATAATTGAACAGCTCGTGTCATTTCATCGGAAAATCAATCTTGATCTTCTGTAACTTCTTTCTAGCCCTCCTTGTACCACTAATGGTACATGTGCTGAACAGTAAGTCTATTTATCGCGACTCTAAAAGGCACATCCCCGATTTAAAACAACAATGGTCTTAGCAAAAGGTTCTGTTTTTGTTTCAGAATTGATATAGGTTCCGGAGAGTCGCGCACTCTCCCGGTCTCCAAGGCCCCAAGTGTCTACTTGAATATGTACTTGTTACACATTTTTACTTCACCTAATTTTACCACCCTTTCAGACTTTCTGGCGAAAATGCCCCCGGTTGCTTTTATTGGTGGCAGACGGGTTTTTTTTTAACCAAATTTTCACCAGGAATAGTTTTTCGTCGGCTAAATACGAATATATATTTTTTTGTGAGAAATGAAAAGAAATGGTGATTTTCTACAAATTTACGCACGACTAAAATTACAGACAAAATGACTTATTTAAAGTCAGTTTTATCTTTTAATATTTTTTGTAAATATTTCTTCGCTTTTATTACACTTCCGACAGCTAAATTCGCATAGGTCTATCATCTCATCGTATGTACCATAATATTTTTTATTCCGGTTAAAAAATCTTAGATTGGTATTTATCAAACGAAAAAGTATTACTAGGGAAAATTTTATTTAATAACCGCTTACTGCCAATTTGAAAGGATACCATATCCCAACTGTTTGTGGCGAGGTTTCTGTTTTACGCATGAAAAGAGCACCTTTTTCTTGTTCACACTACAGGTGCCTTCCATGAACAAGTGACCGGCACCCCTTCAAACACCCTCCTTAATGACTGGCTAAGTTGAACAGTTCCAACGTTGGGGCTTCCGGGCGGGATTTAATTGCTCAAATGTATTTAACACCTGGGGTTCTTTTTTCTCTTATCAGTGACGATTTTGCAGCCGGTTCCTCACTCTCACAATTTCACGCTTTCGTAAACATACCATACCACCACTACACGCACGTACATACCAAATAGGACTTTTTTTAAAGATAATAAAACAGTTCAATGAATTTCTTCTCAGGGTTCGAACACTGTTCAAAGTTACCGGTCTAATGCTAGCCGGGGCGAAATTCTTATCAACATGGTTTCAGTAGCATTATTGCCATTCGAAGAAATTGCTATTGGAAAGGTAATTTTAAATCCATTCCCGTCATTAAATTTTCTCTTAGTTATTTTTTCCCTGAAATTTGATAAACTTTTTTCCAGAGTCTCTTATTTGAGTTGTTAGGTTCATTCTTTTATTCTTTTATAGTTTTTTCCGGTGTCTTGTTGTTCTGCCACTCAAAACACGTAGGAAATGGTAACTGGTCGGAATAAGTACTCTATTAGCAGTCCAAAAGTTAACAGCTGCTTTAAGTTAAAATGGGTGAGGCATTCCAAATATGATAACTCTTATCTCCTTCTGATAGCTTTAATTTCATGAATATTCATTAAATATGTTAGTCATTTAGTTCCTTTGCAACTTCCCATAAAAACTTCTGAAAGGTAGTAGACTATTATGCAAGTTACTATCCCTTTTTCTAGGTGGTTCAACCTCAAAAGGGCTGCATTTTATCTAGAAAATGCACTGTGTGTAATATGAAACATCAATAATAATGAAAGGTGGCTAAAAGCTATTAAAAAAATCTAGCAAAAAATGACGAAAGATATGAGTATTGCAGCATTTTTTGGGTGAAAAAAATGCTGCAAGAAGTGTGTTAGCAGATGCGTGCTTTAGAAGGCAATGAAATGCCCACACACTCCAAATCAGTGATGAGCAGAGATACTGGGATGGAATTCCCCCACCCCCACCAACTCTGAATAATCTTCCAATGCGTTCACTTTGAGTTTTAATAGGGAAAGTCCTTATGGGACCAGACCAATTAAACAGTAGGCTAATGGTATGTATCATCTTGGTGTGTGAAATGTCAAACCTGTGCCTAGGCAGTAAAAAGTGTATGGAAGCTGCGCGAGTATAAAATTCTAGAATTAATTTTGAGCGTGACTGGGAAGGTTTATGGTAGAATATTGATTGAGAGGGCGGATGCCGCTCAGCTGTTGGCGCCGTGACAGTTGTTTCGAAAGGCCCTGTTTGGAAAATGTGTGATTATGACGTATTGATATCAAATATATCCAGAATAATTGAAAAAAAATATGTATGATAGTGTAAGGGGAGAAGAAAAGGAGGGAGTAAACCGCGAAGAAGGTGAATTGACTCTTGTGGAAAAGAGGTTCGTCTGAACGTGCAGAATCAACCGTGAGGCGTGTTGTGCGCTTCATGGCTGAGGGGATGATTTCCGGGCGTGAAGAGTCATCAAGCTCGTGGCTGATCTGCCAATGAAGCAAGACGGAATAAATGACGAGACCACGTTCGGTAACAGGCGTATATGAGCGGCTAGGACGATTTTACTGATCAACTCCTATTTAGATGGAGAGAGGTCATGTCTATTTTTCAACCTATGGTAGTGGATGCATGATAATGTCCATTCGATCAGATGATGATGTCAATGATAGCGCTTGAGAAATGGCGCTTGATAAATGATGACGCTTGATAATCAAATTACACAGGTTTGCATTTGAATTTTTTTTTTTTGGGGGGGGGGAGATTTGAAATTGTTCTTAGATAATTATTTAAAATTTTGGCATCCTCAATTCAAAAATATTATTCGCTTTCCTCGATTAGGGAATATGTAAATAATGTATGACATTAGCACATATATTTTATCAAAGCGGACTTAATTAACCTACAAATGATAAAAAATATATGCGCAGAACAACAGAATTGGAATCAGAGAGGAAAAATGAGCTTTTTCAAAGGTTTTTGTTTGTGTTTCACACATGGAATATCTCTCATGATACACCAGCAGTGAGTGGGGGATCCAGGAAAAAGATTGGGGTGGGGGGGAGGGCTGAATTTCTCCCTCTGAGTAGTCTGAAAAAAGGGCATTGATGAGTAATAATGGTTATCTTACAAAGCATTGATATTAACAGTATCTCATACAGGTGTGAGCACGAACACACTCAGATCCGATTTTTTTTCCACACATCAGAAAATTATGAATTGTAGTTTTTGGACGTCGGCTAACGTATAAGATAAATTTGATCGCAACGATTTAAAAATTATTTATATATATATTCCATATTATTACATAACTCGTTCTGAATATCAGAATACAATTATGGCTTTAAAAAGAAATATAAACATAAACGGGTCTGATTTTTTTTTGAGGGGGGGGGGGGAAGCTTCCTCTGAATCCGCGATAATATTATCACATCCCAGCGCCTTGGTTTACCACTCTTCCATCATTCTCAAACATCTTGATGGAAGTGTTCTCCTCGCTCCTCCTTATAATCATCGCAGATGTCTGAAAAGTAACCTAAATGCGAGCTCAAAAATGCACCTTTACAGACAGGGATGCCATGAGACTGGAAGTTTTGCATTTATCGAATTTATTTTTCACGATTTCACTGATTTGAGGATATGAGAAAAAAGAGCTGCCTTCAATTTGACATCGTTGCGACGATAAGTTTTGCATTTATCGAATTTATTTTTCACGATTTCCCTGATTTGAGGATAAGAGAAAAAAGAGCTGCATTCAATTTGACATCGTTGCGACGAGAAGTTTTGCATTTATCGAATTTATTTTTCACGATTTCCCTGATTTGAGGATAAGAGAAAAAAGAGCTGCCTTCAATTTGACATCGTTGCGACGAGAAGTTTTGCATTTATCGAATTTATTTTTCACGATTTCCCTGATTTGAGGATAAGAGAAAAAAGAGCTGCATTCAATTTGACATCGTTGCGACGAGAAGTTTTGCATTTATCGAATTTATTTTTCACGATTTCCCTGATTTGAGGATAAGAGAAAATAGAGCTGCCTTCAATTTGACATCGTTGCGACGAGAAAATTTCACTTTCAGAAAACTAAAAACTTGCCTTTCTTTGCGGAATACTCAGGCAAAATTATGCATTAGTCCATATTTTATGTGTAGTGGTGGAAGAAGAACCTTCTGTAGGTTGACAAGACTATGTGATGAAACATTGTCCATAGGTGGTTCCAGTTCAGTTCTTGCTGGTTATTCGTGTTGTTTTCAGTGTTTTATGTGAGAGCGAATGGTATTCGAAGTATAGGGAACGTCCACAATCATGGTGTGAGTCAATGCTCAGTCCCACTATTTTTGTGGACTTTTCTTTCATCTATAGTGGATGGAAATTCCCAAGCGCCATTTCTGGACCGAATTGTTGCGGGAGATGAAAAGTAGGTTCTTTCCTGCAATATTATGCACCCTTCCCCAAATGGCTTAACTGTAAAGAAAACCACAATCCTACTCCTTGACATACACAGCAGAAGTCTCTGCTATGCATTTGGCGTTATGTGAAAGGAGTTATTCAATATGAAATCCTCAATAATAAGCAAACAGTTACTCTTGACACAAATTGTCAACAATTTCAATGTTTAAATAAAGTTTTTGAACAAAAACATCCTTCCCGAAAGGATTGTCCTCCTCATTCATGACAATGCACTTACAAACGTGGCACAACTGACCCAAGAAAATATTGTTGCGTTAGCTTGTGAAGTTCGTCATCCTCCTCCATATTCACCGTTCCTTGCACTATCTGATTGACAGTTATTTAAATCATCATAACATCACCAAAATGGCAATGTTTACTCTTATATGAAAGAGGTTGAAAAAGCTATCAAGCAAATCATATTGTGGAAGAATAAGGAGAGAGAAAATGATTTTTTTTCTCTTCCTACCTTCTCCGGTACCTCGGTTCTCCGGCATGTACCCCCCCCCCCCCGTCCTGACTACCTCAGTTCGCCGTTTACCGTCTGCTACAAACAATTCACGCGAGGGCGAAACGCCCTTGTCGCAGCATTCTGGCAGACGAATTTAGTCGGCTTCACGTCCCATTTGCAGCGCTGTGTTTATCTCCCCTATATACTGCGAAAATTAGAACAATGGAAAGACCATTAAGGGGACTTCGCGACTTCCCGCTATGGACCGTTATTGCGTCCCAAGGCAGTTAAGAAAGACTGTTGGCGATGAATCTCTCTCCCCGTCTAGATAATTTCGGAGTATATATTCGATACTTCGGAGTTCACAGTCAGGTTGTGTCTGAAGCGGCCGTCCAGTACGTTAGCCGTTAACGTCTTCGTTACTCGAAAGGAAATCGACTACATTCTCGTCCAGAGAAAAAATGAATGATTTTTGAAGAGCCAAGGAAGAGCTAGTCGTCAGTCAGTCTTGTTCGTGGAGATAGTTTTAGGCATGTTTTAACCCTTCTCACCACGTCTTCGGATTTTAAGGATCGGACAAGACATCCCCGAAGCATTCCCCGTTTCCTCTTAAGGATAAGAGGCCCCATCTTCAATTTCCCGAAGATGGATTGAGCGTCTAGTGAGACGCCCACAAGTTCAAGGTCGAACTTACCTCCCTGGTCAAACTTGCCGCACATCAAGGTAAAAGGAGTTTAACCCCCTCTTCGTCACGCTCCTCCCACCTTTACCGCGTCGAACTTCAAGGATCCCTTTTGCTCTAGAACTTGCATAATTGTAAGATCATTTCTTAATTAATTATCCCTCGGTTCAAACTTAATTGATATTGTCAATCATCTTAGCCGTAAACCGTCAATATTTAATTGCATTGTCATTTAACTTGCCCTATATGTGTATGTAATCTTTAGTCCTATAAGAGTATATTTTTGTAACTGTGTTTCAATATTCTTTGGCCTAGCAACTGTGTATTTAAAGCACTCTTAGAGCCATCCCGAGGTGGAGCCCTAATTTCGGTCGGCCAGTAGGCCAGTGTGCGTATAACAGCGTACACCTGGTCATATCACAACATATATATATATATATATATATATATATATATAAACTGGCGTCAGGTCTTTGAGTTTGTAAAAAATTACACCCTACCTGATCTTTTGCTATTTCCTATTTCCTAAAGATCATTATTTCCACTGTATACAGTTGCAAGTGTCAAGAATATTCAAGCAAAAATAATAGGACAATTTTTTTTTAATAAGCAATTTTATATTTTTTTAGTTGAGCATACTTACGTGGGTTAAGATACCACCTATTAAACGGCAAGAATAGCCGCCAAATTTGTTTTGTTTTCGTAAAATTACCAGAAGACTCACTCCTGAGTTAGGTTCCCTCGTTAGTCATTTTCTTTTTCTGGTGTGCATAATTAATCGGAACCTTTAGTAAGTTTTTTACCGGTTAATTGTTAATTAAAAGTAGGTTAGATTTGTTAGGAAGAGCCTCACTTGTTCTGGTAAGCTTTCTCGTGTGCCGAAAGACGAACGAAGCATATTCAGGATGTCTTCGTTCGATCGTTTTCATAAGCAGGGACAGATCCTAGGACTATCAGGAAAGTATTTAATCGTTTACGTTCAAGAGGAAGAACGAAACAAACGGTCAGAAAGGAAAGAACAAGCACAGAGAGAAGCAGAAGAAAGACAGATAGAAGCAGAAGAGAGAGAATTAAGCCGTGATCATGTCGAAATAACTTCTGTAGGATCACGTAACCATCAGCCACAAGCACCCTCGTTAAAAGTCCCTGTGTATAAAGACGGAGAAGATTTTTGTTCTTATGTGACCCACTTTAAAAACATTTCGAGTTGCTTCCTCTCGGAAGCAACTCTTGATTATTTAACCCTAGAAGCAGAGCTCCTCTCCGCTATTAATATTATTCCGGAGTTCTATCGGGTTAGATTCCGCTCAGCTAGGATACAGCCGGGACAAACGTTTAAGCAATTTGAGTTCACCCTTTGCCGCAATTTACAGTTTTGTCTAGACTCCTAACAAGTGACTAACGACTATGAGTCATTAGTCGACTTTATTTTAAGGGATCAACTCATGGCTACCTTTCCCCGAGAATTGAAGGCCTTCGTAACTGATAGAAGAGATTCTTCGTTCAAAGAATGTGTAGAGGAAGCCGACCTTCACGCTTCCAGCCACGACCTGTACCCCAAGGAAATCAAGAAGAGTCACCCCCCACGTCCAAAACATAAGTTGGGTCTAATAAGTTTCATGCTAAGAATAATGGTAGCTTCGTGAAGATTCAGGCGCCCCATAAACCCAAGACTCATCCTCAGCCAGAGCAAAAAAGACGTAAAGCCTCTAACATTCCCTTCTGCACCGTCTCACTACCCGCGTAAACTCATCGTATGATTTACGTGTGGCACCCCTGGTCACTTTAGTTAGAACTGCGCCCAGAACTTGCAGCTAAGGATCACCCGTAATCAACAGGTCCATCAGGTAACCGTTTCTCTTCCCCCTAACTCTTCTGCCTCGTCATCGCAGTCACTACCTGCTTCCTCTCACTCGGAATAACAGGTAAATTTTATGTTCAATACGAGCTCCCCCGGTAGGCTCAAGTTTGAGAACGGCACGACAAATGGGTGCCGAGTGTCAACCCTTGTAAGCGACATGGGTTGCACATGCATAGTAGTCTCAGACAAGCTGTTGCCCCAGTAAGTCCCCCAGCATAAGAGATTTGCGATCGTTCACGACTTTTAAGACCGTGCTACTAAGTTCCTTGTGGTAAAGTGCTACATACAGTGTCAGTATTTCACAGGCTGGGCCGATGTAGTCACCGCTCCGATAAAGTTTTGCTCTGTTCTTATCGGACAGAGCATGCAGCTCTCCCTAAAACTCATCGCGCAACCAGTGATTACCAGGGCCCGAGCTGCGAAAGATACCGTTACCCCGGTACCTTTAACGTCCTCGTCAACCCCGGACGTTGAATTATCCAGCAATAATCAGTTTGCTGGAGCTCAAAAGAATTGTCCTTCTTTGCAACCCCTGTGGGAGAAGGCCAGAAAAAAAGGAGCCCGAAACTGTTCGAGGGAATAAAAGAATTGACTACATAGAAAAAGATTCGTTGCTACATCGATCTTTTGTACGACCAGATAACGACCCGGTCACTACCCTGTGTGTACTCAAGTTCTGCAGATGGCTCACGACGGTTTAATGGCTGGGCATTTCAGCCATGATAAGACGGCCCAGAGCATCTTCAAATATTTCTTTAGGCCAGGCGCTGCCAAAGAAATATCCGAATTTTGCAAGTCCTGTGACATCTGTCAAAAGCTCACCGCCAAAGGTCGTGTTGCCCCCACTCCCCTTCATAATACCCCAATCGTGTCTGAACCCTTCTTCAGGGTCGCGATCGACTTGATAGGCGTCCCCCGTCTAGTGAGGAACATTCCTATATTTTGACCCTCGTAGATTGTGCCACTCATTTCCCGGGTGCGGTCTCCTTGAAGAACATTAATAGTATTCGTGTGCAGAGGCGTTGATTTCTATTTTTTCCCGAATAGGAATTTCGAAGGAGATCCTTTCGGACATAGGTCGTCAATTCACTTCAAAATCGATGGAATATGTAGGAAAGCTCCTGCTGGTCAAACTTCTTATCTCAACCCCTTATCACCCCGCTCCAAATGGGATGTGCGAAAAATTAAATGGGACTCTCAAATCAGTTCTCAAAAAATTGCGCCACGCCCAACCTCGAGAATGGCACCTCTACCTCCCCGTGGCTTTATTTGCGTGTCAAGAAATCCCACACTGAACGCTCTGATTTGCCCCGTTCGAGCTATTGTACGGACGAAACGTCTGCATGCTGATGAGCTTCCTAAAAGAATTATGGTCAGACCCCAAGCTTGATGAAGAGATTAAGTCCGCCTACGCTTATGTGTTGGATTTGCGTACTCGTTTATAAAACTGTGCAGACCTCGCCTTCAAGAATTCTGAGGTGAATTTGAAAAAAATACAGAACGTATTTTGACATAAAATCAAAAGCACGGGAATTCGAAGCAGCCGACGAAGTACTACTTGTGTCGCCCTCTGAGTCTAATAAGCTCCTATCTCAGTGGAAAGTACCTTTTGAGTAGTAGAACTCCGAAGCCTGGTCGACTACTTAATTCAGACCCCCTCAGGTAATAAAGTGTACCGCGTCAACCTGTTAAAAAGGTACCACCAACGCGTGTGCGTTAATAATGTGGTCACTTTAGACGAAGAGCACATCTTAGAGGCAACTTACCCGAGATCGGACCGTTTTGCCTCGTTCAAACGGTCTGCGTAGAGGCAGACGACGAATACCCCTTAAGATACCCCATAAGATTGTTTTAAAAACGCAAGAACCTGTACAAATTAAGCCTTACCCGAAGTAGAAAATTTGCTCAAGTTGGGGATCATCGAGCGTTCCTCATCTGACTTTTGTTCTGCAATTGTGATGGTCAGAAAGGCCGATCAATCATTTAAGATGTGCGTCGACTTTCGCAAATTAAATTCAGTCACCGAGTTCGACGCCGAGCCCATACCTTTGATTTATCAAAACCTACATCTTTTCGAAGATGCAAAATTCATCTCCGAAATTGATCTTTGTAAGGCCTATCATCAGATTTCGCTCTCCGAATCTTCTACCGCTTTACAGCTTTTGCTACAGAGAAAGGCTTAATGCAGTTTACCTGTCTCAACTTTTGTTTTTGTAACTGCGTGTAGAAACTACAATCGAATTATGCATCGAATTGTAGACGGCCTAGTCAGTGTAACCTTTTATTTTGACAACGTGTACGTTGCCACCCGTACATGAGATCAGCACGTCAGTCCCTTCGCGCTTTGTTAATCCGTTTGCGCGCGCACAGACTCACGAAAGGTCCGTCGAAGTGTCATTTCGCATATGATACAATTAAATATCTTGGTTTTAAGATCGGAAAGAACTAGGTTGTCCCCCATGAAGACAAAGTTAAAGCCATAGCTGAAAAGCCGATTCCTCGAACGAAGAAGCAACTGCGGTCATTTCTGGGTTCTGCTTCATTTTACAGGCGCTTCGTTCCCAATTTCGCCACTATAGCGGCACCCCATAATGATATGTTAAAGAAAACAGGATCCGATCCTGTCAGTTGGATTCTCCCCGCGGTGTCTAGCTTTAAAGATCTGAGGGAGAAGCTGATCTCTGCTCCTATTATGAGACTCCCGAATCCGAGCAAAAAGTTGGGGATTCGTACTGATGCCTCTCGTGATGATATAGGTCGTGCCCTCATGCAGTATGAAAACGATGGAAGTGGATATCACGTTGCGTATGCGAGCCGGAAGCTGTCTGCCCGCGAGAGGGCTTACGCCACCATTGAACTCGAGGAATTCGCTATAGTATGGTCAATTCAACATTTTAGAATGTACCTTATAGGAACCGAATTCGTAATTGAGAGTGACCATAAGCCATTGTCATCCCTTCATAATTTCAAGAGTGAAAATGGACGAATAATGCGATGGAGTCTGTTGCTCATGGAATATCAATTCCGTATGGTGAATATCAATAATGCGATGCGATGAATAATGCGATGGAGTCTGTTGCTCATGGAATATCAATTCCGTATGGTGAATATCAAGGGTACTCGAAATTTTTTAGCGGATAGTTTAAGCAGAAATCATCTAGAAGACCCTATTGCCTATTACCATTAACGTATCTCCTGGTAAATATGTTTGCTGATTTGTTTTATATATAGGTTAATTGTTTGAAGTGTTATATAATTATTCTCTGTTTGTAGTGTGTCTTTAGTAATGGTTCATTTTTTTCTTTTATTTAGATACTCAATGTGTTGTATGGAATAATTTTAATTCTGTTTTTTTTTATTGTACCTATGCATAAAGTCTGAAATGATTATTATTTGCTAACCCCGCTCATGTCCGAATTTTGTTTGTATCTCGTTTCACTAATTCAATTTTTTATATCATGTCCCCCTTGAAGAAAACTTAGTTCGAGACATTTTTTTGCATCTGAATTGTGGAAAAAATGTCTTCTCGAAAAGGAATGAGTTTGGAAGAATACGGAGAGAGAAAAGGATTTTTTTTTTCTTTATCCCCCATGACTTCTCCAGTTCGCCGTTAACCGTCTGCCCCAAGCAATTTGCGCGAGAGCGAAACGCCATTGACGCAGCATTGACGCAGATGAATTTAGTCGGCCTCACGTCCCGTTGGCAGTGCTGCATTTATCTGCCCTATGACCATTAACAAGGCATCACGACTTCCCGTTATGGACCCTTATCGCGACCCAAGGCAATTAAGGAAGACTGTTGGCGATGAATCTCTCTCCCCGTCTAGATAATTTCGGAGTATATATTCGATACTTCGGAGTTCACAAGTAGATTGTGTCTGAAGCCGCCGTCCAGTACGTTAACCGTTAACGTCTTCGTTAGTCGAGAGGGAATCGACTAGATTCTCGCCCAGGCAATTAAGGAAGACTGTTGGCAATGAACTTCTCTCCCCGTCTAGATAATTTCGGAGTATATATTCGATACTTCGGAGTTCACAAGCAGATTGTGTCTGATGTCGCCGTCCAGTACGTTAACCGTTAACGTCTTCGTTAGGGAGAGGGAATCGACAACATTCTCGTCCAGAGAAGAATTGAGTGATTTTCGAAGAGCCAAGGAAGAGCTAGTCGTCACTCAGTCTTGTTCGTGGAGCTAGTTTTAGGCGCGCTTCAACCCTTCTCACCACGTCTTCCGATTGTAAGGATCGGAAAAGACATCCACGAAGCATCCTTCGTCATCCACGAAGCATCCTTCGTCATCCACGAAGCATCCTTCGTGGATGGGCGTCTTGTGAGACGCCCACAAGTTCAAGGTCGAACTTACCTCCCTGATCCTACTCGCCGCACATCAAGGTAAAAGGGATTTAACCCCCGCTTCCTCTCGATCCTCCCACCTTTACTGCGTCGAACCTCAAGGATCCCCTTTGCTCTATAACTTGCATAATTGTAAGATCATTTCTTAATTAATTCTCCCTCGGTTTAAACTAAATTGGTAGTGTCAATCATCTTAGCCGTGAGCCGTCAATATTTAATTGCATTGCTATTTAACTTGCCCTATATGTGTATGTAATCTTTTGTCCTATTAAAGTATATTTTTGTGGACGTGTTTGAATATTCCTTGCCCCCAATAACTGTGTATTTAAAGCACTCTTAGAGCCATCGCCAGGTAGAGCCTTAATTTCAGTCGGCCAGTAGGCCAGTGTGCGTATAACAGCGTACACATGATCATACCACGACACATACATTTCATCAAAACCAAATGATTGAATTTTTCAACGAATATGGAGACTGCTTAGTTTAATGATGGGAGAGCATCGCCAATAATAACACTAACCAACAAATTTTAACTTTGTCTCTGCTACTTGATTAAATGTTGTTGTACCTAACCAATTTTGGTGCGCTGATTCCATATATGTGCTCAGATTTGCCTTAGCACGTAAGATTCCTGAGTTATGCAACTAGGCTATATGCCTCACTTTTTCACCTTGAATCAATTAATGATATAATTATTACGAGTTTGAGAAGAATGAGACGTTTCTAGTCTAAGGTTTTGAATCGGGGAACCCTATTTGGCATTATGTACGTCCTTTTGCAGACCCAGACAAGATATGTATTACATATAAAAGAGGTAGTACTCACCTAACTATAAATTTCTTGAAAAAAATGTTTGAGACTCTTGCTCTTGCGCTTGTACGTGGATATAGGATCCTTCCGTTGTAGGAACCAGCAGTAGTGACCCATCATGTTTTTGTTGAAGCGGCCTTGATACCTGCTACCATCATTGCGATATCTCGATGGGACCTTTCCCCATGTTCGTCACTAATATCACCCATATTAGATGGAAAGTAATCTAGATGCGAATGCAAGAAATGCATCTTAAGAGACATCCGACACCTCATTCGTTGATAGAATAAGGCCAAGTTTGATATGATGTGTTGGAAGGTAGATCTTCCGTGTATGTACCAAATGCATGTGCTGAACATTGTATCCGCCAAGTATGTGTTCTTCTTTTTCGGGCCACTTTTTGACAATAGAATGATTCCTGTCGTCACGGCTGTTCCATAGGCATAGGAATCACATATTCTTTGTATATCCTAGCTGCAGTCCAAGAAGTAAAGAAATCACTTTTAGATCACCACAGATATTCCACTTATGATGCGAGTAATGAACACCTTTCAAAATAAATTTCATCCCAATAATAAGTGCCACAGGAATTGAAGGTTTTTTGTTACCGTTGTGTAGCAACACAGCTTTGAGGCTAGCAGTGCTTGTATCGATGAATAGTCTCCATTCATCAGGTAAATGCTCGTCTCCTAGCTGATTCATGAGGCCATTAACATCAGTACAGAAACAAGCGCCATCTTCTTTATAGAAGGCAGCTAAGGCATCATGGCGTTTACGGAAAGTAGATATTTTTGCACCGTCCTCTAGAAGATTCCATTGCTGTAGTCTGGGTTTCAACAAGTCTGCGTTTTCCTTTGACAATGACAATCCCTCACCAAATCATTCAGTCTTTCTTGATTTATCAACTGGAACTTCTTTTCCTTAGAATCATCCTAATACATTTCATCGTCATTGTTATTCTCCTCTTCAGGCGATGAATCATCTTCTTTAACTGCACTAGCTGATGGAGGAACTGGGATTGGCATCTCCATATTATGGGGGACTGGTTTTAAGGCTAACTTACAATCTGGATATACAATTTTTGACTTGTTCTTATTTGAGAATCCCGCAATATTTGTCATAGAAAAGTAGCAATCAAAAACATGATTTGTTGGCTCACGTCACACCATTGGTACAGCAAAAGGCATACCCTTCCGTTTGCCATTTAACCACTGTGTGAGTCACGTATACCACATAGTACAAGATTTGTGAGGTGCCCAGGGCTTGTCTTGCTCACCAACTTTACAAGCAAAATAATAATTGTGTGCAGTTTTCATTCTTTTAGCTAAATTTTTCCGCTGGTTCTTGGAGTACATCTTCCACAGGTATAACAAAAGTTGTCTGGGCTATTTATATATCATCGCCGATTCATGTTTTCAACTTAGTTTGTATATATCCTTTTGTACAATCTTATTTCATTTACAAATTAATTGAGAGATAAATCTGAAAGAAAAATGCAATTAATCACTGTATGTAAATACCGTTTCAACACCACTACTATAATGGCTAAATTTGACACCGTGATAAAGCAGGAGCGTAACGCAGGAACCAAAAATTCACAACGCATCCTCTCACTACGGTAGCCGAAGCAACACTGCCCATATGTGTAACTAAAGAGTATGTGTGTAACTCAGGAACCTTACGTGCTAGAACAATTACAGATTCGGAATCAGTATACTCGATTTAGTATAAATCACAAGCTAATACCCAAGTAGCAAAATCATTGTCGACCAGTGGAATGAAATCTACTTGATGAATAAATGTACTTTTTGTGTATTCAAAGTGAGTTTAGTTTCGCTTATAAAAAAAATATTAATTTTTTGACAACCTAATGAAATACAAGAATTAAATCTGAACGTAAAATGGAATGTCCTCCAATTTAATTTTCGTTTTCATTATGTAAGTTTTTGCATTCTATGTATTAGGTTAGAAGTATGTCTGTTTATAAGAGCTACTTTACATTTTTTAAAGGTAGGCCTTATTTTACGCTGCTAATGCATGTCTCTAGAAGCGCTTTCGCAAATAGAGCCACCATAATATATAAGGAAGTTATTTCATATGCGGTTACACGTTTGCCCGAATTCATACATTTCGGGCATTAAAATTATGTTTAAGAAATTTCGTGCTATTATACATGTCGTGGTATTGTTGTTGTTGCTTTATTATTCTTTTTTGTTAGAGAATTTATATGTTCAATGACTTTAGAGCTCCAGTCTGATCCTATTACTTATGAAGGACAACAATACTTCTATAATGGCTCAGTGGACTTTTTAATTACCTTATTATTGAGAGAGTGTCACAGCGTTTAATCCGTTTTAAGGAGAGAGCCCGTTAAACACGTAAAGGATCCATTGAAACACCAGAATTATTCAAAAATAAATATATATTTTAAATTTATCAATTAACTACAAAAATAAAATATTTACAATCACCTAATAAGTTTAACGAAGGTAACCATACTTGAAACCCGGCCTATTTCAGACGCTATTCATTCATGTCCAAATTGAAATAGACTTCAAGTAAACAAACCAATTGCCGATTAGTTATTTTATACTGACCCTTTTAGATTAGCATTAAACTCCAATTTAAGTTTCACTCTTCTAACTGTAAATATGACGGGGTTCACTTCAGTTAATTTGAGTAAAGTAATAAACTCATACTAAAGCAATACAAATATAAATGGTCATTCTAACTTACATGAAAAAAGAATCGGGTTACCGGATGTCACTAGATAGCTTTTATCGCGCTTCGTTGTGTTGGAGCGGCCGATTTTATGTTTTCCACGAGATGGGAGGGTGGTAGGGGACATGATGTCACTTCTTCGGATTTACGTTAAAAAGCGGAGGGAGGAGTTGTACTCTCTGGCTCAAGGAGTGCTCTTCTGAGTGCTCTTGAAGCCTCTTTGTATCCTAGTCTTCTTCGAGGGGTTGCCCACTGGATTTGGGGGTATACGAGGAGATTTTGAATGTTCTTGAAAAATTCGATCTTCCTCGGGTATGGTTTCTTTTTCTCTTT
Organism: Ceratothoa steindachneri; assembly: GCA_963969495.1. Taxonomy (NCBI): domain Eukaryota; kingdom Metazoa; phylum Arthropoda; class Malacostraca; order Isopoda; family Cymothoidae; genus Ceratothoa; species Ceratothoa steindachneri. Next base: position 71,724,868 of record OZ018326.1, read on the forward strand.
TCGGTATTAAGATAGCAATTTGAGAGTCACTCGAGGGTGACTGGTTCTTCTATTATCTTACTTGCAGAATATTTCGGTCTGGCACCGATAAAAAACGTAACGTTCTGAGTTATTTCGAAATTGGGGGAAGGACCGATCTTCTGGAACTGGTCCTCTATCGTCTCTCACCGAATAATCCTTTCTCTTTCCTTATGGGGCTTATTTATCAACTGGCGACTGCACCATCTAAGGGGAAAGGGGCAAGGCCGCAGAGGGGAGATCGAGGGGTGAGGGCAGGGTGGCACCGCGGTGCCCAAGTCGGCTTCTTAATTAGAGGCACCGCCAACCGTCACCATCCTTGGTGTTCCTTTTGACTGGCACCGCTTTTTGTGGCGATTTAACTACGGGCCTCCGGATCTCGTAGGTAATTGGATCCGTTGAGCGCTGCGTAGTAATGGCCTTTGGTGGTCACCTTGGCACAGCGGCGGCGAGATAACGTTCCCACGACTCTCCTCATGTGGCTCGATTCTCTTGCATTCTCCGCAGGGAAAAGGGGGACTTTAACGTATATGTCCGCCTGGTCCTCCGGGAGGCTTTATGTTGTAATTCCTCTACAATACATATTAGCAAAAATCCGCCCTAGGGGCGTTTTTCGCTATGCTAGCGGGGCTTGTACTCTTTACTCACAAGCTTAAAGAAAGAGTACCAGAGAATTTTTTTTATTTCACAACACCAAGTGACGCAGTGCTGCAGTGCTCTGATTGATCTCGCTGAACAGCGTCGTTGGACACCGCAACTTTTAAAGATGGGTCAGATTGAGAAGCAGGCAACCTTATTAAGTAAGAATTCAAAGTTAGTTGGCGCCCTTTTCATTTCCTTAATTAAAAATTTCGTAATAAGGAGGTAATTCTCCATTTAAACTCTTCGTTACAAAGACATTGCACTCCTAGTCTGAGTCTTCTAGGCCATTGCACTCTTCAAATGAAACATTAGCTTTAGCTAATCTCTTAGGACCGTCAGTTTTTTTATAGTTTTTACCTCTGTTTCTGACTCATACATTCAAAGCCCTTCTCCTTTTCTGTAACCTCATACACTCCAGCCTCTCTTAACAATTTTAGAAACCTCTATAGCTGCAAAACACGTTTCAGTCGAAGCAAAAACTTCATCTTCCCTTCTTGATTTTGGCAGAGACGCCTTTGTGCTGATCATTTTACACGCGCTAAAATATCTTCCTTTTTAGTTGTTTGATACTTCTAACATTTTGGTCAATTTTCGATATTCCAACTAGCGTTGTTGTGAATCAACGTAAATCGAGCCAACTAAATCTATGAACAACGTTTGAAGCTTGATAGCAATCAATTTTGCAAAAAATATCCTAATTTTAATATTACGAAGCCACAATATAGCTGTCAGAATTACATATTTATCTAAACCTATTTTCAAATGGTCCTACGATGGATAATTTAACAATTTCAACACATTTCTTAAAATTAAAATTACCTACTGATCCCTACCAAGAAAAGATTAAAAGTGTTAAAGCAACTGCAAAAATACAAGTTCTTGGATTTTTTTTTATACCGGTAACAGTTTTAAATAGACTTCGACATAATAGCTAAAACTGCACTTGATTATGCAATCTTTTTGTTGCGTTCAAGAATGTCAACTAAACACCAAAATTATTCAACTAAAAAACTTTAAAGAATTGTAAATGAGAAGAATGGTTTGCTGAGTCAAAATATGCAAGATAATGACGAAATATTTTTAGTGAAATGAAGGAAACAAATTTTTTCTTCAGTATCGACGAAGAAAAAAGGAAGTGCTAGTTTTATCAATGATGTAAACAAAATATATATAAATGATAAGAGAATTAATATATTTTAGATGAATTCATGAAATGACCTCAAAATGATGAACGTGAAGAGAAAATCGTATCAGAAAGTCCATTCTGGCTAGAAGTAACAAACAGTATTAAGTCTAACAGTGAATCACTTGCAAACGCGGAGAATAAACTTGTCAGCATTGCCTCTGTCCATATAAGCGATAAATGGTTGACGACGTCTAGTTCAATCATGGCCTTTCCTTCCTCAACACCCAAAAGCTGAAGTGAAAGCACAGAGCATTATTTCAAAAGGCCTATTAGTTGCATACATTTGTTTAAAATCTATAAGGACAGAGATGCCGTGAGGATAAAATTCGAAGCATCTAATCTTTAGAGTACAGTCCGAAACCTGCTCTGAGTAAGAGAACTGTTAAGTATAGATGTAAAAACACCGAAAGGAATTGGAGTTTTACATAAAATTATAATTTTAATGTTTCAAAAATAGCTAGATAAAGTGTGGAGTAATGCCACAAGCTATATATATATATATATATATATATATATATATATATATATATATATATATATATATATATATATATATATATTATATATATATTACAATGCTATGTGCAATGCGAAATTACAAACTTTGTCGGAGACATATGTTTTGTTGCATCAAGTTATAGCACTTGTGCGAAATCTGCTGCATGTGTTGTTCTTGAATAGCTTTCAAATCGGGTACTTCCTCACCTTTCCGCTTTATGAATCTTATCCTAGATTTTGACAAAAGTCTTCCCCCACACAATGCAATAGATAAATCACTTCACCCCGAATTTAAAATATTCAAACATTCTTGGATAAAATGGCTGTCACGTGATTAGGCGAAGTACGGTGTTTGTTTACAGCAATCTTGTTGGGCGCATCTTGCAAATGTTACAGTGACCTCCAAGTCTTGAAAATCTTTTTTTTCACCGATTTGTGAATATGGTGCTTCGGTCGTTATGACAACCAGAAGCGCCTCTCTTTACTTTATACTATTTAAAGACATAAGAAGTTATATATATTTTTCCTAGGTTATTTTCAGCTTTCTCACGCAGTGAAACTTTTAAATAACTGTGTAGGACTTCCTTTTTTCGGATCCCCGTTCAATTGTAATTAAAATGAATCGACCTAATAAATTTATGGGTTTAAACAGTGATAATACTCGTCGTTCTTCTTCTTTTAAATGGCAACTCAAATCGCATATTTCTTGTCTCTTCGTCACTTGAAAGTTGGCTGCAAGTTGTTCAATAGCCAGCCACACATCGCTTTCTTTTTTGTGCCAATGTAATTGAATATCCTACGAATATCTCCTTCCCCAGCCGTCTTATCTGCGACGAGTACAACTCAATGTCTGCAATGTGTCTTCACAAAGCCGCATGTTGTGAACTTTTTATTATTTTAATGATGTTCAATTTTCTCGAGGTTCAATGCAGAAGACATCTATTTGTTATATATTTATTATCATGCGATTAAATATTGAAACAAATGGGGTGTAAGAAATTCCTAGATTCTAAGAATATATGATTAATTTGAAATATGAATATATTTGTATTTTCTTGAATTAATGTGATACTTAAGTAGAATTAACACTTTTTCATTGAATTCTCAGAATTGGATAAAATCTGAGATAATTCATATGTAACTGAATCATAAACATTTTATAGCCAAGACGTGACTCTTCGATCTTATTGAGGACTTAGCCATATATGTAAATAAGAGACTTATATCAGGTCATCCCTATGTAATATTTTTGCATTGGGAGTTGAAGGACAAAACAAACCAATTAAAATATACTTTTTCATTGAAGTTCCCTTTAGCCATTTGGGAAAATATTATCTAATGGCGTTATACTAAAATGTGAAACCAAATAACAAACGTTAATTGAGCAGAACAAGAAATTCACATCTCCAAATATAACAAATGGACGTTAAATGATTCTTCCAAAGGTATCGTTTTAATTTCCTATTTTCCTTCAAAAGTCTTCTAGTTAAATTTCTCAAATACTTTCCCACACCCGAACAAATCTCTTATATTTCAATAAGCCGTCATCTATTAGAATATAATTTACATAAAAAATATCACTATTTTGCCCAAGTTCTCCAAGCTTCTTATTGTCATGTTGAAAAAACTCGGGTGGTTTTCATCTTACAAACCGATAAAGAAACGTCTTTGTGTAGTCTGAAACCGAAGATTAAGAAGGAATTTAGAATCTAAATCTACAACGTCTGAAAGTACTGGTTAATGTAAAAATCTACAAAATCTACATAACTCCAGTTTTTTAAACACCAGAAAAGATAATTTAGTGTTTAGAGTTCATTCGCTATTTTAGCTAATTTAAAACCTTTTGGCCACAATCTGCTTCACCTCCACAACCATCATTTATTATACATCCTAGATACTTAAAACTTAGTACTTGTTCAAGAGTAACACCTCGGACTCTAATATCACACCCTACTAATTTTCACCCCTTACGTCTTTTTGCATCTACTTTTAATCCCCTCCTCATACCTTGTTAAAAGCTTCGACCAAACATTTCTTAAACCCTCCCACTCTCACTGTTCTTAGTTGAAAATCCATTCATTTTGACTATGCTAAATATCAAACTGTTTAATGGTTTTTCTGTTCCATCTATATCATGAAAACGGCAAAAGGCGTTATTTTTTTGTTCTCTAGTCCAGCCATTCTCGCAATTCATTTGAACAAGGTGTAGGAGAATGCCCGTTTTTCTGATCACTCCACTCTTTGACACCACTTTTGTAGCGGTATGCTTTGTGGTACGTGAGTTACTTCTTTGATGAAGTAGACTTTGATCTAAGAGTGCTAATTCGGTAGTTTTATTCTTAAGGAAGAGCTATTTCAACACGTAAGGATAAGAGGAAACAAAGGATTTATACCAAAATAAACATATATTTTAAATAAAACACTTAACTATGACAAACAAACTGTTAACACATTTCTATCTTTGTCTCAATGCTAAACTCGACTATTCCTGTTGGCATCTAAGCCTATCGCACAGATACGATGACAAAAATAAACAAATAGGCTACACGTAAACACACCAATTGCCGATTAGTATTTTTTATCGCGACCCTATTTGATTAGCGATAAACATTAAATTAAAGTACTCTCGTCTACTAGCCAATATGACCGAGGTTCACGAACAGTGGTTTCTACTCCCCTTAAAACGTGAGATGTACTAAACTCCTACTATCGCAATATGAATATAAATGTTCTTTCTAACTTACATGACAGGAGGGATTAGGGATTGCCGGATGTCGCTGGAGGGCTTATCTCTCGCTTTGGCGTATTGTTGTGTCCGAGGATTGAATTTCGTCGAGGTGGTATGGCGGGAGAGAGATGAGACGATGTCACTTCTTGTTGCACACTTGCCTCTGGTTAAATTGAGAAGACGGCGAGAGTTACGGTGCTCTTCACTCCAAGAGTTCTCTTGGGAATGACCTTGACGCCTCTTAGTGTCTGATTCTTCAACGTAATTAAAGAACGGGAGCTCGTTGGGGCTGAGTTCTTCTCCTCTCACTCTTACGGAGCTTGAGATGTGAGAGTCACTCGAGTGTGAGAGGGTTTACTTTTCTTCAGTCAGACTTCTTCTCAGTCTGTAAAGGATTCTTCGGCATGGCACCGATATACAGATTGACTATTTATAATAATACGGCCCGCGAAGGGGGAGATTGATTTTCTAAATCTGATCCTATCGTTTCTCACGGAAATAGTCTTGTATGGCTGAAGGATCGATCTTCACGAACTGAACCTTCTTCTTTCTTATCGAATTCTAATCTTCTTGTCTGGCTGAAGGATCGATCTTCACGAACTAATCCTTCTACTTTCGTATCGACTTCTAATCTTCTTGTCTGGATGAAGGATCGATCTTCACGAACTGATCCTTCTTCTCTCGTATCGACTTCTTATCATCTCTCTTACTTGGCGGGGCTTATTTATAGGCGGATCACCGCCCCATCTAAGGGGGAAGTGACCAGGCCACCGGGAGGGGAACGCGAATGGTCAGAACGAGAAGTGCCGAGGTTGGCACTGGGGTGCCCAAGTCCGCTCGGTAATTAGAGAGACTCTTAACCGCCCCGCTGACTAGCACCGCTTTTTTTTCTTCATAACCACGGGTTTATGGGTCTCGTAGGTAATTGGATCGTTAGAGCGTCGTTTCGTCGCCTTAAAATAGATGTTAGCCCCAACTGCCCAAAGCGGCGGGGAGATCAAATAGGGTAGGCAGTTACGGTTATTCGCCGGCTACCGCTCCCACGCTTCTCCTCATGGGGGGGGGAACTTTAATGTACCTATACTCCTCCGGGATGTTTAATGTAGCCATTTCTCTACACAAGGTATACACACAATTGTCGGCGCCCATTTCTTCTCTTGATCGGAAGAAAACAGCTAAACTACAATCAGTGGATCATAATTTATTAGTGATGGTGCGCTGCTGAAACTTGGGAATGAACGACCCACTTACAAAGTAATAAAAATTCAGGATTATTCTTTCACTGCCTAGACATTCCAACCGCATTATTATCACAAATCTACGAACAAAAATTGTCCATTATTAATAGAAACTAGAAATTATATACAAAAGTGGAATGCATTTTCGAAATCAGCGTAAAAGATTATATCAAGTGCATCAAAAGATAGGTCTGATTAAATTTAGTACTTGTTCAAATGTAACACCTCTTGCATGCTTACCTCTTTCATACTCTGTTACAGCACCCGGTTTACAACAATGCGACAAATCATCTTTACAATCGTCTCATCTTCCATACGCATATTATAGAAATCGCTAAAGTACCTTCGCCCTCTACTTTTGACCTCATTGCTTACAAGTACACCCTATTATTTACCTATGATGTTCACCTGACTATTCTTATCTTGTTTTTTCACCGTTTTTTTTTTAATTTCCCAAACCATCATTACATTTTGTCTACAGTGTTTAGGGGTACTTATCGGCCAGACATTGTTTGCCATGTTAATATTCTCTTCAAATATTGTCATGAGTATGAGCTTTTTAAATAAAAAAAAACACTTCTTGGCCCTTGAAGAGGAAGACAAGAGTTCTACTTCCATATAACTTGAGTTCTAGAAAGTTCTTCTTTAAGATTAACAGGATTTGTTCATTTTAAACGTTTTATATTAATAGAACTAAGATTAGATACGAGATCTGTTATTCAAAGGGGCCTAGGTGTTTTTTTTTATTCTTCGCCCTTGAACATCAATCTCACCTAATAACTCCTATTTATAGATAAGATAACTTTTCAGGATAATATCTGATAGACGGAATTATTGGGTTGTTCAGAAATTAATTTCAGGTTTTAAACTGCTAAGACCAGATAAATATAAACCACTGATACCATACATTTATAAATCACACTATCACTACTAAGGTTCAGTTCGATGGGGGGGTTTATGTTCCTACTCTTAAGCTCCTAATGCAGGTTTGTGATCTCTGTAGATCCTTTCCCCAGCCCTTTTTCGTGTTGCTTTTTCTTTTGGAGATGTGATTTTTTAGGCCCATTTAAGCTAGGTTGGATAATACTACATTTGTTTAAGCTAATCCTGAATATTTTAACCTACCAAACTCATCCAAATTAAAGAAAAGGCAACTCTATAAACGTGGGTGCGGCGCTCTCCAAGATGTCTCAGTCTTGAAGACAAAGTAAACTTTGAAAATATTTTCAACAGTGGCTTAGTTATGAAAGGTTTTGTTTTTCAAACGTCATTAAAACGATCAAATCTATTATACTCCAGTGGAATTGTCCAGGCAATATTTTACAAAGAGTAGAACCGCGATTCCAAAATCGTTCAATTTCTGTCGAATCATTCTTGAGGACGAACATTACCATGAAGACGAATAAGACTCTTTCGGTCGAACAGAGCCGGCTGCTCCATTCGTGACCTTTGAGGCATTTTACCTAATTCTTGACATTATTTGTGGATAGGGATTGTTTCTCCATAACCAAAAATGTTGTAGTTAGGTAGTTACTTACTATGTTGCAGCTTGTTGTGTCCGAGGCCAGCAGCCTCGACGAAGGTGGCCAACCCGACGGGGTTCTCACAGTGATCCAGCACTCCGTGTCCCTCTACATTTCGCCTTAGGTGTGTAAGTTAGGGACATACTGTAAATATGTCTTAATTTATGGATTTTTTTTGTGCAGTAAGCTAGGAGATTTAGATGTTGGTAAGTGTCGAGGAATTATGGGTGTACAACCTAGTCTGGGGGTCCGTACACACATAAATAGGAGGCCGCGCGTGAATGACGAGTGGGGAGGTAGGGACAGAGGGACACAGAGTGCTGGATCACTGCGAGAACTCCGTCGGGTTGGCCACCTCACTCCAGTTCAATGGGAGGTTCAAACAAAAGGGGGCGTAAGCGAGTGCGTGGGGTTGGCCTTAAAGGGTTCGTAAAATGCAAGGATTCATTCAAGGTTATTTAAAGAGACTACCAAAAAATAAATGATTTAATTACAAAAAAAGGTCATCACAAAATATATACACGGGTCAAAATTGAGGTATTATGCAATTGAAATGCACAGATCGGACATGGACTAATGCAATAGGGAAATGAAAATGAGACTCGGTACTTAACAAATCATGGACAGCGGGGAATAACCTCCAGGGGAGATTTAAAAATGGGCGGAAGGATTTTTACCTTGCGAACTAGCTTCTCGGACAAGGCCTGGTGGTGACGGAACCAAGACTCGGATTGCACGGGATGAGAAGATCTTGCAGGCGCGGCGATGAGATCTTGCAATGGGAGTCGATTACCTCAGGGAAGAGCGAGGTGAGGTTGGAACAAGATGAATTACTCGTGGGCGGATTAGCGAGATACACTTAGGGTTGGGGAAGTGCACTTGGAAGGGGCGACGTACTTTCGTGAACGGGATGAGAGGAGTATGTCGCACGAACTCTTCGAAGAAACCGCTTCACGAACTTGTCTATAGAGGATGGTCAAAAGTTCATGGTGGTGATCTAGCCGACGAGACCTTCAAATTTCAGGGGCTCGACTCGAGACGAGAGGGGAACGTATCTTCGGCGATGTGAGCTATACTCCTCTTGAGTAACGGGGGATCCTGAATATATATACTTAGCCAGCTAAGTCGCTAAAAAGCCTCCGGGCACGGCTGTTGTCTCAAGGAAAATCCTGGCGCCGAACGGATTAGCTGTTTCAGATAAGGGTTTGAAAAGATACTCGTCTGGCGGTAATTCTGGCCTCGAGGCATGTGGTTGACTGGATGCTCCTGTCTGGCTAGGGATTAATTTATCCGCGGGTCTTGGTGGGAGGGACGAATCGGCTGATTTAGGCAAAGGCAGGTGGGGTGTCTCACCTGCTTCCACATGAGAATCTTCGTTATTGTCCTTTCTTAGGATTTTGTTTAAGACCACGCAGTCTCTGCTCAAAAGGGGGGGAGGGTCAATGTGGTCATCCGAGGTCGTCCTCCTACAGTAAGCTCGTTAAAACCTACTTATGAACTGGTAGGTATTTCTTTTGTGCTGGAGCCATGTGGAATGGCGTTTAGGTGATGATTTTGACCGGCAGATTGAAACATCTATGAAAAGGTTGTAGTGAATAAAACCAGTGGCTGTCTAGCATACAGTAACCACGATCACTTTTGGGGTGAAACCTGTGCTATAATGTTAGCAGGGCTAAATTTTCACCAAACCTTTGTGAAGATCTTTCCTTCGATTGTCATACGGAATCAACTTCCCATCGTATGTCTCGATTCTTTCAAAAGGATTATTTTGATTTCTCAGAAACTGTGAAGAGCAGGCTTCACAGCGCATGCTTTGTTTTTCATGCGTAACCCTCTCATATTTTTTTTTAATCTTCTTTCCACTTGAGTTCGGATGACTGACAAGCTCGATTTGCTTACAAGTTTCTGCAAAGTCATGTACTGTTGTGCACCGGTTCAAGTGATCAATCGTCTTCAATAAATTAACACTTATGGCGATGTTCTTCCTTGAATCTCCTTAATTTTCAAGGCTATCAACGTCATATCGAAGCTTGTATAGTCAAAGCTGTGTTGTCTGTTCAACAGAATGCACTAGCTTAATGGCAGTTTCGGAGGCTTTTTGACTATACTTAATATCGTACAACTAAGCCAGACGAGTCTTGTTTCTTGTCCGTGCTGACTTGGGGACACCCTAATTTGGATATTCGGCTTAGATCCCGAATTAAAATTATTAAGACATCTTGTAAGCAGAATATACATATGAGATTAAATCTCGAGACATAAATTACTTGTAGCTCTATATTAGTTATCAACAAGTTTTTAAATGTTTTGGTTTTCTAAAGAGAAATTATCTTCTGGGCAACTTAATAATAAAGTTCAGTTGTCTTCAATTATAGTTCCATAACGTGGATTCCGGAAGGAATTAATCGAATGTTACCGCTGTAACGATTGTTTACTTCCTACTTAGCCACCTTGCAAGGTTATCTGCCTTTGCTGTGGAAAATGGAACATTCAGGAGAGTTGAGACCCTTATATGACCCTGGTAGCCAAAGTAGTCTCCTTTGACTACTCTGGCTATGAGTTCTCTTCATCTTTACTTCTTGCAGATGAACCACTTGCTTTACAAATTGTACTCCGAAAACTTATTTGCATCCATTTGTACCCAGCCATACAGAGAAGTCCCCAAATCCACAGGTATGCTGAACATCATTTCAAATAGCCAACCTCAATAGTGTGAAATTGGCTTAAAGAAAGAAATTGGTATAAAGACAGGAAATTGTTATAATGAAAATAAATTGGTTTAAAGAAAAGAAATTAGTATAATGAAAGAATGAATGCGAGTATTTTCTCTAGAGAAAGAATGAGGTTCAAAATATTTAACAACAAATCTCAATAATCCCGAGGGAGAGGGGCGTATTATAAGCTTCAAAGAACGAGTGCGTTCAAAGAGACTCCTAAAAGTACGAACTTGAACCCGTTTGCAGGGAAAGGAGGGAAAGTCCTCCAGGACAAACTCTGAGGAGTGAAGAGGGTGTCGGGAAGGAAGTTTAGAACTGCATGTTAAAGGAGGGCAGATGGCAAGGATTTGGTTGGTAACGCGTGAAATGAACTGAGTTGGAACACTTCTGAACGTTGTTAAAAAAACACACACACACCAAAATACAGTTATAGTCACTTCCCACAAAATCGGTTGTCATTCATGGCGGTAGTTAAAGGAGTGAGTACAGAACCAGTTGGCTGGTTTAATTGAGGAAGGAGATAATTACCAACTGGTAGGAAAATAGGGATGTGAAAAGGTAGGAAAAGTTAATTCTTATTTTTCTTGCTTCTGCCGCAAATGAGATTGCCTAATAATCTTGCGGGGGCGGTTAAAACGGTAACGAAAATAGTAGTGCAAGGAGATAATCCAACGAAGGCACTCTACGTGGAGGTAAATGACAAGAAAAAGCTATTAATGCTCCACAAATCGAGTTGTAAAGTGGTCAGTGATTTACAAGTGGATATGACTCGACCACCACACCTGGATATAATCCTGTAGTGTGACCACCCGACTTCTATGTGTTCTGTGTGAGGTTAATTGAACTTCCACTTCTTAGCTGTCGCATTGACTGCTAACGTGGAACAACCTCCCTCCATTCTAATCTGACCCCTCAGGACAGAAGGTGTGGCACCACTTAATTCTGCTAACCTGTTTTTAACGTTACGAAATCAAGATCACAGCAAGAAATTGCCCGAAAAAGAATAAAAAATTCTGTTCTGAATGTGGGATGATGATGATGATTAATACGACAGTGCAATGCTGCTTAGTCTGTAAAGACTATCTTGCAGCCAGGTATATTGAGGGTTAAGAGTTTCCTTCATACACCACGCTCAGTCCAGCTGGGTCATGGTGCATATGAAATCAATGCCATTGGCAGCCATGTCAAAATATCTAAAATTAAAAGATTAAAAGAGGTGCGAATGGTATAAAAATAGACTATAAAAATTAGTGGTACTCAATACCACATTTACGCCTTTTGCTAAACATTAAAAACGGTAAAAGGTGAAACAGGCGCTCATTAAAGTTCTGTGATTACGCGTCATTGCGCTAGATTTCTTTAAAGACATTAATGTCATTTAGGAACCTGAAGAGTGATTTTTTATCAAAGTTTTTGGACATTGGAGATACAACCGATTTCAGGGCTGAGTTTTCTGGGTTATTGTTCAGGGAAGGGAATGCTCTTGTCCTCTGGTTAATGAGGAAGGGGCACTCTATAAGGATGTGAAGGATGGACACCGGCACATTGCAAGAGGCACAGATGGGTGGTGGGGCGCCACAGCTGAATGTGGGAAGGAAGGGCACATTTTCCACTAATGCACAGGGGAAACTAAGAGTTGCATTATTTGCTAGGGTCAGCACAGGACAATGGCCATTAACTGCCCTAAGAGAAAGGAAATAATCAACAGAAAGTAGCAAGAAGACAAGAACAAAACGGAAAAATAACCCACCAAACATACAGGAACGTAGCAAAAGCTACCCCGAAAAAAGTGAAGGAAACACAAAACCAAAAGATCAATATTAACGTGAACGAAGGAACTGGGTTGGACATACCCGCGTGTATAATGTTAGGGCATGTCCATAATATCGCTCGACCAGGACCATTCGTGGCCATGCTAAACTTCTTACTAGGAAAGAACGGTATAAGGAAAGTGTGGCTTGCACCCAATCCCTCTTCGGCTTTAATATATGGAGTGACGGCGAGTTAAACGCTGCATGTGAAAGATATGCTAGAATTAGGAGCCACATTAGCGGACAAAGAAATGACGAACGAAACATAAGACACGAAAGAAGAAAGAGAAAAAGACAAGGAAATAGACAATTTTAGCGAGGAACGGAAAATTGCAAAGAAAAAGAATATCCTAAAAAAATATGAAAAAAAAGGAAAGCACAGACACAGAATCTTCAACAGACACCGAAACAGAAAATGAAGGCTGCAGGTAGGAAGCAAAGGATTTCAAACCCCGAATCTTCGTACACGAAGCTTACCCCTTTCCAAAAGGGGCAAAGCCAGCAGAAATAATAAAAGAAATTAAACAAGGTAGGTGAAAATGGACTTAAGTTACTGAATACGAAGAAACATCAATTAAGAAACTCAATAGAAGAAAACCGTATTAGTATTTTCCTTAGCGACATCAAGTTACTAAAGAAGGATACGTTCGAACGTCTAGTAAGTGGCAAGTGGAAGAGATCAAATAATAAAACAGGAAACAAATAAATAAGAACAAACAAAAATTTAAAATTCTACATATAAACGCGGATGGATGGAAAAGTAAGTAAATTAATACAATATGGGAATAGTTTCCGTCGACTCGATCCCGGCAATATTACTATCTTAGAGCACGGACTCAAAGACGACGACCCAATGAAAATTTATAACTAGAACATAAATAAGGAAGAACCCTACCGGAGTGAGATAAGACGGAATGGAGTGGCAATTGCATTCAAAAGGGCATTCAGTATGCACAGGAACAAGATGTAGATGAGGCATACGCTGCTGTGACAGGAGAAATGGAGTATACTCCTCTCACGATAGGAGCAGCTTATCAACATCCCGGACGCTCGTACATCCCGATCCACTGGGTAATGGAAATATCCAATATGAATAATCAGACCATCTTATTAGAGGATCTGAATGCTTGATTGCATGAATCGGAATACCTTACCAAAGATAACGCAGGACTTAACCCATAACTGGTAATGGACAGAAAAATACCCAAAAGAGTAGGTCCTGATTTCTCAACCTACATCACAGGAAGAGCATCGACCAAACCAGATATTGTACTAACAATCAATAATATGCATTTGGAACCAGTCCCCATCTCATGTAGTGACCAAATTGGAATTTTGGGGACCATCAACCAAAATCCAATACAGGTCCCAATCCGACCAAGGAAATTGTACAAAAGGGTGAACTGGAAATCATATAGAGCAGATCTGGACGGAAAAAACATTGAAGATCTGAAGGAAACGATGAAAACGCTAACAATGAATATCATCAAAGCAGACGAACAATCCGTACCCAAAGATTAGATACAAAACTCTCCCTCATTCGAAAAAGACAGTAGATAAAGAGGAAAGCAAGAAAAAGTAAAATAAAATATATAGAAATAAAAAGGAAATGGCACAAACCAGCAAAGGAAATTAAAGAACAGAAGCAATTAAAGAGGGAAATGATCTTCCTTATTAAAGAACAGCAAGGAGATCGGTGGAAGGAGTTAATAAGGAAGGTGGAAAATATTGAAAATCCATGCCAGGAGTGGAAAATGATCATTATAGTAAACGGTAGACCCCCCAGGAAGCAAATCCAAATAATAAATGAACGAGGAGAATATTTAAGAAAGAATGAAGAAACAACAGAGACGGAGGGACGACTAAACGAATACACATGGACGAACGAACATAAATTGATACCAAAGAGAAGAGTGGACGAAAAGATAAACGAAAATGAATGACTAGGAGTGACAATAACGGAAGAAGAACTGAAAAGTGTCATCAGCTCATTAAAACAAAAGACACAGAAAAGAGAAAAAGTAACATAAATACAAGAGAGGCCCCGGAAATATATTGTAATCAATTACCGACATCTTCAACGCTTATTTGAATAGGGGAAGATTCACAGAAGTATTAAACAATGGCAAAGATGGTTTTCCTTCTGACACAAGGCAAACCATCTACTCTAACCACTAGTACAGACCAATATCGGTGTTGAAGTTTCTGGGAGAGACGTTGGAAAATATATTAAATAGAAAATCAGAGGAATTCCTAGAAGAAAACAGAAAGTACAACCACCAAAAATATGGATACCGAACGGACAGGAATTCAATAATTGCATTAGCCATTATAACAGAAAAGATAGCGCTAGCCAAGGCACATAAATGGTATGTGGACGTGCTCCTCCGAGAGGTCGATAGAGCCTTTGATAAGGTGGTGGATTGAAGAACTATATCATCATCGAGGAACACGTAGTACCAACCTTCTGTCTTGAGATGGGGGTCCCATAATGGGGGGTGCATGAGTTCCACCCCCTAATCGAATTTTACGGTTGATCGACCGATCCCTATAACACCGGGCTATATGAATATACAATACGAGGATGATATCAGCCAAATAATTTTGACGCCCTCCACCAACCCTAGATGGCAAGCCAAGACAACGGAAACAGAAATCAAAAACATCAATATCTACAAAAAGAAATCGAAAATTAAGACCAACTAACATAAATTTAAGATAATCCCAACCAAAAGAATCAAGAAGGGCCAGATCAGTGTCGGCGGAAGGAATTATGAGTACTCGACGGAGGGAAATGTGCTGGGACTGCACATCGGAACAAAATTTTACCATGATCAAATGAAGGCCATAACATCAAAAGCCAAAATGAGTCTAAGACTGCTATACCACCTAAAGAACATAAATAGGAAATGGAAGAGGACGCTATACAAAGCATTCTTCGAGTCACTCTTAGTATACCCACCAATCTCAATTCATATAACTTTAAAAACAAACAAGAAGAAACTCCAACGTATGAAAAATAAAGCTACGTATATAATTACTAATACGAAAAGAATAGGAAGAAAGCGCATTAGAGACCTTATAGAGACGACCGGCATACACCCTATAAACATTACCCTGGAAAAACGGGCAAAGAAAATATGGGCCAAAATAGAGGACAAACATTTAGAGACAAACAGACGACTGAGCATACAAAACGAGAACTACAAACATAACAGGTTTCGCAGCAGCAGGCTACACCCGCGGCAAGCGGAACTACCAATACTGACATAGATGCAGTAAAATTACTGAAAATAAGTAATCTAAAATAAATAAAATCTAATCCAAGCAAACAAGAAATCAAAAGCATGAATGGCCTAAATAACCAATGAAGTTTAAAAAACAAAACAAACGCAATATAAAAAATTAGAAGCAACTTCACCATGTAGAATGTGTGCCTAAACCTCGTACAAAAACAGGTTATACCTTCCTCCGAGCATCTCTGAACCAGTCAGCAGTATTTATGCAGGAAAACGCGCTATGCCATACTCTAAAACGAGTGAAATACTATTTCGGACAAAGTGATATCGAAGTAATGAAGTGGACTGCTTAGAGTCCGGACCTGAACCCAATTGAAAACCTCTGAAAGGTCAGTGGAGACAAAGTTCGAGACCAGTAGCCTTTAACTGTGACAAATTTATGGACGAAAATTGAGAAAAACAAAGGGTTCAACACCTCATATTAAGTGTTTTTAGTTTCCTTGTTGACAAATCTTGCTTGGATTCTAGTGTATTCGCTTGCTAACAATTTTGTGAATGATCGTTCTCTTATTTTGCATGTGTCAATATTTTGGGGTTTGTTTATTCAGTATAATTTCTTGAATATAGGATTGTATCCTATGAAATCTCCATAAAATATGTTAAATGCATGCCTTTATGTACCATGTAAATTTCATTCACCTACTCATCATATTTTTGAAAATATTTTAATAAAGGAAAATCGTTCTCTTATTTTGCTCGGTAGTGTACTCTCCATTTACTTCTCAGCTCTTACCGGTTCAGACTCTCATGATATACCCCAAATTAAAGACCAAAAACGATTGATAGTCATAAACAACTATTTCGTCATAACCCAAAATGCAAGATGCGAATAACCATTGAGAAATGTACTCATAAACGGACAGCAATTAACAGGGGACCCAAATTAATTCCTAAAGTCTTCTAACTAGAAATAAATTGGAATATAAAGGAGGAAACAGTCTATCGAATCGATTCACAATCTTAACATATAAAGTGGGAATGAAGACGAGTAGAAAATATATAAGGGTATATGTGAAAAGGGATAAATCCATCTAATCGATAGACACAACTTTAAAAGATCAGAGTTTCTTTAGTAAATATAAATGGTGAACAACTATAGTGAGCAAGCTCCTTGTTCTTGACAAATTAGACCGACAAATCAGGCTCAAAAAAGGCTTTTTAAAGACCTATTATATTTGTTTATAAAAGTGGTGAAGTGAGATTAAGAAATCTATCGTTGCCTGTCCATTTTAACACTTGTTTATTACCCGATAGGCGAGCTTTTCAGGCGTCTTGTTTGCAGTAATATCTGACGTCTAAGAAAACAGCGTGTCAATCTAAAGATGTCTAAATTCTAAAGTTTATTCGTGCCTATGCAATGCACCCAAGCAAGGGCAATAGTGCGAGTATAATTATTCAACGTATATTTTATTCAGTAGTCGAGGTTAGTTATAATTTTTCTGTTGTTGCTAAAATTGCTGACTAACCTCATTCTCATAATTGTTTACGTTATCACATAACCAAAAGTGTAGTATTACGGTTGTATGGTTCTCAGGGTTGATTTATTTTGTCCGTTTGTGCGATGTCATTCTGGATAGGCTGGTCATGATCATTCTGTAAAAGGGCAGTCAATTGCAGACGGCTGCCAATCGCAACGTTGCTCGCGAATTTGACTATTTGTCTCGAATCACCGGTTTTAAATAGAAACCAGAACGTCGTTATTCCTTCTGAATGAAGCCTTATTTGAAGATAAGTAATGGATATCATCAATGGCGGTCCTATCCTATATGGTGCCCTGGTCGAAACCCTCTTTTAGCCCCCACCTCTCCCCCCCCTTCGAAATGCGACCCACCTTCCAACATATTTACCTAAAAATTATAAATTAACCTTCGAACAATTATGTACAAATGAACTTGTTTATTGGCGTATGGTCTTAAGATTTAAGACTACATACATGTACACTTGTGCATATATATGCAATAAATACCTAAATTAAAACACAAATTATGTAACAAAATAAACATGAATAGTAGAAGTAGGCTGTATAAACGATTAAATAAAAATACATCAAATAGAGAACGAAATAAGTAAATAACTAATGAAAGAACTAATAGAAGAAAACATACTTATTAAACCCCCAACGGATGTTGAAGGGAGATATGCTTTTGGCTGTGTCTGTCAGCTCGATTGCGGCAAAGTAATGAAAGAATCTCAATGAAATTTGGGGGGTTTGTTGTGAGTACTCGAGGTACAAAGTGATTAGATTTAGGGAAGAATCCACGAAGTGGTTTTGAAATGTTTCCATGAAAACCATTTTCTCCCACGCTAATCCATGCCCGCCCCTAGCAAGATGCTTCCTTGGGCGGCTGCCCATTTTGCCTATACATAGATCCGCTCCTGGGTACCATTATGATAGGTGGAAGAGGAGGAACCTGGAGCGAAGCGGTTCACTCTTGCTTAGTTGTAGAAAAGAAGGAAGAGAGCACAGGCAGGCAGACCCCGCCCCCCTCCCTCCTAAAAATCAGTGATAAAAAGGATGACCCTCCCAAAACTCGCCAACCAGCGATGTGAGCTCGGGGCACATTTAAAACATACAAGCGACAAATTACAAATAATAGGTACCAGGTGTCCGAAAATTGAATGCGTATTTTGATGAAATTGAAAACATTTAGGAAAAATTCTTGTTGAATTATGTTCATCATGTTCAAATTGTGCTCTGCACAAAATTGTAGCGTTCCATGTACAGGGTGTCCCAGAATTTTAATTTGTTTTTAATCCTTTAAATGTGATAAGGCTTTTTCATAAGTGTTGAACGCAAGACTCTGTGAACTGTTGTCTTTGGCACAATTCTCCGATTGGCTTTTCTCACCTAAGTTCTTCGTTCATTTTCAAACAATTGTCGAATTTTTTCAGATTTGTTGGGGTCAATTTTTTTTCGTCCTCTTCCTTTCTCATCATGTACGGATGCGGTTCTTTTAAATTTGTTCACAAGTGAACGGATCGCGTTTTCTGTAGGTCCAGGTTTATCTAATTTCTGTGGAACTTTTCCCGTACTTCTTTAAACTTTGCTCCTCTGATACGAGCTATCACCTCAAAAATCCGCTCTTCTATATTAATTATTAAAGGGTTCTGAAAAGGATTGAAAAACAAATTAAAATTTTGGAACATTTAGTACATGGAGCACTACAACTTTGTGCAGAGCACAATTTGAATATGAGGAACATAATTCGACAAGAATCTTTCAGAAAAGTTTTCAATTTCATCAAAAATACACACTTAATTTTGGGACACCCGGTATAATAGGTTTACTAGTTTTGACTCCTAGAGCACGTATATGAGAGATGGAAGCCTATTCTACTGGTGCACAAAGGAACATGCCTAACAACTTTTACCACACACGAAGTTCGACTGGCATTAAAAAAAAACCTACTAAGTTTTTAGTTTCACCTTAATAAAATACAATTTTATTAAGAACAGTACTAAATAAAAAGTATTAAGGAAACAAACAGAGTTTTAATAAAAAAATATAAAAAAACTAACATAGCTGTTCGATTATAATGCCAGGATAATGATACTATTTCCTAATAGAAAGGGAGCCCCAGCAGCTTCTTCAAGATCTGTTCAAATGAGAAAAATCCTTCTCTGTAATTGACGTGGAATCAGGGCTAACTAGGGAGAGCTGTGGAGTCTTGTCTTCTCTCTTACTAATGTAGCTATTTTTCTATATGATACTTTGGGTATGTCATAGGTGCTCAGACTTCCGGGATACGAGTTATAAGGATTTCGTGACCCCCTTCGGTCTTTTTTGGTCTCAGAGTGCCTCATTTTACTTTGTAATGGTCAACTGCCCATAGATAGGTGGTATTTTCTTTTCTCTCCTTATATTTAATGTGAAACCAACTTCAACAAAGCGGACTTCGGTTGTGTTAGAATACGATTGATGAGGCCGTTTCTCCTACTCGGAGAACTGAATAGTAGAGACCTCTTCTGGGAACGAGGGAGGGGGTACCCCATCATTCCAAGGGGGTGGGCCCTTGCTGATTTTGTCAGAGAGCTAGAGATTGACGTCGTCACTATAAATTAAATCATCCATTGATGCAATATAACAGCTTCATTTCCCTGTTTTGACATATCCTTGTGCTCTCCCGATGTAAATGCGGATTTTGGATAGGAGATGGTCAACGACACTCATGGTAGTCATCCTTTCCCCATTGAAAAAATCTTTTGCTGGACAGCTAATGCTCGTGAGACCACTTCGCCGGTGCTTGGGTCCAGCACGTTGTTCAGCACTTGCAGAAATGAATGACATAACTATTCCGGTCAAAGAGCTTTGAGTGGTCTGGTGCCTTCACTCCCGGGAGTCTTGCTTCTATTCCTCGCACATCTAACTGTTTTGTAATCCGTCTGCTTCCTTGGTGGCTGGTTGAGTATAAGATGGCCATCAGAGATAAGCGATTTGCTCATAAGCGGTACTGGACTGTGCCAGTTCCCGTTAATTTGAAGAATGCCATTCGCTCTTCTTAGAGGGCATATGGGTCTTCATTCAATGAGAAGATCCCTATTGCAGATGTGTGAGCGTGACGAAAGGATTCGAACCAATTTGACACAGGATCTTACTCTCGTGGCGGAATCCTTTGTGACTGTTTTCTCTGCATCCCTCTAGCCGACTTACCACTCCGCCAACATTCCATGCGCGCCCCACGATCGCTGAGGGCCGACGATGGACTTTGCCCCTAGAAGAGGACGATACACTTCAAAGACCTGCTTTCTATAAGTGAGTTGCGTTACGCTTTTCTTTCTTGCTCGGATGCCACCCATGATCTGGATGATATGACATAAGCGATACTTTGGCACCTAAGTTACGAGACATTGCTTTTCTTCTAGCTTTGTTTAAGAGGATCTGGTCGGAGGGTATCTCCTCAAATTCCCTTGTTATTCGCAAATCGGGACAAGATACTTCCACCTGGGTTGGTTTCCACCTAATTTCTTTAACCTCCTGCTTGTGAACCTTTTTTGAGAAATTCGTCCATTTTAGGTTAACTTATGTTTTGGACATCTATCCCCTGAACAGTGTTGCTTCCGTAAGTTTCACTCCATGACAGATGCTCTGCTCTGGCTGTAAAGTGCCTTCTGCGGGTTCTTTGCCACAGTGGGGTTTTTTTATTGGATTTGAAATGGGCCTATGATACAGCGTGCGGATAAATTATAATGGAGAGCATCCTAACTATAAAGGCGAATGGACGCTTCCAGATTTTTCTACGAGAACGTTGCTTCCGTGTACGGGTAGGGGGAATACTCTTCGATCCAGTAGGGCAAGCGGAAATCACTCCACGCAGGGAAAGGACTTCAGTCTCATTATCTTTGCCGTGAGCATCAACGGCATCACCTCAATGCTGCCATGAGATATTTTCGCTACACTCTACGTAGACGAACAGCGACTGTCTGCGTTGAGGTGGGTCGGATACAACCTTGGAGAGTCATCCACAAGTGGCTCTTATCCGAGTGTTTCGTTATGTTGAAACGCGCGAGTTACGTTATTTCTAGGGAACAACTCGATTCGGACTCGTCGACCAGGCTTGGAAGTGGTGGACTTTCATCGATTTTCTGGTCTCTTTTAACCCCACCATGAAAATTCTCCGCTCCATGGAGTTCAGCTGAAGGGGTGCTGATATGGGTAGCCTATTGCTTTCTAACGTTCTTCTTTCCATTTAAAGCTCGATTATGTATATGAATTCTACTCCTTTGCATCCTACGATTTATTGAAGAAGTTGAACTCGATTCACTACACTGTTCTCCGGTTCTCGACAGGCGCCTTCCACCCGTCCAATATGGAGAAACCTTTTGTCGACGGAGAGTGGATGACTTTCATCCAAGAGACCTCAAGGGAAGAGGGGGGTTTACCACTTTTAAACGTTCTTTTTATTCGAAACATACTTCGTGATACTCTGGGGCCGTATCAGTACACAAAAGCCTCCAAGTCTGAGTAGGGAGATGGTTTCTACCTTCATCTGCCATCCTCATTTAAAGCTGGTGGGTCTCTTTCAAGAGCAGCGTCCATCTTCACAGCGGAGCTAGTTGCAATATACCGCTCGGTATGGGAAATTGCATTTAGACAGCCACGATTAATGCATGTTGGGGGGAATGTTATTTTCTGCTTAGTCCTTAAATATGTAGTAGTACCTGCAAATGGAAACGCAGATGAAGTGGCCAGGCTATCCGCAGAGACTAATAGAGGAAGACACCGGATTGGCATTATGTTCTTCTCCACATTGACTACATGGCCGGAATCAATATAGTTCTCCGATAGATGGATGGCAAAGAAGTTGGGAGATAGCTCTTGAGATTAAAAAGTTGTGTGGAATCGTGCAGCGACTGTTCCCGTGTACTTATCCCCAAATTTCCTAACGGTACCAAGCCATTTTTTGTTTGCTTTCAAATCGGACACAATCCAGGAAGGTAGCGCCTTTGGATGGTGCTTCCCTAAACCTTCCTTAGAAGATCGTTTTATTCCTCAAACACTAAGGCACTTTTCAATTGAGTGTCATAGACTGGAGAAGCTTCCAAAGCGGTACTTTCCCCAGTACCGTAACAGGTGCGGACGACTCCTTGGAAAGGAGTCGTTCAAAATTTTGATCGCTCGCTTGGGTTTCTGATGGAGGGGAGAAGCGCCATTATTATGGTCGTTTGTTTGTTTTCTTCTTTCTTTTTACATTTTTTTCAAAATATAATTGATATTTTTGGAACTTCGGCGTATGTACCCCCGTAGGTGGTCGCCAGACATCATGACTAAAGTGTAAAAAAATATTTCTCCATCGGAAGATGTAACAAGGTCTTCAAGAAGAGGCCATAATGAATTCACCGAGAGTTCTTCTATGAAGTAGCAGACGCATTAGTATCAGCAATAATAATTCGCTTTAAAAAAAAAATGCACACATATATCTTCGATTACCTCTTCCAAAGGGACCGAATTCGAACTCTTGTGTGTTTGCGCTTCTCAATATGAAATTAATTAAAAGAGTTCGAATGCGCTTCCCCAATTATGCCATTGATTTCCTTTATCTTCAATTATGCCATTGATTTCCATTATCCCCATTTTTTCTGTCTCCCCTCTTTCTTCTCCGTTGTTTATTTAGTGAACGTATCTCATTTGATTACACAACTTTCTCTTAATTTATAATAATAGAAATTTAATCACTTGATGGTCTCTAATCCCGTTCTATTGGATATTCGTTCCCTTCCCGCCATCGGGCGAACGTAAATGTAATTTCGAGTAAACATGTCAACCTCCATTATGGATATGACCACATAAAGCCGAGAATTTGCTAAGGCGAATATTAAATTACCATGCACATATTGATGTGGGAGCTGAGATGAGTAATCAGATACTGCTCAGAAATGTGATTACCTTTTCATTAGCATACGTTTAATGAACTTATAATCTTTGGAAATTAGATTGCTGCACTTTTACTTTAATTATCGCTTAACTCTCTGCATCTTTGATTATTTATTAACTTAATTTGCGTTGCTTTCATTTGATCATTTGATCAAGTTGTTCGTGACCCTCTAATAAACGATCTTATCTTAACAGCCCTTTAAATAAATTTTCAAACTATTCTGACCCCCCCCCCCTCCCTGTCGCTCTTCATAACCGCATAGTTACCGTCCAACCAGTGAGCTCAGGTTCATAGTACCGGCAGTTGAGTATTAGGAGGTTAGGAGACACCAAAGAAACAAGACACCATCATGAAATCCTTCTTATTGAATCTACAATTTATCGAAAGTCTTGAGACGCTACGTTGAACCCATTGGAAGTTCTGAGGGTTCGAAATGCTACGTCAAACCCGTTGACAGTTCTGAGGGTTTGAGACCTACGTTGAACCCATTGAAAGTTCTGAGGGCTCTAAGCGCTAAGTGGAACCCATTGGAAGTTCTGCGGGTTCGAGGCGTTGCATTATAATAATAATAGGTATTTATAATGCGCCCTTCAGGGCTGTTAGCCCTCCCAGAGCGCAGGTTGTGTAGCGAATGTAGAGAAAGTTTATAGGGCAGAGAAGGCGATCAAGAGCTTTGAGAATGGAATTGATCGTCGGGAAAATCGAAGACACTCACACAACAACCAATCCCTGAAGCCATTAAGTAAAAAAAAGAAAGACACGAGGATGGAAAAGAAGAAAGAAAGAATAATAGAATGAAACAACTAGAGGTGAGGAAAGAGCTAAAGAAAGAAATGGATAAAGAAATAAAGAATTAAGAAAAGGTAGGCAAAGAGGAATCGAACACTTATTTTTAAAGCTAAGGCACAGGTATATCCCAGCTAGTTGTTTAAGAGGTTCATAAATAAAGGAAAAATATGCGAGAGATAGATAGCGTTAAAGACGCGGAATTCTCCTAAATCTTCTGCTAGTTCTGAAAAGAAGGCAGGTCCATTGAGGAAACCAACAAGGGATACTTCAATCACAAACAAATGAGGTAAAGAAAACACAAATCGCGCAAATTGGTAAAGAAATCCACTGACAAAGGCAACAATAGAAGAAAATACGGTCCTCCCCTAATTACAAGGGTCGCATAAACGCAAATTACCCCCTCCCCTCAATTCCTGGGCGATAGTCAAGAATTGGTATGCATCCCGTTCTTCTTTCCTGGCACGCTGAATTTATTTTTACCTTTCGCAAAAGCTTTAAAACAAAATCACAAAGTTTATCTCGCTAAAAGGCAAACACATATGAAATATTTAAATTCACAGAATGTTTATGGATTAATCAATATAATAATAATATTATCTTAATTATTTTCGAGATTATTAATACCAAACTAATCATTTTTTAAAAATGCAAAAAATACATATTAAAAAGAAGATACGAGGTTAAACGTTTCTATACCATAATAGATTGGGGCATATTTAGTTATAAATACACTAAATGGGATATTTATAACTAAAATAAATTAAATTTCAAAACAGGTTACCAAATTTCCAAACGGTGGCATTTTCATAGCTTATTTAGCTTGATAAATTTATTAATTTTTTAGTCATGGATATCACAAAAAATATTCTTTTTAAACAATTGGTTATTATTTTATATCTATCGCTCTAATTAATTTTCAAATCTAACGTGAGGAAAAACATTACTTCACAAAACAACACAGCAAAGCATAGTGGCAGTAATGTAAGCCTATCCGACGATTATTCCCCCTCCCCCCCAATAGTTATATCGTAGTTACTTTCCTTTTGCCCAACTATACAGTTTTCCAAATTAGTTTTTCAAAATGTTAGACAATGGTAAGTTTTCTAAATCGTCGAAAATTTTGGATGTCTGCCGCTAGACTTTGCTGTGCTGTGTTGCCAAGCAATAGACTTTTTATGCAGGTTAAGTTGGAAAATTAATAAGGATAAAAAGGGTCACATGTTAATCTGAAAATTTTTGATTAACAATTAAATAAATATATAAACTTAAATAAGCTGGTAAAAGGTAAAAAGAGAGGAAATTTGGCAACTCAGTTTTGAAACAAAACCGTTTCAAAATTTTCAACAGTACTGTTGGAAATACCGCAATCACGTAAAAAAATCACTAAACACTGATCCCCAATTAAATAAAATATTAAATTGTTAATGAACGAAATTCAGCGTAAAATGTGACGACTAATTGTAACTATAAAATCAAACATATGGACTGCGCAAAATCTGGTTCAGAAGATGTTCAGAAGAGGGTGTAATAATTCCAAGGATAAATTTCATTATGAACGTCCTACCAAGTTTGTCTACCCTTGTGGAGGCCGAACCTTACCTTATAGTAGATGAAATGACCGAAGGACAACTCTTTTCACGGCATGGTTTATCAACACCTTAAGAAATTAGGCAAGCAACCATAGGTTGGTAAACGAGTACCGCACAATAGTATAGTGTCTGGTGACTAAATATGCACACTGTAGAACGATGTCAAGGATATACAACCGCTTCCTACACCAAGAAGGGTAATATCTCAATGAGGTTTGTGTTTAGTCTGCTGGGAGATGTCAGATGTCGTTTAATTTGAACTGTACATTTTCCCAGGGTTTTTTGACTAGAATCCTGGGAAGCATTGCGCATGGAGCCCTAAACTTTCTGCCTCGAAATCGGCCAAAAGCACCAGTTCCGGTGTCCCCTGAATCATGTTTTGCACTAGATTTTCTTATCTGTTTAGAGCAACAAATTAGGTATCAACTCAAATAGCATAAAATGAATAAATAATTAATAACAATCAGTATCTATCATTTTTTCAGGAAATAAAGACAGCTAGATCTAGAATAACATCTACAAGTTACAATTCACAATGGCATTAAGCAAGAAGCCGAGGAAGCTCCGTGGGCGGCCCACAGTTAACACATCAAAACCTCCAAGTACTGTTCACAGGCAGGTGTCAACCGGGCCATCTACCAGATCTCTCATTGACACTTTCCTGGTCGGATGCCCTTCAGCTTGTATAGGCGATTCCCAACCTTCCACCAACGGACAGGCTTTCCACTATTTCCTTAATCTTCATAATTTACCGGAAAATGCAGGGAGAGCCGTAACGTTCTTAAATATCGGAAAAACAACTGCATTGAACCCCTCCGAAGTCCTGAGGGTTCGATAAACATGCTTGTTTCGGAATCGGAGCTCTTGCTAGCCTATTATTTATGATGTTGGGTTTTCAGCGTCGAATCACGGGTTCGATCCCAGCGAGCGAGGGCAAAAAAACATTTAGCGGCGGCACGACCTCGGCGACCATTGGCGGATACGCTGATACTCAAGCCCTGTAGGAGTGAGGAGCTCCACACGCACCATCGCGCCGCACATATCCAATCGCAACAGCGCTATCATTACCTCACCGTCTTCACCGCATAACCTACTTACTATCTCCTGCGTTCCGGAACCATGCCGATGGATTACTAGCGTGCCCTATGTGGCCACTCATATCCACATATTATGACCTGGAGTACTAGTGCCCTCTATGTGGGTACTCAATACTCATAATCTACATACCCATGACACGAAACGGGTGCCCCTCCCCCCATCTCTGGAGTCATGATCACTGGTTGGGTTCAAAACACATAAATACCACCTACCCAACCCACCGAGGACCGGCCCAGGAGCCTTTCTGGCTTGCCCACCATTGTCTTTCTGATCTTTATGTGAATTTCATTATTTGCTGGGAAACCTCATCGACGAGGCGAAGAACGGGATGCGCAGCTTACTTGCCTCAGACTCTTCTATTTTATAAGTCTCTCTTCTGCGTTTTGTGTTGATTTCCGCTCCGTAACGTTCTTAAATATCAGAAAAAAACAAGTGCAAAAAGGCAAATAATAAAGGTCCGGATGTCATATTTGATCGATTGAAATATATTGCAGTTTCAAGCTAATGAGTCAATTAGCCTTTAAAAACAATAACGTAAAAAAAACATTGATTTTAATTTTTTGATTGATCTGCTAAGAAGAGGAAAGAAAGAACAAAATTTAGGAAGCAACGGCATCATTAGCTTAGCTTAGCCTACCGAGGCTGGCAGTCAAATGAGCGAGGCTAAGCTAAGCTAAGCTAATGATGCCGTTGCTTCCTAAATTTTGTTCTTTCTTTCCTCTTCTTAGCAGATCAATCAAAAAATTAAAATCAATGGGTTTTTTTACGTTATTTTTTTAAAAGGATAATTGACTCATTAAATGACTTTAAGACGATATTTATAAAGAATATGTACAGGGGGCGGCAGAAATACCTCCCACATTTTAAACTTTCACCCATGTGTTGCTAATGAACTTATGCAAGTGCCAATTATGTTTTCATTTAGCTAATGACTTACCATTTTGATGAGGGTATCTGAAAAAAAAATGGTAAGTCATTAGAAAATGAAAACACCATTGGTACTTGCATAAGTTCATTAGCAACACATAGGTGAAAGTTTAAGATGTGGGAGGTATTTCTGCAGCACCCTGTATTTATAGATAAAGGATTCATTTGTTTTTGTTTCATGTCCCTAGCTGCAATGGTTATTGAGATATTGCTTCTCAAAAACGGTCCAATTTTGGGGGGGCCACACTGTATATATGAGCATAAGAACTGAAACGCCACCATTCGTTGAAGAAGTGATGATTGAATAGCGCTCTTCTCCAGACTGCAGTTGAGTTGACGACAGTTGTCTATCTGGAATGTACATACAGATGTTTGGGGTTTATCTGACGTGACTTGTAGCATGTGGCAGTTCACGTGCCACTACAGATGTAGGGATTAATTGGAAAAATTGTTTTAGGATGCGCATGAATCAATCGGGAGGGGTTGTATTTAGGGAGCCGGATCGCAAGCCGCTGACCTCAGGGAAGAGAGTTGTATCCTGCGAGAAGTAATGGGGGAGGTTGTCTCGGACCCTATTCAGTCATGTCGGTTAATCCGCGTCACCTAATGGGTGCGTGTGATGTGAGGATTATATGTGATGTAGAGGAGAGGAGCTTCGTAGCCGTGTTTAAAACAAGGATATTGCAGATGTTTGCTCTCTGTGAGACTAACATGCAGGGGAATGAAGAGGTGGGTGTGGGGGAAATGAATGGAATGTGATCAGGTGCAGGTCAAGATAGTATGAATAAAGAGGGTAAGGTAGTGTTTATAAGTGACGAGTGGCTTGATACAAAGTTGAGTATGAATGTGAGAGCTCTTGAATTATGTGAGTCAAGTTAAAAATTGTAAAACTGCATCATTGTATTGAATGGATCATTTGGTAATAAAAGTGAAGCTGAGAAAGAATGTTTCTGGAATGACTTGGGACGAGTGGTGGTGTAAATTGGCATGATTTGATGGTTGTGGGAGATTTGAATTGTCGAATAGGTGGCAGAATGAGAGGGGGGTGGGGTGGACATGAGCTTGTGATACACCTGAAAAGAATGAAAATGGAGAGTGTGTGGTAGGAATCTGTACTAAAAGAAACTTCTGTCTACCAAACACATTCTTTCAGTACAAAATGTGTCTAATCACACAGGGGTTGGGAAAAGAAGCGGGGCAGGAATTAGGAATATGACTGGTATGTGTTTAGTAAGAAAGAATATTTGATGTGAAAGCTGACCACATGATTGGGCTGTGTAAGGCCAAATTGATTGATAAATGAATGAAGTGAAGTAATGAAGGTGGAAGGGAGAATAATTGAGTAAAATTTTATTGAATCAAAGAGAAAAGGGAAGTATGCGAGAATACTTAGTAGAAGAAATGAAATAAGGACGAACATGGAGATAAAGCAGATGTGGAAGAAAATTAGGACGTGCCAGGTGGTTGCAAGGGCCATGTATGGATGTGCCAGAACTGGAAAGAGGAAGCGACGTGACGGATGGTGGTATGACGTGAAGTGTGCAGTGGAACGCAAAAAGGAGGCCAACATACAAATGCTTAATAGTGCAAATAAGGATGACTATGAGATGCGGTGGAATGCATACAGGGAGATGAAAAGGAAAGTGAAAGAAGCAATTAAAAAGAATAGGAAAGCATAAAATGAAGTATTTGAACAAAAGAGGAATGAGGATCATGATGGGAACAGGAAGCTAGTCTGGAAGAAAGTGAGAAAGACGAGGAGTCCGGACAAGAGTAGCTGGGTGAACATCAAGCATAAGAATTGCAGTGTACAAATGAGCAATCAGGAGGTCAAAAGTAGATGCCAAGACTTCTTGACGAGTTGTATAATGTGCGTATGTAAGATCGGGTGAATGCAAATATGATTGCCTTAGTGGATGTAGACTCGGTGGTGTAAGAGAGGACGGAAGTGATAAGCATTCACGAAAGGTTGTTGCTGCTGTAAGAGGCCCTAAAAATGAAAAGCTACTGTAGTAGATGAATAGTCGCTGGATATGTTGGCTGCTTCGTAAGAGATTTGAAAGTAGAAAAGTGAAGAGAAGTGGAAGAATGCAGTAATAGTATAAGGGGCAATGAGAGAGAGTGAGGGAGAGAGAGATAAAGGCAAGAACTAAAGGTGAATAAGTTCTATGATTGGCCGTATGAGAAAATTAACTGAGGGTGTAATAGGGGGTGGGCAAAGTAGGTATAGAGCGGGAAGGGAATTGGGCATGGAGCGAGAAGGGGATATGAGACATCTAGCGGAAACAAAACCCGTGATCATGTACAATTTGGTTGCTGTGCCCATCCATGGATCTGGGCAATAGCTTATGATCGGGTAGATAAGCTAACATTATGGCAGGCTTTTTTATTTTAAATTTTAGTAGCCCATCTAGCGACTGCCTACTTGGGCATAAGTCGCCGTACTCAACACAGCCTACTATTAGGCTATATAAAAAAACAAAAAACAAATAACAATATGTAAATAACAAATAACGATAAAAAAGGAAAGAGGCTAAAAAAAAGAAGAAAACAAAGCAAAGAGGCAGCAAGAAGGAAGCGGGCTTCGGCATCGAGGGTAGGCCCGCCTTCCCCCGGTGTAGGAAGATGCGACCTACAAACAGTAAAATAAAGTAGAGGAGGCTGGCCTCCTCCAAAAAGTTGTAAGGTCCGCAAATTTGTGTGCAAAAACCAGTTTCGAGTACAAGGGACAAGTGGTAGGGGTACCGGGAATGGTAACGTAAGCGAAGATCACCAAAACTGAGACATTCAACAAGAATGTGCCAAACACATGTCCAGGAACCCAGCAGCAATAATCTCGACATTCGCCCGGCTCGCCAAAACCGTGGCGTCACGGATATCGCGAACCAGGGGATGCAGAAATTCCAATGCCACGAGAGCGCTCAGGGTGCTTTGTGAGTAGCTATAAATCATAATCCGGTCTCCGAACCGGGAGCGTCGAGTTATCTCCCGTACCGAGCGATGTATTGTAATCAGCTCGGCCCTGAATACAGACGCAGCCCCTGATAGAGCTCAGCTGACTTCAAACAAAGGGGATACGGCGTAGAAACCGCCCCCCACTTAGGATTTGGAGCAATCTGTATACACTGGCACGGTTTCAGCGTGACACGAAGTGTGATCCAAAAGGGCTGAACGTAATAGTCCTAACAATGTAGAAGCTATGGGAGCAGAATCGTGGTGACAAATAGTCAAAGCTAGTACCGTCCAGGGTGGCGTGCTGGACAGAACCAGGAGCGCCACTGGGCCGAGAGCTATACCGAGCACTCGAAGGAGTTTACTACCCATAAACCAAAAGGGCTTAACGACTCGCGTCTCTCGGCGGCATAGGCACCGTCGAGATCAGCTGCGGATGCAGTGAGAGCTGTTGACGACTGAGGGAGGCATCGGGCTCGCGTGTACAGGCGAATAATTCACTTTGCACGGCGCAGAGCAAATGAAATCTCTCCAGCATCAACAAGTAAGTTCTAAATGGGAGATATGCGGAAGGCACCGGTCGCCAGGCGAAGGTCGGTGTGGTGGATCAAGTCCACCTTCCGATATACACGCTCGGGTGCGGATGCATAAAACTAGCATCCGTAATCGAGCTTCGAACGGACAAAGGATCGATAAAAAAGTAATGCAGTAACCGTATCAGCGCCCGATGCACTGAACGTCACGGAACGAAGAATATACATGGAGAAAGTACAAGAGACCCTAAGGCTGCGAATATGAGCCTCCCAGGTGAGGCGTTGGTCAAATATAAGACCAAGGAAACGGTGCGAGTCAACCACACCCAGGCGAACCCCATTTAGAAACAAGTCTGGGTCAGGGTGGAGACGTAAATTGGGGCAGAAGTGCACCACCTTAGTCTTGTCCACGGAAAACGGAAGCCTCTGACTCTCGCCATAGCGAGAGATGCAGTTCAATGCCTGTTGGTGTCGATGCTCCAGAGTTGGTTTCTGTGTCGCGCCAAAAGAGACCGAAAGGTTGTCCACGTAGAGCGTAGCAAGAACATTCTCCAGCAACACCGAGGTGATGGAGTTGATGCTCAGGGCAAAGAATGTAACACTGAGTACACTTCCTCGCGATCCCCTCACCCTGATTCATTAGGCCTGAGAGAGCTCCCCCCACCGGTACGCGTAATCGACGATATCGCAAAAATTCAGATATAAAGATTGGTTGGCGTCTACTCGCCCCCATCGTGTGGAGACTCTCCATGATACCGTATCGCCATGCGGTATCATAGGCCATTCCCGATCGAAAAACACTGTGGCATACTGCTGTCTACGAAGGAAGGCCTCGCAGACGGCAATTTCCAGTCGGAGTAGAGCATCTGACATGGAGTGGAACTTGTGGAAGCTGCACTGTGAGGAAGACAGGTGGCCTCCGCTGTCCAGAATAAAATTGAATCTAACATGAGGTTAGAGAGATTTAGTGGAAACCTGCCGGGGTAGAGTAATCTCTTCCCGGTTTGCGAAAAGAGAGCACAGTAGCGATTCACCAGGAGTCTGGGAAGATACCCTATACCCAGATCATGTTGAACAAATCTAACAAAAAGGCCATGGATCGCTCACGCAGGTGTCGAAACATGGCGTACGGAACATCGTCTGGACCAGGAGCCTTGTCCGTGCACAAAGGGAGAGCGGAACGCAACTCACTTAATGTAAACCTGTAGTTGATAGGTTCTCCCCCTCTGGAGGTAAAGTCCAGTCGGTGGCCTTACGAGATATCATGACACGCATTGAATTCTGGACAAGCAGCATCCCGGCTGAGAATACGAAGAAAGCAGTCTCGAATTACTCCGCCACGGACGCGGGGACGAGATTGCGGCCTCATTCTCCTGGAAAACTGGAGGAGGGTCCTACGTGAACTTGTCCCGAATCCTTTTGACTGGCTTTCACACCTCTGCTAGAGGGTATCTTCCCGTTAAGTGAAGACACGTATGCCCACCAGGAAGATTGGTTGGCTTGCTTCGAAACATACCGAAACCTAGCTCGACGAAATTCACCCACCGGAAAATCGTTCGGGCAGAGCTTATAGCGCATGTAGGCAAAACGGTTCTGTTTGAGGGCCGACTCACACTTGGCTGACCACCACGGAAGCGGTCGGCGTGCAAAACGGACAGACGTTCTACGAATAGTAGTTTGGCCCATGGCGATGAGGTTGCCGGAGAAGAACGCAACAGCCTCAGATACCTACCAAAACTCCTTGACTGAAACAGAGAAATCAGTCATTTCCTGAAATGCGGACCACCGGGCCCGCGCTAAGTACCAGTAAGGCGGGCTCTCAATTTGCAGCGGCCCATAAAATGAGAAGCCTACCATTGGGTGTGGGCTCAGGAGCCGAAATTCCTTTAAGGCTGTCCTCCTTTCGAGAGGCAACTTTAGGAACCCCGGAAGATGGCCTTACACTTAACTTCAGGGGTGTTGCCTGTGAGTCTAACGACTCGGTGCAGAAGCACAGCCGTTTCACCTTACATGAAACGCTCACGTTCGGGGAAGGAAGGGAGCCCTGGTTTTAGTTGGGGCTGGGTGCCAACCCTTTTGCCATTAGCTCTACCAGAGCAGCGCCCAGGGTTGGTAAAACTGGCAGAAGGGTTCCGAATGGGCGCGGAAACGAACGTACTCGTAGGCCTAGAGGGGGCTAGGAGCAGAGGGTGTCATTCATAACATTAAAAAATAAGAGGTCCCAGGCAGCACTGGGCACGCCAGAACCAAGTCCTTAGCCTCAAGAAATGAGAAACGATCCTGGGCCTGAACGGCCAGGATTTCCTTCTCAAGGAGATACGCACGACATTACTTCGAAGAAGCGGGATGCGGCTCTCCGCAATTGACACACTTGGCCACACACAATAAGGACTTATGTGCAACCTTGGAGCAACTTACACAGACTTCGGTTAACTTTGCACGTCTACAGGAGTGATTCGTGTGGCCGAAGCAGTTGCATTAGTAGCACCTCCACCCCACTGGCACGAATGCCTTCACGTGGTAGCAATACCATCCGGCACGCACCGACTCAGGGAGCCTGTCACAGTTGAATGTGACGAAGAGTGTAGGGGTGAGTCTCGCCCCCCCCTCCCCCTCTGTTTTTTCATCACACGTTCGACTTTGACCACGCCTTGGCCGGCCAGCTCTAATGTGGTGTCATCTATACAGTAGTCCACGAGTTCCCTCGCATAAACTACTCATTTCCCAAAGTTCATGGTAGAGTACGGCGGCACACTCACCGAAGTGCTGTCAAGTGTCCGAAGAGCACAAATTTTGGCCGCCTCAGAGTGATCCGACTCATTCGCCAGAAGGCTCCCTTCCGAGAAACGGGTCACCTTCGGCTCTCTATCAATCAGGCTACCCAGTGCCCGTCTCTGATGGAAAATGTTGCCCTTTGCCAACAGGACGCCATCCGTGGATCGGATAACTAAAAGGCGTTTGAAGCCACCTGGCTCGTAAACGCCAGGTAACCTCTTAATGTGGGGCCCCGACATAATCGAGGCTCCGCTCTGCACCCTTGCAATATTGCTCTAAGTCACGGACTACTTCCTAGGGGAGGGGGGGGGGGGCACCGGGACCGGACGCGCAAATCTTGGCTTGGTACCTAAGCGAAATGGCAGAAGACCTGTCTGTCTCCGTGGCTCCCGCGGAGAGAGAGGAGCCCCGAGTATTTTTTGTCTTTCTTCTGTTTTTTTCTTTTTAGGAGAAGGACGGGGAATGAACCCGCTTCTTCCCTCCGCCGACAGGAGCCCCTAGGCCAGATCAACCGGCCTCAGCAAGATCCTTCTCTGAAATGGAAAAGGTCTTGGCTGTCGCAGAGGCACCACCTGGGAGAGGAGATCCCTCATCTCCTTGTAAGGCCTCGGGGTCCCTAGCCATCTGAGGAGAATCTTTCACATGGGTGGACTCAGGTTCTGTGCTTGGCGCCGAGCACGTGTTCGACCCCATGGAAGATCCTACCGACTGGGGATGGGTCACCTCAGAGACCATGTCCATCTCAGGGGGGGCCTCGATGTGGTCATCCCCCACCCAAGGCATCACAGGTCCCCTTCGAGGTACCTTTTGTCTTGTCTAGGACCTACGAGCCGGCATCCGTCGGGTAAGAGAGGGGGCCACGTACAGTGACACCCAGTAAACTCGATATACACGCTAGCAGGACTTTCGTCGGCACAGGCCAAAGGGCCCTCTCATCTCTTGCCCCCCTAAAAGGGCTGGTCTTTTCGAGCTGCTCCCACCGGGAGCGGTCAATTACGGGCCGCTGGCGTGTTTTCTTGGCAGTCCCCTTGGAAAGTAATGGGGGACTGCCGTTAGTAAGAGGGAGTCGCTCAAGGGCGACTCCAGAGAAGGGGGTGAGGGGGAGTCCCCTGTACTTGTAGGCTTGGAAGAGGATTAAGCTTCCTCTCCGCTAAAAGAAGTTTGGAGGGCTCCCTGAGAAAGAACGGGGGGGGGGAAGCTCCTTTTCTAGTTTGGAGTTACCCGCAGGGCGGCTCCGAAAGGGGGAAAGGGGAAGGGGGGGGTGTTTTTTTTGTTTTTTTTATTTCTATCATCGGGATGGTGACGACCCTATTTGTATAACGGATTGCATACGCTAACCACCCCACGCAGTAGCCCGTTCTGCGAGGGGTGAACTCGGGGCTGGAAAACCCAGTTGCCGCCATTAATGACCACACCTCCCGCCCAATGGCCACGTAGCCCTTTTGTATGGCGGCTCCACCCCGTTACGGGGTTATGGCAAGCGCTAAGAATGTTTGGAGTGACTGGTAAACATTTGGATGGTGTGAAGAGTATTTATATTAAAAGTAAAACATGGTCGGGTGAAAGATAGCCGGAGTGAGTGGTTTGACACATGGGAAGATGGGATATAAGATAAGGTTGTGTGATGCCATAGATAGAGTACTGAGAATATACGAATGGGAATGATTGAAAGGAATGGGAGATTAATGAGGAAAGAGGAGGGATGATTAATTACATCGAGATTACATCGAAAGTCTGGTAGCAACAGATCTACTGATCCCCACTAGGCTACCAGAAGGATTATGTATCAAAAAAGCTCTATGAAACGGAAAAGTAAAGGCGAGGCAGGAAAAATTTGCTAAAGTACATTGCAACTTTATTAGTTACTATTTTTCATCACCCTTTTTTATATACTGTAGAACAAGTCTGGGTTAGGGTTTGTCATCATCCATTTATCAAATTTGTCTTTAAATGAAACTATACTAGCTGCGTTAACCATAGCATCTGGTAGATTATTCCAGATTCTTATGGTTCTGTTGAAGAAGAAGAACTTCGTTTCATCTGCCCGAAAGCGACTTCCCCTTAAGCTTAAGGTTGTGACCACACGTTGATTCATTGGATATAAATATTAGAAATTTTGATTTGTTTATATTTTCTAACCTATAAACGATTTTAAATAACTTTATCCTGTCCCCGCATATGCGTCTTTGTCTAAGAGGGAATAGATTTAGAGCTTCAAGACTGACCTCGTATTTCTTTGTTCGCAAGTGAGGAATCATATTGGTCAAAGACGCTGGACTCTCTCTAATCTTTCTGTGTCGCACTCTAGATGTGGTGACCAAAATTGCACGCAATATTCCAAATGTGGCAAAACAAGTGCATTATAAAGTGTTAGAATACATCTTTTAGACTTGTTTTGAAAGGTACGCCCAATGAGACCTAGTATCCTGTTTGCCTTTTTCACTGCCTAAATGCATTGTTTAATTGATTTAAGGTCGCTGGAAGCTTTACACCCAGATCTTTTTCTACGTTGACGTTTGGTATGCCGGTTCGGCCCAGTTTATAGTTGGTTCTCGCGTTGTTTTTACCAATGTGGAGGGAGCTGCACTTTCCCACGTTAAAATTCATTTGCCATTTGCTCGCCCATTCAACCAATTTGTTTATGTCATCTTGAATCAGTGCACGGTCTTCGGAAGCTTTTGCACGGCCGCCAATTTTGGTATCATCTGCAAACATTGATAACTCGTTAATTATTCCGATGTCTATGTCATTAATATATATGAGGAAGAGTACTGGTCCAAGCACCGATCCCTGCGGCACGCCACTTGTTACTTGAATATTGCTGGAAGGGCTGCCACAAATTACTCCTCTTTGTCTTCTTTTACTAAGCCAGTCTTCTATCCATTTAACTACTTTCCCTCCGATACCATGAGCTTTGATTTTGGCAATCAATCGTGTGTGTGGTACCTTGTCGAATGCCTTCTGAAAATCGAAATACACAATATCGGTAGCTCGGTTTTCATCATATATTTTGAATATGTCGTGAAAGGAATCAAGCACGTTTGTCAAACATGATCGTTTTCGACGAAATCTATGCTGAGAATCTTTTAGAAGGTTTTTCGTTTCCATGTGATTGACAATTTTGTCTCTCGTTATTCTTTCAAATAGTTTTCCAATTACTGAGGTTAAACTAATAGGGCGGTAGTTTTCGGAACGGTAGCGGTCTTCCTTTTTGAATATTGGTGTAACATTTGTTATTTTCTGATCTTTTGGTACAACTCACGTTTCTGAACTTTTATTGAAAATATGTGTCAGGGGGATAGTGATTGCTTCGCGTATTTCATATATTTCGGAATGTTGATCGAAGCCTTTGACAGGGTATGTCTGAGGACGAGGCTAAAAGTAAATATAGAAAAGAGCAAGGTAATGGTATTTTGATGAGAGGATAGTGTGGTGTGTGATATTAAATTGCGTGGTGCTAACTCTAGAACAAGTGCAAAGGTTTAAGTATCTAGGATGCGTTGTGAATGATAAATATTATTCTAGGACAACTGGTATTCTGACGGCTTCCCCGAACAAAAGCCGCCTTGCAGTTGTATATCTGAAAGCGTTCACAGTCCAAGGCTAAAATACCAGATGACAAGTTGTATTTTTTATTGACATTGATGCACCAATCAATGCAGTTTATCTTCCTCACATTGACTTATTATGAAAGCCATGAGAGAGAGGTAATTTCAAACGAAGAAGTACATAAATCAAGGGAATTGTATCAACAGGCATTGGAAATTAGATATGACATTTTTACAATAATGCTGCATTTATAGGTTAGTCGGGTAGTAAATTGGTAGATGAGTTACGCTTCAAATATTACTGATATTTATGCTATTATATTTAAATAAACTTTTCCTAAAATAATAAGCGATTTTAAAATATTTTTATTAAGTTCATCTAAGTTAAATAGGAGCCAAAATCAACTAAATGTCCATAACTCTTACGAAACTCCCTTTATTTAACGTTGTTAGTCATTTTTAGTATTTATTTTGGCAGTTTTCCCGGTTTCAGTTTCCAAGGGTGGCTGCTTAGTTTTCTAGGTGGAAGTTGTCAGGGGACGCATAAAGTGTGGCCAAGAATGCTGTATGTAATTGAAGTATGGTGGATGATTGAGTGAAATTGAAGTGTAGAGATGAAAGCAAAAGCATATTTTGAATAGTGCTAAAAGTGTAGATCAAATATTTAATGTAGTTAAGTGGAGAAATATCATAAAAGAATCTGCTTTCATTGCAAATTTAATGAGTGGGAAGTCAGGAAAAGTTGAGCACCCCCTCATGGTTCGTTGGACCCCATTTATTCTCCTCTTCACACCCTGGCGCTCATTACCTTCTACACATGTGATCTCACTTCAAATTGTAGGCGAGATTCTAGCTTGGTTTCGCTTTATTTTTAGATCAAATTAAAATACCTGGTAAAATGAGGGGGTGAAAGAAGAATTTCTAATAATAATAACGGTCGTGTATTTATTTCTAAAAAAAAATTGGGGCAGAAACACCCGAATCTACTTTGAAAAAATTGGTAATTTATATTTTCCACGACTCTATAATTTAAGGCGATTTTTTTGAGTATTTGAAAAATAATCTCATCTTAGTTTGGTCATGACTTATGTTTTTTTATTAAAGTTATTCCTAATAATTCTTTTATAGAATCAAAAAACAAAATGGTGAAGTTCGGAAATAAACATAAGTATCGAAATTTTGAGACTTTTTTAAAACCTAAAGAATTACAAATGATGAAGTTCAGAAATTTATTTTTATATAACTTCTCTATAACTCTATATTTTAGCAACGTGATATTTTAAAAAAGGGAAAATTTAGTTTAAAGTTCCCTTTTAAAATTAATTGGCGAAGTTCAGAAAATTTATAAAAATTTAACCATGGCTGCTTTTTCTAGATTTTAAATTTTAATCTTGGTAGCGAAGCGCAAGTTCCCCACGTAAGGGTGAGTGGCGAAGCCATTGCCTGGTCTATTATAATGAAATATAGCTCTAACTTAAAAATAATGACGTCATTTTTGACAGTACAGATATACTAGTGTCATTATAAAACACAAAAGAATATCGAATTAGTTATTATTTTTTTGTAAACACTAATATGAGCTGATGTAGAGACGTAGGGTGGGATTTAGACTTGCTGATGGCCTGAGCTATATATAGTGCTTGTAGGCCCCTGGTTAGAACATTACAACACAGAAATCCTCACAAAGGTGTGTACCAAAACAGGACCACCTTGCGTTGCCACGAAAAAAAATAAAACAATAGGAAGGTATTTAAAGAATAAACACACATAACTTTAAAATTAATTCATTTATTGATTACATATTGTTAATTTAGCTGGTTATATCTCTCATATATAAAAAAAAAATTAGTTTAATTACATATAAAGCTATTTTAATATTACACATGAAAATTTACATTAAATTTAAATGCACAAAAATCCAATTTTGAATGTTTGTGTATGTTGAGACCAGAAGCTGTAGCTTGTTTAGCATTAAATATGTGACCTACTGATAAGTAGATTTATGGGATTGTAAGAGTTAAGTGGTTTGAAACCTTGTGGTATCAAGGAGAGATAAACAAGAATGGTGTCATAGCTTCATGAAAGGTTTGGTTCCATGATGGGCTTAATTATTATAGACGAAGAAGCTCCCTGGCAAAGACGCTTTCTTCCCAAAGAGAAGTATTGGTACGTTGAAATGAAGGAGGGATTGGGTAATGCGTATTGTCTCTTTATTCTTAGTTGTGAGACTTTGATTGTAAATGGAGATTTGATTCCATCTTGTTATTAACGTTATGTCAAATTTAGTCATAAAAAAGTTCTTAAACAAGAAATAACTGCGAAAGTGAGATTTGCTCTATTGATGTCATTCAGGAAAGCTGAAATTTGAGAAATAAATAATTTTACAATAAATTAGAGAGAAAATCGAAAATCGATGAGGAAATCGTAAGAAATATGTGGCCGGAGCCAAGATAAATATCAACAATTTAATAAACATGGCCGTGAATCCTATCTTTGGTGATGAGACCTTGGCGAAAAGCAAGATCATTGCAGGTTACTTGGGTCTTCCGGATTTATTCTCTAGTCTATGTATTATTTTCCAACAAAGTTACTAATTTTAACGGTGAAAATGCGCCCCCTGCAGACATCCAGAAATTCGACACCGGAACAAACCCCTGGATTTAATCGTGAGGGCCACTTTTGGAGAAGAGCGAGAGAGAGAGAGAGAGAGAGAGAGAGAGAGAGAGAGAGAGAGAGAGAAAGAGAAATAGACAAAGCTATTTCTGGAGAGTTACCCGTTTTTTCTGTCCCTAGTGCTTCACCTAATTTCCTTTTTCACTTTCTTAACTTCTTCAATTTATTTTTATCCAATTTTCAAAAGTCTCTGGGGAGATGTCGTGGATGATCTCGGGATTTGCCTTAATTAATATTAAATAATTCCTTTTACCCTAAGAGTGAAATGAGCGGAAGAGGGTGCGAGGAGAAAAACCCCTCGAACGTAATCCCATGAATGCGTTCAATGACCAAAGAGGTTTAACGTTACTCTCCAGACCCAAACTGACTTAATGTTCCCTATTTTATCTCTCGTTCATTTTTTAATAAAACCATATTCCTCTTCCTCTCTTCCCTATAGTAATAACGAATGTCACCACTAGGTGTCGTCACGCTATGTATATATTTACATTTTTAAAACCTTTTTTTTACCTCTGTGCTGGTATCCAAGCCAACCCATGCCCCATAGGAAAGCCACCACAGTGATGGGTCGGAACCACAAGTCTCTAACTGGTGAAACATTGTGTGCTTATCGGAGGAGGTGTGCATATGTAGATTTGGCAGTGTTGCAGTAGGTGCTAGTAGTTATCCGTGTGGTGGTTTCACCTAGGAATGGTTGCATTGTTGACTTGCTTTGTTAGGGGATTAAAATACTATAGGGATGGTTGGTGGCCTCACCCCAACCTGGTGACTCTGATGCATCTGGGAGGGTGCTCTCTCTATTTGCAAATTTTTTGGTGGGGGTGTCCAAAGTACTGTGTTGTTTGGTAGGTTTTGGAGGTGGTGTGCATCAATTTGGATGGGTATGTGTGTATTGTATCTCTGCTCTTGTCGGTATGGGGTTAGAGAAGAGAGATTAAATGATTGATGTGAAGAGAGTGTGGACTTCTTGTGCCTGGGTATTGATAGGTTTGTTCTGAGTCTTTGGCATAAGTATGAAAGATTGTTTGATCTTGTGTAGAACTGGACGTCGAGAATGTTTAGATTCGTGTTAATGGGGAGTATTTCTGTTTCTGCATGAAGGTGATTTATTGCGGTGGATTGGGTGCATCCAGTAATTATATGGAGGGTTTTGTGTGTGTGTGTTAGCATGTATCTGCAATATATAGAGCTAGAGTTGGATGTCAAGCTTGGGAAAGTCTACATAGTTATGTGTGGAACTGATGAATTGCTTGTATCACATGATGAGTGCTCTATTCTGTCTAAAGTTGCAATCAGGTTTTTTAATGCTTTGTTGCAAGTTTCGGGCACATGTTGCAAAAAGGGGTCATGTGTTTATCGAAAGTAAGGCCAAGTATTGTGGGTGGGGTTGGGTGGAATTTTGTGGGGTAGGAATGCTGGTAAGTGTGATGGTCGGGTGCCAGTGTGATTAAATTTGGTGGGAGGTGAACAGAGTTATGGAGGATCTTTTAGGTGAGACGGTTATTCTGCTTTCGTTCAACCGCTGCTCGATTCTGAAAAGATATGTTTGCATGTTTCTAGTGGGTATTTATGTTGCTGTATTGTGAGGTCATGGTTATGTCGTTGGCGTAGGAGTGAATGACAATAGAGGTGTCGTGGAGGAGGGGGGTCGTTCATGAAAAGAATGAAGAGGATGGGAGAGAGAAGTGCCCATTGGGATACACCATTGTAGAGGGGCAGGTATTTTGAAAAAGGTCTGGTTTTGAGTGAATCTGGCTTATCTGTCGAAGAGGAAGTTGATGGACCACTTTTTGTCATTTTCGTGTAAATTGGTGTTGGACGGTGTCGAAAGCTCTGCTGATCTTGGTGGCAACTAGGATTGTTATTTTGGGTGGGATTTTTGGTCAAAGCTGTCTAGGATGTGATGCGTTACATTTGCGAGGAAGGTGGTCGTGGAATGGTTTTGTCTGAAGTCTTGATGAATGGGTGCTACTGGATATGAGGCGTCATCAGTTGTAGAATGAGTTCACCGATTGTTTTGGATATTGTAGATCGAAGGGAGATAGGGTGATAGGATGAGGCTTGATTTGGGGATTGGTTGGTTTAAGTATGGGGACAATGTTTGATTTTTCACTTATGAGAATTTGGTTGTGGAGCCAGGAGTGGTTGAAAATTTTGGTAAGGGGTAGGATTGCGTTAGGATCAAGGTGTTTTAAGTCTATGCTCGAGTTGAAGTTTGAACCTGTTGATATAAGGTGTTCCACCGGTTTGATGATATCGGTAGAGTCTGCTGGTTGAAAGGGAAGAGGGGTTGTTGTCCTTTGGACG
The DNA here is from genome assembly GCA_963969495.1 of Ceratothoa steindachneri. Lineage (NCBI taxonomy): Eukaryota > Metazoa > Arthropoda > Malacostraca > Isopoda > Cymothoidae > Ceratothoa > Ceratothoa steindachneri. The sequence goes on from OZ018326.1 coordinate 71,767,092, forward strand.
TATTCAGCATCTTCTGAGGGGTTTTCTAGCAATATTACCTGTCTATTTTTATTTCATCATTTTTATTCCTTTGAGTATATCCATCACTGATATTTTTTTTATCCAAGAACATATTTCTAGTGAGGTCTCAGCAGAACATTTCAAATATGTTTAGTTTTTCTCACTATCTGAGTGCTTTTTCTGTTCAGTAACCAGGTTTCAGTTGCCTGGGGTCACCTTTGTATTTATCTAATCGATTAATGTTTGAATTGTTTTGGTAATATATTAAATGTTGAGTATTTATTTCTGTGGTAATACATATGTCCGATTTAAAGTGTTCTGGGACCCTAAAATCTTTATTTGAGGATTTGGGGGCGCAGGTCTCTACAATCATATTGTAAATAGCTCACATGTAGATCAGGCGCTCCTCACCCACCTCGAAGTCAGGTCTTCCTAAGCCTCCCCGAGTTTGGGTGATAAGAGATCGCGATATTTTTGAGTTACACACAAATATCCAATTTGAAGTGGTCTAGGAGTCGAAACTATTTATTTCAGGATGTAGGGTCACATACGAGGGGTGGTCAATAAGTTTTGCGAATCGGTAGGGCAAGACAGAGGAAGGGGGATGGCTGTTTGTGGGGGTGTTAGGACAAGTTATGACAAGTCAGGACCTGCAGCCGCACGCTCCTGCCTTGTCTATTTAAGAAGCAGTAGCTGATCGCAGATCGTCAGTCACAAACTTTCAACAGTTGAGCACCGCGCAGTGATCAAATTTTTGACCAAGGAAAGCAAGAATGCATAAGAGATCCATGAACGCATGGTTGCAGTGTACACCGACACCACCCCTTCCTATGCAACCATTGCTCGCTGGAATAGGGAGTTCCGCCGTGGTCGTGAGTCCCTTGAAGATGACCCCCGCCCAGGACGCCCGTCAGACGTGACCAAGGAGGACAATGTGGCCCGTGTGGAGAGGATGATCCTCGAAAATCGACGGGTGAAGGTCGAAGAAATCGAGCGACAACTTGGAATATCACATGGAAGTGTTATCAACATCATCCACGACAATTTGGCCATGACTAAAGTCTCTGCCCTTTGGGTCCCTAGAAACCTCACGAAACTTCACGCCCCATGATCGACTTCAACGTCGTCAAAGTTCGGAGGAGCTGCTGCTCCTGTACAACCAAGAACCGGTGGGATTCGAGTCACGCATAGTGACAGTTAATGAAACGTGGGTCCATCACTGGGATGCCTAGCGACTACTTTTTATTCCGCCAACTCAAGGCTGAACTGTGTGGACGCCGGTTTGGGGACGATGGAGATGTCCGGCTCGCCGTCCAGGACTGGATTGAACAGCAGTCGGGAGATTCCTGGTTGTCGGGAATTCGAAGCCTCAGGGACAAGTGGTGCAAGTGCATTGAAGTCGAGGGTAGTTATATTGAAAAATAATAAAACACTTTTCCTCATATCTCGTTTCCTTATATCCGAATTGTAAAACTTATTGACCGCTCCTCGTACACCTTAAGGAAGACAGTCCCACGCTGAGCCTCGGCAAGCGCATGAGGACAGCATATTCAGACCACTACACATGGTCCTTCTCAGCACCAAACCTCAACAAGCACTCATATAGAAAGTCTTTAGAAAAGACGACTCTTTTTCAGCTCTCAGACAACACCAGACATCTCAGGCGCTGCAAGATGAGATTAGCTTAACCACGCTCTCCATCACCCCTACAATGAGCGCCACTCCCTCTCTGAGTATTTCACTAAGTTCATGGCGTTTTGGTTTGAAGACTTTCAGAGACTAAAGGGATTTCAGATACTATCATGCAGTCCAATCTACGAATTATAAACATTCGGCGCTTTTCCTCGTCTCATAGTTCTAATGCCAAAAGTAACTTGCCAACTGATGGACTCTGCAATATCCGGAAAAATCTTCAACGTAAGAACAGTCTCTTAAATTTCCTTAACAAATAGAGGAATCAATTTGTTAGCAATGACCCCACATCGCCATACAACTCGCCAAACAGTTTCCTCTCCGCACTTCTCGGCAAAAAAACTACTTGTCCTCTCTCAATCGTAACATACTACTTTCCGCATAAATCAATGTGGATTAAATCATTCCTGCGAGTCGCAACTTCATTTATTGTTCAACTAATGCAAACAATGAAATTAATTCGCCTTAGTTTAAATTAACATTTTTGTATTCCCTATTCACGTATAATTATTTCATTACTAATGCATAATATACCATCAACGTACTTCAATCAAATCATAGTATCAATTTTCCGAAATTCTGTTTATATATATATATATATATATATATATATATATATATATATATATATATATATATATATATATATATATATATATATATATATATATAATATATGAATGACCGGTATAGAAGGCCATTTAGAACGACCTTGAAGACCAAAAAAGGTCACCATTGGGGGTAACTTGACCCGGGGTGTAACATAGGCTACTCAAATTTTGCAAAGGTGTCGCCACCTGGTTGATAAGTTCGAAGTTTTACCCTTTATAGGTTTTCAGGGACAAGTAATCGCGACTGAGTTGTTAGACCAATGATTGGACTGCAATGTTTAAAAAACGCGATAATTCCTATTATAAGCATGCAAGATTCTTGAATAATTTAGATATTTAGTTAAAACTAGCACCACCCGCGTACCCACGTTTGCCTGCCCGCCAACCCGCTTTCTCGCCCTGTCGCACTACTGTAATGTGAAAATCATTCTTTGTTAGCTTTCATGATACACTACTTTATTACTCAAAGTTAAAATAAACCCTATATTTTATACCCACCAACTTTTTTTTTAATTGCGTAATTTAACTCAAGCAGAAAATTGAATTTGTTCAAGATAGTTTTTTAGGCCCGGACAACGCCGAGTATATTTGCTTGTTTGCTCTAAAATTTGGTCACCAATTCAGATAGCGCCATCTTTTGCCAAACTAATGAATTTTATTTTTGTATTTGAAAAATTCATTTTCAGTCGACTATGAGATTTGCTTACTAGACTACTATTACCATTGTCAGTGATTCAACTGAATTTAGAAAATATATTACAATATCGTCAGCAAATCGAAGTTAAGACTAATTCTTGTTTGTTCTCATTTGAAAGCCCTGAAAATACTTTTAAAGACTGCTGAAAACAGTTTGAAGAGATGGTGCTCCCTATCTCACTTCTTTTTATTATTTTTTCTACTTACTGAGTTGCAGCCTAAATAACTATATTAAGTGACAGCACCATATGTAAGGGAGGCTATCAATGTACATACATTGCTTTATTTACCTTTTACTCTACTACTTTAGTGCCATGGAGAGAAGCATTTCGTTTTCCATAGTTTGCTGCAATAATGGTTGAACAGCATGCAAGTTATCGTGTGTACTATAGTGATTTCTACTGAAAATTCCTGCTCTGGACTGTGATTGCAGTTGCGTGTTTTTGTTAGTGTGCTGGGTAGGACTTTATAAGAAGTCATATGTTCCTGATTAGAAACGAATTAGCAAATAATTCTTTTTTTCTTTCATGAGACTTTTTTAGTATGCCAGAAGCGTTGAACCAAACCATGAGAATCTTTTTCCTTTAAATATCAGGTTGGAACGAAAGTAATGTCGTATTTTCTAGAATAAAGTTTAGATAGTATTTATTAAATTAGTGCCTCTTTTTATCGTTTAGGAAGGCTCGAATGAGTAATTTACAACTTTTTCTTTCAGGTTATAAAAATACTGGTCATCATCTTCGTCAGTATTCACTCCTATGTCCTCCCATTTAAAGATCACATCAGATATGTTTTACTCTATAAGGTGTCATCGGAAGTACAGCGAAGAAAATCCATTTTGAGCACTTATGGGGATGATAGAGTAAATGAAAATGGTGGCAGGGGGTAATATTTCACGTTTCCGAAGTGGGGGTTTCAGTCTAAAAGTCGGACCAAAAGAATTTGATTCCGAAGAGTTGGAAGCTGTTGTTACAGCAAATCCTGCCTAACTCCTATGGAACCTGACGGATAATTTACGGTAACCAATACGACTGTCCTACGCCAACTGAAAAGAATTAGAAAGATTCCAATGATTAGAAAATGATTCCCGCACGAACTGTTCACGGCTAATCTGGAACAACGTGTTGCTTGATGTGAGTTACTGCTTTCGCCTCACCTCCAGGCACCATTTTGGGGCAGGCTTGTTACTGGTGATGAGAATTGGATCCTTTATCATAACGTTAAATGCCGTTGTTCGGGGATGAGTTGGAAGCTGTTGTTACAGCAAATCCTGCCTAACTCCTATGGAACCTGACGGATAATTTACGGTAACCAATACGACTGTCCTATGCCAACTGAAAAGAATTAGAAAGATTCCAATGATTAGAAAATGATTCCCGCACGAACTGTTCACGGCTAATCCGGAACAACGTGTTGCTTGCTGTGAGTTACTGCTTTCGCGTCACGTCCAGGAACCATTTTGGGGCAGGCTTGTTACTGGTGATGAGAATTGGATCCTTTATCATACCGTTAAATGCCGTTGTTCGGGGATCAGTCAAGGAAGCAGAATTTCTCAACAACCGAAAGGACTTCATCCCAAAAAGATAATGTTGAGAATATGGTGTGATAAAGAAGTAATTGTCCATTACGAACTGATAGACAAGATTCAAACCACTAATGCTAATCTCTACTCGGTTGAGAAATCTTGCTTCCTCCTCCATATCCTCATGTTCTTTTCGTTTATCCTCACTTGTAAAGAACTCCCAAACAAGCGTGGCATTCCTAAGGTCCTAGGAAGCAATCAACGTTCTGTTTAGGATTCAATATTTTCATAGTCATCGATATTTTTATTTTTAATATAGGGTGTCCCCCCAAAATGGATACACAGGTAAAGTAGGTCTTTATTAAAATACATTTCATTTTCAAAATTTACAATTATTTACAATTATTTAAAGTGTGTATACATTTTTGGGGGGACACTCGGTATATAGTCTAAAATCGGACCTAACTTTCGTTCCGACCGGATATTTTGGAAATAGAATGACATGGAGGTCAACAAACGTTCCCATAACCCTAACTCCGATCCCGAGAGGACCAAAATCATTTCAATTTGACCATATCTAAATTTCGTCTGGTAAGGGATCGATTTCTTGTTGTTTCCCACCTTACCCTTGGTTCTTCTTGATGAGCATCCCTATCTTCACTAAATGTGAGACTACTCTTTAAGGATGTAAGAGCGTATCATGAGATATTTGGGTGGCTTTGCCTTCCTTCCTCAGGTCAACAGTCACATTGACCGCTTTCTTTGTATTTTTCTAGGTGAGGATGTTGTTATAGCAGCATTCAAACCTCGCCGCCCGTTCGTTAAATCTCCCAATCAACGACCAGATTTTTGCTAAGAGTTGTTTCTCGTTTCCTGTGAATTATTATTTTCACTAGTATTATTATAGGTTTGTATGTGTTTTAGTGTGTTTAGCGACAAATATTAAGAAGTGTTTTCATATATGTGCTGGATATTTAACTTTCATAGGTTATTTCACTTTTGGTTTCTCCGCCACGTTTACTTCCACGTATTATTTACCTGCTTTCAATGTTTCGTTCAATTTTCTCCTCCCCAGTTATTAATTGAAAATCCCCAAAGGGCCATTTCCTCACCCATCTTCCCTCTCTATCTTGACTCGCGGTGCTTAGAGGATTGCATCCTTTCTCGCACAAACTTTCTAAAGGTTACTCCATCATCTTTCGTAAAATAAATTTAGTAAAATAAATTTAAGGCTTCTCTCAGACAGCTTCTTTACGAAATATCTTCCAAGAGAACCTTATCACTCCCTTACACTGACAAACACGATACACCCTTTACGATCCCTTTATCCCACAGCATCTCCTCTTCCTCCAACACTACATCCTATCCCCTCTGTCGGGTTATAACCTCCCGATCATTGTCGATAAATAAGGCTAATTTCATTTGTTACTTTAACAGATGTAAAAATTTAGTTCTTTTTACTTGTTGATGGCCGAGGGAGCCGATAGTTCTAGGACACCGATGGCCCATATTCTAAAGGAGATGGCTTGAGATTATGCCCCGGGACAGATTCGGAAGCCATTTCGTCAGCTTTAATGACTCACAGAGAAATCTGAGTCCCATCGAAGAATTCGAACTCCCTCACCCACTCGTCCGTCGGATTTGCATGTTTACTGATTCTTCGGATGATATGGACAGTGTCTTATATTGGGACCAATAACGTGTAGGAATAGAGAATAATGATTGTAATGGTGAAATAGCTAGTTTGTTTGGGCAGACTTATCCAAGGGATCTGCTTTCTTCTATTCCTCATACTGATTATATGAACGAGCTCAGCACGAGATGCGCGCCACCACGCCTCAATTGGTCCCCTGGATTTACCATTAAAAGTTCGACGGTTGCATGTTCTTTTGTTGCCTCCGAGTCAAGTACACCCATAGGAGGCAGGGCCATATGATGGGTCTGACCTATGAACCCTTCTGCTAGAACTATTTGTTCTCTCACACTGTGCTTCATATTTCAATTAAATTTCCTGTAGCGACAGACAATCACATAATACTCAAAACATAGAATACATCGTGAATCGAAACCTTCCCTTGGCGTAAGTTCACAATTGCCCATCAGATAAAATACCGGGAAATCTGGTGTATCTCGCCAAATGCGATACGATGGATCTTCAAAAAGTCCTTGTACAAAATGAAAGAAATATTCATTAAAAATTAAAATAACACAAATTTCACTAATATTTCTCAACATAGCTTCTATTTAGCTCAATGCCCTTCTGAAGGAGATGTTTCCACCTGACAAGTCCCTCTCTGATGAACTCCTGGCTTTTCGAATTGCACCATGTCTTGACTTCACGTTTTGCCTCTTCGATCGATTGAAATCTTGTTCCTTTTAAATGTTCCTTAAGCTTAAGAAACAATAAATAGTCCAAGGGGCAAGATCAGGGTTATAGGGTGGATGGGGTATGATTTGCCATCGAAAATCTCTCAAAGTTTCTCTTGTTAGCCGTGAAGAATGGGCTGAAGCATTGCCAGGATGGAACATGACTCCTTTGTGCAAGCTGATCATCCCGTAACGCTTTCGGCGCCCAACGGGCAGAAAGCTTTGCTGAGACCAAGATGCTCTGTTAAAGTTTCATATGCTGATCCTTAGGAAATATCGACTTCTTTCGCAATAGATTCAACGCTATTCCTGCTATCTTCATCCAGAAGTTTTTGAATGGCAGCCACCTTTTATGCATTGGTTGATGTGGATGGTCTCTCTTCGTCATTAAGGTCTTCTCTTTCTTCTTTGAAAAGTTTTATCCACCTCAAAATAGTGTTTTTATGTGATGTAGCCTCACCATAAAAATGCTGCATAGAATCGACAATAGCAGGAGATTTGCGATCAGGTTTGTTAAAGATTTGATAACAGCTCTGATCTCAAAATTTTATCTTTCCATGGATGAAAAAAGCTAATTTCTTGTAAGCAGTCACTTGCTACCTGAAATGCGTCAGAGGAATAAATGACGGTTTTGCAGGTATCAGTACAAACCAAAGATTTGATCAAACGTGTTTTGACTTAAAAATTTCCGATAATCTTTTAAATTAAAGAATTGCACAAAAGACTTTTGAAGACCCCTCGTATAGTCACAAGTTTTGCTCACCAACCAAACAAGAAGACATTGCAAACACCCGAAATTAGACAACTGTAATATCATTCCCTCCAACATTGGAGATATTCTCTCCTTATTGTTTCTTCTTCTATAGAACAGCACCCATTGTTGCTATCATATGGCCTCAATTAATTTGGACTGAAGATCTTACGCCTCACCTCCCCCAACCAATCTGCAAGAGATGGGACTCCCGTTAGGATAGTGCTTAACGTGTTGGACTTCTACGCATAGGTACTGGGTTCAATATCAGAAGGAGCAGACAGACAAAAAAATCAGTCTTTCGCGTGCGTGGAGATATGTAGCTCCATCTATACACGCCATCACACACATAGCTAATCACAACACAACTGCCCCTCCCTCCCCTCTCTCTTCGCATTCGCAAGATATCCCTCTTTTGCCAAGGAACGTGGTGAAGGGTTTTCCATATCTAAATATCCTGACGCGTGAGGGTTGGCTCTTCCTTGCATTACGAAGGGTTCTCTGCTCCTCAGTTGGTGAAAAAACACAGTACTACTGTCCTCCGGGTACCTTCTTCCCAACGAAAAGAGAGAGGTTTGACAGAGATCGAATCAACGATACGGATGCACCACATTCATGTCCTCTCGACGACTACAATATTGACAGTGGGACGGCGCATTTATTTCCCGCTGTCTATCGTCGACTTTTACTAAATGTTTTCGCCATTTGCGGCGCGAATTTTCTTGTCATCTGTTATTCTTCGACCTAGCGGCGATTTGATCCGATGGCATGATTTTTCCCGCCTAACCACGATGACACACTGTATTTCAAGGGTACCATCATCTTCTGACGCATTCTTACCCAATGAAGTTTGCTGCAAGTATACCGCTAGCTATGCTTGTCCAAGGCGCGCATTGTGAAGATTTTGTTCCATACACAAGCAGAGTTCTCCTCTATGTTGTGCCGCGGCCAACTTGCATGACATTTTGTTCATCTCTGGTACTCACACCTGCCTCGTTCATCTTACAGGGCGCGCAACTCTCCCAAGAAGACGATAGCGTCTAAGCGAGGGCTGAATTATATGTAGATACATTCATGCGTTAATTTATGTCCCTCATATATCATGATGCAGCATCTCGAGATATCGTTAACCTGTAATTTGTGTGGCAATATTTTAATTTACTTTGTACCTCTGCTAACGAGGTTAATTTGGGGTCACTTTAAATTATCGCATTTTCACATGTCTAGATAATCCAATTTACAGATTAAATTTGTCATAATTTCTACCATAACTAAATTCAGAATTAATTTGTTTCACCTGGAAAGAGTCAGTCAACGCTTCGTCGGCCGTGGTTCCATTCATATGGTGAACGTTCAACTTAACTACCTTTAGCTAGTCAGCTGATTCATTCTTGCCACAGGTGCAGGAAAGGAACTCCCCGATCCTAGAACGTTGGACGTCACCATCGTTTGTGCTTGGTGTGTTGGGCCAGCTGGTCCTGTGAGCCGGGTTGCGGTATCATTCTTGAAGGAGATGGGTCTCCTCCAAAGATAAACAACTAAACTTTTCGGCTAGTTGTTATTTTTTATTCATTGTATTCCCGAGTCCCTAAGTTGTTAACTATGTATAGACTGAAGAGCCTAGTTACTAGCTCTACTTACCAGTCGTTGCACGTGGGGATTTTTAGATTTGAAATGCTTAGATCAGAATTTCTTTCGGCCATCGCTGATTCACCTGCGATGGTTGCTCATCAGCTAGGTTATAATCTATAATAAAAACCTAAAAAATATCGAGTCTCAAATTGGAGCTTGGTGCTTTTCTTTATCATGCTTTTGTCTTATATTTTTTTATATCTTCACCACTTGGAGTAACACTAGCGGACTTCTACATGGCGGAAATAGAAAATAAATTAATATCAGTAAACAACAATTTTAACCCTGAATTTTGTGTGATGTGGGTGACACGTTGACCAAATTCAAAGACCTTAAACACATCCTCCTCTTCATCGACCGTCTGCAAAAACCAAAGTTACTAAATTTACATATAATAAACTAAAAGACAAAAATTTATACTACTTAGACATTGAACTTGATAGTGAAAATGACGGAAAAGTCAATACACTAATATTCACGAACGAAGCAGACAAAAGAGTTTATATATACTTCAACTCCTACTCCCCCAAAATACAAACTATGCATAATGAAAACACTAATTCACCGTGCCTAAAAAAAAAATGTTCAACCTGGACTTTAATTAACGAAGAAATAAAAAATATATAAAAAAAGGAACTAAATTGCGACTTCCCACAATATATTATCGAAAACACAATCTATAAAACTATTAATGACAAGGGGCCAAAAATAAAAAAGCTCAAGATTTTGTTTTCAATTAAGAAAACGTTAAAAAAAAATCACCTAGAAAAATAATAAAAAAAAACATATATGAGCTAAAAGCGATAATACACAAATTAAGATCGAGTGTTATTACAAAACATTTAAATTTGTAAGTAAATTTACAACAAAAAAGAGCGAAGATGAGTCACGTGGTATAGAAATTTATACCCGAATATCCTCAAAGCCCGCGCCTATCAACATCGCTTTAAACCAACTCAAATTCGAAACCATTCTGAAAGTATCTATAAAAACGAAATAAAAAAAGAAAGAAAAATTTTGACAGTAATTTACAAATCTCAAAACGAACAAAATTTGAAACTCGTAAAAGTCATTCTAATATGTTGTGCTCTTCTGTCTCGGAGGACAATGGAGATTGCTGCTGCCTTTGTGCTCTTCTGTCTCGGAGGACAATGGAGATTGCTGCACCCTTTGTGCTCTTCTGTCTTGGAGGACAATGGAGATTGCTTCGCTCTTTGTGCTCTTCTGTCTCGGAGGACAATGGAGATTGCGGCGCCCTTTGTGCTCTTCTGTCTCGGAGGACAATGGAGATTGCTGAGCCCTTTGTGCTCTTCTGTCTCGGAGGACAATGGAGATTGCGGCGCCCTTTGTGCTCTTCTGTCTCGGAGGACAATGGAGATTGCTGAGCCCTTTGTGCTCTTCTGTCTCGGAGGACAATGGAGATTGCGGCGCCCTTTGTGCTCTTCTGTTTCGGAGGACAATGGAGATTGCTGCGCCCTTTGCGCTCTTCTGTCTCAGAGGACAATGGAGATTGCTGCGCCCTTTGTGCTCTTCTGTCTCGGAGGGCAATGGAGATTGCTGCGCCCTTTGTGCTCTTCTGTCTCGGAGGACAATGTAGATTGCTGCTCCCTGGAAGTCAACCTCCCTTATTATTTCTGTTGCTGGGACAGCGGCACTGGAGTGACATCTCCAGGGCGCAGGCCTGGGAGAAGTGTGTGGTGGAGATCCTGGGTTGCCCAGGCGTCAAGATCCCCCTTTCGGCTTCACCGGTGTCATCCAAGGGGGTTCAGAGCAGTGCGTTGGCACCAGGCTGGCTGCCGGAGTCAGTGACACAGCGCACTGGTCCACCTTCGGGGCTCCATTCCTGATTTGGAAGGTTTATCCCCCTACATCTGAACATACACCCCCTCCCCCCCGAATTTATGGACAAATTAAAAATCACATAATATAATAATTAGTGGCGTGCATGTGATTCTAAGTCGGTCCGTAGGTCAATCGACTCTAACGGAATTTGAAGCCTTTACGTTGTTTTACATTCTCTTTCGAATGATATAATTGCAAAGATCCTCTCAAGGTTAGCCCGGGAATTATTAAAAGAAAACTAACTATAGGTCGGATTGCCCCCCTTGCTGAAGGTTTTGAAGGTCGTAAGTCAGAATAATTGAGAGCACGCGACCGAGGTATATTGAACTTTGTTTAGAAATTATGTACTTTACTATACATTTGGTTATTTTTCGGTTTATGCCCGCCCTCGAATTTCGTGGAGGCTTTGTTATAAATATCTCTATTTTAAAAAAATACGCAAATGCTATATACACTATAATATACACTATAAAGCATTTGCGTATAGTGTATATCTATGATATACTCTATATAGCAGTTTCAGTACTTAATGTGGGCAAATGTCTAATTATCATGTTATGGCGAAAAATAGATTGGCCGCCATCTTCGAATTGAAAAAATCTAGTTAGTTGTTTTTTTTTAGTCTTCGCCTCAAAAGAATCGGTTACGTAGGGGTTTATATAGTTTAGTTTTTTTTTATTTTCGTAAAACACTTTAAATAGTTCTTTTTTAATTAAGATGCTATAATTGTGTACACATGAGGGTGAACGGGTTACGTAACACGCTATAAACAAATAGAGGCCTAACGAGATTTGGCAATCGCGCCTTTGAATTCGAAACTAACGGCCGTATGCTTAAATGCAAAATGTGTCACTTCACAATTGTGTTACCGGTGCACACGACAAGTGGCTTACACATTTTGTTCGTATGCTTAAAACTGAGAATTGTGTTGCGTGACACTTCCACAATTATGACATGCGGCGAAGTTGGTAGTACTGTTCGTGATTTGTTTACATTTTTGTTCAGTTCCACGTTATCCGTCAGCGTTGTCAGCAGGATGTCTTTTCTGGCTTCATATAATTCAACCAATAACTCCTGCTTGCTTCTTGAGGCGTAACATGAACTTGGTACCTTTTCTTAGGCCTAAATGTTTTCGTTCTAATGATAATCCTTTAAAAGGTTTTTTTTCACCCACCATTTCCATTCATATACACGGCGTTGTTGTGTGTATATCGTTTTAGGGATACATATGTCTGTTAATAGTCGTCTATTGTTATTTTTATTGGTATTTTTCTGTCTTGTTTTTGTGTTTTTCTATTGGTTTGTACTATGTGATGGGCGTTCCCTTCGTATCTTTGTACCCTATATAAGGTTGTCTTCTCCATTTTCATGCTATTCCTTGAAAATGAATTTGTAAATATAGTTCGAAAGTGCTTGGATTCATCTTTTCATTTTCCTGTGGGTTAATTTTCATATATATATGAAAATTAACCCACAGGAAAATGAAATAGGAATAGGAGTCTGACTGAAGTGCTTGTGATGGGTGATTCGCGAGTTAGATATTTAGATAGGAAGTTGAATGCAAGTAGATTGAATGGTTTGAGGGTGTGTTTGCCGGGTGCTGGAGTGAGAGATCTGTCTGATAGGTATGAGGAACTGGTGTCTGGCTGTGCAAGGGATGCGGTTGTGATTACACATGTAGGAGTGAATGATGTGAAGAAAGTGGGTGCATGTGAGTTACGTGAGAGGTACAAGAGGTTGATTGAAAAGGTGAAAGAAAGTAGAATGAAAGGTGTTGTGACAGGTGTGCTTCCAAGAATGGATGTTGGGGTAGAATGGATGTCTCGTGCAATTGGTCTGAATGATTATGTGAGGAGGATGTGTGAGATGGAAGGTGTCATGTTTGTGGATGTGTGGGATAGGTTTGTTGGAATGAAAGAAATGTATGCGATGGATGGACTGCATTTGAGTAGGAGGGGGGTAGATGTGTTGTGGGAGGAGTATGATCGTGTTATTAGGTCTTTGCGGGCGGGAAACTAGATACTAATAGTGGTCAGGGAATTATGAGAGGACATTATAGTACTGAAAGTAGAATGGACTTGGCACATAACAGAAATAGGTTCCAAGGCGATAGAGGTGAGGTCATTCAAGTTTCAAGAGGTGCTTCAGGGATAGGGGGGTTAAATTGTTTCTATACAAATGCTCGTAGTCTTAGAAACAAGAAGGATGAGCTATTTAGTTATATTAGCAATGAGGATATAGATATATTATGCGTTACTGAATCATGGGTTAATGAAATAGAATTTAGTGACACTATAAGTGAATTTGATTTTCAGGGCTATAATATGTACATTAGTCAAAGGACAGGTAGGATTGGTGGAGGAATAATTATCTATATAAAAAACAAGATTGTTTCAAGTTTAAATACTTCAATAAAGCAGGATGGAGTTGAGTCACTTTGGATAGATATTAGGTTCAGTAAAAATAGAATGGTGCATTTGGGAGCTTTTTACAGGCCACCTGGGCAGACTGATGATATAGATGAACTAATGATAAGGGAAATAAGTAAGGGATGTGAAACAGATGCAGTTATTATTGGGGACTTCAACTTAAACTCTGTGGACTGGGAAAATATGATAGGTAGGGATAGAACAAGTGGCAGGTTCATAGAATGCTTTGAGGATAATTTTTTGAATCAATTTGTTAATGAGCCAACGAGGGGGGACAATATATTAGATTTAGTACTTTCTAACAGTGATCATTTAGTTCAAGAATTGACTGTTGGGGAAGCATTGGGAAATAGTGACCATCAGATAGTTCGTTTTAACTTGGGAATTGAGAAGGGTAAAATAACTGAGAATGCTGAAAAAGTTCCAAATTTTCATAAGGGAGATTATGTAAAACTTCGAAGCTTGCTAAATTTGGTAGACTGGGATATAGAATTCAGAGGTAAAAATGCTTATGGGATGTGGGATACTTTCAAGCATATAATAAATGTAGTCCAAGAACAATGTATCCCAATGAAGGCCATTAGGAACAAAAGTAGGAAACCATTATGGTGGAATCAGGAGATAGCTAGAAAAATTTCAGAGAAGAAAAGGGCATATAAAAAATTACAGGTAGAAAATAATCAAAATTTAAGTGATTATAGAATGGCTAGGAATGAGTTAAATAAGATTATAAAGAAGAACAAAAGGGTGTCAGAAATTAAATTAGCTCAGGATAGCAACAAAGATCCTAGAAAGTTCTTTAGTTACTATAAAACTAATAACAAGTGTGGCAGAGTTAAAATAGGACCTATCAAATATGAAGGGTTTGTGAGAGAAACTGATGAGGAAATAGTTGGGGTACTAAATGGTCATTTTGCATCAGTATTTACAAAAGAGAAACTAAATAGTCCTATGTATAGTACTCATAGGTCAGGAAAAGAGGTGTTTACTAACATTTGTGTGGATCGGAGGATGATAAAAGGACTAATAGGTGATTTAGATACTACCAAGGCCTCCGGCCCTGATAATATTCATTCTAGGATACTTAAGGAAGGGGTAGAAAGTATCTCAATAGCTCTGGACAAGTTATATACTAGGTCATTGGAATATGGAGAAATACCCGATGATTGGAAGAGAGCGAATGTAGTCCCCATTTTCAAGAAGGGTAGTAAAGAGGATCCAAATAACTTTAGACCGGTTAGCCTAACTCCTGTAGTCTGTAAAATTCTTGAGAAAATAGTTAAAAAAGGGATTTGCCAACATCTAGAGAGGGAGGGGTTAATCAGCGATGCTCAGCATGGGTTTAGATCAGGTAGATCATGTTTGACTAACTTACTAGACTTTCTGGAGTTTGTAACAGATCAAGTAGATAAGGGAGAGAATGTAGATATAATTTACTTAGATTTTAGTAAAGCATTTGATAAGGTACCACACAGGAGACTAGTTCATAAATTAAAAATGATTGGGATATGTGGGGGTGTTTCAAATTGGATAGCTGAGTGGCTGAAAGACAGGAAGCAAAGGGTAGTGCTAAATGGTGTAAAGTCAGAGTGGAGGGATGTTATCAGTGGGGTTCCTCAGGGATCAGTTCTCGGTCCATTATTATTTGTCATCTATATAAACGATCTTGGGGAGGCAGTTAATAATAAAGTGTCAATTTTTGCGGATGATACCAAATTAGCAGCTGTAGTTAAAGATATTGATGATAATTTTAAAGTGCAGGGGGACTTAAATAAATTGTTATCCTGGGCACATAAGTGGCAAATGACTTTCAACCTTGATAAGTGCAAAGTTATTAACATGGGAAAAGATAATAGAGAATTTAACTATGAAATGGATGGGCATTGGCTGAGCTCAGTAGAGGATGAGAAAGATCTAGGAGTAGTAATAGATAAGTCATTAAGGTTTTCTAAGCAGTGTATTGAAGCAAGAAATAGGGCAAATAGAGTGCTGGGTTTTATTAATAGAAATGTCAGTTACAAAAGTAAGGAGGTTATTCTTAAACTCTATAACTCTTATGTTAGGCCACATCTAGAGTACTGTATACAGGCATGGTCCCCACATTTTAGACACGATATTAACCTTCTTGAGTCAGTGCAACGGAGGGCAACAAAGATTATTCCTTCCCTGAGGCACCTTGAATATGAAGATAGACTGAGGGTATTAAATATGTTCTCGTTCGAAAGGAGGTGTGTGAGAGGGGATATGATTGAGCTGTTTAAAATTTTTTCCGGGATAGATAAATTGGATGTTAGCAAGTTTTTTGAGTTAGATGATGGAAATCGGACTAGAGGTCACCACTTGAAAATTAAAAAGCAAGGGTGTAGGTTGGATTTAAGAAAGTATTTTTTCACCAATAGAGTGGTAGACTTCTGGAACAAATTGCCGCAGAGGGTAGTAGGTAGTCCAAATCTAAATGTATTTAAGAGTAGGTTGGATGAGTTTATGGGAAGGGAAGGTTGTGATGGTTCCTAAGTTTTGTATATATTAATATTGTTTGTATATATCTATAGCTGCATGATTTAGTTCTTGACAAGCCTTGATTGGTGATACCCTTGTTTCTGGATGCAATCCTCTGGATGTAGTTTTCCTGGGAGTTTGGGTGCCTTGAAAAAGAGGCCGCTTGACTCGGATGACCTATGATGAGCCCTTGTGGCTTTTGTCATCCGTTATATTATATTGTGGGGGACTTTGATTTTGTCTTCCCCTGGTGATGGTGCTTTTTGTGGGTGGGTTTTGACGGAGGCGGATGACCTTTGATAGGCCCTTGTGGCTTTTGTCATCCGTGTAATTATGTTATGTTATGTTATGTTATATGAATGGAAATGGTGGGTGAAAAAAAAAACCTTTTAAAGGATTATCATTAGAACAAAAACATTTAGAGCTAATAATTAACCCACGATCAAAGCAGAGACACGTGGTTGGGGAGGCAATGCGAATGATATTACACTAATAAAGAGTGACAACAGGCTGCATTTTTAAAACAGGGTCGAGTTTAAATAAGCCAGGGGAGATATTTATATTAGGCAACATGCCAATTAATGAACATTTGATAATATTTCTTTTTGTGAAATCAGCGGAATGATAAAGGAATTTTGCAGAGTTCCAGTCAATATATATATATATATATATATATATATATATATATATATATATATATATATATATATATATAGTACAAGAGAAAGAGAAATTGGACGCGAATGAGCAATGAGACAAGGAACAGGGGGGGGGGGGGGGTAGAGACAGAAAAAAAATATGGCGAAAGCCCTGTAGTGGTTGTTATCACCCTCAGAACTTGTATTTGCTCTTTCTTTTTATGTGACATGGATAATGAGCTTTAATTTGTAAGCAAGTAAGAAGATGTGGTATAAAAATTTCTTGGAGGTTCCTAACTTAGGGAGATACTGGGTTTGATGGGGTAACACTTTGGGCGAAGTATAGTCACTATGCCTGGTAGTTTAACAGTAGAGCATCTGATCGGCAATCAGCAGACCCAGGTTCGAGTCTCAGCCAGGAATTTCAATTTTTTTTTCCCCCCTGGCGTTATTTCTGTCTTCTCGGTAAAGCATTACCTTCATTGTGCCGCCCTCTGTTCTCTTTGATTCTAGTGTTCTTCTAATGTCCCTTTTCTTGCATTTAAAAAACTCCTGTTTATTGTCTCATTTCTCATTCGCGTCGAATTTCTCTTCTTGTACTGTATTGTTATATAGTCTTCAATACAAGGTTTCTGCACCTATCTTTCTGTTTTCAAAATTGTTTTGAAAAGCAGAAAATAAATATGGCGAAAGCCCTCTGGTGGTTGTTATCACCCGCAGAACTTGTATTTGCTCTTTCTTTATATATATATATATATATATATATATATATATATATATATATATATATATATATATATATATATATATATATATATATATATATGCACTCATTTACAAGATGCAACCAACATCTTGTAAATGAGCTGCCAAATATGATTTTACCTGCATATTTTGTTATTGTCCCAAAACTTAACAAAACATAGCCTAACCTAATTAAGCTTTTAACTTAAGCTTTTAACAAAAATAAACGAATGAATGTGCTTGAAGTTGCTGTTGTCTTGTATTTTGATGAGTATATTCACGATGTTTAACGGATATTTGGGCTATCACTTTTTACCCTTAACAACATTATTTTTTAAGTTTGAACCATCCACACATTAACTGAGTCATATGCCATTGGAATCAGAATATGTAATACAACGTGCAACGCAATTATGAAATGTGCAACGCAAAGTGAACAGGGTCGGAATGATTCACTTTGCTCTCCACACTTCTCCATATTTGTTCCAATAATGTGAACAGCTACGCGGAGAAATTGTGTAGCGCGTCACAAATGTGCAATCCACTGTTCGTTTAAGCATACTGTTTTGGAGTGGCATGCACTTTGTGCTCTACACATTTGTCTAAGCATATGGCCATTGGGCTTTTCGAATTAGGAATAATGGGTGTGGGTGTGCAACCCACCCCCATTTATAGATTAAGTGAAAAATTATATATAATACAATATGATGCGATTGCAATAGCCCCCCCCCCCCCCATCCACCTCCTGCCAAAGCACTTTTATTTAATTTACCCAAGAAAAAAGAGTCTGCATTAAAAAAAAATAATAAACATATATATTAACACCCTTTTTTTTCTTGTTTTTCGACAATCTATAGCTTCTAAATATGTTTATTTTAAACTCAAAATTATTCATTTTAATCTCAAATTTATTTTTATATTTTCAATATTAAAAATATATTCAGTGTTCCTCCTCTGTAGGTTTGTACAGTATCTACAGATATTTTGTATTTACGAGTATATAGCTGAATATCTTCATACTTTTCATTCTAGCCCCAGAAGATGACCAGTTAGGTCCGAAAGGTGCCGCGGGCAAATAATAAATAATGAGTTAGAATAATCGTTTACAACCCTTTTCTCTCAAGAAATAACCACTTGTGGAAAATAAAAGTTCTCACGAAGATAGAGAATACCTCTTATGCTGTTGAATATAACCAATCATATATATATATATATATATATATATATATATATATATATATACACCAGGCAATAGCTTCGCCACTCTCCCCTACGGGTGAAACTTGCGCTTCGCTATTAAGATTAAAATTTAAAATCTAAAAAAAGCAGCCATAGTTAAATTTTTATGAATTTTCTAAACTTCTCCAATTATAATCATTTTAAAAAGGAACTCTAAACTAAATTTTCTCCCTTTCAAAATATTACGTTGCTAAAATATAGTTATAGAAGAAGATATATAAAAATCTATTTTCTGAACTTCACCATTTGTAATTCTTTTGGTTTAAAAAAATCACAAAATTTCGATACTTAGTAACGGCCGTATGCTAAGAAAAATGTGAAATTCACTTTTATCAGATTGAGTGTAGCTTCACAATTATTTATAAATTTATTATATGCAAAAGGCTAAAATGTAAAATATATATAAAAAAAATAGGTTTTTTGCTCAAATGTGCATTTCACATTTGTTTTAGCAAACGGCCGTATTTATTTCTGAACTTCATCATTTTGCTTTTTAATATTATAAAAAAATTATTAGAAATATTTTCGATAAGAAAACATAAGTCATAACCAAACTAAGATGAATTATTATTCAAATAGTCGAAAAAATCCCCTTCTTAAATTATAGAGTTAGTGATGATACATATATTTATATATATATATATATATATATATATATATATATATATATATATATATATATATATATATATATATATATATATATATTTATATATAAACAGGATGACCAGGAGAGAGCCGTAGATGACTCGTAAGATTTATTTCCAACGTTTCAAGATTTTAACTAATCCCATCATCAGTGCTAAAGAAAGAATACAAAATACAGACTTAAATATATACATAATCTAATTCCCGTAACCTATCTTCATAACTCTTGTGTCTAATAGAGGAAATCTGTTTGGTTGCTTGGCTTGCACATGTTCCAATCTCGTAATGTCCTTTCGAAACGAAGGACTCCCAAATTGTACTGTATACTCCAAGTGCGGCCGGAGAAGGGAGTTATACTTACTACAATCTCCTTGTTCCGATATCCAAACTGTCGCTTTATGTAGCCTAACATCCTTTGGACTTTCTTCTCCGCCTCAATACACTGCTTCGAGAACTTGAGGTCACTACTGATAGTTACACCCAAGTCCTCAGTATCAGTGCATTCAAGAGCAATGCCCTTAAGGATATACTGCGATTGGGGGCTTTGGTGGCCGATATGAATCACTTTGCATTTGTTCACGTTAAAAGGCATTTGCCACGTGTCCGAGCACTTCCCAATCTTCCGAAGATCTTCTTATAGGCGGGCAGTATTTCCTTCCTTTGCAACGTTCATACCAAGCTTGGTATCATCGGCATATTTAGAATCTTCGCAACCATGTCACCCTCCATGTCGTTAACATAGATGATGAACAGTAGTGTCTCAGGACGGGAACCTTGAGGAACACCGCTAATAACTGGCACCCACTCAGAAGCTTGTCCATTCAACCCTACACGTTGCCGTCTGCCGCTTAGCCAGTTCTCTATCCAACCTGCTACGTTTCCTTCTATGCCCAGTGCACGCACTTTCAGGAGAAGGTGGTTATGTGGTACCTTATCAAAGACTTTATAAAAGTCTAAGTAGATAACATCTACCGCCTTATCCGGATCGTGCTAACTGAAAACGAAGTGGAAGAATTCCACAAGATTCGTCAGGCATGACCGTTGCCTTCGGAACCCGTGCTTGGAACTCCTCAATAGCAAGTTTGGCTAAATATGATGTTATTTTGTCCACCATGATTCTTTCTATGAGTTAGTAACTATCGAAGTTAAACTAATAGGTCGGTAGTTCAACGGTTGGCTAGAGTCTCCTTTCTTGAAGATAAGAGTCACCTCCTTCCCACGCCAGTCTCGAGGAACGCAACCAGTCCGGATTGAAATGTTGAAGAGTGTGCCCAGATGTCGTGACACATCATCACGCACTTCTTTTAACACTTTAGGTAGAAACCCGTCCGGGCCAGCGGACTTATTCGTCCTTAGGTCATTAGAGGTTGAAAGAAAACATAAAACGTTCTAAAATGATAATAAACAATAAAAAATAAATGTGAAAGTGAAGATACTCGCTTTATGTTATTCCTTTTTTAGAGGGAGGGTAAATTGGTCCAGAAATGTGGCCGCTTATAGCGAACAAATGAATAAACAAATACACATATAAACAAATTTCTTTTTTATATAAATAGATTATGATAGGGGTGTTAGTGTCGGTTGCCATGAAACCAGTTAAAAATGAAATAAATAAAAACCGTCAAACCTTGAAACTCGGGACATTTCTCTTTGGATCTCGAGGTTTGCTTACCCTCCCAAGCGTTTCTCTCATAATCGAGGACGAGGGAACAAGAAACGGGGAGTTCTGAACTTCGAAGGTCATTGTTTTGTGTGAATAAAAAGAAGGTCGCTGCTCACAAACTGATGTGTGGTGTGTGGATGGGTACACGGGGAATTGAAACAGGAGGAGCCCCATTTAATAAAGACCGCTGTGCAGAGAAGTTTAATTCCGTACTCTTTGTGATGGTGTAATTGGTATGTATTCTTCTCGCCTGTATGCAAATATACGCACAAGGACACAGTTTGAAGGGGTTAAGGGGTTACCAATGAAGTATTTTCCGTCCATAATATTTTTAACAAACCCTTTTTTTAACTCCCCCCTGTCCTTTCCTCTCCTCAAGGAGGGTAAAGAACCCCATTGCATGACACAATTTCCTTTTCTTAACTAAATATCAGCAAATGATTGAGAAAAACCAACTTTCTGATTATCATGGGTTTAGAAAGATCTTGACATGGCCTAAATCTTCAGCTTTTTTTCTTGAAAGGAGAATTCAATTGCCAAGAAATTAATGTTCTTTTGGGTGTGAGGTATAAAAGAGCTTTCTAAAATACTGTAAAGTGTTCTAATACTAATAGAGAGTAATTTTAAGCTTCAAATTGTTCGAACCCTTCATCAGTGATGACAGGGAGCGAGATCAATTCTTATTCATGTTAATGGCTGCCCACACGTGGGTCATGCGACCAATTAAATGATAATTGACCCAGATTGGGGAGGTCTCCTTCATCCTTTACCAGTTGATCCACCAGTTGATCATCAATTATTTCGATCACTGCGACATCATCTGGAGAGGGAAAGGTGAAGAAAGAGGTGGAGATAGATGGAGCTAGATAGTACTGCTTATATTTCGTCCAAACCAGATAAATGTTTTTAAGTGGGCATCCAGCACCTCGTTAAACTTTGGGAGTCAGTTGCTAATATTAATGATAACCTCTCTGTAAATTAAAGTTCATATTTATTATTTTTTTCGTTTTCATTAAAATATATACATTTTTGACAACTATATATTATATGTTCCACATTTGAGCCACGGGGAAACTGTATTCGAATCTACGCTTCTCGTATTCTTACGTGTCAGCCACGAGAGTTGAGTCCGAGAAAGGAGAAAAGGTTTACAATGAATACATAATAAAAAAAGACCAAGTAAAAGTACAGCAAGACCAAGGACGACCACGAGACGGTTGCAATACGGGTCAAATTGGAGAGGATGTCCAGAGACCTCTTAGAATCCGAATGTACCAAAGGAAAAAATTCGATCTCCAACTGTTATTATGTATATATGTATGTCTTTTCTCGTTCCCAAAGCAACATAAGCTTTCTCTCAGCATTGGCCCAACGATGGATAAGCCAGAAGATAGATCCATCCCCTCCAAGGACATTAAGCACAATTTCGTGCCAATTTAAGCTGATAGGAGAGATGATGTTCTCTCTCCGATGACTCAACTCTTACCCAACGTCGTGAGAGGAGGGATTTTCAGAAAGGGAAGGAATGAAAGGGATGAAACTATCGTGAGTTTAAGATGGTTATGGTCGTCATCCTTCACTCAAGTACATGATGAGTGCAACGTTTTGGTACAGCTTTATATCGAGTGCCTGTGTTCTTGCCCAAACTTGATCCTATGTGGTTAAAAATGTGCCCTTACACTATTCTTTTCTCTTTAATCATTCATTCTAATTTTGTTTTTATCATTACCACCACCATAGGGACCATTTATAACCGTGCAGGCGTGTGTCAATGCCATAGGATGGAGAAAAAAGCGGAGGTTGATAGAATCAAAATCCACTTGTCCACCCCGCATTATAATCTCAACTTGGCCATGACATTTATCTGCTTGAAAGCTTCATTAGTTGCGGCAACGAGGTTTCTGGCCTCTCCTCGTGGCAATTGCTTGACAGTTCCTCCACAGGGCTCCAATCACACCCTCCTTACAAACCGTCTCCAAACACCTATCATATATCATACACGCATCTCCCTTTTGTCAATAATAAAAAATAT